>JAFMOC010000001.1:9292500-9950000 GCA_019802505.1 Corydoras sp. C115
ATTTGGAAAAAGCCCAAATATTTAATTGGGTGCGACTTTTGTGTTCTCCCACCCAAGTTAATCAACATTTAAAATATATTGAAGCTTCTGCTAATAATAGAATGTTTTTAGACTGAGTGGGTTTTGGAAATGGCATGAGTCCCACTCTGAGCTTGTATCTCAAGTAACCTGAAGCTCTTTCTTATTACCATATGATATGTATTATTTTAAACGTTGGCTTTAATTACAACATGAACGTAACAAAAGCACATAAAACTGAATTCAATAAAATCTCATTTACGTAATGTAATTTGAAAACTTCATCTCAATCATTACCAAAATACTTAAATAAAAACAAATTTGGGCCAAATGCAACTGAAGAATATAATTAGGGATCTAAACATGGGTTTCTTTATCTACACTGAAACACTTGTGTGATTTCCTGTTAAATTTTAATTTACCCAAGTTTACAAAACCATTATTCCCCATGAAATTTATTTATATGAAAGTATTTCATTAACAGGACTAAACGATCTGAAAATGTTACTATTAATGGAGTAAACAGGAAGCTTAAAATACAAGCAATTTCTCAACTATGATTACTAGACATTTGCCATACAGCTTTTATTGCAGGGATAATTGTATTGGATGTGGTATTGTACTGGTCTGTTTGAACATAAACTATCACGACACAAAATCTCCACTAAAATGGTTAATAGAGCACAAGAGTAAAAATAATTGACTTGACCATTCAAATTTAAAAGCCTTTAAAATTAGGTCATGCTCTCCACCAAAGAGAGAACTAGAATCCAGTAGTACACACTCATAAAAACTACTTTTAAATACAGTTCTTACAGTACTTTATGATGCAAGGTTTTTGTTCACTACTGAAAAACAATAGGAGACGCATGTGAGATACGGTACAGAGTATTTTGCCACTGTGCTGGATTACACTCTGTATTTTCTGATTTAATATAATATGATTGCTCTACACTACTCATTTACACTCACTGCAGAGTATTTGCTCAGTTTCCTCTGGGTTTCTGACTCACTGCACTTTTTTAACTATTGGTGCTTTGGTTTAGTTTAATGTTCCACTTTGTTTGGAATACAGAGCTATGATCGATGTAAAATGTTTTGAACTGGTTGTTCATTCCTGTTACTTGCACTGTCACGTATATGTTCATTGTTACGGTGCTTAAAAGGCACTCTATTGTTTTTTTTATAAACAGTCAAATAATAGAACCAGTAAGCTGTTGGAAATTCTGGTGCAGTTATATAATTTTAATATTCATTTTATTGTTAGTTTAAATTAGATTACCTTACCTCAAAACAGTTTTTTTTTTTTTTTTTTTTTTTTTTTTTTTTTTTTTTTTTTTTTTTTTTTTTTTTTTTTTTTTTTTCCGTGTATGATTTTGCAATAATGATTCTTTTAGAATAATGGTTGTTATTAGCTTTAAATGGCATTAGTCTTAGTAAAATGGCTTCCTTTACCTGTATCCTTCATTGCTTTAAAGAAAGCTTCTTTGCTTTATTCTATGTGTTTATTCAGCATTTTGTTTTTTGTATCTCACTATTGGTTTCTTTTTGTGTTGTATTTTTTTATATTCACCTGAATATAAAAAAAAAAACTTGTTCTGAAACCTAGAAGAAGAAAACAAGTTTACAGTAGGATAAAAATAAGAAGTAATCCTTTTTATTGGTTGTATATAATAATTTCATGTTTATTCATGAATTTGCATCAGCAAATCATTATGCTTAAACCTTTTGTTACCCAAATGGAATGTGAAGATGACCGCTTGAAGTAAACATTTCATTTTATGTGTTGCAGGTAAAGTGATATTCCAGTCAATACTAAATGTGTACGTTGACCCAGTTAGCCACAAACAGTATTAAAGCTTCCGTCTGCAAGGGAAATTGTAATTCAATGATGTGGCCAGCAAACAGGCTGGTTTTAGTTTTTATAGTCGCTGTGAAAATTGAACATAATGCTTCATGGCAGGACTCCATCCTGCAAAGCTGATCTGTCAAGTTCTATTTGAGAAAGCTGGTGCCAACATCATGTAGAATATTGGATTGAAAGGTAAAATTAAAGGTTCGTGTTCCAGAGAATTCAGGCCTTTATAAAGCGCCGAAAAAACATAATGAAATTCTTAGTGTGATTTTGTGTTACTTTAAAAATTTTACTCATTTGGAAAATATAAATAAATTAAGCAGTTTTTAAATTGTTTTTCTAAAGCTAGAATGTGTAGCTATTGATCAAAAATTTAGCTATTGTTTTTTTTTTTTTTCAAATGTTTTTGAGTGTATTGGTTTCAAAATTTTTGCCAAAGGTTTTTGTAGCAGTCATATTGTTTTACCTGCTATCAATACACCTACTCCAACCAATCAGTTGATTAATAGGTCATTATAAAATTAAAGTGGGTGTCTTAAAGCAGTAAAAAAACACTAAATTGTGCAAGGCTAGTAAAGTGAGAAAAAAACTGTACTAGAAAATGAAGATGATTGCTAGAGGATGGGAAAAGGCAGAGTTGTCTATGACCTGCAGTATGTCCTCAATGGACTTATCTAGTTTTTCAATTGTTAAATGCGGACACCTGATCACTATACAATCTGTGCTTTTGTTGTACTACACTGTTGATGCTGCCTGGCCACTCAAGGAGGATGAGCTCCCCACTGAGCCTTGGTCCGAGGTTTCTTCCTTAAAATAACAACACAACGGGGAGTTTTTTCTTGCCGCTGTTGTCTTGGCTTGCACTTTGAGGGTCTTGTAACACTGTAACGCAGCTTTGTGACAATGTACTATTGTAAAAGCGCTATATAAATAAATTACTTGAACCAGATGCATCACAAAAGTCACCAGTGTGACTGCAGAACTTACAATAAACCACCACCTAAATTTTACCCATTCTGTGATTGTCATGACTAATGGAAAACAGAGAACCAACAGGGGACTAACAAAAATAAAAGTTTATGGAGAAAATGGACAATGGACCAAGAAGGTGGTGGGTCCAAAAACTCTGGTACTGTATGTTAACTTCAGAAACCCATGATCATCCTTCTAATCTTATGCAACTTCACTGGTTATATGTACCCATTATATAATTTTGTAAAATTGTATGTATAAGCATATGAAGTCTTTTTTTCTTATTACTTGTATTATTTTATTTATTTTTTAAAGAAGTAGATGTTTTAAAGTGAATTAAATTTGAGTGTAAATGCTGATTTATGTTCTAATGCTTTTTCCAACTAAATGATAACTGACCGAGGCCATTTAAATGCAGAATCAATGATTATGCATAGTTTAATTGAAGTATGTATGTTTATGTTCTACAATTAGGGACATTCCGCTGTACATTCTGCCAAACAGAGGTGGAGGAGGATGAGTCAGCTGTGCCAAAGAAGGATGCCCGGACATTAGTTGCTCGCTTCAACGAGCAGATCGAACCCATTTATGTGTTGTTACGAGAGACTGAAGATATCAACCTGTCACATGAGCTTTTGGAGCCAGAGCCTACAGAAATCCCAGCCCTGATACAGAGGTAAGCATCAGGCATTTTCATTTCCTATGGCTTGACTGGTTGCTTTTAAGTGTCATAAGAGATTGAATGAAGTATTGTCTGATTTTCTGACCATTAAGCTAGTTGAATAAGCCATTATAAGACCATGATCATCAATAAGCACAGCCTTTCACACTTTTTGCCTAACTATGCTAACTGTTTATTTCAGAGTGTTTGTTTATGAAGTCAACCTTTTAGTTCATCTCAGATGTTTTAGATCGCATTTGTTTTGAAAGTCTTCACACTTCACTTGTGTGTACAGAATAAATTTAATTGTATTCATGATTTAAAGTTTTCTTTTTGTCCTTCCTGTAATTTTCCCCACTCCACGTTTTCTCCATCTTCCTCCACAGTCGGGATCGAGTGGCTCATTCTGGAGGTTCAGCAGGAGCCGCAGCTCCAAGTCGAGATGTCTGGAAGACAAGAAGCTCGTTATATGCAGATTTGTACACTCAAAATGTGGTTATTAACATGGAGGAGCAGGATGCTCAACAGGATCAAGCAGCCGAGACCAAAGCCCCCAAAGACAGACCAGTATGGCTGACTGAAAGTACAGTTCAGGGTGCCTACAGTGACATGGATACCCTCAAGACCAGTCAGTACCACCTCAGTATTTTGCATTGCTTGTTTTATCAACTGAATAAGTGTTTTTTTTTTTTTTTTTATTCCATTAGGATATGTATTGGTTACTTTACTATCAAAAAGCACAAGGCAAAACTGTGTAGTTTGCTTAAACTTAAACAAAATTGACTTCATTCTTAAATAAATTTGACTTCATCATTCCAGTGCTGCAGCTCTGCTTAAAATGTTACAACATACAAGTATATCGTTGAACATCTCGTCCACTAATAAAGACACAATGTTTTGCATATATTTAGCATATTATCATAAAACAGCATTCATTCATTTGCAAAAAATTTTAGGCAGGCATTACTTATGTACCATTATGGCATAATGGTTTGAGATTATCAGTCTAGCCAATATCATGAGACATTTGATATTTTGTTGTTTTTTTTAATTTACAAAGAAAAGTTTAAACCAAATGCTAACGGCAATTGTGGCTCTTTGGACACTTTGGCGTTCTAGTAGTGACATTTAGTATTCCGGTTGTATTTTAGCATATATGTAAAAATGTCTTCATTTTTAACACTTAACTGATTGCATGTTGGTATTGCTTATTTAAATGTATAATTAACTTAATTCAGTATTAAAAATAATTGACATTTTTAATATAAAAAACAAAAATATGCTTCAGATTTTTAGCATAGTCCTATTCGGTTATAAATCTGGTATCTTTTAGCTTTATAACAGATGCATTTGTTCTCCATTTTGCCACTGCAGCTGCTCAGGACGCCATGTTAACCCAGGATGGTATGGCTGGGCGAGGTCCAGCACAGGATGTGAATGAGGAAGTAATGCGTGCACTGCTTATCCATGAGCCAAAGACAAGGGCAACATCAGTTGGTGGAGTCGTTCATAAGCCCAGTATCCAGCCAGCCAACGCCAGCGACTCGGGCAGTGACACCAGTGAATCAGATGAGGACGTTCCTGTTCCAGCTGCTGCCATCTCCAAGTCAATTAGACTGGATGATGATGAGGACGATGACGAGTTCGAGGAGGTGGGAGATGATCCTGTGGTAATGGTGTCAGGTACACCATTTTCTTACAGGGAGGTGTGCCAGAGGCCAGAATTGGTGGAGCAAATGACCTCCACGGAGAAAGAGGCATACATCGAGATGGGTCAAAACCTCTTTCAGGACATGTACTACTGATTAACCAAAACATTCTGTTTACAATCTGCTTACAAATACTATAGTATTAAACATTATATTTGTTTGTACAATCTGTAACAGCTGAGTATTTACAATGCAGAATCTTAAATATTCGTAAACAAAAATAGAAAGCCTGTAACTTTACAGTAGAAACTTACAATGAAAAATCATTTTGAAAAAAGGTTCAACTTTTAAACTATTAAGTGAAGCATTTGAGAAACATGGAAATGTCTTTTCAGTTAAGCCTTTGTTTTAGAAGTAAACACTTTCCAGATGATGGTATAATAATATATCACCACATTACTCTTACAGAAAGAATGATCTCTCATTATATAAATAAAAAGTACTTGAATTTGAAATTATTATTATTATTATTAGTGATGGTCTCTTGGTAATAGATTTGGAAAATTGTAAAGGAACTCAATCAGGAGCCAGTTACTAACATACATATAATTCATATTTAAGACCACAATATAATGTAGAATTTAAGCACTAATTGTTTTAATGTGTACATAACCAACAAACATTTTTCAGATGTTTACTTGTATTAGCTCAGTTCCACCTGAGAGGGTGAATCCAATTCTTTCAAAGCTATTTATGTCTATAATTGCCTCAATTCTGCTGTAAACCTAAAATAAAATAAACAGGCTTTCTGTTCTTGTTCGGTAAAGGAAAAAAAGTACAACAATTTAACTTTCTATCAGATCTGCTCACATGAGACGGGATGAAATGAGATTGAAAAACTGTTCAGTATTCCTTTAATTCTTAATTACAAGACCACAATCTGTTAAACCAATGATGCTCACTGTGTGAAGCATTGTGTTGAAGGTCACAACACAATAGACAGGTACAGTGTTATTCTGTTGAGCAGGACTCCTGAAGACTGCTTTTCATTTTGTTTGGTCACCATCTGGATGCCCAGTTACTTTAGTGCCATACTAGAAGGGGATTGTGGCTTTGCTTTACAGACATATATTATTTTACATGCCTGGCCCACTCTCTTGGACAAACAGCAGAGGATGATTGTTTCTGCATGAGGGTCTGGAACACGCTGACCTACCACAATGCCTGAGGGAGGATCCTGAGGCTGTTGATTTGATTTGACATTTCAGGCAGGATAAATTTGCGCTCAGCAACATGTGTTAAGGTATCAGCAGTTTATTAGACCCTTACATAATACATAATATTATGATTATCATTATTATTGATACAAGTAATTACAAGTAATACAAGTAATTACAAGTAATGTCCTTTCAATTTTGATCAAGCTCTTTTTTTAAGTATTTAAAGAGCATAATGGTGTTACGTTGTTTATTTACTTTCTGTCCAGAAAATACTCTAGACCGTGCATAAGATACTGCAATAAAGAGCTGTTGAATAAAGTTTAATTGAAATGAGTTTTTAATGTACAGGATATATGAAAGGTATTCAGACGCATTTTTGTTCTATACATCTATACACTACTGCTCTGTAGAATGTGGCAACTTTTCAACAATGAAGGATCATAAATTAACATTATCTCATTTAAAAATGTCATTACATTTATTGATTTATTTATTTTTAAAGCCTCTCTGCTATCAGTCACTTTACAAGTCTTCTTACAGAGGTCTAAACTGGTTTTGTTCAACACATTTGAGCAAGTTATCCCTTACTTCCTGACTAATAGCATTTCTCCAAAGATATTAATGTTTCGTGAATTTCCCCTTTATTTGTCCAACAGGTTCAACAGAATTTTTAGATCTTTTTTAAACGACGTTATTCATATTTTTACCTTTTATTACCTTTCTCTTTTTTCACTTTTAAGGCCTTATGTTATTTCCAAGTCATACCTTTTTACCACAAGGGGGAAAAACATGCCTCCTTGATTTTAAAAAGGCTTCATATGCTTCAGATTTTCGATCTTGTGCTATTCTTTTGGTTAAATATCAATGCAAAAATTAAATTTTTTATGTCCACCTTTTAGCTGAAGCTGAAGTCGACAGCATGCACTAAATAATTCAATCTGGATGTAGTGATACATCATTACACTATTAGAACAGAAATTATGTATTTGTACCTAGGAGAACAATGCTCCACTGAAATGATGCTCTCTAAACTACATTTATTTACTGCTTGGGGACATGTATGTACCATATAAGTCCTTAAATATACAAAGGTACTTTTTTGGTTCAATATCCATAAAGGTTACATTGTGGTATAGATTGAACCATGGAGGACAAAAATGTACTCCTATTGTACTTTTATTTATGGAAGTGTAGTTAACTTTCTTCAAAAGTGAACAAAGCACTCTATGCATATCTCAAACCAGAAGCCAATTTTCAAATTCTGAACTATCTTCTTGAAACAAACCCAAATCATTGGTGTTTACTGATCTCACTGAAAGGCATGTTGACTCTGAGGAAACAGGCTTGTGTGGGCCAACTTGCAGCAGAATGATTCAGCTCTCACAAATAACCACTCTCACAAATGAGCGCTTTCGGCTGTGACACATCAACCAAAACGAGGCAGTGCGGTTACTGGCCTGCATCTGAAGAAATGGAGCAAGGAAAGCTATGCTAAATATACGGTCTGAAAAATATACTCTGGGGCCAAAAATATGCAGACATTATGCTTTCGAGTTATTAATGGAATGATGTAAAGAAAATTCCTAGTTTCATGATCCACGGCGTTTTCTAAAACTTTGATAAAACAAACTTAGTTGTTTTAAACCAGTTTTAATTAAAAAAAGGTGATAAATGTAAATGCACATGATGTCCAGCAAATGTCCATGTTTTGCCATATAGTGCAGTTTGTATCACCTAACCAGCATTTGAAACTGTGAAAGGAGTATTCTATTATAGCTTTACCAACCTTTGTGTTTCTTGTATTATGTTATATTTATTTTGCTTTGAAATTGCAAAATGATATTAGCAATTTTAATTCTGACTACTAAAACACACCTGTCTTGGTTTGTTGAGTATTTTAACATTTTGTCCAAATAGCTTTCTATTCACAGTGAATCCGCATGAGAACAGTTGTATTATGTATTTTTCAGAGCATGCGAACTAACACCTCACTTATTTCAGGTTCTCTTTTTGCAGCCAGTTGCTAGTTTGGTAAACAGGGTGGAGAATAGTAAATGACATTGTTACATTATATGTGTAAGACGATTTTAAAAGTGAAACAGCATTGAACTAAATTTTTGCCTATACCAAGTCATAGTTGAAACAAGCAAAAATGTTTTAAAAACCCGTATATCATGTTAAATTACTTTATCCTAAATTAATTCTGCTTGTGTATTATAAAGTTTTGTAGAAAATGGGCAAATTATCCATAATTTTTAAAAATATAATATTTAATATTAATATTAAAAATTAATTGCATAGGAATTAGCATACTCATGGCTGAAGAGTTACCTTGATGATAGAGTTCAATATGTACAAAATGGAGTATAACAAATCCGAAAGATTACTTGTGGAGTTCCACAGGGTTCAGTGTTGGGACCTACTGTATATTGTTTACATTGTATAAAAATTATTTATGTAAAGTGTCTACATTGTTAAAAAATAGTATTATTTCCTGATGAAACAAATTTATACTGATCTGTGAAGAATTTGGAACAGCTATGAAATACAGAGGAAAGGGAATTGATGGTCTTTAAAAATGGTTTCATAACAAGTTTTCTGTATAGTTGAACGCTGTTAGATTAATTGATTATTAAAATTATCCACAGTTCAGGAGTTATGAAATGAAACTTCTGTTCCAAAAAAATGAAACTCTTTTGGTAATTGATGGGCCAGGCTCATCAATACAGTGTGTTGCATTCCTTACATGTTAAATTTCATATGATTATGATTTTAATTCATATGATTATGATTTTATTGCTGCTTCTATACTACTATAGGATAACACTACTCCAAGTCAATACTTTACGTCAGCAAAATGTATTAAGCTATATTACATTTGACATCGGTCATCTGAAATTTTTACTCTCCTGCTCACTTAAAGAGCAATGATATGCTTGCTGTACTGACGTCACTCTGAGTTGAGTCTATGTTCACCTGGGAGTTGGCTCCTCTAGGAGGTCTGCTGTTTTTAAAGCACTGGCACACCAGTGAGCCTGCAGGAGGGAACTAAAGAACCCTCAGAACACCACCTCTATTAGCCTAATTAACTCGAGCATCCTACCTCCCTCTGGCCCCCTCACTCACCAGTTTCCCTATTGGTTTCCCTTATTTAACACACACACACACAAACATATACATAACAGCATACATGGTAAAGAATGATGAATGCCCAAAGTAAAAGTAATGTTTTGAACTTTCACCGCTTGGTATAAATTGGCTAAATATTCTGAAATGTGTTACTGATTTGATCCAGACATGTTAGTGAGAAGAACTGCAGCTAATTTACATTATACATTATATCACCCCATGAAAGAGGATGGGAGCTGGGCTCGGTAAGAAACAGTTAAGGGAAAAGGCTTGTCCAGACCATTAAAAACCTTGTTTCTTCTCCTCTTTGGTGAGATTTAATCTGGCTGACTCATTACAGTCTAATTGATGTCGATATGCAATTATGGGATCTGGTGCATTGGTTGTCATGCTGGGAGCAAATTCTGCTTTCTTTGGCCTTTGATGTGAATGCTGCTCTCTTGATTAGTACTCAGTGATAAGTATATAAAAACAAACCTAAGATGTTTTGAGGCAAATATAAAATGAATGTATTTTAATTTAATGGGGGGGGGGGGGGTTGCTCACAATTAAATGGTAAATTTATTTTGTTCTATGACTCTATGATTCCTCCCAAAAAAATAATTGTCTGTGTATGTAATAGCAGAGTATGTAATTTGCACATAACAAATCATTGCTGGTTTTTCACTGATGCGTTTGGTCTTATCTGAAGAACAATTTGTCCTGTTTCTGATTCTTTTTCTGGTGGTCTGAAATTTAAGACTGATACACATCACCAAATGCTAGTTATCTTTTCTTTTGATGCTCTGTCAGACCTGTGACAAAGCCAATTTCAGTTATGTGTTTCAGCGCTATAGCTCTCGTCTTCATAAGTGAAAACTGAAATCGATTGGGCTTAGGTTGCCAACATGGGCAGTTAACATTTCATTCCAGATAAGCTATAGAGTCACTGATGTTGAACTGAGAATCATATAAGAAATATGATGATTCAGTAAAAATATGATTTCAGTTTCATATTTAAAAATGATTGAAATTAACCTTAAAATAGTCATTTGCCCATGTGTCTTAACTTCACTGCTAAATTAAAGGTCTATTTGTTCTGGTGTAAAAGACTGTTGTATCTTTTATCTAATCTAAAGTGAACTGCTTTGCTGATGTTTTATTTATTATTTTTATAATGGTATAAAAATAAAAAACAATTTAAGACCTTCACTTTGGTGAGTATAATCTAATTATTCTAAACAACATATCAAAGAGCAAAAGGCAGGGACATTCAGGACAATATAACATGTGCAGTTTACCTTGTAGTTTGTATTTCGGAAGGAAAGGAGAAAAAACAAGCTCCACAAAGGTATGTTGTATGCCTTGTCTGGGGTTTAAATGCAGGATTTTTAAAGTATTTTTGTTTATTTTATTCTCTCAAAGTTATCTATTATATAGCTTTATTTGCTGATCACCTCCAATGATGAAATAAACAGAAAATCGTTATTAGGTTTACCTACTGAAATAGGGAACAACTGTAAAGTGTATATATATTTACTTTGTTAGTGACCAGTAACTTCAACATAGTAAAACAACCCTTTAAAAGAGGCATAATTAACACAATTAACAAGGACGACTGCTATTTGTTCCAACACTGGAATACCACCGATAGGATAATTACTTAGATGGTGGACCATTTGCATGTCGTCTCAGAGAAGGTAGCACTCTTTAAGAAACATGATTTTAAAAACAAGCCATTGTTTTCATGCGAAACTCCTTGTTCAGGCAAAATATAACCACTATATATATATATATATATATATATATATATATATATATATATATATATATATATACACAGTGGGTTGCAAAAGTATTCATACCCCTTGAACTTTTCCATATTTTGTCACATTACAACCACAAACATAAATATATTTCACTGGAATTTAATGTGAAAGACCAACACAAAGTGGTATACAATTGTGAAGTGGAAGGAAAACCCTACCCTAAAAGACTTGCAGCTGTAATTGCAGCAAAAGGTGGCTCCACAAAGTATTGACTCAGGGGGGCTGAATACTTTTGCACGTCGCACTTTTCAGTTTTTTATTTGTAAAAAAAATGTTGATTCATGTATAATTTTCCTTCCACTTCACAATTGTATACCACTTTGTGTTGGTCTTTCACATTAAATTCCAGTGAAATATATTTATGTTTGTGGTTGTAATGTGACAAAATATGGAAAAGTTCAAGGGGTATGAATACTTTTGCAACCCACTGTGTATATATATATATATATATATATATATATATATATATATATATGTTTTTTAAATACATTAACTTCATTTGCCCTATTTCTGGGCATTAAATCATATGACTTGTGACCTCAGAACAGCCTTCTAAAATTATATTTCAAAGAGAACTAAAAGCCCCATAAACCAAAGATGGTGATGCCAAGGGCTTGTACTTCCCATAAGACAATACAGTGGAGGCTAATGATAACAACTCTTCACTTCTTAATCACATGACTGTCAGAGAGCCTCTCTTGGATAAAAAAACCACTTACAGCACAGCTCTATGACGTTATTTTCTTTGTTTGGTAGTATTTTTTTTGGACTTGGATTTCTGAAATAAAAATGTATAGTAATATTCAGTACAGAGAGAATATATTTGTCAATGTGTAAATTTAAACATTATAAAAGATGCCAATGTTGATTTATGTGTAAATGAATACAGATTTTATAGCAGAAGAAATATATAAAGATATTTTGAAGGAACGTGCCTATGTTTTGCACTAGATGCATTGCTTCCAACTGATGTCAGTGGGGTAAAATGCACTCTGTCTTATGCAGGCACATTTATATTTATAATTATGTTTAAATGTTTTGATATCGCTTAGTGTATTTCAGAACAGGAAAACATTGTATCTCAAATTACTGTTTTATTTGAAATTCATAGCCAAATCAGTTAAATTATTTTAATTATTGTTGTATTAGTTTATAATGAAACTGCATAGTGTTTTTTTTTTTCTAGAGATTTGAAGATTGTTTTATTAATTACAATAAATAATTACCACGGTGGCTTAACGGTTAGCACGTTCGGTTCGAATCCCCATCTGGGTGGAGTTTTCATGTTCTCCCCGTGTCTGCGTGGGTTTCCTCCGGGTTCTCCGGTTTCCTCCCACAGTCCAAAAACATGAATGAAGTCAATTGAATTCTCCAAAATTGCCCCATATAGAGTATGTATGTGTGCGTGTCTGTATGAGTAAGTGTGTGCCCAGCGATGGATTGACGCCCTGTCCTGGGTGTATCTGCCCAGCGCTCGAGACGTTCTCGGAAGCGAAAGATAATGGATGGATGGATAAATAATTACTCAGAAGCATTTCAAAGGAGGATGATTAAATTCAGCAGATTTACTTGGCAGTGAAGACATAGCTTTTTAGGAGTAGATTTTATATGAGATCCTTATAGAAATTATCAGGGACACATTCTAATTTTGACTATTTTTCTAATAACACAATTTAGAACATTATATATTTAACCTTATTTTTACAAAATAAAATTGATAATCATGTTTACATTGTGACATTTTGCAGATGCTTTTATCCAAACCAACTTTCAAGTATCCCAACTTGAAAGTCAGAGCATGGGGACAGGGTTAACGGCCACCTTGACAACTTTTATAATTGTAGTTTGAAGTACAAACCTTGATGTATAATACAAAAAGTAATTCAATAAAATTATTAGTAATAAATACTTATAGTGAATACATTGGTAGTTATGCATTATTATAAACATGTGAAAAGATAATGTAAATCAAATGTGTTTTTGTATGCTGTATGAACATGATGTAAAGTAATAGAAAGCATATGAACAGTGAGAGATTGTTTTAATGTAATTAACACTGCACTTATTAAGATGCATCATGATGTGCGTCTTTAGAGTTGACGTTTTAAAAATGCAAATAATGCAGGTGTAGCACCAAAGTGAAATTTACCAACACTATGAATAGTCTTACTTTTTAGTGTTTAGTAAATGTAATCATAATTTAGGTAGCTAGGTGCAGATCTCAGAGGTCAATTTATACCTCTTGGTGAAGTCACCATAGGTTTTTAGAGTTTCCAGCACTAATGTCTCAAAATACTAATTAAACTGTCAAATTGAATAAGGCAGTGTAGTCTTGTTGACTGATCTGAAATAAATTTTCATTATTTGAGCTTTTCAATATGGTAATATTTTCTCAAGCATATTGTGGTTATGATTTTAAATGGATTGTCTAGAAACAAACTACAGTATTATGGGAAAATATTTGTTTACCTTGGTTGATACACATGCTCAGTCTACTTGGTGGATTTTAATGGGTTTAAAAATTGAAACACTGAAATATAAAATAAAATAAAAAACTTGTCTGCCTTATCCAGCTGAACAGAAAGTATTATCGGAGCAGACTTCTTATCTGCACTGTAACGCATCAAAGACTTTAACCTTGACAGCTGTGGCCCTATTTCACCAGATTAAACCAAGACACTGTACCTTCCCTCATCATATACCAAACAACAAAACAACATATCAGCTTACATTTTGGGCAGACCAAGAATAAAGGAAACATGGGAAATCTCAATCAGGAAATAGATGATCTTGTTTAAATTAAAATCCTCTGAAGAGCCAAATGCAAAATGATTATTAAGCCTTATATTTTCAATACAATAAGGGATAATTATATTTGAACTCCATTGATTTTTTTTCCCAATCTGTCTTTCATAAACAGGGTTAAAGAAGGTGCTGGAACCTAATAACTTCAGCGGGTTGCCTGCAGACACACAGGCAAAGGCATGTCCTAGGAAATGGGTATTGCCATTTTGCTGCCTGGCTGTGAGGCAAAAATTGAACCATCATATTGCCCCATTCCAATGTGAGTGTATGTCATTTTTTTTTATTTTTATTTTATTAATATTTTAAAGTTATTTAAAAACAGGCAGTTGACATTATTAGAAATTGTTTAGTACATGCTTTGCATGTAAAAATGTGTTTTGTTAACTGACTCCTTACAGGCACTAAATAAATTCTCCTGGTTGCACAGGATATAATCGTTCATTCATTCATTATCTTCCTCTTTATCCTATATAAGGGTCGCGGATAGAACGTTTTGGGCGCTGGGCAGATACCCCCAGGACAGGGCGCCATTCTATTGCTGGGCACACACTCACACACACACAAACACACTCTATATGGGGCAATTTGGAGAACTCAATTGACTTGATCCATGTTTTTGGACTGTGGGAGGAAACTGGAGAACCCGGAGGAAACCCACGCAGACACGGGGAGAACATGGAAACTCCACCCAGATGGGGATTTGAACCGGGAATCCCTAGTGCTGAGAGGCGAACGTGCTAACCACTAAGCCACCGTGCCCAGGATATAATCAATGAAATTAAATGAAAGCATATAGTACCTTCATGGTAGATTAATGGTATGGTACCATCCTTCCATTATCTTCACTTTATCACTTTACCTCCACTAGGGTTGCGGGGAGGTTCCCCATGCCCATCCAGGGGAGCTGGGCAGATACACCCAGGACAGGGTGCCAATCTATTGCTGGGCACACAAACACTCACACAGACACACTCTATATGGGGTAATTTGGAGAATTCAATTGACCTTGATCCATGTTTTTGGACTGTGGGAGGAAACCGGAAAACCCGGAGGAAACTCATGCAGACATGCGGAAGAAACTCCACCCACGTTGGGATTCAAACCGGGGATCCCTAGCTCCGAGATGCGAACATGCTAACCACTAAGCCACCAGGTCACCCTGGCATGGTACCAATCACCATCATCCTGTCTATGAATAAATATGAAAGTATTTTAAAACTAAACTCTGTTCTACCACAGCTAGCTAGGGAGCCAGCATGTTTATCTGCAGTTTTCCCCTGAAGCCTACAAAATGTCATGATTTGTAAGCCTTTTTCTTTTGTTGTCAAAGCCAGTCTGCTGATCTTACTATTGACTTGTATAATTTTGTTGCTTTAGGAGATGTGGGTGTTCAAGTGTAAGCAAAATCTCCCTGTAGGTAAGCATAAAAATCAAAAGACATAAAGATAAGTTTAACTCAGAAATCACATGGACCCAAACCAGGATAAAGATTTTTCCTAAAATTAATCTTTTCAATTTGAGAATAAAAATATCTCCCACTGTTATTTAAAAAGCTGCCAAGTTAAATGCTGGTGTTATGGATGAGAATCATGATTTAAACATTTATGTATGCATTTTCCTAGATTATTAATGGTCCAAATATTCAGATAATAAGAAAGATTGGAATAACACCACCTGTTTTCCCGTGTCTGTTTTTGTGCATGCAAATGATTCCTTACATTATGCAAAATGAGAAATGTTCATGTTGCTCTTTAGTGTTGATTGCAGTCTGGCTAGGATGCAAATATATTCATTTCGCCAAATCATTTCTGTCAGATTTCTCATGTTTTGTCTGATTCATGAGTGAGTCAAAGCTAAATAACAGAAAGGGATTTTTTTAAATCGCCATTTAAATCAAGCCAGTGCCTCCCACTTAGTCACTTGAATACTATTACAAAACATATGTGGGATTGTAGAAACGTGGAATTTAGAAACTAGTACTCAAAGTGAATAATGTTCATTACATATGCAGTTTAGTAGTAATTTAATTTGTATTGTTTAAAGATTATTTTAGAAGTTGTATATTATTTTTTGTGTACTGAATGTTGTTAATTTTTGCTCAGTTCATAAATTCTTTTGTTATTAGCTTAATACTTATTAGTCTAAAACATCTGCACCAATTTCAACAATTCTGGCTTCTTGAATGCCACCATTTTAATTTTCTCAAATCATATCTAAAATCTAAGTGAACTGAAAAAGGAATTGTGCTTCTTGCTTGGGCACCATTACACTAATTTGTATTATTCTAATATTTGTCTGGGCGGCACGGTGGCTTAGTGGTTAGCACGTTCGCCTCTCAGCACTAGGGATTCCCGGTTTGAATCCCCATCTGGGTGGAGTTTCTATCTTCTCTCCGTGTCCGCGTGGGTTTCCTCCGGGTTCTCCGGTTTCCTCCCACAGTCCAAAAACATGGATCAAGTCAATTGAATTCTCCAAATTGCCCCATATAGAGTGTGTCTGTGTGAGTGAGTGTGTGCCCAGCGATGGATTGGCGCCCTGTCCTGGGTCTATCTGCCAGCGCCCGAAACGTTCTCCCATGGATGGGCATGGGGAACCCCACCGTGACCCTGATAGAGGATAAAAGCGGGAGATAATGAATGAATAATATTTGTCTATATTTCAGAAGGGGTGTATATGCTACACAAAAAAATGTATGTTGGATGAACATGAATGAAATTTAAGGAATTAATGAAGTTGAACTGTGTGCTTGATCTAGTTCTCCAACACCAACATGCACCAGCATGGAGCTGCTGTGTACTAACTGTGGAAAATCAGTTAGGTACAGTGTAGCAAAACTAAATGGGGAAATGTTTAGTGTAAGTTGTAGGTGTAGTTCCACAATAAATTGTTCATGAAGAGAGCCATCACATTTTTCCATATATCAGCCAGCCAATCAGAATGCTTATCATTATTAATGCATTTGGTGACTTGCATACATTTAATGTCTATTTAATTTAAACTCCATATAAGCAAATTTGAAGTGCTGAAAGTTGGTTTCTAGTGAACAGTGATTCAGTAAGGCAGGGGTTGATAAAATTAGTTGGATTTAAAATTGAAATGTGCTTAATATTCTGGAATGCAGCCTGAAGTCTCCTTCATATGTTCTGTTTTGTTTTAACATGGTGTTTTTTGCACATAAGTGAAATGCTCTTTAAAAATGGGAAGGCACTCATTACCTCCTCTCAGCCAATCGAGTGCTCTGTTCATGGCAGTGATGCATTTACCAGCCCATTTATATGCAAATTGCAGCATTGCCTCAGAGGACAAGTCTGCCCCCTCGCCAAGTCTTTTTTTTAGTGTTCCTCAATTACTTATGGCAATTCAGTCTTAAATCGATAAACAGCACACTTCCTCCTTATCATCAGCACCTGGAGGACTTAGCATTGCTTGTTAAAGAGAAACTTTAACAGCAGGTCTTTAAAATGTTGCCAGATGACTCATGGGCCAATATAGTTAATTAAACAATAGATGATGCACTTAATCAGCTTGCAATCTGTAAGCTATAATGGGTGCCATTTAATTTCCTACAAAAATTGAAGGCTTTTACAAAGATGTTTTTAATTAAAAATATAAATGAACAAAACAGGTGTAGTGTAGTCTTTTGATTTCATTAGCATGATGTTAAACATAAAATAAATATGTTTACCCACCCACCCACCTACCTCGAGAACACAATAGACCAAAACCAGCAGATGACATGACACCCCAAACCATCACAGAAACTTTATTTTTTGTTGATTGACCTTTATCAGAGAACGTAACTTTGCACTACTCAGCAACAGTCCAGTCCTTTTTGTCTTTAGCCCAGGCAAGATGCTTCTGATGCTATCTCTTTTTCAAGAGTGGCTTGACACAAGAATGTAACAGCTGAAACCCATGTCTTGCATACGTCTGTGTAAGATGGAAGCACTAACTCCAGCTACACTCCACTCTTTGGGAACCTATCAAGTCAGCAGTCTTTCCCAGGAATTTGTATGGAACTACTAACCAGACAGAGAGCATTTAAAGGCCTTTGCAGTTAATTAACTGATGTGTGGCAGCAGGTGTCTTCATTTTTGAGCCTTTTCACAAAATTTTGAGATATTTGGGATTTTTATTAGTTGTCTGTAATCATCAAAATAAAAAAAATAAACACAGTCTGTGTGTAATGAATGAATATAATATTTTCAATCCTTCGGCCATCCGCTGCTGTTCTTAACCCGACTTAGGCTAAATAAAACACTTCAGGATCCTCTCACAGTCCCGCCGTTCCACCGCCAAATTCTGCATTGGCACTGATTCAGTCGTGTTTCGTCTTAACCAGTCTCTCAGCGCAACTTTCAGTTCGGCCAGATCAACTCTACACACAGGGGGAAGGCCTAATTGTACATCCAGCGGAAAAGAGCCAGACACAGACGCACCACTGCTTTCTCGTCAGGCCAACAGGCTTGCTGCGCCACGATATCCACCAGCGCCTCATATGCTCCCCAGTTACAGTCACTATTGTAGCTTGGAAGTCAAAACCGCATTGTCACATCCACTAGAACAGCATCTACCATGGGAAGCCTGCCTTGTCAGGCTCCCGCTTCTCCATCTTCCGTCTTTCATTGAGATATTCTCACTCAAAAATAGATCTCTCTGTTGTTTACCTCCATAGCCCCCAGAAAGCAACCATGCCCCATTTCTGACAGTAGAGAGAAAAAGGCTCTGAGTCGGGTAACCATTTTAGCAGATAATTACTTTATTAAACACAACTTCAAAACATGCTCCAGAAACACACTCTCACACTCTGATCTGAACGCAGCATATTTATCCTCTATATCTTCCTTTTGCAATAGCCAAACCCTGCCCTGCACACAAAATGGTGGGCTCCACGTGTGCCCCATGCATATATATATATATATGTGTGTGTGTGTGTGTGTATATATATATATATATATATATATATATATATATATATATATATATATATATATATATATATATATATATATATATATACAGGTTACAATAGGATGGCCTTATAGGCATTTAATCATTCCACTGAAACGATAATGGTCATAATGGTGAACAAAATATATTGAGCCATGAGCACGTCAAGCTTTTTTTCCTTTTTATCAATATTTTCTCATTTGTTTATCTACTGTATGTATTGATTTGAATCTTTACAGAAATCCTGGGGCAGGTCATGGACTGATATTTTTGTTTTAATTATAATACTTAATCCTATAAACAGAATAAAAAACACACACATAAATTGACCAGCCACAATATAAGAACCACAAGTTTGTAGTCCTGTCTGTATGTGGTGAACATGAACCTGTCCACATTTTGAAAATGTTGCAGACATTAAATTTAAAATCTTAGTTTAAAAAGTATAAGGCAGAATAATAAGGCAGATTTACAACAATGTACCATTTCTTTTTTGATAATGAAAAAATGTAAATTATTTCTAATGGTCCGACGATGTATTTTTGTCTTTTTAACTGGCAATAAACAAAATACAGAGCTAGAAATATAAAATAAACCTATTAGTTCCATCATATTTGATTGTTAGTGGTTGTGTTTATGTAACAAAATACATTTCTAAATTATGCAATTAAAATACATTTCATTTTAATTGCATAATTTAGGAGAAAATACTTCACCAACTTAAATCAGTTTTAAACTTCTAAGTCGTAAGCAAGACACATTTACAGCTCCCTAATTTCATTTCATACTGGGAACACCTTACATGCTTGAGCTTCCTAATCCTTGTCTGCAGGTTCGAGCAAGGAGATTAGCATGCTTTCTCCCGCAGTGTTGTCTTGGCAGCTAGATTATCTTGGTTGCTATTTGCCCCATGGGAGTGATGAAGAGGATTATGTTTCTTTTTCATTCCCCTCAAATCCTTTCAACAAGGGATTTATCCCATAATACATCCAAATAGCAATGTGAAGGAGAAAATTCTTTCATTTAGCAATGATGATAGTTGTAAGATTGGTATTTAGGATGCAGGGTGAAATAAAGCCACAAGATGTTTATGGAAGGTTGAGTTGACCAAGACTTAGTAGGCTGATAATCCTTTTCCCTGCCTTGAAAGCAAAGTGCCTAAACATACAGTAGGTATTACCAAAACCAAAGAGAGTTATATTGCCCCAAATAGAGTGTGTATGCGTGCGTGTCTGTGTGAGTGAGTGTGTGCCCAGCGATAGATTGACGCTCTGTCCTGGGTGTGTCTGCCCAGGGCCCGAAATGTTCTCCCCTGGATGGGCATGGGGAACCCCCCTGAGACCCTAATATTGGATAAAGCGGAAGATAATGAATTAATGAATAAATGAATAATATATAGTAATAAACATGGTCAGTGCATTCCATAATCATGATATAAATTGATTGGTGTATGAAGCTGGATAATGTAATCTTATCTTTATTTAACAGAGGCAGAGTATTTTATCAGGAAAACCTATTTTGAGATAAAGTTTACAAGACAATTGAAGCCAGCTTCAGTTGTTAATAAATCTAAATATTGCACTCAGATTAATTAATTTTAATCATATTCATGCTATTTTTATAATCTATAGCGATGTTACTCAAAATATTGTTCTTTGTTGCTTCTTGAATTAGATGCACTGAGAACAGTACTGCCAAACTCCTCTGAATCTGCTGTACGTGATGCATGCCGATGGCAAAGGAAGCCAATGATGTAATCTCTTATGCAATCCACATCATTAAAGCTCAGCATGAGTGGGTCAAAGACACACACACACACACACACACACACACACACAGAGCACCAATCATGAGGTCATAATACCATCCTAGGTCCAACTCCTGTGTGAATTGAGAAAGATTCATTTTCTGCCATGTTACGTGCGAATATTAGTTTATTAACCAAATAACCAAAGGCTAGTCAAATAAAGTTTATTTAACTAGTCTAAACTTTTTTGTGTTTGTAGAAATTATTTGTTAGATTTCTAGTTTGTGAGTCCAAAACTTTAATGAATCAGTACATAAAAACAAGACGTGGTGATTTATATTGAGGCCTAGGATGAATCATATGGCTGAGGCTTTTGTGAATGGTTATTTGACCGTTCCAATTGCTCAATGACCTTTCACATTGTCAATTAGTAAGGTGAGAACTAATCATTTTGCTTGTTTGTCATTGGCAACAGCCATCTTATTCCGTGGGGAAACTTTTTTTTTATTTGCATGACTGCTTAGTGTTGTGGGCGGCACGGTGGCTTAGTGGTTAGCACGTTCACCTCTCAGCACTAGGGATTCCCGGTTCGAATCCCCATCTGGGTGGAGTTTCCATGTTCTCCCCGTGTCCGCGTGGGTTTCCTCCGGGTTCTCCGGTTTCCTCCCACAGTCCAAAAACATGGATCAAATCAAGTGAATTCTCCAAATTACCCCATATAGAGTGTTTGTGTGTGAATGAGTGTGTGCCCAGCGATGGATTGGCGCCCTGTCTTGGGTGTATCTGCCCAGCGCAGGAAACGTTCTCCCCTGGATGGGCATGGGGAACCCCACCGCGACCCGACTAGAGGATAAAGCGGGAGATAGGGGCAGGGTAGCTCAGTGGTTAGGGTGTTGGGCTGTCAATCTGAAGGTTGGCGGTTCAAATCCCAGGTCCACTGAAGTTACTAATGTGGGTCCTTGAGAAAGACCCTTAACCCTCATTGCTCCAGGGACGTTGTGATTAACCCTGTGTTCACCTTATAAGTCGCTTTGGATAAAAGCGTCCAATAAATGACCAAATGTAAATGTAGATAATGAATGAATGCTTAGTGTTGTATGACATTTTATTTGAAAGAGTAATCTATCTATACCTTTTAATGACTTTCATTATTGTTGTATTAATTCGTTCGTTTGGCAAGGTATGCTCACTAAAAAAAACAACAGGGGGGTGTACTTTGGCATGTCTACAAATTTTTGTGTCATAGTTTAGGCAGACTAACAGCATTGGAAGACTCTTTTTGACATACACATAAACATGGTGTGTATTGTAATGCTGTAGAGGGCTTACACATGCAGTGCGTTGGTGCCACGCATCATGGATGTGAACTGTAAGCGCTTAGCGTTCATACCGTTCTTCTCACAATGACGCAAAGGTTGGGCGCGTTACATCGGTTCTTTTATAGACGTATCTCGCCGCTGATTGGCAGCGACGGCGTGCGGGAGGCGGGCCTTGTTTCAGTCTCACACCCTTGCGCTGTGTTACAGCACCGCGGACAGCGACTAGCAAGGCGCAAACCCGAGAGCAGTGAGAGAGAAGGAGAGAGAGAACAAGAGGGCGAGAGACCTCGACTGTTCGTACAAAACGTTTCCAAACCACGCAGGCCACCGCTGGAGAGTCTCTCACACTTTGCTAGTGGCTTTGCGAGTTCAGGGGCTGGGTGAGGGAGGCGGCGTCGGTTCTGCGGCTCCACGAGCAAAACGGCACCAAATCGCGTGAGCTCCGATCCACCGAAAACAGCGGGGCTCAGTTTGCAGTGTAAATAAAGCTTCGCCCGAACATCCCGGGGAATCAACGATCGGTGTGCTTAAAGTGCTAGCCATGCTTGTTCGTAGTTGGATGCCGTAGCCACCGTGCATGAGTAAGATGAAGTTTCTTGCGTTGTGTAGCCGCGGTCCACGCGTCTGAAGCGCTTGTATCCTTTTCCGTCGACGATTTTGGGAACCTTTGCTCAGAGGATGCGGAGTCTGAGTGACTTTTTGAATTGCACTTAAATGTTTTAAAAGAAGGAGGCGGAGGGCTCGTTGTTCTGAATCCGAATCAGGTTTGTTGTGCTGCGCGTTACTCCTCTATGCCGCGCTGATCGACGCTGCGGTTAAATTTCGACAGCCCTCTGAAAAAAAAACCCGCTGCCCGAGTCGCAGACATAAACACTGAAAACATGAAAAAGTTCCGAAAGGTGTTGGACGGGCTGACCACGTCGTCTCCAGCCAGTGCTGGCGGATCTCCATCGTGCGGCAGCACAGCTGGAACTCCCACTGCAGGAGCCACTCCACGAGAGCTGGACATCCAGGAGACCCTCATGGCCGAGCACTTTCAAATCTCTAAGGTGGGTGCTTGACTGTGTCGCTCCTACTGTGCCTAAACTGTGCTGTACAAACTGAAAAGCTTAAAAACCAGAAAGTACAACTTTTCATTCTTATGGACCGTCATGTAAACTACCAATACCCCTATATGGCGATGTTATATGAGCTGTCTGAACAAGAGTTTAGCCTAGGGCTTTACGAGTTTTGGTAGTCTGTTATCAATTTAATCTTAAGATGCTCTTAATGCCAGTGGGAGAGTATCCAAAACCTCAACAGTAATTAGACATGCAATATTAAAAGGTTAAATCCTGGACACCATTCTTTAGTAAAATGCTTAAATAAAAGCTAAACATGGCTGTGTTCTTGATTCAATACTAACTGAGACAATTATTCATTTGTTTGTGGCACCTTAAGTGAATGCCTGTGTGATGACAAAATGATTCCTTTCTTTATACTTATCAATAATGGAGTAAGTTGGAAAAGGGCCTTCCACAAAGTACATTAACTGATCCATAATAATTCAATAAAAAGGGGCATGAAGGTTCCCTGCACTAATACGAAAAAAAGAACTGCTTTGCTAAAGACCTATCTAATGATAATTTGTTTCAGCAGTGATTCTTTTTGACATTTGTAGAGGATTAGTTTTCTCTAGTGCTTTTTAAAGTCTCTATTCTTTTTAATAACGATGATACTTTAACTTCAGTTATTAATGTTTTTTGTTTTATACAAGGTATTATAAAGAGCAGCAGTGTGCCAAAATTTTGAAATACCCAAATGCGTGCAGTCCAGCAGAGTCAATATGTAAATTTTTACTTAGTAAAAAAGTTCATATATGTTTATTTTATGGTAGAATAGATAGATAGAATTACCTAGGCATAGTTGTCAAGTTGTCATAAATCATGCATGAAAGGCTTATTGCCATTAGTGATCTAGGTTTAGGCGCAAATAGCGAGACAATAGCCAATTTTACTATTTTTTCTAGAGAACCAATACGATACAGACAATTAATACCTATAGGATAACGGTTCTTGTGGTTTGGTTGACATCCTCTACATCACTGCTTCCTAACATCGCATTCGTATATATACACCATGGTTCGCATTGACACACACACACACACACACACACACACACATCCCATTGATCGCAGTTTTGCGCCCTGGCTTGATTTATACGCATTTCAGCAGAACACTGAGCGATAACGCGTCAAAACGCTGCCGCTGAAGCTCCGACTCTGTGCTAAAGCAGGACTATGATTTTCTGTACCGCTGACTGCTGTTTAATATTTAACAAAACTGTGATGCGAAATATATAGATTCTTATTAACTATAGATCTTAATTAGCTACAGCTGCAGTGCGCGTTCATTACCGAGCCGATTTGGGACGTAACAATAGAAGAAGCTGCGGTTGTCTCTCGATAGACTGGTGGGTTTTTTGCCCGTCTATTTTTAGCATCCATTGCAGCTGTACTTTAATCCGAGGTTGCCAGACGCGGAACTTTGCTGTCATTCTGTGCTGTTTGAAATCACATTGTGCTGGATAATATAAATTTAAACCCAAATCCGTTTGAACTCCTTTCGTGACTGAATTTATAGCACATAGGCCTACTGTTAGAAACGACAAACCAAACTATCAACTTATAGACTGCAAACACTTCAGAACAACTGCTTTCTTATTGTTATTTTGAAAAAAGATGCAGCATTTCAAAAAGTGATTACATCTGTTTTGGTTATAAAAGCATCATTTTGCCATATGACACTTTGGGTTTTAAGAAATATATTTTTATGGTTATATTCACATAACACATCAGCACCACTGATTTCCATAAAGGTTTATATAGAAATATATCTTATATAAAAATAAAAAAATATATAATATCTTTATTTTTAGATTAATCAATTACATTAATTAGTCTTTTTTATTTATTTATTTATTTTATAATAGTTAGATCGTTTTTTTTTTTTTTTTACTTTTTTGTGTGGAGTCTGTAGTGAATTGAAATGAAAAAGACACCAGTCAAATAAAATATAGAATGTAATCATATGGGTAAATGTGTCTCAGTAAAAGTCTTGTTTTTTTTGTCACCGACCAGTGGATAATGTCTGATGACATGGAATAGATCTCTGTAAACATGTTTACCTCAACTGAAGAGAAAATGATGGATTGTGCGGTCACTTATTTACCTTTCACTTCCTCCTTTCTGAAATGCAGCAGCTCATCAGAGCATGGGGTATTCTTTTATGATTTGTACAAACAGACAAGTCATGCAAAATTCATGAACAACATTCATTCATTTATTATCTCCCGCTTTATCCTCTATTAGGGTCGCGGTGGGGTTCCCCATGCCCATCCAGGGGAGAACGTCTCTGGCGCTGGGCAGATAGACCCAGGACAGGGCGCCAATCCATCGCTGGGCACACACTCATTCACACAGACACACTCTATATGGGGCAATTTTGAGAATTCAATTACCTTGATCCATGTTTTTGGACTGTGGGAGGAAACCAGAGAACCCGGAGGAAACCCACGCAGACACGGGGAGAACATGGAAACTCCACCCAGATGGGGATTCGAACCGGGAATCCCTAGCGCTGAGAGGCGAACGTGCTAACCACTAAGCCACCGTGCCGCATGAACAACATTATTTTCGAAATAATTTGTGAATATTTGTAAAAATCCTTTCAATATTTGACTTTTTTGGGATCCTAATGAACCTGCCAGTAATAAGAACCAGCATGTTTGCCTATATATATATTTTTTTTGCTGTTTCTGTTGTTTGTGTTCTCAATAGTGGCAAAATTTTTATTTATTTTGACCCCAGAAAAAAATACAGGGAGACAAGGGCCAGAGGTAAAGTTTCAAGTTACAAATAAGTAAATAACACAGAAAAAAAATTAACAGGTTAAAACAAAACAATGTAGTTAATGCCTATTTACAATAGGTGCCTGTTCTATGATGTCGTTTTATGTGGCCTTTTCGTGCACAGACTATTGCTGAATGAAAAATTAACATAAATGTGAAAGCTATGAAAAGTATTCATCACCATGGACATCACTTATTGTGTGCCTTTATAATATTTATGTATTGTATTTTTTTCTTTACAAGCTTTCAAATTCTAGTCCCAGAGTCAATGAATAGAAAAAGTAGTTCAGCAACATCAGCTCAAAAATTTCAAATGTTTGTATGTTCAACTATAATGTGAGGTCAGTGACAATACAGTCTGTTTAACACAGACTTGTGTTTCTGATGGTTCCATAATGATTTGCTGTCATATACAGTACACACACTATATTGCCAAAAGTATTTGCCATCCAAACGATCAGCTGTTCCAATTACTTCCATGACCACAGGTGTATAAATTCAAGCACCTAAACATGCAGACAGTTTATACAAACATTTGTGAAAAGAATGGGTCGCTCTCAGCAGCTCAGTAAATTCCAGCGTGGAACTGTAAAAGGATGCCACCTGTGCAACAAATCCAGTCGTGAAATTTCCTTGCTCCTAAATATTGCAGTCATAATACTGTCAGCTGTACTATAAGAAAATGGAAGTGTTTGGGAACGACAGCAACTCAGCCACGAAGTGGTAGGCCACACAAACTGACAGAGCAGGGTCAGCGAATGCTGACAGGCATAATGTGAAGAGGTCGCCAATTTTCTGCAGTCAATTACTACAGAATTAGCTCAAGAAGAGTGCACAGAGAGCTTCATGGAATGGGTTTTCATAGTCGAGCAGCAGCAAGCCATACATCACCAATTGCAATGCAAATTGTCGGATGCAGTAGTGTAAAGCACGCCATCACTGGACTCTAGAGCAGTTAAGCACTCTTTGGAGTGATGAATCGTGCTTCTCCATATGCCAATTGGATATACTAGTCTGGGTTTGGTGGTTGCCATGAGAATGGTACTTGTCTGACTGCTTTGGGGCACGTGTAAAGTTTGGTGGAGGGGGGATTATGGTGTGGGATTGTTTTTCAGGAGCTGGGCTTGGCCCCCTATTTTCAGTGAAAGGAACTCTGAATGCTTCAGCATACCAAGACATTTTGGACAATTCCATGATCCCAACTTTGTGGGAACAGTTTGGATCTGGCCTCTTCCTCTTCCAACATGACTGCAACAGTGCACAAAGCAAGGTCCATAAAGACATGAATGACAGACTTTGGTGTGGATGAACTTGACTGTACTGCACAGAGTCCTGACCTTAACCCGATAGAACATCTTTGGGATGATTTAAAGTGGAGACTGAGAGCCAGACATTCTCATTCAACATCACTGTGTGACCTGACCTGACAAATGCTCTTCTGGAGGAATGGTCAAAAATTCCCATAACCACACTCCTAAACCTTGTGGACAACCTACCCATAAGAATTGAAGCCATTTATGTATATATATATTTATGGTTTTATATATATATATATATATATATATATATATATATATATATATATATATATATATATATATATATATATATATATATATATATGGATAATCCTGACTTGTATAAAATGGTGAATCTGTTCGAGAAAATTGAAGAGTGCAGTTTGACCAGTATTTTCTCATTTCTAAAATGTTGTAAGGCAAAATGTACAATACAAAATATGTTTGTATTTCAAAGAGAGCTATGAAGAGGTTTTATTTACTGTACTATATACATTGGCCCATATAGTTGTGAGGTTCCTTTTCCAGAAAATGTAGTTTGATTTGAGTGCAATCAAGAGAAGAATGGGTAATGCTTTAGTGACATCTCATATTGTCAGAAAATAACATCAATGTTTATGATCGGATCCCTCTGTGATTTACTATGACAAGCAGTCATGTTAGGAGTTGTCATGTTTCATGAGCTCCAAAACACACACACACACACACACACACACACACACACACACTTTTTCAATCTTTCTCTATCCCTACCCCATTCATTCAATTTCTTTCCTTAATTTATCCAGTTGTTGGCTAAAATGTTATTATTTCATCTGTAATCTGTTTGTTTTATTAAAAAACTAAATAGAAAACAGTGTTTTAAAAGGTTTATTTATTTAACAAAATAAAATAATTGACTAATCACAAGACCATGTTCATAGCTTCTTTATTTATAGTCTTATAATATCGGTTTATACCAATTATCTGGACAAATAAAGTTTGAATCACTGGGTTGTTTAGTTCATTATCTATATGTTGTGTCCTAGTAAGTTAACATTTAATTGGGAACATTTATAAAGGTGACAATTGTTTACTTAAATAATGTTTTTGAAATTTATTAATCAATTAATTGAAAAAAAAAGCCAATTTGCATGTGTTGAATCAAATTGTTAAATTCATAAAACTGTGGAATGATGTGGTTGTATTAACTCTTTTTTAAGTAAGTAAAACAGTGAAACAATCTGTCCTTGGCATGTTTAAATATTTGCATCAGACTGTAGACCATGGATATTAGAATTACTCATTTCTAATCATTCAGCAAGCATATCGTAAACAATTTAATATATCAAAATTTATTTATAATGTTTCTATTAAAACATACTTTTTCATATTTAAAATATTACTTTTGAGTTTAAATCAGGACACATCTACACAAGTGGGTGAACTGTGTAGATTGCTAGATTGTTCTTTAGGGCACCTCAGCTTGTGTTTTGGGAATTGTTTAACAACTGTAAATCTTTATTAAGACAACTGTTTACTACTGTTTAAACTACTGTTTAAAAATTAAATAAATAAAAACAAATGTGAGTGTAGCAAATCAATACATGCTAAGTTTTATAATTAAATCCTTCAGTAGCAAACAAGAATATGTAAGTGTTTCCCTGTTTACAGTTTTTACCTAAAAAGTTGCAATGAATAGTAAGTAATAAGCAAAGAGTGGCACAGGTCTTAGGAGTGTTCTTTTAGTTCTTGCTAATTTTCTGATATCTTTAATTGTTTTAAAATTATTAACCAAATAATTAGCCAAAAAATTATAAAACAAAACGAGAGTATTCAATGAAATTAATGTTATACCTAGTAATCACAAAAAGTAAATTAGCATAAAAAACAATAATAAAATTATGTATTATGTAAGTGTCCTATTGTAATAAGTATAATACTATTTCTGAAAATTCAGTGCAGAAGTTCAGTGAATTAGTAGGGTGTTTTCTTAATTACACATTAGATATTTATCTCATCTTCCACATAATCCTATACTAGGAACTATGATTGGAAGGGGGGGTGTAAAGATTTAATAATATCTGAGATGCATGTATACAATTCAGATTCAGCCCATTAAATCAATTTTAAACTTTAAGTGGATTTCTCTGATTAATGGATCATTAATCATTAATCATTCAAATAATATCTTCTATTTCTGGAAAAGTACATTCAAAAATAAAATACCGTTTGCCCAGTTCTCAGAAGTCATGACAAATGCATTCTCCTTTTTTATAAGCTTTTATTAATTATTTTTAAATGGTTACATGGTTGAGACTGTGAATTTCCATGATGTCATTTAAATTAAATTAAATTTCCATAAAACATAATATTTTTTTAATTTTTACCTTTTTAAAATGCTATAAAAATGTGACTGTATTATTAAATCACTTTCTTTTCTTAACTGGTAAATGTGTATAAGAAAAGATTTCCGGTTTTTCTTTGAACAAATCTAAAATTAGGGTACACTGATCTGCAAGCAGAAATGGAAGTTCTTTCATGATATAAGAAATTAGCTAAGGTTGTATAAATTGCACAATGCACATTAACTTGCAAAGTATTTAATATAATTTAGTAGGAAGTAGATATGTATGCGGAGGCTTACTTTTTATGTTTAAAATGATTTTTGTGTTTGTTTTGCAGCAAATTCAAATTTCTTTGCCATTTAATTGGGTATGCCTTAGAAATTAAAAGGTTGGATCACCATTTGCCTTCAGAAATTCTTTGTGGCATAGATTCTAGTTGTAAAAAATCTGCATCGAATGGAACGCTTAAACACATTTTATGTTAAGGTTACCATTAACAGTGTTGTTACACATGAAGGCATTATGTGGTGATTAGATACTTTACATGGTTTTTGAAAATAAGTGTTTAGAGGTTGATGCTATGTCCTCTAATGTTTCTTGTAGAGCAGTTAAATTTGTGTGCAGAGGGCAGCGTAATATAATTAAAGACACAGACAGGTCATTGCTATGGAGTGTTACATATGATTCTCTCCTCATTAGGGTAATAAATTTATGAAATTGATGGAGCTTTTGGAAGGAAAAAGCTGAGATATTTTGTGGCTAAGGCTAAAATGTGGTTTGCAAGATTGTCTTGGGCTAGTGGGGTAATAGGTGTAGATGTGTACATCTTTGCTGGCTGCTTTTGGATTTTGGCCATGAGCTCAGGACAGTCATAAAGAAATGGACGTTGCTGAAAATACTGAAAGTGAATAAGTACAAGTTAGTTGGTAGATAATGTGAGTTTAAAGGAGTGGATAAATAAATTTGTGTAATATAAACTCCACAAGGGCGGCACGGTGGCTTAGTGGTTAGCACGTTCGCCTCTCAGCACTAGGGATTCCTGGTTCGAATCCCCATCTGGGTGGATTTTCCATGTTCTCCCCGTGTCTGCGTGGGTTTCCTCCGGGTTCTCCGGTTTCCTCCCACAGTCCAAAAACATGGATCAAGTCAATTGAGTTTTCCAAATTGCCCCATATAGAGTGTGTATGTCTGTATGAGTGTGTGCTCAGCGATAGATTGGCGCCCTGTCCTGGGTGTATCTGCCCAGCGCCCGAAACGTTTTTCCCTGGATGGGCATGGGGAACCCCCCCGCGACCCTAATGTAGGATAAAGCGGAAGATAATGGATGGATGGATGGATAAACTCCACAACAAACTAGTAGTATGTTTAAGTGTACCAGTGTGGTTGCGTCATTTACAGTGTTAACCAATGGGGAGGGTTATGTGGGCTTTTGGAAGAATTATAGATATGTCTGTATAGCTGCATATACAGCATTCTTAGCCTGAACCCCTAAAAAGCAAGCATGAACAAACCATTCCGCAAGTACTGCAGATTGAACCTGTGTCTTATAGAGTTCAGCATCTTCTAGACCATGTACATTGGTAACCCAGACTCTTGAAACACCTCATCCATGAGAACAGGCATATATGTTTTCAGTAGGGATATACAGTATATGAAAGAAGGGTGAGACATGAAAATTAGTAAGCAAATCAATCAAATTGGTAAGGCTTTTTTCAGATAACCTTTTCAGTGGACAGTTACACGTTTACCATTACTATCCCTGAAGCAGATATGTATGACAGTGAAATGAAAGCAATTAAAGTATAAAGAACATCTGGCTTATATGACATTTAGTCTTTTGGCAGTTCTAAGATATCCAAGGATTTTATAGCTTGTGTAAACCAGCCAGTGACGGTCAGTGACACCAACATTTAAATGTTGAATAGTTTCATAGCCAGCAATTCACCTTTCCCAATACCACCCCCTTTCTAGCCAGTTACACCACTGTTCAAAATCTAGTTTTATAGCCAGCAATTTGCGATCCTCTATGCCATAGTTTTCTTTTGATGGGCTGAATTGCTGTAATAGGTGTGACAGTGTGGAGTTGTGTGAGTGTTCTCTCATCACTGTGTAAGAGGACAGGTTCAACTCCAGTTTTACAGAGATCTACCTCAATCACAAAATAAAGACAAGAACTGGGTAGTTTCAGGATGGATACCGAGATGAAAGCCCACTTCAGTCTGTCAAAAGCAGCCTCAGTTTGGACATGCTAAAGAATACTCTAAGGATCTAGGTGGGATTTGTTCTGCTCTGTGACACAATCATGAGGATGATGTGAAGTAGTATGGGTTTTTTTTTTTTTGTTTATAAAAATGTCTAATAGATCCTACCCCTGGAGTATCACGAAGGACAGACTGGTGTCGGGACTTTCAACAAAAGTAAAAAAAGGAAATTTTATGCACTGGAGGAAACAAAGGGAGAGCATTCTTTACTTGTCCTCAGAACTATACTGTATCACTCCGGAGTGAGAGAGTAAGGTCCCCTCCCCCTTACTTTTACTATTTACTATTTATTTTTTATTTGTTGATTGTTGTTAATATTTTATTTAACTATTTCTTATTGTTATCTTAGTTCATTCTATTGTTATTATTATATATTATTTTTATTACCGGCGGCACGGTGGCTTAGTGGTTAGCACGTTCGCCTCTCAGCGTTAGGGATTCCCAGTTCAAATCCCCATCTGGGTGGAGTTTCCACGTTCTCCCCGTGTCCGTGTGGATTTCCTCCGGGTTATCCGGTTTCCTCCCACAGTCCAAAAACAAGGATCAAGTCAATTGAGTTCTCCAAATAGAGTGTGTTTGTGTGTGAGTTTGTGTGTGCCCAGCGATAGGCTGGCACCCTGTCCTGGGTGTATCTGCCCAGCGCCCGAAACTTTCTCCCCTGGATGGGCATGGGGAACCCCACTGCGACCCTAATAGAGGATAAAGCGGAATATAATGAATGAATGAATGAATTTTTATTATTTTTATTATTTATTTTATTACTTCATATTATTTGTTTATTATTGTTTTATGTATCTATTAATTTTTTTCTTAGAATCTTAGATTCATGTTCACTGTGAGAGACATAAGTTTTTCACCAGGTTTGCACACACTGCAGCAGGGATTCTGGCCTATTCCTCCACACAAATCTTCTCCAGATCAGCCAGGTTTCTGGGCTGTCGCTGAGAAACAGAGTTTGAGTTCCCTCCAAAGATGTTCTATAGGGTTTAGGTCTGGAGACTGGCTAGGCCACTCCAGAACCTTGATATGCTTCTTACAGAGCCATTCATTGGTTATCCTGGCTGTGTGCTTTGGGTCATTGTCATGTTGTAAGACCAAGCCACGACCCATCTTCAATGCTCTAACTGAAGGAAGGAGGTTGTTCCTCAAAATCTCACAATACATGGCCCCGCTCATCCTCTCCTTAATGCAGTGCAGTCGTCCTGTTCCATGTGCATAAAAACACCCCAAAGCATGTTGCTTCCACCCCCATGCTTCACAGTAGGGATGGTTCTCATCATTCTTAGTCCTCCAAACACAGCGTATGGAATTAAGACCAAAAAGTTCTATTTTGGGCTCATCTGACCACAGAACATTCTCCCATGACTCTTGTGGATCATCCAAATGGTCATAGGCAAACTTAAGACTGGCCTGGATGTGTTCTGATTTAAGCAGGGGAACCTTCCGTGTCATGTATAACTTTAAACTATGATGTCTTAGTGTATTACCCACAGTAACCTTGGAAACAGTGGTGCCAGCTCTTTTCAGGTCATTGACCAGCTCCTCCTGTGTAGTTCTGGGCTGATTCCTCACCTTTCTTAGAATCATTGATACACCACAAGATGAGATCTTGTCCCAGTCTGAGGGAGATTGACAGTAATGTTTAGCTTCTTCCATTGTCTAATAATTGCTCCAACAGTTGATCTTTTTTCTCCAAGCTACTTGGCAATTGCTCTGTAGCCCTTTCCAGCCTTGTGGAATTTAACTATTTTGTCTCTGGTGTCTTTGGACAGCTCTTTGGTCTTAGTGGTCTTAGCCATGTTAGTAGTTGGAGTTTTACTGATTGCGTGGGGTGGACAGGTGTCTTTATGCAGCTAACGACCTCAAACAGGTGCTTCAAATTAAAAATAATAAGTGGAGAGGAGGTGGAGTTTTTAGAGGTGGACTACAGGTCTTTAGTCCTGAAGAATTTTTGCTGATTGGCAGGTGTTCAAATACTTATTTGCAGCAGTAACACATAAATAAATTATTAAAAAATCATAAATTGTGATTTCCAGAGTTTTTATTTTAGATTATGTCTCTCACAGTGGACATGAACCAAGATGAAATCAGACCCCTCCATGATTTGTGGAAGAACTTGCAATGTCGCAGGGTGTTCAAATACTTATTTTCCTTACTGTATACTGTATTTATATATATATTGCATTTTGCATTTTATTCTCTGTTTTGTACTAAGAAAATACCAATAAAAATAATGGTTTAAAAAATATCTCATGTATAACAATTGATTTCTCATGTAGGTCATACTAATGTAATGTAGACCTGCTTTTAATCTGGGTTGATGGATCCAGTTGGGTAATGGCACACTTATTAACCTAGTAAATGGGCCTATTTTAATATAATAAATACTGACAGTTTTTTTATACATTGCCCTAGTCTACCTGTATTATGAATTCCATATTATGTTAATGGAATGAAAGAAACATTTTATGCTTTAAAGCCTTAAAACAGTATATGATATGCTAAATGGCTGAATGACTGCTTATCCTATATATATATATTCATACACACTTTGCATGTGTGTGGACCTGGATACAACTGGACATCATTATACATTCATTCTGACATTTTAGCATGACGCATCTTCCTTACCATCTTTTTACAAAACACTATTAATCATTTAAAAACTCACTTCATCAGAGAGCAGCTGCAGTATTCCTGCGAGGCAAGGAGTGTGACTGTCTGTTATAGTGTTAAGATTAAAATCATTATAGCACCAGTGAACGATGCTAGAAGATCTGATCTGTAAAGCTATACTGGGAATCAACTGATGGCAATACAGGATGTGTTATATATCCAGTGGGAGTAAAATGAATGCATACAAAGTATGTTTAATATTTTCTGGCAATAAAAACATAAAATAAAATAATATGAATAAATAATAAACAATGTTACAAAGTGAGCACTTAGTAGAATATGTCTGTACGTGTGTGTGTGTGTGTGTGTGTGTGTGTGTGTGTGCTGGTTGGTTGTAGCATCTATTTTTAGATTGCAGTGATTACACTCACCTCTTTTTTTAAAGAGGAATTGGTATAAATCCGACAATGAGACATTTTTGTGCAAGGCTATGCCAAACACATTTGAAGATGAAAATGTGTGTCCATGCATAGAACCATTGAGGCTACGGAAAGAAATCTGATAGAATGTGGGAAAGTAAAATCTTTTGCACTTTATGAAATATGTATGCGATCTTTAGAGAATCTGGCCAGTGGATGTATTTTTCCTCCTGTTTGCTCTCTATGTATATTTAATTGCAAATGACTTGTGTGTGAGCCGGCATGGGGCCTGTTAGTGGGACCAGTGTCTCCTCTGTGGATATGTGAATATCCCGGTTCCTATGTGTCTCCTTCCTGCCGTAGGTGATCACACCCTGCTGTTGCAGACAGGAGGTCAGTGCCCCCAGGTGTCAAACACTCCAGTCCGGTCTCTGATTAAAGAATTCAGAGCTGCTGAGCTCAATCGCCTCCCATTACTGTAACAGCAGGAGAGGTGTGTGCATGTGGGTGCATTTTGTGTTTAGCTCATTAAGTGTATAGTGATGAACTGCCCTTCCCATCAATTTTAAGATCAAGGTAGCAGTAAATGAACAACCAGTGGATTAATAAGGCTGTGAATGGTTTAGCTCATTTAAACACATTTTGTACTAGTCAACCTAGATTGTTTATGGGCTGATGGAATTTGACTTTTTCTACAAACCAACTTTTAATGTTAGGAATGGTCGTTTCTGTGACTCATAGATACGTTTTTATTTTTAAATATTGATTAATTTAATATTGAATTATTTTATGCAATGCCTTACTTAGCAGTCACTACATCACTGTGGAATTATATGCAGAAATAATCAGTTTTCATAAGGTAGCTGAAAACTTTTGAAGGTGTGCACTTCCGTGCAGTCAGCTTATTTATTACACATATTGACTGCAAATTGACTGGAAAGTCACAAATGGTGTACTTCCCACCTGACTGAGCCACTTATGTGCACTAATTATGTGCAAAGATATAACCATATTATAACTGTCTAGTTTATCATAATTTAAATCCAAGTCTTTAATTTTTGTTTATTCATTATCATTCATTATCTCCCGCTTTATTCTCTATTAGGGTCGCGGTGGGGATCCCCATGCCCATCCAGGGGAGAAAGTCTTGGGCGCTGGGCAGATAGACCCAGGACAGGGCGCCAATCCATCGCTGGGCACACACTCACTCACACAGACACACTCTATGTCGGGCAATTTTGAGGATTCAGTTGACTTGATCCATGTTTTTGGACTGTGGGAGGAAACCGGAGAACCCGGAGGAAACCCACGCAGACATGGGGAGAACATGGAAACTCCACCCAGATGGGGATTCGAACCGGGAATCCCTAGTGCTGAGAGGCAAACGTGCTAACCACTAAGCCACCGTGCCGCCTTAATTTTTGTTTATTTGCCATTTATTCATTTTCTGAATCAGTTGTGGGGGATGCTGTCCTAAACCAAAGTGGACCTTCTTGGACAGGTTGCCAGTCCTTTATAGGGATGACTCACAGATAAACATTTATGCACACATTCAGACCTAGGGACAATTTACTAATTTTATGACAGACACTGATTTTTAGACTGTGAGGGGAAACTTAAGCTCACCAATGGAATGGAATCCCTTGAAAAGTCTTACTGTTGTACCGTGCTAGTGCTACCTAATGCTATATATGCTTTACTAACTAAAAGTTTGTCTCATGTTAGCATTCTGGATGTCCCAAAAAAGGGGCCACTGAAAACAATATTTCTTCTGAACAGACTTTATGATTGACAACAGATTCAGATAAACAATCTAGGTGTGAAAAGGTTTACAAAAAAAAGTTCACTGTTAATCTTAATGATGCATGATAAAACAAATATTATTGCTCTGTAGAACCTATTTCATAGTATATTTGAACATATCAAAATTTCGGTTAATCTGTTTTATGTAGGTCCCAGTTCAGTCCGTTTTAAGTTTGAATAAAGAATATGCTTAACTTGTTATATGGTTCACCAGTATGTTGGGAATTAATTTATATTTACTTTTACTTTAATAAATCTATACAGCATTACATTGAAATTACTCATAAACAATGTGCATTTTAAATAACAATGCTAAATCATATTAACATTTACTTTTCTCTGCTAAATGAGCTGATAATTCATGCCTGGAAAGCCTGATACCAGCATATACTGTCAAAGTATATGAACGTTAAGTTTTTAAAAAATTGTTCGTGTGGGTATGTGTAACGGGTGCCTAGGGCACCCGTCCCTCGGCCGTTGTGTGTGGGTGTTTTTGGTTTCTGTGTTGATGTGCCTGTGTTTAGTTAATTAGCTGTCTTGTGTAGGTCTTTGAGTTAATTAGCTTCGCGGGTTCGTTGGGTGGTTGGGTGCACGTGGTGTGTTAGGTCAGGGTATTTAGTTCCGGGGTTTTAGGTCTTCCGTGCGCGTCTTTGTGTGTTTAATGTCACCTTGTCCTTTATGTACCTGTTTGTTTGGTGTTTTGCACCAGTAATAAATATTCCTGTTTTTGTTCTACCTGCGTGCCTGGCTCCCTTCTGCGCGTTAGAGCGCCGCGGCTCTGCGCTATATTTGCGCAGCCGCGTCTAGATCCCAGGTGGGCAGCGTGACAGAAAAGACGCGCCAACGTTTTGGGAGTCCAGAGCCCAGGTAGGCTATTTTTAAATTTTTCTTTGGGGGGGCCGTATAGCCTCATACTCGCGGCGCGCTCCGCCGTTTCTGCGAGTGCGTTGTTATGCGGAGCCCGCCCTCCCGGAGCCGGGGGAACGGCTCAAACAGCGTGATGGCGGAGTGGAGCGACTCCGATGAGGAATGGATGTGGAGGGTTGGGTTTGAGGCGCTCTGCGCAGAGGAAAATCTGGACATTGTCCAGATTTCTGATGACGAGGCGGGCGAACCTTACCTGTATGGGCACATTCTGCCCGTACACACCCTCCGCAACACTGAGGAGTTCTGGACGGAGGGTCCAGTCCGGTTTGTTAAACCCCCGGTGGCGAGACCCAGACGCAGAGCGCGGCGACGGCGTGGGCTGAAGCCGCAGCGGGCGCACAGCGCAGCCGCGGAGCGCGAAGCATGGACTGCGGGGCAGTCACGTGACGCGTCTGGGTCGCGCTGTGAGGGGGCGGTACCGGAGCCGCCGCCTGAGTGCGCGAGTGTGTTGTGTCCCCCGTCCTCCTATGTGTCGTCTGACCTGTCTGTCATCCCCATGTCCGAAATGTTTGTCTCGTTGTGTTTGGGCGTTGCGGTGGGGGTTTATATGTTTTGTGTTCAGGATGGAGAGCCGGAGGTACCGGCCGAGGTCATGCCAGCGCGCGTGTCTGCCGAGGTCCGCCCAGCCTGCGTGCCCGCCGAGGTCCAGCCAGCGCGCGCGCCCATCCCGCGGCCCAGGGGCGTCACGCCGCCCATCCCGCGGCCCAGGGGCGTCACGCCGCCCATCCCGCGGCCCAGGGGCGTCCCGCCGCCCATCCCGCGGCCCAGGGGGCGTCCCGCCGCCCATCCCACGGCCCAGGGGGCGTCCCGCCGCCCATCCCGCGGCCCAGGGGGCGTCCCGCCGCCCATCCCGAAGCCCAGGGGGCGTCCCGCCGCCCATCCCGAAGCCCAGGGGGCGTCCCGCCGCCCATCCCGAGCAGCAGGGGCCGCACGCCGCCCAGCCCGAGGTCCAGGGGCCGCACGCCGCCCAGCCCGAGCAGCAGGGGCCGCACGCCGCCCAGCACGAGCAGCAGGGGCCGCACGCCGCCCAGCCCGAGGTCCAGGGGCCGCACGCCGCCCAGCCCGAGGTCCAGGGGCCGCACGCCGCCCAGCCCGAGCAGCAGGGGCCGCACGCCGCCCAGCCCGAGCAGCAGGGGCCGCACGCCACCCAGCCCGAGGTCCAGGGGCCGCACGCCGCCCAGCCCGAGCAGCAGGGGCCGCACGCCGCACGCCCCGCCGCCAGGGGGCGTCCGCCTCGCCACGCCGCACGCCCCGCCGCCAGGGGGCGTCCGCCTCGCCACGCCGCCAGGGGCCGTCCGCCTCGCCACGCCGCCAGGGGGCGTCCTCCGGACCACGCCGCCCGTGGGCGTCCACCTGACCCTGCAGCAAGAGGGCGGGGCCCATTCCTCGCCCAACGTGAGCGGCCACCGGACCACGCAGTAGGAGGGCGTGGCCCAGATCTGATCCGCCACGGGCGGCCACCTGACCTCGCAGCCGGAGGCCGTCCGCAGCTCCGCGTCCGGAGAAGGCGCCTTCCACACCGCGCCCGCAGAGGGCGTCCACCCCGACACAGGACCCATAGACGTGTCACACGCCTCCCCCGCAGAGGGCGTCCACCAGAGGGCGCCTATCGAGCCCGACTCAGGAGGGGCGGACGACCCCTCCCACCCCCCCAGGACTGTTTTTTGGGGTGTCTTGGTCGCGTCCCCGCGTTACGCGACCGTAAGGGCGGGGGTAGTGTAACGGGTGCCTAGGGCACCCGTCTCTCGGCCGTTGTGTGTGGGTGTTTTTGGTTTCTGTGTTGATGTGCCTGTGTTTAGTTAATTAGCTGTCTTGTGTAGGTCTTTGAGTTAATTAGCTTCGCGGGTTCGTTGGGTGGTTGGGTGCACGTGGTGTGTTAGGTCAGGGTATTTAGTTCCGGGGTTTTACGTCTTCCGTGCGCGTCTTTGTGTGTTTAATGTCACCTTGTCCTTTATGTACCTGTTTGTTTGGTGTTTTGCACCAGTAATAAATATTCCTGTTTTTGTTCTACCTGCGTGCCTGGCTCCCTTCTGCGCGTTAGAGCGCCGCGGCTCTGCGCTATATTTGCGCAGCCGCGTCTAGATCCCAGGTGGGCAGCGTGACAGAATGACCGTTGCTTGTTAGACATTTTGCAAATGTGAAAAAACAAATAGAAAGGACCTCTGGCCTCTAAGCAAAGAGGCTGTGTAGCATAAGCTTTATGTTGAATTACATCTTTCTATCTATCATATTAAAATCATAATAAGAATACAAATATATTGAAAAAGTGAAAGGCAGATGGACTGGTTAAGTGTTGGTGAGATAAATATCAAGGCAGATGTGAATATAGCAGAAAGGTAAAGGCAGGAGCACTAAAGTAAAACAACCGATTAGGTAAAAAAAAGAAAACAAAAGAAAGAGAAGTGAAACGTCAGAAAGGGTGTGGTTTACTTTCAATTTGCAGAAAAGGAAGCAGTGCTTTAAATGAAAAATGTTAAGTCTTTCCGTACTAAAGAAGGACCTTTAAAAAGCTTTATGCACCAAACATTTGGGACATATTAGCTTTTGCAGACACAACATTTCCTGATTAAGGAAGTCTTTACTGTTCGTGCTTACACACAAGTTTTGGCTTCCTTGTTGATCACTCATCGATTATTGGTATATTTACTTTTTTATTTTTACAGCCATCCCACAATACTCAATTATGCACTTCTTTTCCTAGCCCTTTTCTGAGCCATGAATTATTAATGGTTGGATTGACGTAATGCAGCCAATAAAACAGAGAAAAAAATGTGACAGAGAGAGTATAGAAAATAAATGAATAATGACTCAAGAAACTGACAATATAACCACAATAGCTTATGAATACACAGATCTTTATTTAATATGTTACATTGCTGTCCACTTATGCAGATTGTACTGTAGAGCACCAGTGGAGAATCACAGCTGGTATTTCTCAAGTTTTTGTCTACAAAGTAAGTCAACATAAAGGTGACATCATATTAACAGATTTTATTCACCACCGTTTTGTAAAACAGTTACAATTTTTAATTGGTTAATTATGTATTTGATAATAAATTAAAAATGTCCTTGCTCTTTTTAGTCCTAGACAACTACTCTGCGTCATTCTCCACTGACGTGCTCTTCCATCGATTGAGTATTTTAAATGACCTCCAAAGGCAGTCTTATTAATGCCAACAATATAATACACACTGTAAAATCTAGGACAACAGACTTTCACTGACATCCAGTTTTGGCTAACAGCCAATCATGAGCTTGAATTAAGAGACTTGTTTTTATTTTATAAACCACTTTCAGCACTGATCATTTGTGATACTTATTTTTTAAGGTTTGGACACCAATCACTTGAACATGTAGCAATTATAAATGTAGTAATTATAAATAAAACGATGTTGCTGATCAGACTCCAGTTTGTTAATAGAGAAATGGAATATGAAAAATGAGGGAGGTAAGAGAGTTAGACAGTAAGATAGTAAAGCACAAGAGCTGTGTGTGTGTGTGTGTGTGTGTGTGTGTGTGTGTGTCTAAAAAGATAAGATGAGTCCATTGTCAAATAGCAATGAAAAGTGGCTGTGTAATATGTGTCTGTCTTTAGTGTCTCCTTTGCATGACTAAGCAGTTCCATACAGCAAACTTTAATAACAAATAATTTATATATATATTTTTTTTATTTAGATGTGCTGCCTTTTTAACATCAATATAACAGGAAATATGTATCAGGATGCACAGACTTTTAGACAGCATTTCTAAATAAGTATGTTTGGAGAATTCAGATCTCTATATTACAAATGTGTGTATGTACATTTTACCACTCAGCAGTCAGTTTAAAAGTGGATAGCTTCCACACATTAAAAAGCCCAATAAAAAGCTTTTGCTGTGTAAAAAAATGCTGTAACAAATGAATTGAAACAATTCAAACATCTACATGGCCAGTTATACATTCTTTGTCATGTTGAAATTTATCTTTGTAATAAGGTTTTGTGTTTTTTACTGAAAGGTTGTAAGTTAAAATTTTGTTGTGTCAGGATTTGCAGGCATTTATTTATAAACATGAAACAGCGCATCTTTTGTAGTTATATGTAAACAATATATTTTGGAATGGCTTAATAAAAATTGTTGATTTCAAGTTTTTGAACCTTCCATAAATTTGATAGAAGTTCATTGATGAAATGTTAAATTGTTTCTGTTTTATCCTCAGACTGTGTGTCATGGCTTTCCCTACCAGCCTACTGCCCTGGCATTTGACCCTGTACAGAAGATTCTAGCCATTGGCTCTCGCTCTGGTGGAGTGCGAATGTATCCTTGTTCATCATATTTTACATCCACAATATTGTTTTGATTTTTCACTTAGCAACTGGATTGCTGGCACCTATGGGAGAAAGGTTACTAAAGGTAAGGAAATTTGCTGTACTTATTTCGCCCAAGGGCCTTCTATTGCCAGAGAACTCCATCTTACCATTTAGGTGAAGGCTGAAGACTGAACAGCTTCTTAGTGCCACACAGGTTCCATTTATTACTTTCTGCTGTTATTTTCATTTCTTCACAGCCAAATAATATATGTTACTCATATAGCATTTGGTATTAAGTAAAAGTGGAAGCATTTAGATGCATGGCTATGAAATGCTTAGGGACATGTATAAAAAAGGATATTACAAAATAATCAAATAATATACTGAAATACTTCATTAAAAAACATTAATAACAATGAGTATTCTAACTAAACTGATACATTTTGGTAAATTGTCAGCATTGCTTGTTCAACATGGCACATGAAAGCACTTGAGTAAATTATTTTAAGGTTAATACATGTAAAGAACCTTTAAATACTATTATACATATAACATTGTATTATATTAACAATGTACAATAATCTACCAAAAAAAGAAATATACAATAAATATGGCATTTGTTTTTTTTTTTATCCCAGAACATAATTTAGATAAATTCGCTGACTTGCTGTGACTCATTTCTATTTTTCTATCACAGACAATTTGATATAATATTTGTAGCTCTGTATTGATTTAGAAGACCCCAAGTTAAATATTCACACTGCAGTATTGATTGTAAGCTTCTCATTTGGCCATTTATAGCATGCACATATTTGCAAATCATTCTCAGAAACACACACACAAGCTTGATACTAACATGTGGTAATATTTACAGTGTACTCAGATCTGTGTTTTCCATATATGAAATGACTAAAGGACCTTTTATAAAAATAGTTTTAAAAGTCTTTTCCAGTCAAAAACTTTTAAGATACTTTTAATATTTGGATGTTAAGAAGAGTTTAGTCCATTAAGAAAATGTTGAAAGCAATGTAAATAAATTTTGTAAAGAAAAATGTGTATATCACAAGTCACTGTATATTTTAAAATGTGTAAAGAGCACGATCTAGAAACATTGTTGGTGACTATTTACACTATATGTGTAATAGATCAGTGATGTTTTCTGCACTATGAATTGTTTTAAATATAACAAATTACCTAAGTGGTGTAACAGCTAGTGCTTCTGCCTCACAGCAAAAAGGTCTCAGATTAATTTTTAAGTTATGGCAAACAGAGGTTGTTTCTGTGCTTGTGTAATAAACAAATTGAGTTAAAAGTTTGTTTGGAGGATGTCTCCATATAACACAGAAAAGAATTAACTTTGAGGTACTGTGGTAGTGAAGTATCATCATAGTAGATGGAGTAATAAAAGAGGGAAAGAAAAACCTTATACTTAAAATAATTACATTTTAGATTTTATTAAGTATTCCACCAGGTGCTTAGTACTTTAAAAAATGGTAGAACTTAAAAAGCATTATAAGATAAGCAAATAAAATATGTCTTAAAATGTCATAATGTGTCAGATATGAATATATTAGCAAAAAAATTTGCAAAGAAATCAGGCAGGAGAATAGATTTCTTGCTATTGTTTCAAATATGTATATTAATTTGGCAACCAAGTTTATTAGGAATCGTAATAATCTTCACGGGCGGCACGGTGGCTTAGTGGTTAGCACGTTTGCCTCTCAGCACTAGGGATTCCCGGTTCGAATCCCAATCTTGGTGGAGTTTACATGTTCTCCCCGTGTCCGCATGGGTTTCCTCCGGGTTCTCTGGTTTCCTTCCACAGTCCAAAAACATGAATCAAGTCAATTGAATTCTCCAAATTGCCCCATATACAGTAGAGTGTGAGTTTGTGTCTGTATGAGTGAGTGTGTGCCCAGCGATAGATTGGTGCCCTGTCCTGGGTGTATCTGCCCAGTGCCCAAAACGTTCTCCCCTGGATGGGCATGGGGAACCCCCCCGCGGCCCTAGTACTGTAGAGAATAAAGGGGAAGATAATGGATGGATGAATAATCTTCACTATTTATTATTATGAAAATAAAAGAAACCAACAGTCCTAAATAAAAATGTAAAAAAGGTAATAAGAATAATATTACAAAAATAAAAATTAATTTATGATAGTTATATATAGAGTGTGAATTTAACACCTTTGTCCTACCTGTGTCCTGCCTTGATTCTTTCATGTTCCATTGGCATGCCCCACAATTTGTATATCACTGTTATAAAGGACAAATAATCAACAAAAGGTTATTTTAAAATAAACAATCAAATTTGCATAAGACTGTATGTGTGGTTTTGAATGCATTCTTAAAGAGGGAATTGTATTCAATATTTACCTCTCCAACTGTTGGTTTTAATTTGTGTGTGCGTGTGGCCTATGGGTAATAAAATTTTTCTATGTGATGGCTAGTCATTTTCAATCAGAACAGAACTAGAGACAGAGAGAAAGCTAGAGAGAGAGAGAGAGAGAGAGATGCAGAAAACAATGGTAAAAATTAAAGCAAGTAAACAGGAAAGAGTAACGGTGAGTAGTAACAAGAGGTAAAGATAATGACTGAAGAGGGATAAAGCTGGAGGTGAAATAGACAGAAAAGGGCAGAGTCATATAAAGGGAGATGAATAACAGCTCATAAGAGTAAAAGAGGCAATGTAACAAAGTGAAAGTCTTATGAACACAGGAACAGAAGAGATGAGTGAGCTGTACTGTTGTGTGTGTGTGTGTGTGTGTGTGTGTGTGTGTGTGTGTGTGTGTGTGTGTGTCGGCATGTGTGTGTCGGCATGTGTGTGCATGTGCGCATGCATGCATGTGAGCAAGAACATGAGCTGAAGGTGGTTTTATTGTCAGGCGTATCACGTACAAGTTCACTGCAGCTTCTGTCTTGTTAATGTCGGTGTGACGAGGCTCGCTCTCTTTATCTGTCAATCTCTTTTAAACTCATGCACACATATGGTAGAGCAAGGTGCAATGTTAATGTTAGACTTGACCATGTGAGTAACACCGAATGGTGTCGTGGTTTTGGTTTTAATCTAATTATTTAAAATAGCATTAACTCTCATTAATATCCTTCACATTTGTGTGTGTGTCTGTGTGTGTGCGTGCGTTTGTGTGTTCATTTGTATGTGTGTATGTATGTGCATGAGCGCATGCGTGTGTGTGTGTGTGTGTGTGTGTGTGTGTTTGTGTTTGTGTGAGAGAGAGTAGGAGAAAGAGACACACATTAACATCTAACATAGGGATCACTGGAATCCACATGGAAGTTCTTTCTTCTTTGCAATATGTACTACTTTATCCTCCACTATTTTATTGTCCATGTACTTTTTGAAAATAACTTCTTTAAATGGCCAATAATTAAAAGCCAATTTACAGGCATTTTAAAGCCCTAGGTTGCACTGATGCTATTTATATACACATTCTGTTCTTAACACATTATCTGCGGATTCACCTCTTTCCAGCATTTCAGAGAAATGCTAATCTGATTGGGTAACATTATTTTCATGATGTTTTTCAATCAGTTTTTCAGACTGGGTTCCCAAACATATTTTGCCAATACACAAAGTTGAACCACCTTTTCCAACATTTTTCTTTCAGACCTTTGGTATAGGGACAATAAATGGGTCACTATAATCAACAAAATCAATAAATTTAATCGCAATCAAAGGCCAGATCACATGGACATTATATGTGCTTTTTCCTATAATGATGAATAACAAAAGTTGTTTACTCTGGCTGTAATATAGTATTAATAAAGGTCATTGCTATTAATAGTAATTAAAAAGAAAGGTCACTTGTCATCTTTTGTTTTAAGTGCGTAAGTGTATGACACAACAAACATGACGGTGGATATGCTCCTGCTGTAAAAAGACAAGTTTCATTATTAAAAGAAAAAATCAGTTATGTATCTGCCCTTTCATTAATGGTATTTTCCATATGGAAATAAGATGTGCTATTTTATGTTGCTACATTGTTGATGTGTCCTAATTAATTATTTATACATTTCAATTCACTGCTGAGTTTTGCGGTGTACTATTGTAACAAGAATGCAAATTGAACAAGTTCTGTGATGTCAGTTAATATTATCTGACTCAGCAAGTAACTCTATTACCTCAGAGCATAAAGGCCTTAAGTTTGATTTCCAGACTGGAAATCAAAGAGCTGGATCATTGTTCAGCTAGATCAGATTTCCTGTCTGCATAGGTTTCTTTTAGTTTCTAGTTTCCTTTTTACAGTTTAGGGCTTGAACTAGGGCTTGAACTAACAATTATATATATATAATTTTTTTATCTTGTTTACTCATTCAATTATATAACAGATCTCACAGAATACAGGATATAACCAAATTTTATAAAAGGGTTTAGAATTATTAGGTAACAACATAGATATGTGCATCATAATTCAAAGTTATAGTCTCAAACTGAATAAAATGAAAGTGTGTGGTTGTTTCTGAAGAAGTCAGAAGAAAAATCCTAAAATCTGCCAAGTTTTCCTATCTAAGTACCTAACATAGTGTTCTGGTTTTAATGGTGCTGATTGGTTATAATGAGAAACGGAGAGTGTGTAAAAGCCAAGGTAAATGAGCATGAGTGAAGGAGACAAAGGACATTTAAATGGCATTGTGACTATTGTGAACATTGATTGCAATTAAAAAGAGTAGTCAGAAAGGCAAGCATTTGGCAGAAGGTAGTGTGGAGACTGATATCTATTAATGATTTTAAATCTTTTGAAAATCAGGGTTTAATATCTAAACCAACCTAGGTTGCATTCAAGGTTTAATATGTAATTTTTATTTGTTCCATTTAATTTATGAACATGCACAAACTAGATCATCTTATCAGTTATATATCTGTGCGTGTTTGTGTGTGTGTGTGTGTTGCATGTGTGTATATGTGTGTGTGTGTGTGTGTGTTCCTGTATTTCTAATCTGTACTGTAGGGATCAGGGTAAAAACAGATGGAGAATGTGATACTCAGCTGCATTTCTTCAGCTCCTGCTTGTTAGCCTTGATATCAGTATCTCAGAACCTGATAGACCTGCCACTTGCCTTTTTGAGGTGTGTGTGTGTGTGTGTGTGTGTGTGTGTGTGTGTGTGTGAGACATTTGACAATTTTTGAGAAAAAATTCAATATAGTCATACAGTTATAAAACCAACATACATTAATTCAGCTACTTTTGCTTGTGTTATTCTTGCAAATTATTTATAATATTTTAATAATTTAAACATGCAGCATGTGTTACACATTTGCCAAAACATTCCAGTTTCAAATATACATAATACATTTGAAACATGTTAAACATCATTTGTTTAATTTTTCTGTTCATGTTGGTTTCTCGATCGATTGAATGAAAATCTAGTTTACCTTGAATTGTGACCCTCATTTATATATATATGAAATATTTAATGACATATGGGCGGCACGGTGGCTTAGTGGTTAGTAAGTTCGCCTCTCAGCGCTAGGGTTTCCGTGTTTGAATCCCAATCTGGGTGGAGTTTCCATGTTCTCCCCGTGTCCGCGTGGGTTTCCTCCTGGTTCTTCGGTTTCCTCCCACAGTCCAAAAACATGGATCAAGTCAATTGAATGTTCCAAGGTGCCCATATAGAATGTGTTTGTGTGTGTGTCTGTGTGAGTGAGTGTGAGCCCAGCGATAGATTGGCGCACTGTCCTGGGTCAGCACCTATCTGCCCAGCGCTCGAAACGTTCTTCCCTGGATGGGCATGGGGAACCCCACCGTGACCCTAGTAGAGGATAAAGCAGAAGATAATAGATGGATGGATATATATAATATAACTATGATTTGTATGATCTGATTTGGATTGTTTTATAATTCTTACAAATATTCCTTCTATATGATTGCCATATAGATTGCATTTTTATATATACACTAAAAGTTACTAAGATTTACTCTTAATTCATGCATATTTATTAATTGTCCTTTATTATGGTTTTTTTTGTATCTGTATATATAAACATTATTTAATTATTGTGGCATTAATTCAGTATTCTCTGTCACCCCAACCACCTGCATGTCCTCCCTTACAACATCCATAATCCTGCTCTTTGGGCTTTCTCTTCTTCTCCTGCTTTTTTTTATTGGCTATCTATTTGTCAATATAAACTTATCCCTCCCCTGCACATACGAAATCACCCCAATTTTGTCTCACTAACCTTGTTAACAAAAAACATCCTACATTACTGTTCGTCTAATTAACTCATTCTTAATTTTGTCGATATTTGCCACTACCAATTAGAATCACAGTATATTAATATCTGCCAATTTTAGCTTGCTTGTGTCTTTCGGTCAGAGCCACTGTCTCTAAACCTTTGCAGGCTCACTTCTTTCTTGTAGATGTTCCTTTTCACTTCGGCAGATCAGTTTGTTCAGTCTACACCATCCGTATTTATTTGCACTCACTTCTTCACCTTTTTATCACATTCACCTTTTGTTTGTCCACTCAACCCCAAATATTTAAACTCATCCATTTTCTCACCTTAACCACTTGCAACTTAACCCTTCTGCCACCCTCTCTCTTGTTTAAGCATGCATTACAAAAAACAGAAGACTTGTTTCTGGGGTCAATCATTGTGCCGGTGGTCAGGTGTAGAGTTTATTTAATGGAGTCTATTTGAAGAATCTGTAATAGGGCACCCATCTGATTAATTTCATAATCGTTAGACATTTCTATATAAATGCAAAGCTGCATGAATTGCTAACAAGTTAAATATGCATAGTTAATGGATAAATAAGCCAAAATCACATTCTTAACCTATGTGAAACTATTCATTGACATATTTTAGATGTGTCTTGCAGTAAATCATATTCTAGGAATCTAACTGCTAAATAAAGTCATTCATTCATTATCTTCTGCTTTATCCTATATTAGGGTCGGGGGGGGGGGGGTTCCCCATGCCCATCCAGGGGAGAACGTTTCGGGCGCTGGTCAGATAGACCCAGGACAGGGCGCCAATCTATTGCTGGGCACACACTCACACACAGAGACACACTCTATATTGGGCAATTTGGAGAACTCAATTGACTTGATCCATGTTTTTGGACTGTGGGAGGAAACCGGAGAACCCGGAGGAAACCCATGCGGACACGGGGAGAACATGGAAATTCCACCCAGATGGGGATTCGAACCGAGAATCCCTAGTGCTGAGAGGCGAACGTGCTAACTACTAAGCCACCGTGCCGCCCTACTGTTAAATAAAACTTAGAAAAATGTGTTGTAGATAATTGTATTATACTTACATTACATTGTTTAAATTCAAAAACTGAAAAATTGGCATGTTGGCAGCAGATTTGGCAGTGTGTTAGTCAGTATATTAGACACTGTAATATGTGTGGACATATTTTAAACAGGCCTGTGTTTTAGGAAGGAGCACATTGTTTTTAGCCTAACAACTCTAGACTGACAGAACTGTTACTTACTTTAAGCTATACATTTATTAAGGGTGTTGTGCATATGGAATGTCTGATTATTGTTCACCTTTCCAAAACATGTCAATAGGTGGATTTCCCACTCTGCACTTTTTCAAAATATGTGAGTGATGCTCTGATGCATGGTGATGGATTATTGTCTGGTCTATTGTTTATTTCCTGCTTTCTTAATAAAGATGAATTATTACTTTAAAAAACAATGATGTGCTTTAGGTTGATCTGTGGTGTACCAAAGTATGTTCCCTAAACTTAACTTAAGAGTGGCTGATCTCTAGAACTCTGAGGTCTGTGACCACTACTCTATTACATAGATCTAGATTAAAATAAAGATATTTAATGGATTACTGAAAATTAGGTTTGCAATATGTTACATGTTAATAGTTTTGTTATTTATCAGTTTGAGCAAAAAGATCACACTGACCTAGGTGATTGTTGAGACAATCATGCTCAAAATGCAATTCCAGTTTGATATCATTTTTATTGTAGAATTCAATTTCGACTACTTCATTTAACCAGGTTAAAACGTTTCAACCTTCAAATAATTCAAAAACCTTCTGTTGTCATTTCCTTTCTTTAACCTCTGCTCTTATCTGATTGCTGGTTATGTTGCTAAAAAAGGACACTCTAAAAATCAATATCTCTTGATGGTTAAGAGAAAAAGATTGAAGGAGAGGAACTGAGATGAAAGGAGGAGTTGGCAATGAGTAAAAAGGGAGGGACTTGGCTCTCTTAATGCGCTGCAGCAATCTGTGTGTTTGTGTTTGTTTGAGATAGGGGGAGGGGGGGGGGAGAACAAAGCCCAACACAGCGTAGTAGCAAGAAAGGAAAGAAGAGAATGGTGGGTGGATGGGGGCAAAAGTGAGATATAGAAACTGGACTGCCTGTAGTTGATACTGTGGAGTAGAAAATGTATCTGATGATTACTGTCCTACAGACAAGCTTTTATATTATTTACACGTTCATGGCTCATACTAACTGTGGCTGGTTGGATTTATCTGTATTTGCTGCAGAATTTGGATCTTATTCTGAAGTCTTATTTTTATCTGTATAAGACAAATATATTATTGAAACACAAATGTTCTAGTGACTGAGCAGAGAGTATTTTTCTTTCACATGTGCAATCTTGAGTAAGAATTTGCAGCTTAATACCCTCATGTGCAGATATCAGAGACACTACATACAATTTTTGAAAGCACAAAAGACACCAACAGCCAAAGCTAGCAGACCTTTCTAATGCTATTCTGCTAATTCTGAGATAGATGTCTCATTCTATTGCATTGTCATTGCTTTCAGCTTGTTTAACATTCAATGTAACTGAAATTATTCTTAATACTCTATACTGTATATACTTTTATATTCCTGCTATAGTTTTATACCTGCAGACTTTGCAATATGTGTTTTAGTAGTTAGGCACCATTGCTATGTGGGTAGCACTGTTGATTTAAAGGAAAGTGGCCCTGGGTCATTTTTTTGTAATTTACATTACATTTGGTCATTTTGCAGACGCTTTTATCCAAAGCAACTTACAAGGTGAGCAGAGGGTTAATCACAACACCACCTGGAGCAATGAGGGTTAAGGGCCTTGCTCAAGGACCCACATCGGTAACTTTAGTGGACCTGGGATTTGAACCCCCAACCTTCATATTGATAGCCCAATGTCCTAACCGCTGAGCTACCATGTCCTATTTTGCATGTTCTTACATGTTTTAAATCGTTTTCGCAGGGATCTCTGGTTTTCTCCATAGTCCAAACAGTGTGTTTGCCTGTATGCCTGTCCTGTGATGGATTGGTGACCTTTAAATGATGCTTTGATGTTAAATGATGTTTTGTTTCTTATATTTTGGCACTAATAAATAATTCAGGCATTTGGGCAATTATAATTATAATGAAATTTGATTAAATTAGTTAGGATGTAACTAGATCTATATGATCTGTACAGCTATTAACTATTTCACATAGGTTACTATGGTCAGATTCATGCTTATAAGCATATAAATAAAATGGAATAAAAAATTGGAATAAAATGTAATACAATACTTAATCCTTCTGATTAACAGTTGTTGCTGTTGTAATGGTAGGTGTCAATGCATGTATACAATGAGGTCATTTGAAGTCATTTAGCAAACACTTTTATCCAAAGCTACTTACAAGTGTTCCAACTAGATAAGTGGTGTCTAAACACAGGTTATACAGCACTTATGAGGCAATAAGAGTTAAGGGCGTAGCTTAAGAGCCAACAATGGTAACGTTAATAATCTTGGGATTTGAACCCCCAACTTTAAGAGTGATAGCCCATCACCTGACCACACTACCATACATTTATAAATTCTAAGATGCCTTAAGTATTAGTGCAGATAAAAACTATAATAAAAATAACTATAGATAAAAAATAATGGTATTATAATATAAAGCTTACCAAAATTTATGTTCTGTTGTCCCAAATGCTTGACCAAAAATATCTTAAATATGTATAACATTTACAGAGTGGCAAAAGTAACTGCTGATTTTGCAGTTAAATTAATAGTGGCAAGTTTTTATCAAATTAAGCAAAAATAAAATTAGTTTTTGTTTATAAATATAATTTAAGCAGTAAAACTAACCCACTGTACATACCACTCTTGCTAAAATGCACATATGTGCTTACATTTATAACCAAATGGCATTCCTCAGGATGCATGCCAAGCTTACCACCTTACACAAAACAGCCACTATACCTCAAATATGTCTTTCATATGTGCCTGCAGCAGAACCACAAACAGGGTGCATGCTTCTATATACCAATGCTGTAAAAAGTATCCAAGTCCAAGTAGGTGTAAGTGCAAGCGTGATCACAGAGACACATGCTTAAATATGATCAGTGCTGGAGTGCTAATTGACATCATGTGGTAGCTGCAGCAACAACAGGGTAATACGTATCTCATCAGGCTGAAATAAGTCATGAATACATCCCTAGAGAGATTATACTTTACCAATTAACAGAAAGACTGCTTGTGTTTAAATTGACTTTTTTCAGGAGTGGTCAAAAAATAAAGTTTACCCCAAAAGTAATGCATGCAATAATGAATAGACCTACAAATTAAACCTAATTATACCATTCACCATTCTAAGCAACAAAATGTTTCTTTTATATTGGCTAATGTTCATATTTATTAATACATTACCTTAAAAACACTGATGTACATGATAGAATGTTACCGCTTTCCAAAATGGAATATTGTTGCCAGAATGCAATTTGCTCAGTATCATTTATTAGATCAATGTATTCTGTCTGGATGAGACTTGGATTATTATCGTTAATCCAAGTCTTATTATTAATATTATAATTGGAATAAATAAGAAGAATTTGTTAAAGAAATTGAAAATAGAAGTTGATCTGAATGGTTAGTCAGTGGTAAATGTGAGCTAACAAGTGGAACCTAAGGACTATCACAGGGAAGAAAGAAAACAGGCAGAGTCAACACAGACTAATGTATCTGAAAGCACTGTTGTCTGAAGAAGCCACAGCAATATACTCCTTCACGTCATCCGCAGGGCACAGGCACTACCTCTGGGAGTTTAGTAATATTTCTATTCAAATAGATCTCTACTGTAGCAGATGAAAAATATTTGGGGACTATACCATATTTGTAATCAGAGACTGCAGACCACATATACGTATTCCTTTGAAGCTTCTTTTTTTGCATAAACAAATATGGTTATTAATATTATTACCCTTACTTGGGGATTGGTTGAAACGTTTTTTTTTTGTGTTACATGGCTGTGGTCCTAAGAATATTTAACAATCACAGAGATTAAAACATCAGATGAAAAAGCAGTTACAGGAGACTGGCTGTATATTGCTGAAATCTGCAGGTTGCTGTCATTTGTGAGTGGTTTTTGAGTTTTCAGTCCAGACGTGAATGTGATTATAAAATCCAACATAAAGTGTCCGATCCACCTCGACTCGTGGAATACAAACTAGCATCATGTCAATGTCACAGCAGTGCTCAAAATTATCCACCATCCAAATAATATCTGGTCTGTGGTGGTCCTGACCAATGAAGAACTACAGTCTGTAATTTCTGTGTTTTGAAAACATTTTGGAGATATATGTGTGTTTAAAATTCCCCAAAATGTCTTTTGACTTTATTACCCTTAAATTCCTAGTCACTATTTTGTAATTTGCAAGTTCACTTGCAAGTATATACTCACAAGACATAAACATTAAAGGAATTAATAGGAAAAGTGTTGTCTATTTTTATATTTTTGCCAATTCAGATTTATCATTAGAGCATTTATGGTATTAATATTTGAGAGTCTTTTTTGTATGCTTCCAGATGCTCAAGCTTATAGATTTCTGTTAGTTTGTGGATGGTATAGAATATGCAAAATTAAAGTAAAGTAAAGTCCATCACATGGTTCTCAGAGAAAACAATCACATTACAAAACATGCAATTTATTATTATCTACTTATGTCAATTCAGTAAATAATGTTTTGGCTTTTATCTAGTACTTGATTTAAATTTTCTTGATAACTATTTAGACATTTTCAACATGCATTAAGGCCACACTTTGAACATTATTTCCAAGACGCTATTTCTGCTGCAGCCAATGCAGTCCCAAAGGTTCAGTTATTGATGTAAATTCAGACATAGCAAATTGTTAATTTTAAGAAGAATGTCTAAACCCAGCTGAGAGTGAGGAAGAAAGAGAGAGAGAGAGAGAGAGACACTCAGTTATGCTGAGAAATTAATCTCTTAAAACTCTCACATGGGTTGTGACGATTCCTGTACATTTAAGTGCAAATAAATTAACAGATGCTTCATTTCAGAGAATTCAGTTCACTCTTTATCACTTTCATATGCTCTGTTTTTTCTTTGAACCCAGGTTAATGATAGGACCATGTTCAGAATAATTACAGCCCTTCACTTTTTGTCCCACTGGCAGCTGGAGAGTGACAGGAAAATGCTGTAGCATAAATTGTTCTCTTGTGCATAGGGAAGGTGGGGGCACTCACATGCAGACAGATGTGTGCTCAGGCTGGGGTAAGAACAACCAGTAAATCTATTGCATAGGAAATATTTTCACAAACAAACACAGACACATGGAGTTATAGAGGTTATAAGCCCTTTATAACTGGCATTTTTTGTGACATATATTGATTTTAAATGTCACCTAAGGACTACAGGCTAGTGTAGGGATTCATGTTTTTGCTCATGCCAATAGCAAGTTACACTGGACTTATTGATTATGTCCATCACTGCAAAAAGTTCTATATCACAATATAGATTTTAATGTGTTTTTGCCTCAAATGTTTACATTTAAATTTGAATTTCTGCTTCCACATTATCTATTTAGCCTTTGAAGTTGTTTTTTTTGTTTATTTGTCTATGTTTTTTAAAATGCTTCTGCATTTTTTTTGCACCTGCTTCATGGTTTTGTTTTATTCCTGCTTTGTATTTGTACTTTCATTACTAATCACAATTACTAATATTGGCTTTTGTTATGTTAAAGTTTTTGAGTCAATTCATATTTGGACTGTGGTTGCTGGCCCCATGGGTTCAGTGTTCAGCCGGTGCTTCTTACTATAGCTCATCAGTTTTTCAAGCATGCTTTCACCCAATAGTTCCACAGGGGATGCATTTGCACTCATTATTTCTGCAAAAAAAAAAATCCACTATCCAACAGTTCGTCCCATAGTGGGTGCTTTTGTATACAATTGATTGTGTATTATTTTTACGATACCTACTTTATCATATTATCATTGACAAACTGTTGTCTATTACACTTTATTTGACTGGGAGTTTTGTCGCAGTCAGGTATATTTGAAATGTTGTATGTTTGCAAGTAATTTAGCTTAATAATACCAATACCAGTGGTGCAGTGGCTATTGCTTCTTTCAGTGAGAAGTTCCAGGATGGGGCAATCAGAGATCATTTCCATGTCTCCTCAGGTTCCTCTCACACTCCAAAGACATACCAGTAGGTAAATTTAATATACAAAATTTTACTTGCCTAGCTTTACAGATATACACTGCTTAGATCAGGCTATAAAATTATAGCATCGATACAATAAAGTGAACTTTATGTAATTAAGATTTGATGTGGAGCTTAGAAAAATAAAGAAATATGATTTGTAAGTTAAAATGTATCACAAACAGCGAAATGCTAAGCTGACTAAATAAAATTGAATTCAATTATCAACTAAGTGGCTGCAAGAAGGTGAATCAAAGCCAGGAAAAAACACAAAGGCAGCAATAACAAAATCTAAATTTATTAATGAAATACACTAAAGAACCACAAAAAACAGATGCACACCAAAAGCTAGAATCTGTAACTAAAACACGCAATAGTAAAGCACAAAATATTTAAATAGCAATAATAAAACATAAGCAGAAACAGCCAAAACAAACTGATGAGTATAAATGGAAACTAATAGTAAACAGAAACACTGCTGAAATGAAAACATATATCCTAAAATAGAACTAAACCAGAATGTACAGAATGTACACACACCCAGGAATACACAGCATCTAATGACTTTACCAGAAGCTACATTGCATTTATCGGAGATCCACTTTGACTCATGGGAGATACTTTGTACATCACAGGCATTACATTGCAAGTACTGCAAATACATTGCACTTACAGGAGTTACATTGTGCTAAGATACATTGCATTTACTTCGCTCACAAAAGATCCCTGTGTTTGTGTTGGAACATTGTTTTGTTTTACGGTCACGTCCTGTCGTGTGCAATGGCTCTTTTTGACCCTGTGTTTTCTGCATTAAAGTCTACTCTTGACCCATCTACAGTTTTGCACTCTGTCCTTTCTAGCGGTTTGTATATATATGTACAGACCAAAAGTTTGGACACACTTTCTCATTCAAAGAATTTTCTTTATTTTCATGACTGTAAAATTGTAGATTCATACTGAAGGCATCAAAACTATGATTTAACACATGTGGAATTATTTTGATAACTTTGATTACTGCTTCGCACACTCTTGGCATTCTCTTGATGAGCTTCAAGAGGTAATCACCTGAAATGGTTTTCACTTCTCAGGTATGCCCTGTCAGGTTTAATATGTGGGATTTCTTGCCTTATAAATGGGGTTGGGACCATCAGTTGTGTTGTGCAGAAGGTGAATACAGTACACAGCTGATAGCCCTTTAGTATAGACTGTTAGAATTTGTATTATGGCAAGAAAATAGCAGCTAAGTAAAGAAAAACGAGTGGCCAGCAATACTTTAAGAAATGAAGGTCAGTCAGTCCGAAAAATTGGGAAAACTTTGAGTGTTCCCAAGTACAAAAACCATATGTATAGATAGGTAGGTCGATAGATAGATATAGATATGTACACACACACACACACACACACACACACACACACACACACACACACACACACACATTTATTATACAAATTCACACACTATCACTGTCAAAATATATTTTCATTGGTGATTCTATTTAGGAGGGAAAACTGGGACTTTTTATTATAATTTGTTGGGCAGAAAAAGCAAAAAGCAAAAAATTGTATTGGTAGCAATGTATATTTACTTAGTATAATTATCCAGATTGATTGTTAAAAGTGCAGTGACTTAGCAATGAAGTAAAGAAAGAGTAAAAAGGAGGTTCTTTGAGGAAGTCTTTGAAAAAGAAAATAATATATGAACATTTTTGGTTTAAGGAAAACATAAGATATATTTTGTTATAAAATTACACGAAACATGGGTTACAGTTTTTGTTAGAATCATTTATTAAAGTTGCAATGAGACAGTGGGTTACAGAAGGCATGTATAGTCAAGTTTAGTCAAATTCTTATTAACATTAAGCTAAAGATAACATGAAGCCCTTTACTAAGGCACCACTGAAGTAATAACTGGAGATATAAATGCTAGAGAGGTGCAATGATATTTTAATGATAATAACTGATTATGGCCAAAATCCACAGATGCATATTGTGAGAATAAAAGCACACACCAAAGTTAGCCCACGCGCAACCACGCACAGGCAGGCAGCATGCGTCAGTCATTGTATGTTATGCAAAACCAAATCATAAAACTAAGAAACAATGAAGCCTGTTTAAACCAACTTTCAGACATTACAATCTGCTCTATGTAAGTGACGCCTCATCCTTTTATCATACTTGTTAGGCTATTTATCCAAAAAATGTAACACAGTGACGACATGAGAATGGGCTGTTTTAGCAGACATGTCTCTGCAAGAAACTGGTTTGTGGAAACTGGTACAGAAACAGCCACAAGAGAGTCTATCAATAACCCAGTTCCCAAGTACAGTGTTTTAGGACTTTATAAAAAGAAAAACCACTATGTAAGACCAGCTACATTCACTCCTTTATTCATCTACTGTATTTTAAGATACTATAAGATACTATATTTTAAGATTCTGGCATTAGCTGGTTCTCTTTCTATTTTTTTCTATCTTAAGTTGAGGTCAGTTGTCAGGTTCAGCTTGGACATGAACAATGGGACCTGCATTTTCAAGGCTGGATTGTGATTGAACAGGTTAATTACAGAGTGGAATTTAATGTGACAGACTAGACACAATGTGTCTGAGCATACTCAATGTCATGTTACAATGACAGACATGCGGTATAATTATATAGTAATCTTAGTGCAAAAAATAAAACTGCAGCATCAGTTTTGAGTTTGCATGTTTTTTTTTACATTTTTCTATAGAACATGAATATTTCCACAAGTTATGACTGTGCGTTTAAATGGTTTTGTTTGTTCACCCCCCTGCAATTGGCACACTGAACTGAATTGATGGAAATGTTGACTTTGATTTGAGCCAACATTAATTTGATGATAATTTGGGGATCATCTGATGATTACACAAAGCAAACTTGATCGTCAGGGTCAATAACAATCAAGTCATCATCAAGTGATTAATCAAGTTTCACCTTCACACTCTCTTTCTCTCTCTCTCTCTCTCTCTCTCTCTCTCTCTCTCTCTCTCTCTTATGTATATATATATATATTGTATGCTGCAGTTGTCATAATATATATAAATATATATTTGGTCATTTATCAGACACTTTTATCCAAAGCAACTTACAAAGCAAGCACATGGTTGATACAGCATTCTTGAAGCAATGAGGGTTAAGGTCTTGCTCAAGTGGACCTGGGATTTGAACCCAAAACCTTCAGATTGATAGACCAACACCATTGTAGCCCAACCACTGAGCTACCACTCCCATTGTTCTTGTGAGTAGATGAATCCTTAATTCCAGTCCTCCAAAAAGCTGTCTTTGTTCATTACAGTTCATTTAGGTTTAATAGGATATATCATAAAAGTAAAATGTGAGCCCACATATGTGATGAGCATGTTAGCTAAACATCTGCAACGGATGTCATCTTATAGAATAAGATAGAATAATGGCTTTGTGTCTAGTTACCTTGCTCAGTGCAAATTCATTTAAATAGCTTGAAATGCATTTGACTTTGTGCTGTGCATATTTCAACTATATCCTTGAAAATCTAAGTTTGAAAGTGTAGAAAAAGAGTTCAGAATGCTTTGTCCTTGAATTATATTCACCATCTACTGAATAGTTTAAAAGACCTAAAAAAGGAAATAGGTTTGTCTGTCTTTGTGGAATATGTGTTCATTAACATTTAGTGATCAGCATTTTTAATAAGATACCTATACCTATAGAAACCTATAGAACCTATAGTACTTATAGTTTTTAATTTTTCTAAAAGATAAAGTGTTTAACTAAATAATATATTTTTATTAATTAGATAAAATATATAAAATATATTTTTAAATTGAGCAGATGAAATTTTGATTTAGAATGTGGTATCCAGTTTTATTACTGATAATGAATGATGGCGTGTAATTGGCAGTAGTTGTATTGTATTTGTGAGCACTTACTGGCACCTTGAAACCTTCAGGAAAATGATCTTTAAAATGAACTCTTGAAAGTTACCTTTTTGGCAGAACACTGACAATTTTATGTTAAAGTGTTTAATAATAGAAAATGTGCCAGCAGTAATGATTTAGTTTTTTTATTTCATTGCACAGCAGTGGTGTTTTAGCATTCCAGCACAGTGAATTTATGGTAATATGGAGTAATGCAGTTCACTTGGGAAAATATAATGCATGCTAATGTACTGGGTACAACAATAAACACACATGACACATCAAGGTGGAATTAGCATTATAATCATAATCATCTCCCCAGTGATGAGTTCATTAGAGTGAGACGTCAGCATCTACTGCACCACCCCAGATTTATAATACTCATCACCATATACTTTAACTTAAGAAGATGAATCTCTTTGCTTAAGAGCCAGTTAGAATGCATTAAAATTAAAGTGGAGTATTTTATTTATTGCATAATATTGTTGCTTTGACTCAGGATAAATGTACTAAATTACTATTTACTTTGTAGCATAAATTATACAGGTTGAAGCACCTACATTATAGTTTGGAATTTAGCAAGAAAAAATAATTTATGTTGCATTGCATAATTGATTTAACCTGTTAAAATGTTTAAAGAAAAAAGGAAAGTGTTTTGCATTTGCGTGCTTACACCTTCAATCAAAAAAATTATACTTTACCGAGGCAACAAAAGGCTTTAAAGACTATTATGTCACACCTGTATAAATATATACAGGTGGCTTAGTGGTTAGCACGTTCGCCTCTCAGCACTAGGGATTCCTGGTTCGAATTCCCATCTGGGTGGAGTTTCCATGTTCTCTCCGTGTCCATGTGGGTTTCCTCCGGGTTCTCCGGTTTCCTCCCACAGTCCAAAAACATGGATCAAGTCAATTGAGTTCTCCAAATTGCCCCATATAGAGTGTGTATGTGTGAGTGAGTGTGTGCCCAGTGATAGATTGGCACCCTGTCCTGGTGTATCTGCCCAGCGCCCGAAACGTTCTCCCCTGAATGGGCATGAGGAACCCCCCTGCGACCCTAATATAGGATAAAGCGGAAGATAATGGATGGATGGATGGATGGATATATATACAGTATGCTCCCAACGATGGAAAGAGGTAGGCCCAACTCCTTGGAAAGGGTTTTGTACCCCTTGTCAGCCTTGTGACCTTCCATGATTTGGTCTCTGATAGCCTTGGAATGCTCCTTAGTCTTTCCCATGTTGGACATACATGCATGCTGTTCACGCATCTTAGTGTGTGTGTGTATATATATATATATATATATATATATATATATATATATATATATATATATATATATATATATATATATATATATATATATACAGTATTCATATTGTTAATACATTTTTTACAATATTTTATTCTAGATTTCTTCCTCAGACATAAAGAATAATTCATATTTTTCATACAAAGTTTTTTTAGTTATATTGTTCATTTTATTTTAAACTGTTTCCGAGAGCACAGATTGCATGAACTGGTTTTACTGCATCACTGAACACAAATGAGAGCTCCTGTTCTAATGAAAAAAGGTCATGTTTTCAACATGAATTCAACAATGAATGAACATGAGTTTTCATCTAACAAATAAAATAACCAGTGGTAAGTTCAGGCATGATTTAATGCTGTCAAGACAATTCAATTCATCGTACTCCATACTGAGCCTAAAGTCCCTCCAGAATGAGTTATGATGGAGTCAATACCTTGTCGATACTGAAAAGAACTTGTAAGAGATTAAAAGATGACAACATCTCAAAAAGGAAGTTGTCAATCTTAAGGACTTTAAGCAATCTAACACAGATGTTAGTTAAAATGTTTTACATGTTTGCCTCAATGGGTTCATTACTATTTAAAAAAGCTATAAAAATAATTATAAATAATTTAATATATTTGATATGGCAGTGCAATGCTTTGTGCTCTGGCTTTATAGCTAAAAGGTTCCAGATGTGATTGCAGAGTGAGTGTGTTATGTTTGCATGGAATTTCTCTTGGTACTCAAATTTATTTCCACAATTCAACAACATTATGTGATCCAAATATTAAACGTAAACAACGTGACTGGCAACAATTTCCAGTATGTTTTTCTGGATTTTTGGACTAGTCTAGGATCTCCTGTGACTCTACTCCAGGATAAGCAGCATAGAAATTTCACCATTACATCATATTGGCCTAGTGTCTTTTCTCTATATTTTTAGACATGACCAGTTACTACCCATTATGTTTTACATCTCTGTCACACAACGGCATAAGTCAGCGATGAAGAGAACTGTTACATACATTTTCAAGGAATCCATTATGAATGCTGATTTTTTAGAGCTGAATTTCTCTGCTGTGGTGTAACACAATTGAAGGAAAGAACTCCTCTATGTACATGAGCTCACAGAATGCCATATTTGGTCTCTGTAAACTCGATGATTTGTGGCCAATTGTTGAAAGTTCGCTTGATCACTTTACACAGACCTAAGTGAAATTTCAATATGCATGATCTGCTACACTTTCTAACTAGCTCAGACTTTTTTTGCCATGCGCATACTTACACAAATTCTCTCTTAAATATGTGCACATATACACATACAGTGAGAGAGAGAGAGAGAGAGAGAGAGAGAGAGAGAGAGAGAATGCATCTTTCACATGAAACAGATTGTTGTACAATTTAGCCAGACTGCTGCAATGATGGTGTTTTAATTGGGTAAATTTAATTTAATTATCAAAATCAAATATGCAAGAGGGTAAACAAATGTGGCTAAACACACATGCTTAGTGTTCACTATTCTACCTCATAAACTTGCTTTTTATTTGTGACCTGCTATATGCAAAAAAGTTATGGATTTGAATTAAATTTTATGTACCCTCACTGGTCACTTGTTATCTACACCTCTATATTTATAGCATTTTTCTAAACATTGAAGTGCAACTATAACAAACTATAATCCATGTGTCCCTGTTTGTCTCTTTTACTCTTTTCTTTAATGATTAGGCCCTCCACAAGACCACCACAAATAACTTATTATTTGAGTGTTATATAATTCTTAACTCTGCAGTGATGATGTAGATTATGATTGAATTAAAGAATAATAAATAATAGTTACTCTTTGACCACTCAGTCAAAAGACATTAAAGACATGAGCTGATCTGTTGTTGTTTGGTTTGTGTTAGTCATTCTCTCGTACTTCATCAGTGCTTACTGTATACTGCCCACAGTATGTCATTATACTTAGTCTGACATACACCAAAATTGATTATGGTTTAAGATGTGTGATAATGTTTTTATAGAACATCATAATTAAATTAGAAATGTCTCATTCTAAGAGGCTCAATTGCATTAGTAGAAAAGTAGTTTTTTAATAAGAATAACATGCTATTCATCATGTTTTTGTTTACGTTAAATGATGTGGGGTAATATTTAGTGAGACTTTAAGGAGAAAATTGAATTTAAGACTATTAGGCTAAAGGGATCAAACAATTGCATATACGCTGATGACTTTAATAAGAGACATAGAACAAATTTTTATTAGAAAAAATATAAAATATATGAAGAAATTTTATAATTGAGTAGGTTTGTTAGGGGTTTGCTACAGAGCTACTCTCAGGACAAAACTCTCAGAAAAAAAAAGTTTTCAGGGCGAAGATTCCATGTTCCATATTCCATGTGCCCCGAGTTTTTTTGGTTTCCTCCCACAGTCCAAAAACATTGATTAAAGGTGATTTGAATGCTCCAAATTGCCCCTATTTAGTGAGTGAGTGTGGGAGTGTATGCCCAGCAATAGATTGGTGCCCTATCCTGGGTGTATCTGCCCTACACCCAAAACAATCTCCCCTGGATGGGCATTGGAAACCCCTGTAAGACTAGTATAGAATTAAGTGGAAGATTATTCAGTTTTCAAATTTAACTTTAGAACAACAATCAGGACTAGATTCTTAAGGCACTCCAAACTTTAACTTATGCTTAATGACAAATCTGAAAATCAGATGAATGTAAAGGTTACTATAAAGAAAGTTAAGAGCATAGTGAAACAATAAATGATTCAGTAACAATAAACTAACACTTGGATAAAGAAACATTAAAGCATCTTTGAAGGATTTGCCTCCACAGCGAACTTAATTGTCTCGAAATAAGAAAACAAACCAGTGTATTATCAACCAAATTAATCCTTATTCATGTTTTGAAGCCTGTATTATCAAACTATAATTCACATTTTTTTTTGACAACTTAATATTCTAATCATGTATAGTTAATTTAACATCTGACTTTATAGTACTTAAGAAATATAAACATTATAAAAACCCAAATAAAATGAATCAACCCCAAATTAATAAGTCTTCAAAATACATAATATGTTAATTCATTTTTTACAATATATTATTCTAGATTTCTTCCTCAGACATAAAGAGTATATTGCTTTTTTATTTTAGGTTTAGTCTAGTTTCCAATGCTGCAGTGCTATGAAATCTTTTTCATTTGCCCTGTCTTATTGTAGCTCATTTGTTATAATGTTACTAGCAGAGTGTTGGCACTATAGTTAGACATTAGATTGCTCAGACCTGTTTTTGAGAGTTTTGCCTTTTAAAGCTTTCCTTTTTACATTTGTAGTATTTTGTTTCTGACAGCTTGTGCAAAATGCTACAGGATCTGCAAATTATATGAATTTTATTATATGTCATGTTTCAAATGATCAATTGAAATGAGTTCTAGAGAAATTGGATCACTAGCCTTGAGATTCTTGAACAGTTTGTCGCTATGACTAAGGTTATTAAGCCATTTGATACATTAATATGAATGCCAGGATCCAAGCTTTTCCATAAGCATCAGAATGTGTTCTTTATCATTCCAGTGAATGTGCATCCTGGTGATTCATTAGAGCAGGGTTTCAAAAAACCTGACCAGAAACCATTTTGTTCAGGACTATTTTGTTGTTTCCATAATTGCACTCTATAGAAATGCCAAAATACATGCCATTTTAGAAATTTTCTTACTAAGTTGTCTTGCCATTACAATTTGGCACATGTCAAACTCACAAAACTTGCACAATATGAATAAATGACCTGGGGTAATTTGTGATACCATTGTACCTCACATTTCAATTGTAATTTCTTTACAATTGTACTCAATTGTATCAAACATTGCTTGATGATATTGTGCTGGTGAAAAGCTGATGTTCCTTGGAACCTTTATGGCTAAGTGCCATTCAGCTTTTTCTTTTCCTCTTCTAATGTTACAGTCTTTAGTGCTGGGGTCTTAAACTGTACTTGTAGTTCTTTTGCTGTTCCAATATAATGTAATATTTTTACAACTTTATAAAAACGCATCACTTTTGTTTATATAGCTTTTTTTACATAAACATTAATAGTTTATTAACCCAATGTGACATTAGGGCATGGTTGAGGGATGCCTGCCTGCAGGGGCAGAAAGGTAGGTCAGAAATGCTTAATCTCGCCCTCATTCCACACTTAGATTGCAAATAAAATTCATGATTCTTTCCCCTCTGTACTTACATGTTTTGTTGAGTTCAAAGAAAGCTTTATTTACCTTAAATCAGAATACTAAAAAAACTCACTAAGCATTTATTTTAGACAAGCTGTCAAACAGCACAGTGAGTCATTGTCTCACCTGTGCTGTTTTCTGTGTGACTTATGTGACATGGACACTCTGGCTCCCACTCTTTTCCTGAGTCACTGAGTCAAATATAACCAATTTTTTTTCTCTCTGACTCACCTCTTTTTACTCTGTGTCTCACTATAACCCTGTATAGTTATTCGTTACTTCTGTATTGCTGTTCATTTATGTTATTTGTTTCAGCTCTCACTTTATCACCATCATTTACTTCATCATTTACCCTTTCTCATCTAGCTTCATTAGATTTTTTTATAATTATAATATAAAATATAAAATGTATATTTATAATTATTTTATAATTACACAGTATACAGTATGTTTTAGTTCATTGTCTAAGTTTTTAGCCTAATGTGGGCCGCAGGAAGTGCTAGAGCCTTTCGAACTTAAAAATTCCAGAGAGGGGGTAATTGCAACATTACATTCAATGTAAACATAAATATATTATTTTTTAAATAATATATAGCAAACTAATGGCAATTATAGATGCAAAAATTTTATTATATTTTTCATTTGCTTCACAGTGGTCTTGTCTATTGTCTACTATCACCAGAAATTAGCATCTGGAACTGTCAGTACTAGAATGAAAATAATTTGCAATGGTTAACTTTTAATTAAAGGCAAGTAAGACTTTCAGTTTATTTTCTATTATTTAAAAGAACAAAAACACCTTCTATTTTTACACCTTATACATTTTTTCAGATCCATTAACCTTAAAAAATACTATTAGGTTTTTTTTTATTACAGTTACAGTTTGTTAGTCTCCTTTATTATTTTCTTTGATGGTCAGAATTAAATGACTGTCTACCAACATTGTGGTTTTGTGTTAGTGTAATTTATGCTGTTATAAATGAATTAAACAGAGCAGTGCTACTGAAGTTTTTAAAATGAATGGATTGCAAATTGCTCAACTATGTCAACTGAAAATGTCAAGTCACCAAAATCCTTAAAGCATCACAGATTACAGATAACATTTTTACAGCTGACTATCACAAAGTAGTGTGCAACAACAGATGAGCTACTGTCTCTGAATTTATATTAAATGAGCAAAATGTGCAATAAATTAGATGTTTAAAAAAGAGTGCACTTTTAACAGAATGTTGGGTGAACACTGGGTTGGGTGTTGTGAATCTCATAGACTAAGATGATGACCAATGATCAAGTTCCCAAAAATTGCCAAAACTGAAAAGGTGTTTCTAAACCACATAAAATTCCACTAGTTATGCTACTTTGTGCATATAATGAGACATTTAAAAACAATAAAAGAAGTATTATAACAGGACTTGTGGAGTTAGTCTAAAGATCCAAATAATGACAAACTTTTAAATTTCTATTACAGCAACTAAACCTGTGCTTTGTAGACATTAGTAATGCTCAGTTTAAGCATTGATAAGCAGTTGAATGTGAGAAAGTTATTGGTGCAGATCAATGCCTCTTCCCTTTTTGTTTTATCTCATTTTAATGAAAGCTGTTATGAAGGAGGCGTGTGCGACAGATGAAAGTTTAATTGCTCTGTTCTTGAATGCCCTTGAATTTGTGCCCACATGCAACAGGCTTCCAGTTTTAGAGAGTGCTTTTTAATATTCAGAATACACACACTCAGAAAATGGAGGGGCGGTGGATGGTGTAGGTTTTTGTAGGAGGTCTGACCTTGTTTGAGGCCTTTGGTGTTTTATCACCTGCTGAGAGCATTTGAAATGGAAATGCATCAGTGCCTCACAACCAAGTGAAGCAGCATTGAAAAGAAACAGAACCAATATAAACTAATAAAATAAAATCAGGTTTGTTTAATGTGATTTAACTGAGAAAAACCCATAGTGTAAAAATATTTTGTCATGGGTTTGTAAGCATGGGCATGTGAGCATTTTTTGCTGTCTGTTTTCTCAAGTGTGCTCTTCATATGGGTAAAAAAAAGACATGAGAGTAGAAATAAGCTTTAACTAATATCAGCTTTAAAAAGCAACACTGGCATTAACACTGGCTCTAACGCTTGTCCGCAACTGTCTAAAGCTTAATAATCACGGTTCAGTTCATCCAGATTATTCTGGATTCTGGATTCTTTTGGTCATTCTAGTAAGGTGATTTTGCTCACAAGATGTATAACAAGAATAACACATAATGCAATTTACAAATATCAGTCATAATTTATTATCAAGGTAATTGTCAAGGTAATTTTGCACTGAGTGCTATTGCCAGCAGCAGCAAAACCAGCTGATTGTTGCACAATGTATACCTGAATTAATAGAATCATCTTAACATTCCAAAGTTTGATTCCAACGCAGGCTAGACAAGGATCATCTTTATAGAATTTGCATGTCTGTAGGCTCCGGCACCACTGTGGCCCTGATTAGCAGATTAAAAATCAAAATCAGTATGATAAGCATCAACTGCAGAATCAGAACTAGAGCTATACAAAAAAAAATGGATATTTTGAGAAGACATATAATAAAGAAAGGATAAATATAAATTGAAAAATATGAAACAAAAAAACAAAAACAAAAACAAAACCTAAAGGTGAAAAACAATGAACAAATAAACTAATATAAAAAGAGATGGTCAAAAATTAAGGAAATATATGACAAAATGTTGAAGCAGAAAATGAGAGCAGTACACACAAACAGTGACACACACACAAACAGTCTATCAGTAAGTAAAATGTTCTCACCATCTTCCACCTAATTTTATCCTTCATTAAAACGAACATTTCTAAAAAGAAAAAAAGAGAAACACTATTAGTCAAAAGCCAGAATAACACCAGCCCTTCAATAAAGCTTTTGTGTCATCCCTAATCAAGCTCAGGAAAGCTAGCTCACTTATCTCTCTGCCTCAAGTGTGCACTACTGGCCCCTGTCAGAATGAAACATAAAAGCAAAAGGAGAAACAGATAAAGATAGACAGAATGTCTTATTATCATGCTCCATGGGGTTTATAAAAGGTAATTTTCTCTTACCCATCACCAAAATGTGTGTGTTTGGTTTCAGGAGAATTCTTACTGTTTGGCTATAGTGAGGTTTTCACTGCTAGATTTGATAGTTAACTCTTGCATGTGTCTTCAAAATTATCCACAGTGCAGAGCTACAGAATGCAACACACAGCAGACAAAGTCCTATAGCTATAGAGGATTGTTGTCTAAAGCTCTAATAAGCATTCTTTCATATATATGAATTTAGCATGCTTTTCTGTCTACAGCAATCCTCTTTCAAAATATGTTTCCAAATTCCACCATAAAAGTTAATGGAGTGTCACAAGAATTTATATATATATATGACTTTGTGTCCACCAAATCCACACCTGTCTTTTGCTTAACTCAAAAAGCCAGAAAGTTTCATTTTAATACTTTTGATTATATGTTTGACTAATGTGTTTGATTATATAGTAATAATTTATTCAATATAATTAGAGTCTGAGGGCATGATGGAGACTATCCCAGCTTTTATTGGCTATGTGGTGGTGAAACCAGCATTTCGTTCTGTGAGTTTTATTTACTTTATGGACTTGTATGAATTAAGTATGTATTTGTACACTTTCACATTATTCCCATAGAAGCCCCTATTGTATTCTAAGTTGGTTCCCTCTTTGTAGATAATAGTCTGTACTTTTCAGAAAATCTTTGTACAAAATTTTATTTTTGTATGTATTGTATTATATTTTTGTATGTTTTTTGAGCATTCATCCAGGAAAGCATTTGTGAGCTCTCAAAAATGTTTGATAAGAAGGTCTGGATTGCAGTCTTCTAGTTCTAGGTGTTTTATGGAGTTAGGTACAGGGGCTCTATGGGGGTCAGTCAGGTTTTCCACAGCAAATACACCTAACCATGACTTTATGGATTTCCACTGGGAAGTCCTCAAGGTTGGAATAGTTTTTTTTACAAAATGTCCAAAAGCATAAAATTTTGTCACCGTATTACATTTTCTAAACCATTGGGCTTTAGTTCTCACTACTGAAATTTTGCATTTCATCCAAAACAACCTTTTTAATAAACAATAGGAGCAGCTGTGCATTACAACCCTTGGGGTGACTCATTGTGATGTCATATAAGATTGCTACCACATTCATACTGGTGTGCAATACCTTCATCCCAAAAATTGGTACAGTTTGCAATTCTCTTTTGGGATTCTGACACAGTAGTTACAAGTTTGTGTGAAGAATACCTGTCTAATGCTACATGCTTTGATAATGCTGTGGCAATTCTTTTGGCGTTGCATTACTCACCAGGACTAATGTGAGGGCATTTTCCTGTGATAACTAGTCTTTTGCCCCAGCTCAGGCACTGGGGCAAAAACAAACAGTCAACAATGAAAGTCATGGAAGTGCATTTCATGGATCTGCCTCAAGGGTTCTAATAATGTAGTTCATTATCAATGAGGTGATGCACTCACAGTTGTCTCTAACTCTATACATAACTAAATCTGAAAATCTTTCTATTTAGTCAGTGGTAAACAATGTGCTATGCTAAACTAATGCTAAGTTAAGATAATCCTTTATTGGTCCCACCATGGGGAAATTCACTTAATCACAGCATCAAAGGGACAGTAGAGAGAAGTTAAAAAGATAAATGAAAAACAAAATATAGAAACAAAAAGATACACTGGATGGTGATAAAGTGTGTGCATGTGTTTAATTGTGCACATTTTACATACACAGTTTTTACTTCTGGTAAGTTGGGTCAGGTCATGAGCAACCTGGGAGATTGAATGTTTTCACATTTTATGAGGTATTACACATGTCATAAGTTGAGCTCCCAGGTTGTGCAGCCTCTAAGGTGTGCTGCCTGCTGTCTCATTTACATCATACATTTATGAAATTTATATTAGGTTTAACATAACACATTGCGGCTGAGACTCCAGCGAATATAACTCATCTCCCATCATCCCTGGGAGCCAGAATCACTGGGCTTTTGTACACACTATAGAACCTTTTATTACTATAGAATTACCCCTATATTACAATTTTATCCTAAGCATTTTTTTGTTTTGAGTAAATGATAGGAGTGGCTGTGCATCACAGCCACTGGGGGTGTCACACGGGTTTTCTGTTCAACTCAAGGGTGCATATTAATCAGGTCTTGAGGGTGTTGCATTGACCATGCTAAGGTGCTCAGGGGAGCCAAAAATAGAGGTCTGTGGCTAGAGCGTAAAGAAACGGATGTCATTGTGGGAAACAAGTTGAAACCAAAGGTGATAGACAATAATTACAGGTAATTAACACTCTTGCCTAAAGTTTTGCTAATTATTGGTGTGCAGCCTTTGTATGCTGGGACAGAACATGCAGCTGGGAGAGTTACTACAGTGGTGACTGGAACATGAAGTAATAGTGGAGAGTAACGTGAAGTAACTGTCTCCTGCATATTGTGTCCTGTCATGTCACAAGTGCCCCCCCAGAAAATAGCCAGAGCAGAACATGGAAATCATAGCCAAGGGCTGTAAAATATATGTGATGGAGGGGTACATTAAATGCAGAAGCACTCCTAAAAAATGAAATATATTCTATGTAATGTCAAAGTGCCAATGCTTGGGAACTGTGAGCTGTTTAAACACTTGGCGACAGGACCGATTAACCATTATCGTGGCAAATCACAGAGCTATGCTGCTGCAATCTACGTGGATAGAGTCAAAAACCTACTAGCCACGTATGTCATGTTACAAGAGGTTTATCAGTGCCTTATAAATATCATATATATATATATATATATATATATATATATATATATATATATATATATATATATATATATATAGGTGGATACAACACGCCTTTATTATCTAAAGGTGCATAGCAATGAAGGACATAAAATGCGATGTTGATGAGAACATGAGGCCATAGAGACTGAAATTGGACTGTATTTGTGTATTTGTATTTATTTTTTACACATTTATAAGTTTTGTATTTTTACTGGCATTTCTTTTGCCCCGCTATGATGGTTACAGTTAAGTCTGTCACAAGAAGTTAATCTATAGCAAATAAAATTCACATTGCTGTTTTTTTTGCTTTCCATCCAACCAGTTTTGTTCTCTAGAGAGTGATCAGCAGTAATGTTTGGTGTGTCTTAGATTGTTATATACCATATACAGTACATGTGGAGATTCTCAACTGGTAAGGTTAAGAAATGCTGTTACCAGGATTAAATTAATATTTTGTGCACAGTATACAAGTTAAAACAGTGACTAAAAACTAATTCACCAAATTAAAATAATGATATAATTTATAATATAGGTTTTACTGGCTTGTTTCATTGTTCTTAAATTCTTTGCCTTAACGCAATGACCCTCAGTCTGGGACGGCCAGGAGTAGACTGTTACTGTCAGCATGAAGGTGGAGCGGCTGTACTGCAACTGCAGTTCCTAATAAATGAGGTAACACATTCACATACACACAAGTAAACAAGTACATTTATAGTGTAAGGATATTATTAACTACCTCTGTACCGAAACCGACCCTGAAATGTTTTCAACAATGGTAGATTAAACAGCTAATGTTACATTTTGCAGTGAGAAAGTGTGTACAAGTGTTTTATTGTGCACTGTATGCCAATTTTAAATTCACATTCTTTACTCCTAGCAAGTTGGGTCAGGTCAAGAGCATCAGACATGCTAAACCTGGCAGAGTAATTTTATCAGACTTTATTAGATATTAAAAATGTCTGGAGTGGAGCTCACAAGTTGTGCTGTTTCACTCAACCATACATTTATGAGATTTATATAAAATTTATCTTAACATATTTAGGCTGTGAGTTCAAAGAATATAACTTGTCTCAGTTTTTTTGTCATATTTGTTCCTTCTTTTTTTGTTGATTGTTGATTACAAAGTTTAGTCCAGCTAGAGATTTACTTTATGCTGCCCCAGCTGCTCTGTAACATTATTAGGACTGTTTTCATTATTCTCCTTGACAGCATTGCAAAAGTCCCATACCCTAGTAAAAGTACTCTTGTACTTACTTTTATTGTAAAAAAAAAAACTAAAACAAAAAAACATAAAAAATCTCTTGTTAAAATGCAGTGGCGGCCCTTGCATTTCACATCAATTCAAAGTTTATTTGTCACATGCATAGTTCTACATGGTACAGTTAGCAGTAAAATGCTTTGGCGACTGCCACCACAAGTAATAGAAATTTCACACGGAGTCCTTCAGTAATGCTATGTCTAAATCAATCTGCCTGAGAAATGCAGTATAAAGGGTTGTTGCCTTGCAAATTGATAACTCATGTTGCCACACATGAAAAAATCCTGAACCATAACCTCTTAAAACTGCAATATTATAAAAAATCCTAATTAAATCCTGATTGTTTGTACACAAAATCATCCTCCTTTTTCCCTTTGAAAGGAGTTCTATTAAGAAGTCTTTTTATATTGCCATCAAAGTTAATACTGAAAATCAAGTTGTATTTCTGGAATAACATTTAATTAGCTAAAAATGTCCACTAACATAAACTTTCTGATCCAATTAAAGCGCATGAATACGCTTTAAACATTTGAGTCAGGAATCCCTAGCGCTGTGAGGTGAACGTGCTAACCATTAAGCCACCTGCTTAATATGTTATTTTGAATGAGAAAACGGTATAAAAATTAATTGTAAATTTTCTATTCTTCCTTCAGAATGCAGCAACTGTTTGTGCAAATTTCCTTTTCATGTTGTTAGAAACAATTAATATTATTAATTCATTAGTGGTTTACATTGGCATGGCCTCTATTAGATTATATATATATTATTATTTGGACAGCCAAACTGCAAACTGGATAATTGTGAGAAGTTATCCAGCGTGACAGTTTGTGACAGCCAGCCCATAAGAGTCTATTTGCTAAATAAACTTTGTCTGCCTTTGTCTGCTTTGTCTGTTGCATTAATAAAACAAGCATAGCTTTATGAATTGCATACCCATCAAATACTTAATGGCTTGTTTTCACTGTATTTATCATTAAGATTAAACACATTGAGATTTATATATTTATATATATTATGTTAAGCTTAAATCTTCAGGTAAGTAGTTTGTGACAGCCAGCCCATAAGAGTCTATTTGCTAAATAAACTTTGTCTGCCTTTGTCTGCTTTGTCTGTTGCATTAATAAAACAAGCATAGCTTTATGAATTGCATACCCATTAAATACTTCATGGCTTGTTTTCACTGTATTTATCATTAAGATTAAACACATTGAGATTTATATATTTATATATATTATGTTAAGCTTAAATCTTCAGGTAAGTAGTTTATGTTTTATGCATGTCTCTTTTATTTTTATGATTATTAAGACCTCAGGTTATGTTATTGTAACTAGGATCAAAGATCATCCATCCATTATCTTCCGCTTTATCCTATATTAGGGTCACGGGGGTTTCCCCATGCCCATCCAGGGAGAACGTTTCGGGCGCTGGGCAGATACACCAGGACAGGGCGCCAATCTATCACTGGGCACACACTCACTCACACATACACACTCTATATGGGGCAATTTGGACAACTCAATTGACTTGATCTGTGTACTGATTTTTGGACTGTGGGAGGAAGCCGGAGAGCCCGGAGGAAACCCACGCGGACACGGGGAGAACATGGAAACTCCACCCAGATGGGGATTCGAATCAGGAATCCCTAGCGCTAAGAGACGAACGTGCTAACCACTAAGCCACCGTGCCGCCCGATTCACAGATCATTGAAGGCAAATTAACAGTAATCAAAATGAATTTAAATGTTGTCAAGTTCGGCTCTCAGCACTAGGGATTCCTGATTCGAATCCCCATCTGGGTGGAGTTTCCATGTTCTCCTCGTGTCTGTGTGGGTTTCCTCCAGGTTCTTTGGTTTCCTCTCACAGTCCAAAACATGGATCAATTGAATTCTCCAAATTGCCCCATATAGAGTGTGTTTGTGTGTGTCTGTCTGAGTGAGTGTGTGCCTAGCAATAGATTGGCGTCCTGTCCTGGGTGTATCTGCCCAGCGCCCGAAATATTCTCCCCTGGAAGGGCATGGGGATCCCCACCCTAGTAGAGGATAAAGCTAAAGATAATGGATGGATGGATGTTGTCAAGTAAAACCATGTCTTCCACATGGACAAATTACCCTGCACCACTAAGGGGTATAGGAAATGACATCTGAAATGTGATAAAAATCAAGTTATTATTTGATTAGAATCAGGTATTTGTTTGGCCTCATTTTAATTACAAAAACAGTGTCACGAATATTCAACCAGAAACATAGTATTTTCAAGACAGAATTCATAGTCTCTCCAAATCAGAATTCTAAATAAAATAATCTTATTGTCATTTGATGGTAATGTTTCAATTTTACTTTTCATGCTTCAGTAGTTAAAAACGTGTGTGTTTGAATACTACCATAGAGGATTGACAGTCTGATTGGTGTAGCATTTGAATATGTTTGTGTATAAGTGCTATGCTTTTATAACAAAACATTACAGTGACATTTTAAATGGGCCATTGTAAGGATGCACAAACATACTGCTGGCAGTGTGGTGTACTGAAGGACAGGAACACATTAATAATAGCCTTGGTGGCAGACAAAGCTAAAGTGAAACAAACATCTACACATACACATACCGCACAGTTGCACATGTTGGTAAGAACACTGAACAAACACACATATAATATTCATACTAGAGATAAAGATTGACAGGTCATTATATTAATGTTTTTTTTCTTATTATTGATTTATTTTCTTTTTAGTTTATGTCTTAAATTTCCTGTACATCTAAAAGTGCTTTTTGCTCTAATTCAATCTCTAACATAATGCTGTTTGTCTTTGGTTTAGAAAAATGGTAAACATGTTTATGTAAACAGCATCACCATGGAAACACAGGTGTGGGTCACCTGCATACTGAAAAACAGAGACCAAAGAATGAGATTGAATGTTTCATTTTAAAGATCTTTCGTATTTATTATTAATGTATTAATACTTTAATAGCAGTAGGTGTGTAGAATTGTGCACAAGAAAGGCAATAATTTAGCAAAACTTGTCACTTTTTCTGCGGACAGCACTCAAAATATTAAACAATATACAGCCAGTATGAGTTACAAATATTCCTGATTGTAAGTTATGCATCCTAAAATGCAACATTACATTGATATATAGCTATACTGTTTCAACTGAGGTAGTATAGGAAAATGTAGTGTGTTGTTTGAGTTAAAATATCATATCCAACATCGATAACTATCTCTTAAATTCACTAAAGTAAGCTGTAGATATTACAAATGATAATTTCTTGAAGAGTATAATAAAATATATTAGGGGACTCACCCTTCTCCAGCAGCCAGCCAGCATCAACAGTGTAGGACAGCCATGCACAGATTGTGTGATGATCAGGTGTCCGTATTTAACAATTAAAAACTATATAAGTTTAGTGAGGGCATCTTGCAGGACTGCCAGTCCAAAAAAAATCTACGTTCCATCCAGTAATTGTTGTATCCACAGTGCTTCAGCAGAGCCATGGATACAGAGCTGACGACACCGCCAGGCAATTAGCAACACCTCAAAAGAAACAAGCAAGAAAAGCAATTAGAGCTAATAAAACATACCATAGCGGCACGGTGGTTTAGTGGTTAGCATATTCGCCTCTCAGCGCTAGGGATTCTCGGTTCGAATCCCCATCTGGGTGGAGTTTCCATGTTCTCCCCGTCTCCGCGTGGGTTTCCTCCGGGTTCTCCGGTTTCCTCCCACAGTACAGTCCCTGTCTTGGGTGTATCTGCCCAGCGCCCGAAACGTTTTCCCCTGGATGGGCATGGGGAACCCCCCCGCGACCCTAATAGAGGATAAAGCGGAAGATAATGAATGAATGAATGAAAACACACCATTTAAGTAATAACCAGAGTTTGATTGACACAGTGCAGCATGTGACTCCGGCATAACAGACTAGAGCAGCATAACTAAAAGATGCAGATCCTGCAGACTCTACATAATTGAGAGGACTCCCTGGAATAGCATTATTTCAGTGCCACACCCACTACTAATGATGAGCTGGGTGAAGATGTGAAATGCCAACATAGACTGATCCCAGATCACCAACACAACACCACCAAGCCTGAGACCTACACATTTATCTACAGGGAGTTAATTAAATGCAAAATGAAATAAATGTGTTTTTAATTTACTTTTAAAGATTAATAGTGATTCTGAGTTGTGAACAGTAACTGGAAGGCTATTCCAAAATTGAGGAGCCTTGTGGGAGAACCCTCTTCTACCAGCAGTGATTTTATTTATTTTAGGAGCTAAAAGTACACCAGCACCTTGAGATCTGAGCTCACGTGTTGGTTTATACAGTTGAATCAGCTCAGTGAGATACTAGCTGCTCGCATTCAGTACAAGTCACTGACTCTGGCATACAGAACCATTTCTGGATCTTCCCCCTCCTACCTTCACTCTATCTTTTCAAAATACACTCCGACTTGTTCACTTCGCTCCAGTGATGATTGCCGCCTGGCGGTTCCACCTCACCGAGGAGCTAATTCTCACTCCGTGGCGTTCACCACTGCAAAATGGTGGAACGATCTTCCCAACTCTGTCCGTAAGGCAGAATCACTAAACAGTTTTAAGAAACTACTTAAGACGCATCTCTTTAACAAATACCTGTTGTAAAAAAAAAAAAAAAAAAGGGGGGGCGCAGCATCGAATAACAATCAGGTAACATGAATTTACAGTATGATTGGTTTTCTCCATGGCTTCTGACTTGTGGTGTTCTCATTTGTAAGTCGCTTTGGATAAAAGCGTCTGCTAAATGACTAAATGTAATGTAAATATACTATGGAGCCTGATTATTTAGAATTTTATATGTTATTAATAAAATTTTGTACTCAATATGAAACTTAACTGGTAGCCATTGTAAGTTTGATAACACAGGACTGATATGATCAAACTTTCTGGTTCTAGTTAAAACCCTAGATGCAGCATTTTGACCAAGTTGTAATTTATGTAAAAATTTAATAGAACATCCTGTCAGAAGTGAATTACAATAATCTAACCTTGAGGTAGATGGGCACGGTAGCTCAGTGGTTAGGGCGTTGGGCTATCAATCTGAAGGTTGGCGGTTCAAATTCCAGGTTCACTGAAGTTACACAATGTGGATCCTTGAGTAAAACCCTTAACCCTCCAGGGATGTTGCGATTAACCCTGTGCTCATCTTGTAAGTCGCTTTGGATAAAAGTGTCTGCTAAATGACCAAATGTAAATGTAGGTAATAAAAGCATGAATTATTTTCTCTTCATCCATGAAGTAGAGGATATTTCTTAGCTTTGAAATGTTACAAATGTGAAAAAATGCGATTCTAGTAATATTGTTAATGTGCTTCGTAAACGAGAGATCTGAATCAATAATGACACAAAGATTATTTACAGACGAACTGGGTCTGATTAAAGAGTTATCATGATTTAACACAGTGTTAGAAGCTTTTGTCCTTAGGTCCAACTATTAGTACCTTAGTTTTATCAGAATTTAGTAGTAGGACTTTATTAACTAATTCCATGTTCCATGTAGATCTTGAAATAGGCAATTTTAGATTGTACCATTCTGTTTTCAATTTTTACTTATGTATTTGTCATAAAATATATATGAAATGTATAGTAAAACAGCATATGACAAGCTTCACATGGCATTCGGTCACATTACAGACTGACTACTAATTAATCTTCGCAGTGCATTATGTACATAAAACATTTTCCTTTTTCTTTTGCTACAAAGATAAGCTAAAGTTCTGAAATTGTAGATTTTAAATATATAGTACCAAAACAATTATTAAAAGTAGAACTTAAAGTTAAATAATTTTTAAATCATTATGTGAAAATTTAATTTCTTTGCTTTTCCGGAAAGAAATGCTACATGGTGAGTCTCAAGCCTGTCATTTAGACTGTCATACTCAGTGTGAGACCCAGGTGTGGCTCTCTGACTATGAAATGTTTTAGCCACATTATTCTGCTTAATTTACTATTACCAAAATCAGCAGGTAATAGACTAGTATTTAAACGCTTATCAAATCTTTTACATACTTTAAAGTAATAGAAATGTACTTTGTACTTATATCACTGTGTGTGAGGGTTTTGTTTTTATTTTTATTTTTTAATAATGAATTGTTATCCATAGGCATGTTTGACACATTCGTAAGCCTTTATAATGAGAATCAAAATTCACAAAATAAAATACAGGCATTTATATGAATTTGAAATATTTTAAAATACATATCTGTCTGTCTGTAGAGAGAGCGAAAGTTTATACAAGTACAGTACATCATAGAAACACAACTATAGTTAACTGGTTATACATGTACAAGAATTCACGCTCACCAGAAATCTTTATCCACTCCAGATATTTGCTGTGCTGACTCTTGACACTTAAATATTTACTTGTTTTGGATACCCAGCAAACCCATTAAAAAATCATTTGTTCAAACCCCAAGTAAGACAATTGTAAATTATAACACAAAAAATGTGTGTGAACGCTTGAACAATAAAACAATGATAGCAAATATGTACAGAGAATTGTGACTAATGAACTATAATTTGCACATTGATTTACAGGTAGTGTAAAATTTCTTGTGCATGTTTGTTTAGGGAGCTCTGGTCACAGCTTGTGCAGATGACACACTGCATCTCTGGAACCTTCGGCAGAGACGCCCAGCAGTACTGCATTCACTTAAATTCAATAGGGAGCGGTAAGCCCACATATTCATATGCAATGTTATATGACAATATGCCATACACAACAGAATATAACATGACAGCTGAGACAGATTCCACAACACCTCCAAAGATATAAAGCAACATTTATTTGTCAATGCTCACTAACATCTGTTTTTTTATTTATTTATTTTTTTTATTTTGTATATTTGTGAGTTTAACGTCTGGACAGAGTCAATAACTATTCCCCAATTAGAACAGTTACATGCAATACAGTTAATTAATAATTAGTAATTAAGTAAAGGACAATTGTGCATCTCGGGGCGGCACGGTGGCTTAGTGGTTAGCACGTTCACCTCTCAGCGCTAGGGATTCCCGGTTCGAATCCCCATCTGGGTGGAGTTTCCATGTTCTCCCCGTGTCCGCGTGGGTTTCCTCCGGGTTCTCCGGTTTCCTCCCACAGTCCAAAAACATGGATCAAGTTAATTGAGTTCCCTAAATTGCCCCATATAGAGTGTGTTTGAGTGTGTGAGTGTACCCAGCGATGGATTGGCGCCCTGTCCTGGGTGTATCTGCCCAGCGCCCGAGACGTTCTCCCCTGGATGGGCATGGGGAACCCCACCGCGACCCTAATAGAGGATAAAGCGGGAGATAATGAATGAATGAACAATTGTGCATCTCCACTCATGGAGAGGTCATTTCTTTGTTCTTTCACATAGAAAGAAAATTTGCTTACCTTAACCAAGAACCAAAGCCAGAACCCTTTTTCCCATGAGCTAGAAGTGTTAACTGTTGCACCACCATGCCAGCCTTTTTTGGTTCACCTACCTTATACATTCATTCATATGAAATTCATTAGAAACAATTCACGCTTTTTGTATAGAAAGGAAAAAGATAAAAACATTTTTTTGATCTCTTTTTCTCTCCTCGGTCATTTGCGATAGGGATTGCCACAGCAAAAGGATAATCATATTCCTGATGCCCTTCCTAATTTAAGGCTTTGGTTTATTTATGCCTGGTACTGGCACTACATATGCACTGATATGTACAGTAAAATTTGTAGAGCAATTTTGTACATCCAATGTTAGTATGTCTTTGGTATGTGGGAGGAAACCAAACAAAACCCACGTAAGCATAGAGGGGACATGCAGGCTCCAAACAAAAGTGACGCTAGACAATAAATTACATGACTAATTGGTGTTGATTTACTATAGGTTAAGGTTATATAGGTTATTGACCTTTGAATGTTAACACAAGCCATAGTATGTGCTAAATATGCATTTATATTGTTCAAAAAGTTGGTTTACTAACCAGAATAAAAGCTGTTTAGCTTCAAATTAATTTGATTTCATTCTTAAAATCTTACAAAATCAAAACTCTGTAACATCATGAACAGAAACTCTAATCCATTTGTGTTAAGCAAGTCAAAAGTAATACTGATAAATACAAAAATTCAGATGTTATAAAATCAAGGACTTTGATGTGAATCCTGACATCTTTCTTAAATGGCGATATTCAGTCTTTAATTGCGACTGTAATACTGAGTCTTCTTGCACAATAGTATGGCCTTGATGGCCAAAGATGAATGTAAGCAAAGTCACGACCAAGCAGAATATTTATTAAAGCAATCGCTCAATTTACCTGACTTTATATCTCACTCTAGACTGGTAAGGAAAGAACAGGATACAAGTATGAATGCAACTGTGAGTCATTCACGTCTGAGTTTTTGAGACAGTTATTTTTCCCCTTGCCAGAATCTCTGTATTTGAATATCATGGTAACAAAGGTCTTGCTCCTGTTGACTTTGCTTTTAAATTCATTTAGCCATTCTTGTAACTCTTTAGATGTAGTCTGATGACTTTGTATTTTGAAATGTAAAGTGTATTCACAAACACAAAACCCCATTTGAAATGGTCTATAATACTTCCAGATCACTATTCTTTGCTTACACCCTTAGCTTTGACCTTTAATTATTTTGGTATCAATGTATAATTTAGAATCTATTGTTTTAACCAAAAACATTTTTTTTTAAAAACAGCAAAGGTGTTTTCACATTTGCCTTAAATATTATTTCTTTATTTAATTTAAATTTTATTAATTCATTAGAAAGGTGTAACGAACTGTCCATAATCCCCCAGAAGAGAGCGGGTCCGCCGGACATCGCGGACGCCGCTCGCGCATAGATGAGCGTCTCCCGAGATCCGGCGACGCGTGAACCGTAGCGTCCGCCGGTCTAAACGGAGGGAGACGCTCCCACGATGTGACCTGCGCGGAACGTCAACGCAGCGACACACCGTGGCAGAAATGCGACAAGGAGGCAACTGGAACACCGGGATAAAAACCAAACCAGAATTTATTATAAAATGGTGCCGAAGCACCAACAGAATGGGGATAAATAAACAGAACGAAACGTTGGGTAGCGTGACCTCAAAACAAAGACGTGCGCAATATACCGGGATAAAACAGATTAAATAGAAAACTAACTGAACATGTGACAAACCCAACCAATCACCCAAGTGAGACAATGAGGACCGACAACGAGGGACAGGTGCAGCAGGTGCTCGTGACAAAAGGTTTAGGAACATTTGGAGGTGTTTGAAGTTTGTAAATAAATTTTATTTGATAAAGATGATGGCCACATGAATATTTTAATTTAAAAATAATGAATTAAAAATTGGTTTTATTTAAAAAGTGCCAGGGCCTTGTATTAAATAAGGTAAACTACCAAAAGCCAATTGAGAAAGATGAGTAGTGAAGTAACGTGGGCTCACTTGGGATGGTTAAACACCTGATGAACTGCAGTGTTCTGGATCATTTGAAGCAGTGCATAGTAGTAGTCAAGCCAAGCGAGGTTAGGTGCCTGTCAGTTGATTAGTCTGCTCAGTATGAAAAGGTCTGACATTGTTATACAGAATGAATTTGCAAGAATGGGACATTTTTGTGACCTCTTCAGTTAGTTAGACCTGAATGTCAGTTGTGAAGCCATGGCTACGGACCTCTAGCTAGCTGAGGAGATTTTGGAAAAGTAATGGAGGAGAAGTAAATTTAAAGAGTCAGGTTGTGATTAATTAAGGCTTGCGGCTAAATAATCAGAATATGATTTGGATTTTTAAACCCCTTGACAATTTTCTGCTTCTCCTTTTTTCTCCATGCTCAGTGTGAAATATACACAAAGACTGAGTCAAACTTGTTTTGACTGATTGACCATGTGACTTACAGTATTTACTGTTAGCATCTATTACCACAAATACCAAATAAAGAAGAATCACATCACTAAAATTTAAATATATCCACCAATTTGAAAAAGGTGACAATAAGTTTGTCCTCTCAATTTCTAATGTTTTCTAAAACTTATCAGACCTGATGTTTTTCCTAAGAGTAAACAAAAACTGGTGAAAGAATTGCTTGTATTTATACCAGCTGGGAGAATGTATATGCAGGGATCCATATATCTTTAGCCAGGACTTTACATAAAATAACACTATGACATTAAATAATGTTTTTAATATTCAGCAAGGACACTGTTGTGTTGTAAACATCACTGTGTGAGCTATAGCTACTACAGCTGCTAATTAGCTCCTTCCTGGCCTTAGTAATTGATGAGAATGATCATCTCCCCATCATCCTGGCTAGCGAAAACTAATAAGACCCCTGATTGTTACTGTCACTGTTGGTGACAGCAGATCTCTCTCTCACCCACTCGCTCAGTTACACACACACACACACACACACACACACACACACACACACAAGTGTGCATTTGGATGAGTTTGTGTAATGTGCTTGATGTGTGATGATTACCAATAATACATTTCAGTTTTAGTTTATTTATATAACTTTATACAATTATGCATTGTCTCAAAGCAACTTTAATGTTTTAAGCCTGAACCCCAGAAGAGTAGCCTTACTTAGCAGCTTGCTATTTCACAATTTTGTGCTGATGTAGAATAATGTTTTTTTTTTTTAATTCTGTTTCTTGTTGACATAAAATTTTGCATTGCTGCCAAGTATGCGCTATGGGTTTGTACACTGCTTCATGTCCATGTGTGCATAAAAAGCGGGGGTGTACAAGACAAGGTTGACAATTCACTGCCAGCAATTAATATCTGTTGATGTCTGCTTAGGTTGTTTTTACTCAGTTGCACACCTGTGTTTTCCACTGCCAAGATAGCAATACTCCAGAAATTTACATGAACACACCTTATTTCTAAACCACCACACCACCACATCAGGGTAGATATTTGAAAGCACCGCTGCTACTTAAACAGCACAGGCACAAAGCATCAAAAAAGCAATTTGCCGGAGTGTAAGATAGCATTGTAGCATTGTAAGATAGGGCACTATATGATAGTAGCACACAAAGTCATATTCAACAACTTGTTGTATACCAGAATATTCATGAACTTTGGGTTTTAAAATCCTGATAAGCCCAATTGTCTGTGCAGTGTGTTGCAAGCAACATATGTAATCATCCTGCCAGTCTTGAACTCCCAGAGGTCTCTATGAAAGTGGCATAGGAAGCAAAGGGAAAGAGAGGAAGACATGATGAGCTCAGACAGGAGTAAATTGCAGAGTGTTGATCTTTATTTACAATTTAAACCGGCTTGTAAGGAAGATAGATGATAGTATTGCTTCAATTGAAACTGAATTAGTTATTAATATGCATTGTACACTTGATGGACACTCTTGTACACTTGAATACATACAAAAAAGACAACTGTTACTTTTGAATTACAATCCTAGCAAAATGTAAAATAAAATGAAATAAAAATGCTAAACTGTTAGTTTACATTCAGTTTACATGAAACTGCATTAACAATGCTTGTGTTCTGTTTTGCAAATGTCAAGTATACAGTGCCTAAATAGCATCCGACTACTGCAGTGAAATTGACTTCTTATTTTACTCCCAACCCTTCCCCCCAAAACACACACACACACACACATGACAATGAAAAAGCATATACTAGTGTGCACTTACCAGTGTTCCTTAAAATGTCCCTTTCATCACTTACAATCACAAGTTTTACTGTTATTTGCTGAAGTGACTGCATTTAACAGGCATTGTCATTTACAACATACTTTTTACCCCACTGCTGCCCTTCAAAGCTAAGTTATTTTACCAGGTTAAAATGTAATACGGTATTAGTGATAAGTAAAAATTCAGAATAAAGTTAATTTGTTCCAGGTTTAACGATGCAAAATGCTTATTCTTATACATTAAAGATTATATAGATATTAGTTTACACTGCATGTTGCTAAATGTTGCAATTTACTATACTATAAAAAAGTCAGTAGTTATGAAGAAAACCAGCTACACTGTAGAATTATCAAACCTGATCGTTATCTGATCCTGCACCCCCCCTCTTTTTTATATTTATTTATTTATTCATTCATTCATTATCTTCCGCTTTATCCTCTATTAGGGTCGCGGTGGGGTTCCCCATGTCCATCCAGGGGAGAACGTTTCGGGCGCTGGGCAGATAGACCTAGGACAGGGCGCCAATCCATCGCTGGGCACACACTCACTCACACACACACACTCTATATGGGACAATTTGGAGAATTCAATTGACTTGATCCTTGTTTTTGGACTGTGGGAGGAAACCGGAGAACCCGGAGGAAACTCACGCGGATACGGGGAGAACATGGAAATTCCACCCAGATGGGGATTCGAACCGGGAATCCCTAGCGCTGAGAGACACATGTGCTAACCACTAAGCCACCGTGCCGCCCACAATTTATTTACTTATTATTATAATTTTTTCCCCTAAAACAGGTGTTTGTCAAAAAGATTCGTCTTCAGTAGTTTCTTAAAAATGTCTAGTGACTGCCTTCTGGACAGAGTTGGGAAGATCGTTCCACCATTTTGCGGTGGTGAACGCCACGGAGTGAGAATTAGCTCCTCGGTGAGGTGGAACCACCAGGTGACAATCATCACTAGAGCAAAGTGTACGAACCGGAGTGTATTTTGAAAAAATAGAGTGAAGGTAAGAGGGGGCAGATTCAGAAATGATCCTGTAGGCCAGAGTCAGTGAATTCTAATTGTACTGAATTCGAGCAGCTAGTGGGAGCCAATGGAGAGAAATGAGAAGTGGCATGAGTTCGCTTGGGTTGGTTGAATATAAGTTGGGCTGCAGAGTTTTGAATTAGTTGTAGAGGCCTGATTGTGGAAGCTGGGAGACCGGCAAGCAACACATTACAATAATCAAGCCGGGATTCACTTCACAGAAAGAAGGTCCTGATTCTTGGGTGGGGTGGTTGCATGAGTTTCATCCTGGAAATCTGGTTTCATCCCAATGGGCCAAGGCATGTCAGTAGGACAAACTTGATACACTCTAACTGGGTGTGAATGGGTGTATCACTATTTTTTGTTGTGTGTCTTCCCTGCAGGAGGTTGGTCACTTGTCAGTGTTTTCCTTTCAATTTATGAATACTGAGTGAGGGTCCAACAACCTCTCTGAACCTGATCAGAATAAGTGGCTACTTATTGTAAACTTGGAAAGTAATTTTATTCTATTTTACTCAGTTTATCACTGTAAATGAAATATTTTCTTCTGTTTTTTAGTTTTAGATAATTCAATATAGACTGTACTTTAGGAAAAATTTGTAAAATTATGAAATTATGAACTGGTCGTCCTAGTTGTTTTTTGACTTGTGTATCACTCTAGTGGTTTAATTTATTATGTCTAGGAGCAATCATAATTTAATTAATCATGGCATCCTAAAAATACATGCACTCATACCCAACTGGGGTTGACATTTAGCCGACAAGAGTAACAGAGCATTGCTAAATGTGTTGACGCCACAAACAATGTCACAAGTCACAAGCATTGCCAAGGAGATAGCAAAACACTGGCTGAACATGAGAGAGAATATTTGGCTAAGCATTTTGCAGAAGTCTTATTTGATTTTACCATAATCATCTACCATTACTTACATTTGAATTTATAATTTTCTTGTGGGTTGATAATGTAAAAATAGCTGTTTCTATTGCCTGATGTGTCACTATCAAATGTTTTATGACAGCAACATGAACTGAATTTCACTAGAAATGCAAGAATAACTTAATAATAATATAAAGGTTTAAAGATATGAAATGAAAATTTGACACCACTTGCTTCTTAAATATTGATTTGAATGAAATCGCTTAACCTGAGGACTTAAACAGATTTATATGATTTATATGTGTATATGGAGGGCCGTCAGGGCCCTTAAGTCCTTCTTTGAAGACTTAAAAATATTAGAATCACAGACTGATGTTAATTATATCTTGTCCATGAATACTAATGAAATAATTCCAAATAATCTGTCCAATGTGTATTTTCTTATTAAAGTATTTAACCAATCACATTTCAGTGTGGTTAGTGGCAAAGTTCAAATATTTCTGCCTTTAATATTTTAGGCCTTCAACAATTGGTCTCAAGGCCTGGTAGCATTGAATAAGTGTCGATCAACCTAATCAGATTTTGTCTTAGCAATACTGAAGCCTTCTAGCAGGCTTAGTTATGTCAGGGTATTCACACCCTCTGATTAGAGTGTACTCTTGATGAGCAGACATTTCATTAGAGAAATACAACTTGACTTTCAGCATTAGCTTCGAAGGCAATAGAAAATTACTTCTTAATGGAACTAATTAAATTCTTTTTAAGGAAAAAAGAGGTTGATTTTTTTGTACAAATTATCACAATTTAATCAGGATTTCCGTCAGTGTTATTTTCCAAAATTTTCCTCTATTCACATTATTTTATTTTAAATTCAACACGTGTTGGCAGTTGGATTTGCCGTGCACTCTCATTCATTGTGATCTCTCCTCTTGTGATATGTGATGTTACAGCTTCTAAAGGGCGCACACATTCACCTGAGCCGTGGCAGGTGTGTTAATTATCCCTATTCAAAGTCTATTGCCGAAGAGTCCACTTTCTCATCAGCCGCACTGTGCCACTGTCACAACGAGTCATTTATCTGTTCTATCTGTGCAATGGTTTATTATGTCACATTTCTGCATAATAAGATGTATTTATAGCCATAAAATATTTATTTACCAGTGGGATAATTCAGACGAAGCATTACTGAAGTTCTAGGTGTGAAATGCATGGCCATAAAAAAATGTGTGGTAATGGAAAAATGCAGGGGAAGTCAGTATTTTGACATTAGTTGTTGCACCAGTGCTTTTAAAAAATATTTATAATTATAATGTTTAACTTGAAATAACACATGCCTAATGCCTAATATTCAGCTTCCTGTGAATCTGTACTAATATGCAATTAGCTGTTACAGGATTGGTATAATTAGGTAAAACTGAATCTCAAATGTCTTGACAGAGAATGGTAATTAATGTTTTAGTTCTTTTTGGTAGGTTAAAGAATATTTTATACTGAGCCTATTTTTGTTCAACCCCTCTTTGTCTATCACACACCCGCAATTACTGATAATGTCTCCGTTTTTATTTTCAGGATCACATTTTGCCACCTCCCATTCCAGAGTAAATGGCTTTATGTTGGCACGGAAAGAGGAAACACACATATTGTCAATGTTGAGTCCTTCATCTTATCTGGATATGTGATAATGTGGAACAAAGCAATAGAACTGTAAGTATTAATGTTATTGAATCAAAACTATAAAGTTGCTACAAACTGAGCTCATAATACAGCTGTGTCTCACATTGAATTCAGGTGTTTTATTTTGTCCCATCATTACAGTTGTAAATAGTTATGTACCTAGTCTTGCATTTGGGCCAACTACTGTATATGCATTTAGATTTGCATTTGGGAAAGGTTTTATTTTTTGATCCAGCATCCAGCATGAATCCCAAGACAAACATTAAAGCACGTTTAGGAATTTTGATAATGTGTAAGTTACAGGGCTAATTAAATTGGAGCTTGGAGTAAAACGAAAATGCCACAAAGATGTATTAAATATTCCTTAATAAGTCATCAACTCTGATTCCTTTGTAAATGCATCATTAATGTTACAGAATTATTTTGTGTGGGAGGGTACATGATCGACAGTCAAAATCTCTTTATATTGCAGAGTGTCTTATGTGGGACAGAGGTGTCTGTGTAGTCTTGCACATTCCATAACAAGTGCATATTGAAGTAGGAGGAAATGTATCAATTTATTTTTATTAGTAACAAGATGTATCATTATCCTTTCAAATAATCTATTCTAACATAAAATAAGCCAATACTTTCTTGGTCCCACAATGGGGAAATTCTAGCATAAAAGCTTATTTATGTATATTAACCTTTAGTATCATGGACTATATTTCACTCAGTAAGTCTCTATAGTCTCTATTCTATCAAAAATTGATAGTATATGTGATGCAAAAGATCATATTTCTATATTCATAAGTCTATACATGTTTTTGAGCTGAGCTGTTGAAGGTTAACAACCTTTTAAATTAGTTTTCACATAATCATCTTAAATTTGTTTGTTGTGTTTTATATTATAATTCAAAAGAAATGCAATTGATTTTGAAGGTTATATAATCAGTTTTTTTTTCTGAATAATCATATAACATAGTAATTCTGCTTATTTGCTGTACCGCTACTCTCTGTTAATAGAAAAAATTTAAAAAGTTGGTTTCTTTAAATTGCATTTTTATGAGCTGAACTCATCAGACTGCTGCGGTTCATGTAAAAGCAAACAAACACTGTCCAAAAACAGTTATTCATATTATATTGAATTAACATAATGATGTGGTAAGTAAATGTATTATTTGCGTAGTATTGTGTTGGGACAGTTTTATGATATTGATCAATTTTGAGCACTTAGTTTAGTTTTACTATATGCATAATTTACCGGCAAGATTGAAAAATAAATCTTGGTGCTCAATATTGATAATCATTGATAATCATCATAATGTTATTAGTGTTTACAGATTGTGGTTCACTAAGATATGAAAGCAAGAGTGATGTGTATACAAGCTGTGTATAATCAATCAATCAATTGTTTATGTAGATAATAAGCACAGTATGGGCTTTTTAGAGGGATTCGCAATTTTGTTTAGATAATGTATAGATTTTGTTCAGATATGTCAGGATTATTGGTGTGAGTTATCCAGGAATGTTCACTTTTGCACTTTATTTGATAATATTTTGATTAATTGCTTTTAAGTAACTATTTGCTCTTAATGGTAATAATGAATTGATCAGAAATTACAGTCAGTGCATAGTTATCGTTATTCTCAATATTATTTTTTTTGTTCATTAAACATTCTGTATGTAATTAATTTGATAATTTGCAATATTTTTCTGTTTATCTGTTTGCATAAACATGTACATGCGATAAAGTTGTACATCTATATAATTACAAAAACATCTTGTCTAATGTCTAATGGCAGAATGTCTAGGTTCCATTTGACAAAACAAAAATGCATTAATACGAATTAAGATGAATGAAAGTAAAATCTGTTAATGAGTTAAATCTGTCAGTGATCATGTCAGGTGTCAACAGTTTTGTTTTTCCTTTTTTTTTGCCCTGAGGCAGAATGAGGACTTCAGTCCAAAGTAAGGTCTATCCCAGTAAGCATAAGCAATGAACAGAATTTTCACAGTCAGTGAGTTTGGGACAAGTGATGGAATTAACGTAATACCTACATTCAACCAGATACCAAAAAGACTACAGCCCAGTGCCATTATATAGTATGACACATGGCACAGCCAAAAAAGTGCTCACCAATCTGAATTTGGGAATGCAAATAATGTAAATCATGCAAATAATGTATTTCAATGGAAGTATGGAATGGAGCCGAAGAACCTCATGATTTAATGCTGACCAAAGCAATTTTAAATTTAATTAGGGGGTACAATGATATTCGCGAAAAGGTTGAATACAAGGATTGCTCAGGCAGAAAGATGGCACAAATGGCTAAACAGTTTACTTAAGCTGAAGGCCTGAGAAAGGTGTGAAACAAAAGACTTAAATAAAGGGTGACCCAAAAATTAAAGTCCAAGATGAGTAGGAGAATGAAAAGCTCCCTTTAAAATATCCAACCACTGAAACGTAATTAAATTTCAATAACTTTATCAGATTTCAGTGAATAAATAAATAAATAAACAAATATATATATATATATATATATATATATATATATATATATATATATATATATATATATATATATATATATATATATATATATATATATATATATATATATATATATATATATATATATATATATATATATATATATAGGCGGCACGGTGGCTTAGTGGTTAGCACGTTCGCCTCTCAGCGCTAGGGATTCCCGGTTCGAATCCCCATCTGGGTGGAGTTTCCATGTTCTCCCCGTGTCTGCGTGGGTTTCCTCCGGGATCTCCGGTTTCCTCCCACAGTCCAAAAACATGGATCAAGTCAATTGAATTCTCAAAATTGCCCCATATAGAGTGTGTCTGTGTGAGTGAGTGTGTACCCAGCGATGGATTGGTGCCCTGTCCTGGGTGTATCTGCCCAGCGCTTGAGATGTTCTCCCCTGGATGGGCATAGGGAACCCCACCGCGACCCTAATAGAGGAAAGCGGAAGATAATGAATAAATAAATATATATATATATATTTATATTTATATATATAAAATTTTTTTGAAAAGTTTTATAAGGTTTATTGCTATTACAGATGTTATTATATTGCACTATTTTACATATTTTCCTCTAATAAACAAAATGCTATCAAATTATATTTCTTTTTAAAGAAAATGTTTTAAAAACATTTATTATGTAGTAAAGTAAAACTATCATAATAAATGTTGTTTTTCATATGTAACAAATATGCAACATATTTCATTTATTTTGGTGATAGTTATTCTGGAACATATTCACGGCAGTTTGTTTAAAAAAAATATATAATAATAATAATAATAATAATAATAATAATAATAATAATAAAAAAATAAAATAATAATAATAAATAATACTAATAATAATAATACAAGGAACTTTTTGGAGGGACCCTTACAAACATCTTTATTATAATTTGCCCTGAACTGTCCTTTAAGTTCTGAGTTCTGAGTTTTTCATCTGTGCCATGCAGCTCTACCAGCTTTTTATGGTATAGGACTGCAGAGACAGTGTTTACAAATACAACAGCACTGGTATTTTCACCATCATCCAGTCTGGCCGTCCAGTGACAGGCCAGACAACAGGGAAATATCTCAGCACTCCCAATGGGCAGTTCAGACCTGTTTACCACTATGTTACATCACATTTCTGCTTATTTGAATTTGTAATGGTTTAGAATATTTATTTGTTCATTTTCCAAACTGTTTATTCTAATTATGCTTATGGCACTTATAAAGAGAAAAGCAAACAAACTTAACAGACAGGTAGATAGTTTGTCTTAGGAAAAACATACACAGAAATTTGCAACTAGTGGACAATTTAGTGTCTCCCTCCATTTCACCAATTAAAATACATTTCCTTAGGAAATCTTTTTATTAAATTGGTATATGATTGGGATATTTTATAGTGCTTGAATATGTCAAGTTTGTTTATTGATGATGGCAATTACCACTGTTGCTGTCCGATAAGTCTGATAAGCAGAGACATAGTGGTTTTCTTCCACAGCCCAAAAACATGAATTCATGGTGAATTGGCTGCTCTAAATTGCCCCTATATGTATATAGGGTGTGTGCATTAGTAAGTGTGAACCCAGCACCCAAAATCGTTCTCATGGTCAATGAAATTATGAAAGTAATCTAAGAATGAATTTATATGTCCAGGGACAGAATATAGTGGGCTATTGCAGTATACTTTCTATGGCATCACTTGTTCAACCAGTCTATTCCCTGCTGTCTAATAACCATTAAATTATTCAAGCTGTTAAAGACCAACATAGAAATGTAAATACTCTTTGCATTACTTACATAAATTATTAAAATGAGATTGCTTTAAAATCACCTCAAACATGGGAAATATAGGTCATTCCTTCTTCACCTTTTTTGCAATGTCATTATTGATAACACCATCTTTTGTAGTGCATCAAGTGCATCAGCACTTGAGAGCATCAGACTGATGAGCCAGCAAGGAAAGCTCTGTCATCTTGCCACTGACATAGTGTCAGGCCCCTCATGATTCTATGGAACACTTCTTGACAAAAGAGATGCAATGGAGTACTCCAAAATTCCTCTCTCTCTTGCTCTAGCTCTTGAATTGATAGTTCAAACAAATGAAATGGTCATATCACCTAAGGTATTGTTTCTCTTTAATGGAACATCTTATATGAGCAGATGCAACATTTTATTTAAGGAGCACAAAGGACAGACAGCCAGATGTTCTATTATAGTTTTTCATAAACTATATTATGGTCTATTATGGTCTTTCCTTACAGAAGAAAGGTCATCATTTGGATTCCCGTAAGGGGATACAAGGTTCTATTTGCATAAAATTTTCATATTTTTCTTTGTCTATGTAGGTTTTCACAGGGGACTACTGTGTCCCCCACACAGTATAAAAACCTGCTAATAGGGGAACAAGCAATACAAAATTTCCATAAGTGTGAATGTGTGTGTAAATGTGTTTGTCTTTGTCTCCAACCTGTCTAAGGGAGTTTTCCTGTCTTTCATGCTGTACACACTGGAATATGCTCCAGTACAAATACACTTCCTACCTAATCAAAATAAGCTGCTTAACTTGTGAATAAATAAATGTATTACATTCAACCTGTTATTTACATCACAAAATAGTTTTACTAGTTTCTTTTTTTTAACTTTTTTTTAACTAGGATATTTTTATATTAGTATGAAAATGTGATGCTTGTCAGAATTGATTTACTTTAATTAAATATTTTAGTTGTATGGATTGCACCTAAAAAAAATCTTTCCCTTGTTCTTCATATTTTTTTATTTTTTCATTACATAACCTTGTTTTTTTTTCCACAGCTGCTCTGCTCTTCTCAGATAACTGCCTGAATTCCTACGCCTAAAGTCAAGGAAATGTAAATTATAAAAATATGGCCTTGCTTCCTTTTTCACAGATGTTGCACAATATCAATGGGAATTTAGAGTTTTTCTGTTTAATATGATGACTTTTTATAAGGCATTTAAAAGGCTCTGCATATATGCTCTTTTGCCTCTGGCAGTAAGTCAGTTTAATATAGATCTCCTGGGATATTGTGTAGTGTCTAATACTTCAGACTAATACATATGTTATTGAATTGAAACCCCTTTGTCAGTCAGTTTTGCTTTTGTGAACACTAAACTGATTTCTGAATTTGTCTATGAATTACAATATGACTTACAGAGATTGTTTGTGAATCCCCAAAGTTATGCTGGTTATGTGGTTATCACAACTTGTTTAATTACCAATGTGTGGCATTATTTATGATCAACTAAGTATAAATTTTATAAATTTAAGAGCATATTCTACATATTTCTTCAGAGCCTGATTTGGAAAATATTATGATGTATAGAATTTCAACCCCAGTTCAGTGGCACAATCAGATTATTAATAGCGTGGGAGTCACTGCTCTTTACCTACGCCACATAAAAGTATGGCTATGTCTGTCCCTTAGATCAGATTAATGGAGAAGCAGGTTGAAGAAATCTGTTGAAGTTTAGAAATACCACGACTTATATTACTTTCACTTTGAGATTCTGTCTTAAGCCCCTTCATAAGACAATTAAAATGTTAATAAAAAAGATAGAGGTAACACTATGAAAGCAATAAACAACATGTTAAAAAGGCACAAAATTATTTCTGCAATCCAGGTACACAAAATAGAAGTCAGAATCAGATAGACAATCAAAATGTAAGTGTAAAAGTAACGTAAAGTAACGGTCCTTATAAAATAATAAAAAATTGAATAAAATAAAATATATTCAGTTGGATAGTCAATATGCTACAATGAAATGCTGATGCCGTGGCTAGAGAGGACAATATCCAAAGCTGTAGTTGGAGTAGTTTTAATGCGGAAGACACTGGATGAATACAGACATAGCAGATGACAAAACACAGCATAACATAAAACAAGGTCCAACACTGAACACAGGAAAGGAAGGGCTTTTAAACGTGTAGGGGTGGTCATGTGACAAGACACACAGCTGCACCAGATCATCACTAAAGACACTAAAGACGTTTTTCAAGTAGCATACATTCTTCTCACTTTGTCATTCGACATCATTTTAAATTGTTGCACTTCAGTAGTCACTATTAATGTACTATTAATGTACTATTAATTATCTATTGTATTTTTTGTCATATACATTTAAATGCCTGTTTGTCAGCAAAGTACCCTCTAAAAGGCGTGAAATAAATTGCCACCAAGAAATTATGTTTAAAATTTTAATTTTTAAATGAAATTATAAAACTGTGTAAAGAAATGTAAAGAAATTACTGCCTTTGAAGTCAGTTTACATAAAAGTGAATATGTAAATCCTATGAAATCTAAACTAGATGAACCGAATTTACGTTGAATCCAGGACCATTTTGCTGTGATGCAGAAGCACTATGTTAGCCTAATTGTTTGGTCTGTTGTTTTTTAACTACAAGTTTGCAATATCACAATATACCACATGTAATTTATTTATGAATTAACTAAAAAACTTTTTCATTTGAGTCTAACTTTCTAAGGTTGTCTGGATGGGGAGCTCAAATATGTTATAAATATTTTTTTGTAAATCCCACTTAGCCTATTAAATAATAGCATATTAAATATGACCCTTAAAAACAATTAGGGGCTAATTATTAACAATAATTAATATAAATGTTGTTTACATTTTTGTTATCAGATCAACCAAGACACACCCAGGACCTGTTGTTCACCTGAGTGACAGCCCTAAAGATGAAGGCAAGGTAAGACATTTTTTGCCTTGTTACTAAGCAAGTGGATAATGTTTGTACAAAACTAAGTCATTGCACCTTACATTTTCAGGTACTACAGATTTTATACTGCTACTATAACCTACAGACAACTTACCAGTTTTATATACTTGTGTATCATACAGACATGACCTACTGCTAAACCACATATGTTTTAACAAAACCTGTGAAATATATGGATAAAACGTAATAAAAATGTTATTTGCAAAAAATTGCTAATAACCTATTTGTTTAAAATTGTTTGGTTTTGAGAGGTCAGCACTTTCAGCAGTGTTAATGTAAAGTTAAAGTTCAAGTTATTTATTTATATAGCACTTTTTACAATAGTACATTGTCACAAAGCAGCATTACAGGTTTGTAAGCCTTTAAACCCCCAAAGCAAGCCAAAGCAACAGGGAACTCATCATCCTTGAGCGGCCGAGCAGCATCAACAGTGTAGGACAGCCATGTATAGATTGTATAGTGATCAGTTGTCTGTATTTAACAATTGAAAAAACTATAGCAATTGGAAAACTATATCAGCCCATTTAGGGCATTCTGCAGGGCCGCAAGTCCAATATAAATCGAGGTTCCATCCAGTAATCGTCATAGCCACAGTGCTCCTGCTGACGCCACCTCAAGGAAATTGGCGAAATCTCAAAAGAACCAGAAGAAAAGCAGTTAGAGCTAAAAAAAAGCACTGTAATACAGTAATAACCAGAGTTTGACTCCGGCATAACCGACAAGAGCAGTGGAACCGAAAGGGGGGGATACTGCAGACTCTAGTTGACAGGGTTCCCCGGAACAGCATAATTTCAGTGCCACATCCTCTGCTAATGATGAGCTGGGTGAAAAGGTGAAATGCCAGCACAGTCTGATTCCAGATAACCAACCCAACACCGCCAAGCCTGAGATCAACACCTTTATCTACAGGGAATTAATCAAATTCAAAATTAAATAAATGTGTTTTTAATATAATTTGATTGTTCAATCTACTTTTACACTAGATTGAGAGTGATTCAGAATCACAAACACTAACTGGAAGGCTATTTTAAAGCCTCCCTTGTGGGAGAACGCTCTTTCACCTGCTGTAATTATATTTATTATACGAGCTAAAAGTAAACCAGCACATTGAGATCTGAGCTCACCTGTTGGTTTATACAGCTGAATCAGCTTAGTGAGATACTATAAAGCCTGATTATTTAGAATTTAATACATTATTAATAAATTTTTGTACTCAATATGAAACTTAACTGGTAGCCAGTGTAAGTTTGATAACACAGGACTGATAAGATCAAACTTTCTGGTTCTAGTTAAAACTCTATCTGCAGTATTTTGAACAAGTTGTAGTTTATGTAAATATTTATTAGAACATCCTGTCAGAAGTGAATTACAATAATCTCACATTGAGATAATAAAATCAGGAATTAGTTTCTCTGCATCTTGGAAGGAGAGGATATTTCCTATGAATGTAAAAAAAATGCAATATTTTTAATGTACTATATAAAGGATAGATTTGAATCTACAATGACACCTAGATTATTTACATACGAATTGTGTCTGATTAAAAATAAAATGATGTTTTGTAAATTGAGAAATATAAGTGTATTCAATAGAAATTCAATATTATTATTCTAAATACAATAAATTAATATTATGGACTTGTAATATGTGAATGCTCCAATAAAATTAGAAAATTTTAACCCAAGTGTCAGGCATGCTGCCGCGGGAGCGATGAAAAGCGCCGTAGCACTGAATGAACTAGGGAGGTGCAGATAAGTGAGTAGAATTTACTGAGTCGACAATGAGGAAAAAAACAAAATGAAAATGTGCATGGGCAACGCGTGACACCAAAACAATGCCGGTCTGAGGATGGAATTGAAAAGGAAAGAATATAAATTGAACCCAGACCATGTGACAAACAAATACCAACCAATGAAAATTACAAATTATATATATATATATATTATTAACAAAACCAACAAAAAAAAATCTAAATGAGGAATGATTAAAGAAAATAACCAAATTAATTTATAACAGGTGAGGAGTACCTAGCACTTCTTACACCAAGTATATTTTGGCCACTTTAAATCATTCAAATAAACCATATGTAATCGTAAATATCTCTGGGGTTCAGGTAATTGCAGGTGCAGACTGCAGACTTACAGTGTCAGTAAACTTGCTGTGTCTATAGTCCAGAGTCAGAATGTCATTACATCTCACAGGAAAATAAAATTAAAAGCATTTTAATTTTCAGTTTTCAGTTAAATTTCCATAAACAAATCATATGAGGTTTGTAATCTTGGAGAATTCACATAATCATAATAATAATAATAATAATAATAATAATAATAATATGGTGGTTTAGTGGTTAGCACGTTCGCCTCTCAGCACTAGGGATTCAAATCCCAAGCTGGGTGGCGTTTCCATGTTCTCCCTGTGTCCATGTGGGTTTACACCGGGTTCTCCGGTTTCCTCCCACAGTTCAAAAACATGGATCAAGGTCAATTGAATTCTCCATTTTGCCCCATATAGAGTGTGTTTGTGTGTGTGTGTGTATGTGTGTATGTGTGTGTATGTGTGTGTGTGTGTGTGTGTGTGTGTGTGTGTGTGTGTGTGTGTGTGTGTGTGTGTGTGTGTGTGTGTGTGTGTGTGAGTGAGTGTGTGCCCAGCTATAGCTTGGCCCGAAACATTCTCCCCTGGATAGGCATGGGGAACCCCTCGCGACCCTAATAGAGGATAAAGCAGAAGATAATGGATGGATGGATGGATGGATGGATGAATAATAATAATAATAATAAATAATATTATAAAGTAATGTTATGGGTAGTGTGAATATTTTGTGAATTTTATGTCATATTTGTAGTACAGTGATTGATGGGTAAATTTAGTGGAGGCATCTGGTTTAGGGACCCAAATGGTTTGCCGGAAGAAGCTTCTTATATTTCTCCCTATGTTTGCCCTTGTGAGGTGTTGCTTGTGAAGTATTTACGAAATCTTCCTCTATCCTCCTGGCCTTGGTCCAGTACTGCTTGCTGTAGATAGCATCAGGTCAGATGATAGTACCACTCTCTGACTTTATAACTGCTGTACTTGAACCAGGCTGTAATGCTTACTGCCACAGGATGCCCTTTGTGGCGCTTATGAAATATTTTTTTTGCATTGTAGGGGTCACTTTAATATCCCGTAAAATATGCTTATATTCCTACTAACATCTGAAGATTGATTTTATGGGACTAGACAGGCTATGTGTGATGTGAACGCCAATGTGTTGGAAGCTGTCTGATCTCTCAGTTAGGGTCTCTCAGCTACATGGTGAAGTCTACTAGCATCTTTTAAAACTTGCTGGCATCAAGGATTTCCTGGCACCAGTTTCTTTATAATCATTTTCAGGTAGAACTTATCAACCAAAACCTTATCATCAGCAAACTTGATAATAATTGATTGAATGATTTGGCTAGACAGTCTGTGTGTAAAGTGAGTAAACTCAATGAAGTCAATTAAGACATGGGCAAAACATATGTGCCTGGCTGAATGGTGTGTAGCCTTTATATGAGGTAGCGGCACATGCAGCAGGGAGAGTGATTGCAGAAATTACAGGAATACAGATCCATTAGCCATAAGCTGCATTGAACAGTGAAATTATATAAATGTAGTCTGTAATGAAAGCCTGTTCCTGTGGTCGTGAAATCCTCTTTCCGGTCTTTATTGTGTCCCACTATGTCACATTCGGTGCCAAAGCTCAAAAGAAGATAAGGATGCATGTGGACAACAATGTCATTCACAAAATACAAAAAAGATGCCTGCTGGCATGTCTCTGGTGAGTGCTGTGCACCTGTCACTGTGTGGGCATCTGAGGTGGGAGCGGATTCTTCGGCAACCACATTTTCACGCAAGTGGTAATACTCTATAGAATGGATACCAGAAGATTGTGGACCTTATGGACAGAGTTGAAGCCGTGTGACTGGAAGCAGGAAGATGGCAATCAACATTAATTAAATAAAATGCACCTGGCAGCACATGCAGTGCGCAGTGATAGAAATGTGCCATTGGCCAAAGTAACATCAGCCAGCAGCTGTATTTGAATGTACTTTTCATGAATTCTGTACTTTCATGAATTCCTGTGCTCTCATGAATTTTACGAAGCCTGTCTCCAGTCCTATTTGTGTCCCACCATGTAACAGTAATGAACTGTAAAATGTCAGTAGAAACTGTGTACAAGAACAAGAAATGGGATTCGGAGAAAAAATTAAATCAAATGAGTATAAAGTTTTTAGATGAATAATTTGAGTAAAATGCTACATACAGCTGTCAGATAACTTTAAAATAATGAGGTTACCATAGCAATTGTCATTTCTACATTTCAGATAAACACACAAGTTGCTAAGCTTCCTAAAAGAAAGAAAGATGTGCTGCTATGAACAACCAATTGTCATGCTCTGCTTTATGTTACTTTGTGAGTAATGAATGTAGAAAATGTATACAGGAATGTTCACTTAATTACCTTGACATTCTGTTCTCTATATAGAAATTGAATGATGTACTGTTTTTGCTTAGGTAATTGTAAGTGCTAAAGTAATACAAGTTTCAGACATTCTTGATGTTCTTTAATCTTTTGTTTTTCTTTTCCCTTTTTTGTTGGTTTTATCTTTTACAGTTATTGATTGGATTTGAGAGTGGCACAATTGTGATGTGGGATCTGCGATCAAAAAGGGCTGACTTCAGAATTTACTATGATGAGGTTAGTGAGTCTGTTTTAATAATTAACCTAACTGGCTTAAATTTTTTTGATGAAAGTTTATTTAGTTTTAAGACTTAAAATGGACTTTATAGCCCCCTAATTCACACAGCATTTTTTAAAAACCTACTGAACAAACCAATGCCAGTGCTGTATTACATTGTTTTCTGCTAGAGCTACAGTGAAAGAAGTCTGTTATACTGTTTTTTTTTGTTTGTTTTTTGCTTTTAGCCAATAATTCCTTAAAAATTACAAAATGGTATGAAAAGTGATTCTTTTCATATCTCTAACATTGATGTGAATATTAACTTACTGTAGACTGTTTTTAATATTTAACGTATATTTAATGTAATTTTACTATAACATCCTTTGTGTATATAGAAAGTATTATAAAAATTAACTGCTTTCATCAAGAACCCAGTGTTCCATTATAGTACATTATGCATCCCACCACTATTTTGAGCTTAAAATATATTATGCTTTTGCTATATCATGTGGATGTGGCCATGTCCTATTGGTAAATAATTCAAAAATTAATTTGAATTGGACCTGATGTTCCTCATTATACTGTATTTAGAATGGCTTAGTTCCAATGGCTTAGTTAATCTAGAATGACTATATACACAGACTCTGGTGTTACTGATTTGTATTTTCAAATTAGCTGCTGTATTTTAAAGCTTAAAGTCATCATTTGACTTTGCAGCTCTTATTTCTGGAGGTGCCATGTCATGTCAGCACCTTGTGATTGTCTGACAGTTTTACTGAAAACATAGAGTTTGTTTATCATAAAAGAGTTCTTATTTAATTTGTCTGTTTTAATTTAATGATGTCTATGAGTGAAAGAATATGATAATAGTTAGATTAGAAACATTGATATACTCATATCTGCATTTTTTTATCATATAGGAAATAACTAAGAGCAAAAAACATTAAACATTTAACATTTTTAGAAAATCTTTATATAACCATATTCAATAATTCTGCATATGACATTGGTCTATATATTATTAAGGCTACATTGAGAAAAAAAAATTTCATGGCATTGAACTGAAATTCACACATGAATGATTAAAATAGTGATTTGGACACAACACAATATATGCTCTGTTTTTAACATATAAAACCACTGTTACTTTTTAGCATACTAAATTTGAATGCAGTGTCCCTCGGGTGTATTATGCTGAATAATGTATACCGTGCTGAACTGGGCCAGCATGCTGTATTCATCATTGCTTAAAATATCCACTCATAAACTCTTTTTTTTTTATCAGGGACGTCAGTGAAACACAGTAGATTAATTTAATATATCACGTCTTTTGCTATCTTTGTTTCTTATCTTGTTTGTTACTTAAATGTTTACACTCTATTACTTTCATTTCACTTTTTTTCACAGACAATGGAAACAAATCTGACAGCAACGATACTTTTGTAACATTTATTGTCACTAACTTGTAACAGTTTAAAAACAGCCTTTTCTCAACTGAGGTGCTTTATCTGCAGTGAATAAAGCCTTCTGTGTAGCAAACCACACTGCATGACTAAAAGTATGTGGACACACATCACTTGAAGTCCGAATTAGAATAAAAGCTTGTTTAAATGGTTAGGTTAAAGCTACAGTATAGCAAGATACTTGGACATTTTGTGGAATTCTTTTTCCTGTTCCAGTATGTATGGCCTGATGTGAACCGAGGACCTATCAAGGTTTTCTCACCCATAATTCTCTAGTAACACCCTGAAACATTAATTAGGGTAAGCAAAGGAAAAAAGAAAATGAATGAATGTTATGATTAATTGTTCTTGTGCATTGAGGTCTCTGATTTGTACAACTGCAGTTTTATTCACAATTGTTATATCATTATTTATATTGAATATGAATAAATATGGGCGGCACGGTGGCTTAGTGGTTAGCACATTCGCCTCTCAGCGCTAGGGATTCCTGGTTCGAATCCCCATCTGGGTGGAGTTTCCATGTTCTCCCCGTGTCTGCGTGGGTTTCCTCCGGGTTCTCTGGTTTCCTCCCACAGTCCAAAAACATGGATAAAGTCAATTGAATTCTCAAAAATTGCCCCATATAGAGTGTGTCTGTGTGAGAGAGTGTGTGCCCAGCGATGGATTGGCACCCTGTCCTGGGTCTATCTGCCCAGCGCCCGAGACATTCTCCCCTAGATGGGCATTGGCAACCCCACCGCGACCCTAATAGAGGATAAAGCGGGAGATAATGAACGAATGAATGAATGAATGAATAAATATGGTCAAAAATGTTTCTCCTAACTCCAAATTTGTACAAATGTGTCATGAGATCAGAACTGCTTATGCTATTTAAAGGACAAATGATGCTACAAACATGACAAGAGGTCATTTGCCATGATTAATAGAGCTGGTTCAAGCTCTCTTTAATCATAAAGACCAAGATAAGAAAATTGTCTTCTGTGGAAATGTTATGCACTGTAATGTACATCTACATACTTAATGTGAGAGTCTGTTTATGAGTTTATGAGTCACATATACAAGATCAGGTCATTTATGTATATAGGCTTTAATTAAGTGTCTATATTTGAGGTTTTAGCCCTGTGGTCTTTAAATATACCAGATTTTTTGTGTTTGTAGGTTTTAGTGCTTCTTTCAGTGTCCGTGGTAATCCATTAGTGCGTCGATGTTGTATATATTTGGAACATTATGCTAGTATATGTTTTACTGTTAGGAGTTTGTGGCATGTTTCCAAGGAATGTGGTGGTTCTGCCTTTATTAAGTGAGTATGGATGAATCTGTTGTGTTCGATACGGTATCTAGAGATAGTGACCTTGTCTATTCTATGCTCAGGCCATGGCCTATTATTGGCATGTATGATGGGACACATTTCCTGTAGTTTGTTTCTGGTTTGTGCACTCCATTCTGTTTGTCATAGTTTTTTTTATGTATGGTGGGATTAGGTGTCAACTGGTAAAAGTTTTGGTCCTAGTAGTTGGGTTGTTGTTTTTTTTCTTGCCCATCTGTCTGCCTTTTTATTTCCAGGTATTCCACAGTGACCTGGGACCCAGCTTAGTCAGATATCCCTGCTTTCACTTTGTCGAGATTGTATTCTGTTTTTGAGTTTTGCAAGGACTTGTAGGCAGGACTTGGAGTCTGTGCAGGTCAAAGCTTTAAATTTTTGAGTTGCTATTATATAGAAAATTTAAAACATAAGCAATTTTTTTCTTTACTGTCTTTATCCAACTTGATCCAACTTTACCCTATATTATGGCTTTGATAAATAAAATGTATTTATTTTATTTTATAACTGGTATAACCAAAATAGCGCTACATTTTTCTATTACAGCTAAGACTAAAAAAGATATGTGAGGCTGGGTGACTACTTTCAGTTTTGTTTTGTATGATACAGTGGATGTGCTTAATATAAAAAAACATTCCCCCATTAATTTATGCCCCTCAATTTCTCTTTACCTGTAACTTACTGTAGGCAATACACTCTGTAAGTTGGCATCATGAAGGACGGCAGTTTATGTGCAGTCACTCTGATGGAAGTCTTACGATGTGGAACTTGAAGAACACAGCCAAACCTTTCCAAGTCACTTTCCCACATGGTAAATAAACTGTTTTTACTTTGAATATATTACCTTACCTTAAACTAATCTATTTAATTAGACTTAAGATGGATTAATTCAGATACTGTCAATCTTTATTGAAGGCCTAGGTGTGAAATGCACATCATGCCACTGATTGTAGATACCAGTCTAACATGTGTTTTTTTTGTGTGTAAAATAAATAATGTTTGAAGTGAATGTTTTGTAGTTGTAAGTTCCATGGTGTCTAAACATTTCCATTTGTATTTTTTTCCTTTTTTTGTTGTTTAGGCAAATTTCATAGAGACGGAAGAAAAGAATCATGTAAACCTATCCTGAAGGTTGAGTACAAAACCTGTAGAAACAGGTATATACTACCCTCTTACATGTACATGTACAAAATAAAGCATTTAACTACTAAATTCTCCAGAGCTAGCAAGGAATTATTCTTTTTTTTATTGCTTACTAGCCACTTCTGACGTGATTGTGACGTGCCACACCTTGGCATATCTTTGCCTATTTGCTAATAAAAAATCAACACAGAGAATATTAGTTCTTAAACTTTTATTATGCATTTGGTCTGCAGAAAATAAATGTTTCAATGTTAAAGACATTGAATTAATTGTTTTATACTAATAAATTACATTTGGTTATTTAGCAGACGCTTTTGTCCAAAGTGACTTACAAAGTGAGCACAGGGTTGGCCACAGCATCCCTGGAGCAATTAGGGTTAAGGGTCTTGCTCAAAGACCCACACTGGTAACTTCAGTGGACCTGGGATTTGAACCCCCAACCTTCAGATTGATAACCCAACCACTGAGCTAACACGCCCTACAATAATAAATGATACTAAAAATGTGATTGTGACTCTTATGCAGATTTGCAGGTCATGCTCCCTAATGAGTGAAAGAATCTGACTGAGAACATGGTTTCGGTCTGATGGGTATTATTGAGTGGTATATTGATTGTGTAGCATTTAAGGCAGTAATTTTAGACAAGAAAGATATTTTTGCCAGTAGTAGTCAATATTTAACAGGGTGTAAAAAGCATATCCTTAGATTCTCCTATTGGAAAACTATTTAAAGTAAATGCTTAATTTATTAGTATTTCAATAGTAAAATATCACTACTCGTCAACCACTCTCTCTTTCTCTCTCTATCCACTTTCATTCTCTTTCTAGTGAGCCATTTGTCATTTTTTCCGGAGGGCTTACATATGACAAAGCAGGCAGAAGGCCCACTCTCACCATCATGCATGGCAAGGCTATCACCGTGCTGGAAATGGATCATCCTATAGTGGAGTTTCTTGTACTCTGCGAGACACCATATCTTAATGGTGATGTTTGCAGATGCAGACAATTTGGTTAAATAGCACATAAAGGATTAATCAGCTTGCACTAACATCTGTTTTCATCAAAATAAAATATAGTCTAATTGCAGTTACCAACTTTAGTTATTTTTTAACATAACATATATCGTTTACATGGAAAGAAGTATGCATTCCAGTAGAATGTCTAAGGGAATCAAATGCCATTTATAAATAATATATACAGTATACAATAATACAAAGTATATATGACCTTCACTTTTTGCAAATATTTAATTATATTTATTCATGGGACAACTCTAAATATCTGGCACTTACAATGATACAATGTAAAGTAGTCAGTGTACAGCTTGTATAACAGTGTACATTTGTTGTGCATATTAACAAAATGCACTTCTTCTTACTTTTACCTTTTTACACATGCAAATACCAAATGACATCCAAATCAATAACAGTTTATGCTAAATTTAATATACGTTTATGTTTTTCTTGAAAAATGAAATTAAAAGCTACTGCTAATATAGTAGGCTCTGTAATATATGATTTAGGAAAATAATAAATCCTCATTTAACAATATTTGTACTTGTTGGTAATTCAAATTATTTCATTTTTACTAACTTGCATTTTATGTGTGTTAACAGAGGTGCAAGAACCATATGCAGTGGTAGTTCTGCTGGAGAAAGATTTTATTGTAGTTGATCTTACCCAGAGCAAGTATGTGATTCTCCACTTTATGAATTATTCATAAGAGTATTTGTGAATTGCTGCAACATTTCAAAACACTTTACTGATTGATTTAGTATGTGTGGATAACCCACTGAGAATTAACTTTGTTTCATGGCATGATTGCAGCTGTGCCAGTTCATCAACAAATTTGCCTCTCAACAGGAAACCTAGGTGTCATTTAAGCATGTTATTATTAATAGATTGAGACAAGAGGTGGACATTACTTCAGAACCAACTTTAATATCATATTTAAACAGTGCTTTACTAATTATAAAAATAATAAAAATAAAAAATACTAATAAATAATAATAATTAATTATCATGTTTTCTTTTGCAGACACTTTTTTGAAATTACTTTAAATCATAATTTGTACCTTAATTTAATTATGTAATTATTGTATTACTTGGTATTTAAAATCACAGGTGTCTCTGAGTGTGTGATGTAGGTTTAATAACAAAAATAAAGTGTGCTTTCTGTTTTATTTTGTTTTTTAGTTTCCCCATTTTTGAGAACCCTTACCCCATGGACATCCATGAGTCTCCAGTCACTTGCACAGCTTACTTTGCTGACTGTCCCCCTGATATCATCCCTGTGCTATATTCCATAGGAGCCAAACACAAAAAAACTGGTTACAGTAACAAGGTATTTTTAATAAAATGACTACTATAATCTAATGAAATGCTTGCCAATGCTTGATGTATCTTTTAACTTATCTTTTAAGCCTGTTAGCAATTTTTATGGCAGTGGTGCATTTGATTTGAAATCTACAGATGCTGGAATCTTAAAAATTATATATTTTGGGAATAGCATGCTATATTATTGTGATTTAACAGGTTTACAACTTTTGTTTGTATAACAAGTTTTATTTAGTTTGAGCTTTAAATTATACATAGGTTGGAAGATACAGCACTACCCACTTAGCCACTATGCTCCCCACTACCGAGTGCCAGCAGATTTAAAATTTAACACCTAAGGCAGGAATCTTTTGAATGTTTGAATTATCCAGCAGGACATTTATCCAAAGTACAAAGTATCAACAAAGAATATATTGTTCTAATTGCAAAATCCAGGATTTGTCATGGTCATTTTGGTCCACTGACCTTAACCCTATGATAAATATGTATGTCCATCCATTTATTATCTTCCGCTTTATCCTCTATTAGGGTTGCGGGGGGGCTCATCCAGGGGAGAACGACTCGGGCGCTGGGCAGATACACCCAGGACAGCTCGCCAATCTATCACTGGGCACACACTCACTCACACAGACACACTCTTTATGGGGCAATTTGGATAATTCAATTGACCTTGATCCATGTTTGTGGGAGGAAACCAGAGAACCCAGAGGAAACCCACGCGGACTCGGAGAACATGGAAATTCCACCCAGATTGGTATTCGATCCGGGAATCCCTAGCGCTGAGAGGCGAATGTGCTAACCACTAAGCCACCGTGCCGCCCTCTATGAGGTTTTTGATTTGATATAAAAATGGTCTGTACCACATACCATTTAGAGTGTATATTTAGACTATTTAATCAAAACACTCCAAGCTGTAATTCTTGCAAAATGATACATCACAATTCTGCACTAATTGAAGTGGTGTCATTAATTGTAGCACACAGATTTTAGATTAAGATCATTATTTCATTCAAAAATCATGTAATAATTTTCCTTCTAATAAATGGTGTTTTGTGTAATCAATAAATAATTTTCAACACTGGATTATCAAATTTTTATTATATATCAAGGAACTTGTTACACAAAGAGTTATAATGATATTTACTTTTTTAGGAGTGGCCAGTTAGTGGTGGCACATGGACACTTGGTTCTCAGACATATCCGGAGATCATTATAACAGGGTATGTCTGTTTGTGTTGTGTAGGCATGTGTGTATGCATGTGTGTATGTGGGTCTGCCAGTCTCTGTTTGTGTGTGTGTGTGTGTGTGTGTGTGTGTGTGTAAATGTGTGTGTGTACAGGTATAAATAACTGTACACTCACATGTGGAGATTGTATGTAGTTGTGGCCACCACAATTTAAATCAAGTTTTAAAGTGAAATAATGTTGTATGATTATTGTTATGGTTTGGGTATGGTTAGGGTATGGTTATGGCTAATGTTAGGGTTCTGGTATTTATGATAAAGGGTAAGTGGCTAAGTGTATAAAAATAAATAGAAGCCCATATAAAATCACTAAAATGCTTAAAAATTGTATGGATATAAAATTGTGTAAGTGAATCAGTTCAGTTTCAACTGTGTCCTCCCAGTCTGTGTTTATTGAAAAATGAAGCACATGCTGCGAGTCCTTTCTTCCTTTCTCAGACTTCTTTTTTGACATTCTTTTTCTGCCTAAGACCAATCTTGACACATTCAAGCTTTTCACTCACTCTTTGTCCTTCCTTTTCATTGCCTTTGCGCAGACATGCAGATGGATCGATAAAGTTTTGGGATGCAACAGCCAGTAAGTGCCTTACCCTTTAAATGTCCAATGTCACTTTTTCTGTAGCTGAAATGCTTATTGGGGGAATGTTTTATGCAGTTTAAAACCATTTTCTTTACCAAAACAACTGCATATGTTCAGTGTCAGTCAATAGTTGTTAATATAATTTTTCAGACATAATATATATATATATTTTTTTTTAATTGGAACATTTTAAAGCTGTACAGCACTGATATAGATAATGAAAGGGTCTCACCTTAAATTTTACAAGCTTCTTTAAAAGCTTTAGTGATCTATGGTTTGAAAAAACTTTCAGCCTCTGGAACACTCACATCAAACCAAATCATGTTTTTGTTTATTTAAAGGTTTATATAAAGTTTATGATGTAAAGCAGATTAAGGAATAAGGCCAACTTCATTTTTACAAGGTGTTAAAGCTTTATGGCAAATATTTCAAATATTTATATATTTTAAATATATGTATACTATATAAGGATAATGAATATGTTTTTTGCAGTCACCACAATAATTAAATATTAGTTACCATTTTAAATACTATAAAGTATTTTGTGAATTATAATTACAACTTATTTCCAACAGTTACTTTGCAAATGCTATACAAGCTGAAAACATCAAAGGTATTTGAAAAGACAAAAGGTGGGGAAGGAAGCCGCAGTGCAGAGCTGGTTGAAGAGGACCCCTATGCAGTGCAAATGATCAATTGGTGTCCCCAAAGCCGTATCCTCTGTGTGGTTGGCATCAGTGCCCATGTTATCCTTTACCGCTTTAGCAAGCATGATGCCAACAACACTATCACAGTAAGATTGTTTTTTTTCTTTCATTTTAATTAGGTCTGCAGTTCCATCATTTAAAATACCTAAAAAATTTATCCAAAACAACAATATAGTTACAGTGATTTATCGTTACCTTAATCTTAGATCATAAAAAATATTGTCTATAACGTAAAGACAAATATGCATCTTTGCAACAAGGAATTCAATGCAGTCAGAAATTTTTTGCCATAAGATTTTTTTTGCATTAAATAGTGAGATTAAGGATTAAGATTTGATGTCTGTCAAATACCAAATATATGACTTTTCGACCCTATATAAGTTTTTCTTATTTAAAAGTGCTTATTGAGACAAAGTAGATCAAGTCTAACCAAAATCACTAACTGTGAGGACAAACTAACTAAAGATTTTGGTCTTAAAGTCTTTGGAGGTGAGGCTACAGTGTGAAAATGAGGATGTCATTTCACCGTCAGAGGTGGAGAGCACAGTGGGATTTACAGATATGAGCCTTCACTCACCCCAGCCTCCAAGCCCACGAAGTAACACTCCTGATAGCATAAAGGACAGTATACCCTGCCTCAAGTGAGTATAGCCCCACCCACCTTTTTTAAATAAATTTAAAAAATGCATGATAAGAGTTTTAATGAATAGCTATAAACAGTTAAAATTGGTATGATTTTTTTTGCTGGTCAAGTTAAATAAATAAATAAAAAAACTTTCATTTATTAATTTTTATGAAACATATTAAATTATTATTTTTGTTTGTTTGTTTGTCAGGGTAAAAGACCGCATGATTTGGATGCCTCCTGGATATCAGGCAGAGCTTGTAGTCCAATTACTGTGGGTTGATGGAGAACCACCACAACAAATCACCAGCCTGGATTTAAATTCTGCCTATGGCCTGTGCGTGTTAATACTTGTAATATATATTTACCTATATTTAGGTACACAGTTCATTCATTCATTCATTATCTCCCGCTTTATCCTCTATTAGGGTCGCGGTGGAGTTCCCTATGCCCATCCAGGGGAGAACGCCCCGGGCGCTGGGCAGATAGACCCAGGACAGGGTGCCAATCCATCGCTGGGCACACACTCACTCACACAGTCACACTCTATATGGGGCAATTTGGAGAACTCAGTTGACTTGATCCATGTTTTTGGACTGTGGGAGGAAACCGGAGAACCCGGAGGAAACCCACACGGACACGGGGAGAACATGGAAACTCCACCCAGATGGGGATTCGAACCAGGAATCCCTAGTGCTGAGAGGTGAACGTGCTAACCACTAAGCCACCGTGCCGCCCTAGGTACACAGTATTATATAAATACACCTTTTTGTTAATAACTTTAGGTCATGTCACATTGCCACAAGTGTATATAATTTAAGCATCTATTCATGCATTGTAGATGAACATGTCCTTCTAACATGGTAAGTATAGTTTGGAAAATGACATTTATCTGCAATATAGCTCACAAAAAACAAAGTACCCCGAAAAACAATACCTTAGAAATGAAATAAAACCGAGAATGTGGGCCAAGCCTTCATGTGCAATATGCATGATTATTATCTGACCTCACACATTTTCTTTTTTACTGGATGTTAAGGCAAACAGACACACTCTAAAAGTTACTAGTGGATTAGATACAACAGTGCTGTTGGACTGAGTCTCCACTCATTATGGACTATTAGAAAAATGTGTTTGTGTATCTGTATATGCAGTCATTTTTAGTTCAAATGGCTGCTTTTACAAATATTCATTTTATATGTACAGTGAGTATAGTTTTATCATTGCATGGAAATCTGTTCTCATCTTCTCAAACCAGCCTATAATGTATGTAATTAAACTGTTTATTCTTAAAGAAAGTACAAGGCCTCAGTTTTTGTACATGTTTAAGGTTTGTTATTTGCTGCTGTGTGTGTGTGTGTGTGTGTGTGTCTGTGTGTGTGTGTGTGTGTGTTTATTTAGTTTGGCTTTAGGTAATTGCAATGGTCTTGCAATAATAGACTACCTTCAAAAGACAGTGATAGTCTGCATGAGCACTCTGGAACTGTATAGCTCAGTCGATCCATTTCAACGCCTCACACGCTCACCCCGCAGGACCCGCCAGTCCACATCAGGTACACACACACTTTTTTCTACATATATTCTGTCTGATTCTTACACATGCAATTTATACTCACACAAAAAAACACTTTCTGAATCTGTCAGACTGCATGAGACAGACAGGATTTGGTTTGGCATTCTGTGCATGTTGCCCATGTTGTTCATTCTGCTGCCTGCCTTCTCCTATTTAAATAGTTTAATCTTTTACTTTTTTGTAAGTAATGTTTTTTAAAATAATACTGACTCAATGTACCAATGTATTATGTTAAATAAGTGAACATACAATTACAGATATACAATACTGCAAAAGTTTTAGTGAGGTGTAAAAAATGCTATAAACTAAGAATGCTTTCAAAAATATAAATAATAATTGTTTATTTTTATCAATTTACAAAATGCAAAGTAAACGAAAAAAAGAAAAATGTAAATCAAACCAATATCTGTTGTTGCTACAATTTGTCTTCAAACCAGCATCAATTCTTATAGGTACATTTGCAGAAAGTCAGGGATTTTGTAGGATTATAGTGGGGTGTATGATCAACCAATTATACCAAACAGGTGCCAATGATCATCAATTTCACAAGTAGGTTGAAACACAGTCATTAAAGTGAAACAGATACAGTTGTGTAGGAGGCTTAAAATTGGGTGAGGGACAGCCAGACTCTGCTACCATGCTGATGTTGTGGAAGATAGTTTCATGTCACAGGTCAAACACCATAGTAAGACTGAGCACAGCAACAAGACACAAAGTAGTTATACTGCATCAGCAAGGTTTCTCCCAGACAAAGATTTCCATGCATTTCAAGATGTGCTGTTTAAGCTCTTTTTAAGAAGCATATACAAACGTTGAGGATCGTAGACTTAGTGGTTGGCCAAGGAAACTTAGTGCAGCTGATGAAAGACTCATCAAGTTTATTTATCTTTGAAATCGGAGGATGTCCAGCTGTGCTATCATCTCAGAACTGGCAGAAACCAGTGGGACTGAAGTGGTCTTCATGGAAGAGTTGCAGCCAAAAAGCCATTTCTCCAACATTGAAACAAGGCCAAGCGACTCAACTATGCGTGAAAATATAGGAACTGGGGTGCAGAAAAATGGCAGCAGGTGCTCTGGACTGATTAGTCAAAAATTGAAATATTTGGCTGTAGCAGAAGGCAGTTTGTTGGGCTGGAGAGCGGTACATTAATGAGTGTCTACAGGCAACAGTGAAACATGGTGAAAGTTCCATGCAAGTTTGGGGCTGCATTTCTGCAAATGGCGTCAGAGATTTAGTCAGGATTAATGGTATCCTCAATGCTGAGGAAATACAGGCAGATTCTTATCCATCATGCAATACCATCAGAAAGGCATTTTGGCCCAAAATTTATTCTGCAGCAGGACAACGACCCCGAGCATACAGCCAATGTCATTAAAAATATCTTCAGCATAAAGAAGAAGAAGTCTTGGAAGTGATGGTATGGCCCCCACAGAGCCCTGATCTCAACATTATCGACTCTGTCTGGGATTACAGGAAGAGACAGAAGAATTTGAGAAAGCCTACATCGACAGAAGCTCTGTGGTTAGTTTTCCAAGATGTTTGGAACAATCGACCAGCCGAGTTCCTTCAAAAACTGTGTGCAAGTGTACCTAGAAAAATTTATGCTGTAGAAGTCAGAGAGTGGTCACACCAAATATTGATTGGATTTACATTTCTCTTCTGTTCATTCACTGCATTTTGTTAATTGATGAAAATAGACTGTTAACACTTCCATTTTTGAAAGCATTCTTAGCTTTTAGAATTTTCACACCTACCTAAAACTTTTGCACAGTACTGTTCATATTTCCTTAGCTTCTGTTAAGTTTTGTTTATTGCTTTATAAATGAACTTAGCATAATTATGATATTTTTCAAATCTTACATCACACAGGAATAACATTGAAATAGACAGACACTTGTGTCGTACGTTTTTATTGCACACATTATACTCACCGTGGATGATTATGTTCCAATTCACAGCAGGCTACAGGTCAGGGTGAGGGACAGAGCTTATATTCAATCATTTTCTGTAGATATTCAAACCTTATTGTGCTTCAGTTCAGTTCTTTTCTTTGAATTTGTCCTTCACACCCACTCAATAAACAATAAAGTTGGTCTTGTTGCGACCCCAGTCAATCTTATCTTTTTTGACTAGGAGACCTTTTTGTTCTTCTCTCCTCCCCTCCCTTTCTCCCTCGTTTGTGGGCGATGGTGCTTGGGCATGGGGGTGCTGTTGCAGACTTTTGCATGCGTGGCCTGTCTAGCTTTTATTCCGATTCAAAGAAACGGATTCGTACCTCCTACCAGAGTAAGTGATCAAACATTGCAATGGACAAGTGATGACCGTGTGGCCACTATTTTGTGCATCATTTTATTTACTGGGGCGAAACTGTGTGAGATGATTGGATGTTACCTAAATGCTTATTAAAATGTATTTTGTGTGGTAACTGCTGAAAAGTCTGATTCTGCCAGTGGATGCTCCAGCGGCTGCATGATCCTGCAAAAACATTAGTCAAGCTGTGGATGAAAAAAATTTACCACTGCTTTTGCTAATAGCTAAAATAATTGTAAAAAATATTGTGTTTTGAAAAAAAACCATAAACACCAAAAAATCATAAAACCATCAAACTAATATGATTTTACAAAGACAATAAAAAGACTAAGGGTTGGTTTAAAACAATTAAACTCACCTGAGTTAAGGAATAGCATATGTCCAGTCATCTCTTAGTCTGTTTTCAATAAAAAAAAATATGCTAGTCTTTGCTTTGTTCAAATGAACAGACAAGGTTTTAAATATTTGATTTTGCTGCACCTTCATAAAACAGCAGTATATATAAAAACATCCAGGAACATAAATGTATCTAAAGTACGAACCTCTTGTTCAGACCCACTCATTAAAATTCCTAATAAGCCATTTGATTGAACTCTGAAAGCTGCCATAGTTAATAAATCAGTGACTTCTTTATAACATTGAAAAGCTTTTATTATCAAAGGTTTGGGGATTTTAGCAAGATAATAAATTTCACTGTGGTGTACTCAGCCTGAGTGCTTTGACATCTGGTATTAAAACTGTCAAAAGTATTTAAGTAAAATTTTGAGTTGGAAGCATTGTAAATATGAAAGGGATGTTTTGGTTCCGTTTAATACACATTTGCTTTGACCCTGGTTAAGTAGAACATATTTATTTACTGTGCTTCTTACTAAAGAAGGCACTGCATTCAGTTGCGTGGATTATAATGTTATTCTAATTTAATGCATTAATTCAAGAGTTAGTGATGTAACACGTGTCACAGGAAATTATCTGTGTTGCTTTTGCTCTCCTTTAAGCTCTACCAGAAGCATATTAAGTGACTAATGTGATTGCTGTGTAGGCCTCATCATATTTGTTCATGTAGTTAAGAATGAGGTCAATATGCATGTTTACTCACACATACGTTCACACACTGGTCTTTCTGTGAAGTGGGTTGTCACAGCTGTTTATTTAGTGCTTTGTTGTCTTTGCCATTTGTAAGTCACCATAGTATTACTTGCCAATTTAGTAATTCATATTCTCACCTTGCAACCTTAATTACTATTGACAAACCTGAAAATAAACTTAATAAATGATGTCACTGAATAGCTGCTTTACAGAAATAGAAAGTGCACAAGACTGCAGTATTTGATTGTAGATGTCATATTTGCCATGACCCATCAGAAATAATTTGGGGTTTTTTTTGTCTTTTTTCTTGTCCTGTGTCCCTGTTCTATTATTGGCTGTGACAGGCCTTACAGAACTTACAGATAACCAAGTATCTCTGGACCTGGAGAAAAGCAAATCACCCACCTCAGGTAAACAAACCCACACAAATCCTCTCCTATACCCATCCATCCATCCATTATCTATTAGGGTCGCGGGGGGGTTCCCCATGCCCATCCAGGGAAGAACGTTTCGGGCGCTGGGCAGACCCAGGACAGGACGCCAATCTATCACTGGGCACACACTCACTCACACAGACACACTCTATATGGGGTAATTTGGAGAACTTAATGACTTGATCCATGTTTTTGGGCTGTGGGAGGAAACCGGAGAACCCGGAGGAAACCCACGCGGACACGGGGAGAACATGGAAACTCCACCCAGATGGGGATTCGAACCGGGAATCCCCAGTGCTGATAGGCGAACATGCTAACCACTAAGCCACCGTGCCGCACCTCTCTTATACCATTTATACATAATGTTAAAAAATCAGTTATATCCTCTGCATGGGCTTAACATTTATTCAGGCCATCTGACCCACTTCAAACTGACAACAGCATTATTAATAAAATATATACAATGGAGCCAAAAAATATTTAGTCAGCCACTAATTATGCAAATTCTCCTTTTTAGAAAGATTAGAGAGGTCTGTAATTTTCATTATAGGTACACTTCAACTATGAGAGACAAAATGACAAATAAAATCCAGGAAATCACATTGTAGGACTTTTAAATTATTTATTTGTAAATTATGGTTGAAAATAAGTATTTGGTTACCCACAAACAAGCAAGATTTCTGGCTCTCAAAGACCTGTATCTTCTTCTTTAAGAAGCTCTTCTGTCCTCCATTCATTACATGTATTAATTGCAAAAGTTTGACCTTGTTATCTGTAGACCAAAGAGCTGTTGAAAGACACCAGGAAGAAAATTGAATGTCTGCGCCAGGCAGACATGAGCGAATCTACAATAGGCAAGCAGGTCGGTGTGAATTAATCAATTGTTGGAGCAATTGTAAAAAAAAATGGAATACATACAAACCATTGATAATCTCCCTTGATCTGAGGCCCCACACAAGCTCTTATCCCGTGGGATCAAAATGATCATGAGAACGGTGAGCAAAAATGACCTGCAGAGAGCTGGGACTAAAGAAACAAAGGCTTCCATAAGTAACACACTAAGCCTAAGCCCCCCCTGCTTAAGAACACCATACCTACTGTAAAGCATGTGAGTGGAAACAACAATAACATTTTTCTGCATAGGGGACAGTACGACTGGTCTGTCCATGTTAAGGGAAGAATGAACGGTGCCATGTATTGTGAGATTTTAAGCCTTTGTATCAGTGAAAGCATTAAAGATGGAACGAGGCTGGGTCATCCAGCATGACAATGATCCCAAACACACCGCTCGGGCAATGAAGGAGTGACTCCTCAAAAAGTATTTCAAAACCTTGAGTGACCTAGCCAGTCGCCAGAACTCAACCCCATAGAAAATTTGTGGATGGAGTTGAAAGTCTGTATTGCCCAGTGACAGCCATAAATCATCATTGCTCTAGAAGAGATCTGCATGAATAAATGGTCCAAAATACAGTGTCTGCAAACCTGGTGAACACAACCAGAAATGTTTGACCTTGGTCATTGCCTAAAAATTTTATGATACAAAAAATTTAGTTGAACTTTAGTTATTGACCAAATGCTTATTTTCCAACCTAATTTGTAAATAAAGTTTTGGAAAATCATATAATGTGATTTCCTGGATTTTTTCTCATATTGTCGCTCATAGTTGAAGCCTCTCTCATCTTTCTAAGTTGAAGAACTTCACAATCAGTGGCTGATTAAATGACTTCTTGGCCCCACTGTATATATATTGCATGGTACACAGACCATTTGTATTTTTATTAAAATTGTATTAAATAAGGTAATTATTTTGTCATCTATTTAATGTATTTAGTCTTTGCTAATTCATTTTTTAATTCTAAATGTATTTATTTTTCATAGCTATGATGGCAATTATTTCCTATAAGTGGAAATTATTTATGTTGTTTCTTTAAATCTGTGATGTTTTAACAACACAATGAATGTGCATGACATGGCTTGCAATTTAAGTGACTTTTTAAAATAAACATGTCTTTAATTGTTATACAGATCTACTTTGGCTGCCCCATACATGGAGGTAATAGTCTTCTGGCAACTAGACATAGTAAAATATATTTGAAATTAATGCTAAATGAACCCAAAATATAGCTATGGTTTTTATTGACGTATATAAAAATCTGAGTAATAAATCTCACCTGAAGTAATAAAATCAATAGAAGGTCTTAAGATGAGGTAAGTTCAGCTTTCAATAAAGAAAACATGATGTTGATTACTTAATCAATTACGAATGTGATCACCTATATAAAAGCTGAGATTTTGGCATTTTGCCTGTCTGGTACAATCATTATTGTTATCACAGACAATGCCAAGGAGAAAAGAAATCAGCCAAGATCTTAGAGATTCAGGGGTTGGACATTAATGTGGGAAATGTTGCAAGGCTATTACCAAATACTTTAATAAAGCATTAAGGCACTCGAGGGTGTGCATTATTGTGAATATATTATGGGAAAGAGGTGTTGTTAGGTCCATAACCCCTAATTGCCTTGTTACTATTATGAAATGTTTATGAATACACAATGATGTTTAAAAAAAAACAAGGTTTACTTAATAAATGTGTTTATTTAAAAGAAATTTAATTGATCAAACGGTCTTCCGTGATGTGATATAGTCTGTTAGCTAGCTAGTTAGATAGCTAAGTAACAGAATGCTGGCTTAGTGCTCATAAGGATTCAGATTACTATTTGTTTTAATCTGTATTTTCCCATTAGTGGTACATGATTTGAACTAATGCTCTACTCTTGTTGCATGTTTCTTTACTGGTGAGCTGGAACAGTTTAGTTTGGAGCCTTATTATTTTTGTTGTTTGGTGCCCATGAGAATGTTGCTGCAGCATCTTTGTTGAGTCAGGTTAGGATGCCGGTATGTTTGTAAAGATCATTTTCATAATAAGCATTAGTTAAGTAATTTTGCAAACCCTGGTAATCCAATTTAAAAAATAACATGGTACATTGATGAATGTTAAGTGAATAATGAATGTTAAGCGATCAGAAGTGTGTTTAATTGTCAATAATGTCTCGGCTGGACAAACAGCTCAGCCAATTAGATTTAGGAACTGGAGCTACCCATTTTATAAAGTCAATTATTTGACAGTTAGAAATATTATAAATGGAAAACATATAAAACAGTTCACAATATTTCCCGAACTCAAAGAAATTGCAAACGACCCTATGCTCCATCTCTCCATTAATGGTTAAGTCCATTGGTCAATGGTTATGACAATACAATCAGAAAAGACCAAACAAGTTTGTTTGAAAGGGTTGCCAATCATACAAACACCATTTCTAGAATGTAATGAAAAATAAAATAAGTAATATTTTGTTTATTTAAAATATATAATTTGTTTTGTCATAAAAAAAATATTTTATTTCTTTGTTAAATTAAAGTTTGAATTTATATAGAAAAAAGCATTATGGACTTTGCTGTTGTAATCTCTTTGTACTTTGTGTAGTTTGACATTTGAATGATAGGTCACCGGGGAGACTGGCATAGACTAAAAGCCTGCGGCTAGTGTGTGTGTGTGTGTGTGTGTGTGTGTGTGTGTGTGTGTGTATGTGTAAACACAGCACATGTGCAAGTGTGTGTGTGTGTGTGTGTGTGTGTGTGTTATTGGAGATGATTGGCAGTTAGTGGCAGTTATTATTAAGATGTTTGTTGTAAAAAGCCTCCTGTAATGTTTACATATTTGAGTTTTGTTGAACACATGTATATAAGTATTCACAAAACATATGTATTTTGTTCAGAATTGACATTGTTTAAATAAAACATGAAATAAAACTTGAAATAATTTTTTTAATGAATTTTAATTCATTATGGTCTTAACAACTAAAATGGTTCTAGAGTGTTTATCTTTACAACAGTTGCAAGCAAATTTGTTTCCCAGATTTTTAAGACTTTTTGAGACAAGATTTATTTCAGCATTCAAAATCAGGAAATATTTACCAAACATTTTTCATAATTAAAATAAGCACTGCTATTAAAATGTTATTTGCTGTTGAAGAAAATACTGTATAACCTGAGAATATTACCAAGTGCCTTGTTTTGTAGAAGTCACTTTGCTACAGGCTTTCATTCTTAGAAATAATATTAAATCCATTTGTCATTCTGTTAAGGATTCTTCTGCCACCTTTTTAAATGAACTTGTAATATTGGCCCTTAACAATGATTTTATGACAGCAGTATTCATGTCCCTTACCTAAATAATAGTATAATTAGGAGCAAGCAGAGGCATTGGCAATTGACCTTAATTTCATTAAAATGACCAACATGTGAATGTAAATGTGAACTCTAACCTCATAAAATTGCAAAAATAACACTCACTGAAAATCCAGATTAATTTTTTACACAAAATCATTTTTTCCATAAAAAATGTAATTAGTTTCATTAAAAAGTTTTCTATTGCCATCAACGCTAATGCTAAAAGTCGAGTTGTATTTCTGAAGTTTTAATTGACTGGAAATCTCAAAATTATCAAAAGTACTATCCAATCAGAGGTTGGAATACACTGATGTCACATTAGCTGGGTAGAAGGCTCTGGTTTCAAGGACTTAAAATCTGATTGGTTGAAATAACTGGTTGATCTACACTTAATTAATGCTACCAGGAAACCTGGCAACCACTGATGCTGAAATGTGATTGGTGATATGCTTTAATAGGAAAATGCATGCAACCAGGAGAAAATGCTATTAAAGGGAAGTAGAGAGACCATTTGGAATTATTCATGGTCAAGATATACTTAACACCAGTCAGTTATTCAGATATTTTTAGGCCTTGAAGGCCTGACAGCCCGCCACTTTATTTTTTTGTATTTTTTTGCATTTGTGTGTAAGTTTTGTAGTGGACTGTAAAAATATGTTTACAACATATTAGAAAAGCTTCACTTGATATAGGTCAAAACCAAGCATTGTATTTTGACAAAAAATAATAGTTTGGCATATTAAACCAAAAGGTCGGCCTTCAGTGTGTGCTCAGACTTATTCTCTCTCCCACTATTTGAGCCAATTTTCTCTTCCTACACAGACAATAACAGAGACAAGCCACATGTGAAATCCATTATCTTACCTGCTTACTACTAATAATAGCCAATATAAGAAAGGCCTTAAGCTGCCAAGTATCCTTGGGTTTCTTTTTGATTTTGGAATATTACATGCCCTACTTTTAGCATATCTTAAATAAATCAAGGAAACCATTCACATCTGATTGGCACCCCATTAATTGCAAACACTTGACTAGCCTTAGTCTCAACCACTACTGAAAGTAAATAACTAAATGTCTTTGCCTTGATTTAATGTATGCCAGTTTGGGCCTAAATCAAGGTTTGTTCTAACATACACTGTGTGCAGAATTATTAGGCAAATTAGTATTTTGATCACATCATCCTTTTTATACATGTTGTCCTAGTCAATCTGTATAGGCTTGAAAGCCAACTACCAATTAAGTGAATCTGGTGATGTGCATCTCTGTAATAAGGAGGGGTGTGGTCTAATGACAGCAACACCCTATATAAGGTGTGCTTAATTATTAGGCAACTTCATATCCTTTGGCAAAATGGGTCAGAAGAGAGATTTGATGGATTTTTAAACGTTCAAAATTATGAGATGTCTTGCAGAGGGATACAGCAGTCTTGAAATTGCCAAACTTTTGAAGTGTGATCAGTGAACAATCAAGTGTTTCATGGCAAATAGCCAACAGGGTCGCAAGAAGCGTGTTGAAAAGAAAAGGGCGCAAAATATCTGCCCATGAATTGAGGAAAATCAAGCATGAAGCTGCCAAGATGCCATTAGCCACCAGTTTAGCCATATTTCAGAGCTGCAACGTTACTGGAGTATCAAAGGTGTGCAAGGTGTGCGATACTCAGGGAGATGGCCAATGAAAATATAGATGTTACCATTATTTAAATGATTCTAAAGACATCATGTCATTAAAGACATGAAATAATTTCAAAGTTAGATATTAGATTTAATATTCACACAAATTCTATATTTCATATGTATTACTTTCAATTGTACTATTTAAATAAAATGTTATATATTATTTCTACTTCTGCTGAGTGTTAATACGTTCTTCTAATTTTTATGGGGGTTTTTTCCCACCCAAATACATGCCTAGGATTTTATTTTATATGTGTGTTTTTGGTTTGGTTCTCTAATTTCTAGTGCCCTACTCATCCTCCACACACAGTGAGCCTCGGGGCACGGCAGAACCAATGTCCAACTTTCGTGCCAGCCATTACAGTCCAGTATTTTACCTACTGGACAATGGTAAGCTCCTAAACAATCCAGAGCCATCTTTGCTGCTTGCTTGGGGTGGTTTGTAGCATGCTGCTGTAGGAGTAGTTTGTAGGAGTAGTGCCTGTTGCTTATCTGTAGCTAGTTGCTAGTGCTTCTCACCTCTTCCCACAGCTTTGCAATGTCAAGTTTTCATGTGTATGCAGGTGTGTGGGAGGTAAGTGGGAGGTTGTTGGTAGTATAACTAAAAAGGGGGTGGGGAAGGGGAAGAAAGTAAGAGAGACCAAGTAAAATGACAAATAGTCATGAAAGCTGACATCACAGGTGTTATTGTGTAACATAAAACTTGGAAAATAGCACTGAGATAATTAAGAGTGAAGGTAGTGAATTGGAGACAAAGGTCACAATGATTATAGATATAAAAGCTTACCGATATAAAAGCAACGATATAAAAGCTTACCTTTGTGAAAGTGGCTTAGTAAATAAAATTAAGAGTATGTTCAAGTTCCTCTCATATACTTTTTCTGGTGCTTCATCACATGCATGCTTTTGTGTATGAATATTGCTGATGTACATAAAGCTTTGCCAGTTGGGTCAGGAATGTGTTCTGCACCAGCTAACTGAGATTTAAAATTAGTATGAAACATTCTCAATTTGATCATAATAGGAACACACCTAATGCTTGTAACACTTTTAAAAATTATCTATCTAAAAGATCTATCTGTTTTATGTTTCTCAGGATTTGTAAAGTTTTAATCAAATTTTAATCCCCTAGATAGAGTGCATTCAGTTAGCTGGGAGGCAGCTAAGCTATTGCCCTTCATTTTTAACATTGATCTTAAGGCTGCTCCATACATGGCCTATGCTATTGCAAACATTTATATGTTGGTGTGTCGCCTGTACAGCATAGTCATACAAAGACAATTATTTATATTTTTGTCTGTAGCTGTATTTTAAGTAGCATACTACTTGCCTTCTTATTTCAGATTGTGAAATTTTCCAGTAACCCAGTAAATATCCAGCAAATAATGTAGAATCGAACAACCTTTTCTTTATACACCATATGCAGTTATAAATTTGACTTAATGTGAAATTGATATAAGAAAACAGGAGGAAATGTGGTGTCATTGCAACACTAACATTTCTGAGGATATTTACCGAAAGGTAATGCAAAAGTGAAATTGTTCATACTAGTAACAACACTAAACTAGCAAGCTATTAATCTTAAGAAGTGTACAAAGCAATGTACAAAGGACAGAAGAAAGCTAATGGAACCATTTATGGGATTTTGCACTGCAAATAGCTAAAGTTTTATTCCTTTTTGCCAATTAAAGGTATTTATTTTTTGTTTGAAATATGAGACAAAAATAAATAATGTAATAAAAAGTCATACACACACGGCATGTTGGCTTAGTGGTTATCACATTTGCCTCTCAGTTCTGGGGATCCAGGTTCGAATCCCAATCTTGGTGGAGTTTCCCTGTTATCCCCATGTCCATGTGGGTTTCCTCCCACAGTCCAAAAACATAGATTCAAGATAAATTGAAAGCTCTAAATTACCCCATGTAGTGTATGTTTGTGTGTAGGTCTGTATAAGTTTCCCCTAGCATTTTCCCCTGGATGGGCATGGGGAAACCCCCATGACCATAATAGAGGATTAAGTGAAATATAAAGAATGAATGAATAAAAGTCAAACACTATTTAAAATGTTCTTACTTTTTCTACAAATTCCTAAATAATTTTGTTTTTGTGAAGATCGTTCTATACCTTAATTTTTACATAAATGTGCAGTTTTGAATGATTTAAGATATTACAGATATATTACAAATATAATTAGTTAATAAATAATATGGTACATTCATTTTAACATTGATACATATTGGATATTTTTACAGATGTGCACTACATACTGTAGGTTGTATAGTTTCGAAATTTAGTCATTGGTAGAAAAATGTACCTACAAAGACTGATTTACTCGAAGTGAAATTTTTTTTACCTTCACTAATCAATTTATTGTTAGTAAAATTTTTACGAAAATCATGTGAATGATTAAAATTAGTATAAATAATATAAACTGCATCTAATTTATGCTAGTTCTCTTACAGCACAAAAAGTGCTGTTAAACTCCCACTAGCAAAAAGGATTTGATGCCTTTCAGATCATGACAAAATAAATAGCTTAATGCTTACACACTAGTTTTTTGTGTGGGATATGCACATTTCTATTGTTAGTCTATATATGATATTGGTGAAGAAGCAACATATTATTACTAAAATGGTAAAAGGTTATGTCACTCTTTTGAATGAGTAAGAATTCTCTGAATTCAGCAGCATTTATCAGACAAGCTTCCAAAATGCCTGCCTGTTTTTGCTGGAGCACATGAGTAGGGCCTTTCTGAAAGGAGCACAATTATATCAGTAATTCATGTAAATTACAGGATGACAACGAACAATTTCCCTATGAATCCCTCCAAAAAGGTCTTTATTCGAGGCCTAGTCTGAAAAGACACTAATGGCCAGAATTCTTTTTTTTTTTTTTTTTTTATAGAAGTTCACACACATTTCAGAGCACTTTGATGACGCATAACCTGCAGGTCTGTATGTGGTATCACTATATCTCAACTATAGCTGCTATTGTCAAGAAACATTTGCAGCTACACATTTACAAGTAGCCCCATTACATTTTAACAACAGGTACTAGAAACTAATTAAAAAGGAATTGTATAGTATAAGAAATCATTCTACCTGTAAGTCATTGGTTACTGATTCTGGGTGTTTCCAATTACTCTTGCATATGAGACACTTTCCTCTGTGATACACAGAACAAGAACAGCTCAATTCACTTCAATATTCCACTTCCTACTTCATTTCTATATCATGAAAAGTGAAAAACAAAAGATTAGAAGATGATGGTTAATGTTATAAGTGAATACAAATATCTAAGATAACTAGTTAAAATGTTTTGTTCTGCATTTGTAACATACATCATCATAATAATAATAATAATAATAATAATAATAATAATAATATAAAAAAAGTCAAGTAGACTGAATAATTTGTTTAAAATGTCAAGATTCCATTAGCTCTTGATATGTTCTTGCTAGCTAATGTTTTACTTGCACCATTACAAGTTATTTTTAATATATATATTTTTTTTTACAATTTTACAAACAGGGCGGCAAGGTGGCTTAGTGGTTAGCACGTTCGCCTCAGCGATAGGGATTCCCAGTTCGAATCCCAATCTGGGTGGAGTTTCCATGTTCTCCCCGTGTCTGCGTGGGTTTCCTCCGGGTTCTCCGGTTTCCTCCCACAATCCAAAAACATGGATCAAGTCAATTGAATTCTCCAAAATTTACCCCATATTGAGTGTGTCTGTGTGAGTGAGTGTGTGCCCAGTGATAGATTGGCGTCCTGTCCTGGGTCTATCTGCCCAGCGCCCGAGACGTTCTCCCCTGGATGGACATGGGGAACCCCACCGCGACCCTAATAGAGGATAAAGCGGAAGATAATGAATGAATGAATTTTACAAACTAAGTGTCTGGTAAATTGAAAAAATAATTCACCCAGTGCATAAAGATTTTATCAGTGTTTTTATACATTGACAGTCGTGCAACACAATATATTTCATGCTGTCTGTGTGTTTTATTATTTTAGTGTCTTTCTGGTGAACACACAGACTTTAAATGATATTACACATTATGAGTTTTTATTTATTGGTCAACAGAAAAGTTGCGTAGTATTTACCCTTTATCTTTTTTATTATAATATCTGCTTTCTATTAATGGAATGAAAGATTGTGTTTGTAAATTATACATATTTTACATGTCCATTTTATTATCAATATATATATATAATAATGTATAATATTAATTTGGGGGGAAATTTTAGGTTAATTGTTGTTAATACGGATGTGAAGTACACAAGTAAATTATGTTTTCATTTTTTTCCAACAGTAAGTGTAACAAACCACAATAATATAATGTAAATATTTCCCAATGTCTTAAATTCATACGTATGTCAACCTTAGCAAATGCTTGCAAAATGTTGCCTTTTTTATCTCTGATTTGGAAAGAATGTTTTTGTTTAATTTTCTGCAACATTTATGTCATTGTAGTTGCTGTTTTAATTTCTAATGATGGGGAACTGCCAGATTACACAGGATCCTGTGTTGAAATTATGTATGTATTTATCATTCTAATACTGGAAAATGCGGCCTGAAGTTGTAATGACCCCAGACAAAATGTAACAATACGATAACTCTTAACAATACATATCTTTTTGTATTGATTAGCTACGTGGACTCTCTGTTTTCTGGTGGTAAAATGTGCATGAAGGAAAATGTCAGTCTGCACTGTACATGGGTGAATTTTCATCCTCTTTAAAATACACAACATTTCTGACATCATAACCTTTATATTCAGGAGTGCACATAATATTTTTGGTCTGGTTCTCAAAGGAGTACCTATAGATGTTGCCTGGTGCTTGGTGAAGCCATATTTCTGCAAATACTCATTTTTTACTTTTTTTACTAGTTTCAGTCTGGTGTTTCATTCAAAAGTATTACTTAATGTAGCTTGTTGCTTGGACATGCTGATAAAATGGAAATTTCAAATGCAGTAAAAAAAATAAGCTAATTATAAAGTAGGCTCTATGGAGCCCGACTATGTATGTTACCGTAGCCCGAAAATTGCAAACATAATGGTGCATAAACATATTTCACATTGTAATTCACGGTGCGCATCGTTAATTTTGACCATGCATGCACACCTGTGCACCACTTATGTGCATCCCTGTTTATAGTCCATCTCTTTGTATTTTGTTTCTTTTTGTTTTAAAACTCCACTTTACGTTTTATTTATTGGATTCATTAATCATTAATTGATTATCCCTTTCTTTCCTGTTTTGTTTCAGTAAAGGGACCAAGCAGAAAGTTAAGTCTACCCACTGATCTTAAGAGTGATCTTGGTACGGTAGGCCGAAAGCAAGCAGTTATTTCGAACTTTTTTGCTTTCTTTCGACTCATCTATTTTTCTCTTCATTCTATTACTAAGATCATGCTGGGAAATTTTTGGGTTCGTTTGTACCCTTTGCTTACTTTTCAAATCCATATTTACCGCATTCTCTCATTGGGCAATATGGCCTCAACAAACACAAAAAAATTATTCACATATCTCTGTGCAGTTCAAAACATTTAGTTTTCACTTTTGTTGTTGTATTACTGTGTGTGTTTACATTTTGCAAGTGTTCACGAAGGTGGTTTGTACCCCATGCTCATTCTTAACTTGGGAAGTATTCTTAAAAGGTCTTTGGCAGCGTGTGCTTTCTTTACCTGTAAATAACTTTGTGCTACACTACTTGGATCATTATATATTTTGAATTAACCATTTTCCTAACTCTGTTGGAGCATAATATTCAGATAATCCTGCTTCGTTGTGAACAGATCATCTCTTGGAACCTATTTGCCAGATCATTTATTTATGTTGTTTTTTATGTAATTAGATAATTTTTCTCTTTCTTCTGTACCTATTAAACCTTCCTAATTTTTTCAGATTTTGTTTTACTTTAACAGAGTATGAGATGTCTCTTCAGTGAGCAAAAGGGACTTTGCTTTTCAAATTTTTGTTTATCTGCAAGTTTTATTAATCAATTTTCTTAGCAGGTTTTAATTCTGCTGTAAATGAAGAATGGTGTAACAGGCTTTTGTGCAGGTTGAAATCTTGTCACGTTGTTTGTCGTTATTATAAAATATCCCAGTTTTGTCCAAAAAATGACACTTACTTACATTAAATATAGCTATAAAATGTGTATTAATTGTTTGTTTGTGTGTGTGTCCGTGTGTCCGTACGTGTGTGTGTCTGTGTGTGTGTGTATATATGTATGTCCGCATCCATGTCTGTATGTGTGTGTGTGGTGTGCATAAATAATTATATCAATGTGAAACCTGCCAGATGCATAGTGAGAGTTAGTTTAAACCCTCTTTTTTAAAATCAGTGTGACTTTTGAAATATTTAAATCAAAACATGATGAGAAATATAGTCCTTTTTTTTTTACTAAAACATAACTTTTTTTTATAAAGATCCCCACCATCAGAGTGGCAGTTTCTGAAAACCAACAACCTCTGTAATGGGATCTGTCACAGGGTCACAGGACTAGATGATGTGAATTTTGTCGTTTGAATACAGACAGGTATTGAATCAGGTTGAATTCACAAACAGGATATGGAAATGCTTGGCTACAACAGACAAATTGTCAAGATAACAAGTTGACAATATGTTCTCACATGTTGACAACAGACAGCTCATGCATAATTTAAAACCTTATATTAAAAATACAATAATGTGATTTAGATCTGATCCTTTAAATACCGTTTGTACATTTCACTTTTACAAATCAGTTTTTTTTCATGACCTAATTGTCCTGCAAACAAACTGCCAGCACATTGATTTTGCTGATTTGGCCACAAATGTGCACAAGTACACACTGGAGTGAAAACCAGACTTTTCTTGAACAGGCCTCTAAAACTGATCCAAAACCTGGCAGCTCAACTTGTGTTCAACCAACCTAAGGGAGCTTGTGTTACTTCTATTTCTCCTTTGGCTTTTTTTTACCTACCTGCATTCAGCACAATGCACAGACTTTAGCCTACAAGACAATCTCTTGATCTGCTCGCTCTTATCTTAATTTTATTTTCCAAAGGTACACCCTGACTGGTTCACTGCGCTCTAGTGACAAATTTTGCCTGGTGCTTCAACCTCACTGTGGTGTCAATTCTCAATCCATATACTTCAGCACTGCTAAAATGATCTTCCCAACTCTGTCCATAATGCTGTTCAGTATCTTTTGGAAACAATTCAAAACACATCTATTCCAGAAGGACTCACTATAAAAGAATGAATAATCTAGGCATACGGTAAAAATCCGTATTGATATTTTTCCAATATCAATAATATAAATGAATCCAATGAGAAATATATAAAAAGATTGGTGCTTTTAGGTTTCCCTTTTTAATTTAAAAACATTTAGAATAGAAATAGAAATTTATAAGATAAGAGATAAGAGATTTTTTTGTCATTGTAGTTACATAACAAAACTTATTTTGATAGCTCACAGTGAGATCAACAGCAACAATAAAATAAAGTTAAAATTATTAAAATATATTAAAAGGTACAACAGAAGAAATAACAAAATATAAAAATATAAGATATAAAATAGCTCAGTACAGCACAATACAAAAGCTTGACTAAAAGAGATATTAATTGTTTTTTATTGCATACATGTATATACAGTATTAGATGTGCATTTAAATTTAAATAGAGATTATGGATTTGTGTGTATGTGTGTACAGCTCTGGGGAAGAAGCTGTTTTTCCTTGGCCTTGGCAATGTTTCTAGCCCTCCTTTACGAGCATATAGTATACAATATGTATCACATATACGTATACAATAACAAAGGGTGCTCTCTATTATGCTTCTATGAAGAGCTTCCTTTGTCTAGAGTTTATTACCATACCTCTGCTTAAAACGGTAGAAAATAGTCCAGAGTCCATTTTCATGTAACAAACAACTTCTTACAATATGGGGTAACTGCCACAAAAGTTAGTAAGTTAGAAGAGATGAGATCTAGTTCAGCTCAACCTTTCACAATGTCCAAAGTTGATTAGGTTCACCAAGGAGACAAAATATCTCCACCTGGAAATTGGCAAAGACTGAAATTTGTTATAGAATCACACAAAAAATGATTTCACTAAACTGCTTTTTGGGATTGAACTTGTGCCATTATCAGGATCTCTTATTTTTGAACCAGTGGTTGATTGCTGGAGATATTATAGAGCCTTTCCGATAAGGAAAACAGAAGAAGTATAATGAATCATGCACTGGAAAGAAATTGTTGTACAGAAGTGCGTCTGAGAATTTTTACTCTGACAGGAAGATAAATTCTGCTTGTTGTCAGGTAGTAAGTCTTTAGGCATGATGAGAGTTAATTCAATATAAAACCTTCTGATTTCAGTTTTTAATAGAACACAGGATAGCTACTGAGTGATTGAACCGTTACGAAGTGGCGGATGATGGTTTTTTGAGAAAAAATCACTATACACTTTTAACAGGTTATCATGGCATTGTGAGAGTTAAATTCTTATCTTGAAGTGTCTGGTTTAATAAAATAGATTTTATGGTTGAGGAATTACAGCAAAAAATGATTTCTGCTCAATCATGTTGATACATCTCCTCTCTTTAAAAATTAAATAGAAAAAAATGCAATTAACTACTAAAACAAGATGTTCCTTGACCTTCATGGTGACATTTTTTCCCCTCAAAAGCTTCTCTTCATTGTCACTTTTTAAAAAGCAGAAAGAGAAACCAGACTATTAAAAAATTAAGCTGATTTCTGGTTGGTTATCTTTGGTTGACCAGAATCACATAGTTTCTATCTCAGTTTCAGTAAAAATATTTGTTTATGAGAAATTTTGGAGAATGTGTCTTGTGGGATTATAGGATTAAAACAGACTAATTCCGTATTGTCTTTAAAGCAATATTACATTGGGTCATGCTTTTATATATAAACTTCATGTTTCAGATTTATAAGACTTTTTTTTTTTTTTTTTTTTTACAAATTTTAAAGTAGGAATGGAAAATCTACTTTAATACCCACTTTTCTTAGCTAAATATTTCTAATGTCCCTTTTTTTCCCTTGGTTGTCTTTTTATAATGGCTGAAGAATTGCATCTATAACAACCATTTTTTCATTACATTTCATCCCTCACACCTTTCTCTATACACGTGTATTCATATATCATCTGCTCTAGCCCCTTTTACACCTAATACATTATAATGAAAGCCTAAGGGATATTTTAAAAGTTCATCAATTTAGACTGTTTAAAAGTATTTCAACTAAAATGCCATTATAATTGAGTTTCACCATCTACATATTTATAATAGGGAAATGTTTTCCTAAATATTAAAATAAATTAAGCATAAGACAGTGATGATGTCTTATGTAATGTGGCATATTTGCTTCTAAATTCAATTAAAAGCTAGACTCAGAATAAAGTTGATTAATACTTTTTTTTACATTTGATTTATACTATTTATTTGGGATTGAGAAAAAAGGATCAGAATTTAAGTAAATTTAAGGGTGTGGTAGCTCAGTGGTTATGGTGTTGGGCTGTCAATCTGTGGGTTGTGGGTTCAAATCCCAAGTTCACTGAAGTTTCTAATGTGGGTCCATGAGAAAGAAGCTTAACTCCATTGCTTCAGGGGTGCTATGGCCAACCCTGTGCTCTGAACCCACCCATCACGTGGGGATAATTGTAAGACGCTTTGGAAAAATTTGTCTGCTAAATGACCAAATGCAAATGGAAATTGGAATGGAAACGAATTCATTTACTCCAGAAAGAATTAATTGAAATAAGAATGCTGAAGAGTAAAAAAAAAATTAAACTGTATGAAATACAACAAGTAGTGAATAACAGCTACTTAAACAGTAGAAAAGAATGTATTATTTTACGTGCTAACCTAATCTATTCAATTAGTTTTTAAATGTGCTTTTTATTCTGCTTCCCGTGTTACCAATATATTGATTTTCCTTACACTTTGTCTTGGTAAATTTTAATTTAGGTCAATTAGTTAGATCATAATTACCATTTCTTAATTAATGAAATACATAATTCCATAAGTGAAAGGGGCTCTCTTTAAATTCTCTCTTTTCCTCCCTCTGTCACAAGCCTGGTTGTGTCTGTGCTAATGCTTTGCCCGTTGTTTCAGATCATGTGAATGGACATTGCACTAGTCCAACCTCACAGCCATGTGCAGCCGGGAGGCCCCGTGTTCCCGGGGGTCCTGAAGGGCCACGTCTCACCCGACGCGGGCCTGGACGACCACCATTTCGCAAGGCCCAGTCAGCTGCATGCATGGAGGTCTCTTTGCCTGTGTCCTCCCTAACCGAAGGTGTGTGCTTGATCTCCCCCTCTTCTATCCCTTCACTACTTTCTTTTCTCTTTTTCTTGCTTCATTTTTTTCTACTTACCCTCTTTTCCTTGCATGATAACCACGCATCAGGGGATAGAAGCTAGGCAGTGTGCTAAAAAGCCACATTCTCTTAATGTCTGTTTTGATTACATTTCTGTTTCATAGGGGAAAATTGGTGCCATTAAATGGACCTGTTGCAATTTGTTTGGCTCATTTATGATGCTGCTCCTTATTTTCCCCTGCAGAGACATAAAATGCTGTTTTTGTACAGTTCTATTATCAGCACATTTGTATTGCAGATAAATAAATACATGTTTTATTGGGCCATAAAAGATATACAGATATAAAACATTGATAAAACGGACAGTAAGACAGTGAAAAATAATACAGACCATCATAATAAATCACAAAAACAAGTCACTTTGTGAATGTCTTGTATTTGAGACTTTACCACTGATTTAGACCTACGTACTACTTGTTTTATGAATGTTGAAATGAAAAAAAGAATATCATTTATATGATCTGAATGTTTGGTAATAAGTCTAAGAACCAAGCTTTCATTAGTTTCCAAAAGTTTCAGATGGGATGTTTAACATTTAATTAATTCCCTTACTGACAGTGACACATAAGCTTAATGGTACTACTTGATAGGCAGGTTTTGCAACTAAAGACATTTTTGTGGTATAATTGATTGTGTATAATGTAGTGGATTCAAAAAGCATTCATACATTCATATCCCCTTTATTATTATAGTTTATTGTGCTTTGAACTTAATACTGAATTTCTGTAATTATCCATCCATTATATTCACTTAATCCTCCACTAGGCTCGCGGTGGGTGTTCCCCATGCCCATCCAGGGCGGAATGTTTCAGGCGCTGGGCAGATACACCCAGGACAGGATGCCAATCTATCGCTTGGCAAACACTCACTCACACAGACACACACATACACAAACAGTTTGGACTTTGGGAGGAAACCGGAGAACCCGGAGGAAACCCACGTGGACACGGGGAGAACATGGAAACTCCACGCAGATTGGGATTTGAACCAGGAATCCCTAGCGCTGAGAGGCGAACATGCTAACCACTAAGCCACCATTCTGCCCTGACTGTAATTTGATTATTATAAATCAGTCCACATTCACAATTGATTGAAAAATTTACAAAAAATATGTAAATACTGTACCTTGTACAAAATGTATTTAGTATTTTTAGAATTAATCGGTATTTGGACAATTTATTCCATTATATTCCATGCTCGATCCTCTCAAGGTCTGTCAAATTGGCTTATTAACCTAGAGATGGACTCGGGATGCAATGTAATGTACAAGAGCTTTTCTAAGAGAACTGGGGTACTTTTTTAGTTTTGCTGGACTGTCAATTCAAGGCTTTTTGTGAATTTAGTTTATTAAGGCCACTGTTGAAAGGGCACTATTGTCTTTTTCTTGCCACAATTTGATCAGAGAAATCCACAGACACATCATTGTTTAGCTTTTCATATTTTTTTTTAGAACATTAATTCTAGAAACTTATTAAAAACAAATTCGTACTGAAATGCACTATAAGAACTACATAGTGACTAAGCTAGTGTTGGTTGCTTAACATAACAAGTTGTAAGTAAATGCTGAAGAATATTTTCTTTAGATATTCTAAAATCACTTACTATTTGTGTACATTTTTTGTATTTTAAATCTAAACTGTTATTTTTGTTGTTATGATTTACAAGGATATTTAAAATAGTTGCCAGTGAGTACTGTAAACCAACTGCATCTGGATTAGTCCATATATGCTTACATCACTTATAGTTCTTATGTGTGAAGAAAAAGTTTCAGATATAAAGTGTTTGCTTAAGCTAATAGATTATGTTCAGTTAATTCATTTAGCGGATTCAGTTTTAAGGATTCTTAATACAACTAATAATTAATAACTAGTAACTGATCATAATGTGCCATGTCTAAGTACATTTAAGATTTTCAAGTTTAATTAATAAACATTAAAAATTAAATTCTGGTAATTATTATAGTTCTTTCATATTTTTTTTAATTTAATTGCCTACAAATGCTCTGATGTGAATAAAGCACAGCAAAAACATTTTACATAACTAATAATGTAATGATGTTCACACACAGAGATGCAATAATGTGTCCTGTTGGTGTTTTTGATATATATTTTCACAGATATTAAAGGTCAGGTATTGTAATAGCCTTTGAGATATGTGAATGTATGTGATGTGTGAACATGATTGTTTCCTCCAGTAAGTGTTTTGCATTGCTTAATTAACTCTCACCTTTTTTGTGAAATATGTTGTTAGCCTTTGGGCAATCTGTGTAGCCATGTTGGCCAAGCCATACGTGACAACTGTACCAAAGCACACACACCACTGCCCTTTGTTTGCTCATTGCTGTCATTGCTCTGACAGGTTTTGAAGTCTTTTTTTATTCTCAGCAGGAAGGAAATGCCAGACAAACATGGACCAAACTTACAGCTATATCTTTTAGACTAGAATACAAATATCTGAAATGGTGTAAATGGAACATGCAATGCTATTTTTATAACTTATTTAATCTGTTTTCAGCTACTATTAATGTCTGATTTTATCAAGTGATTATCATGTTTGAGGCAAGGGTCATTAAACTGTTTGAAAGAAAGTATTATTTTGATATTCTTGAACATTTCTGCTTCCTTTTTCCCCTTTTTGTCTGTGTCCAAATGTTGTTTGGTCTTGTGGAAGACTTTGTGGTTGTCTATGTATGTGGCTGTATGCACATATACATGTGAAAATATATGTCTTGGTGTTTGATGATGTCTCTTTCTTTGTGGTGTGCTACTGCTGTTTACTTCTGTGTTTTCACATAATGCATGTATATGTCTGTGTGATTTTTGGTCATATGTGTTATTTATCTAAACTATTAATATTCTTGTGTTTGTGTGTATAATTGGACCTTACATGTTGTCACGTTTCACTGGGTGTCATGAAAATGGTGCACTGTATGTTTGTACCGTTGGCGTGTGTGTGCTGGATAGGTTACCCGTCCAGACGGGCCATGCTGCAGCAGTTGCATGGTGTCAGTATGTACTCACATGATGAGCAACATGTCACCACCTACTCCTGGAGTGAGAAAGGTAAGGAGGGGCCATCTGGTGGTCACCTGTGACTCCAGGCAACCGTCTCGTCTCGTCTCACTCCGTCCAGTCCTGTCATTCATCGTTCTGCATCTTGTTGAAATGATGCCTTCTATGTTCAAGTTGTAGGCCACATCTGCAGGTTTGCTGCTAACCATTGCATTGTTTTAACTCTGTTTCTGTGGCATTGTCAGTTCAGCTGAATTTTTATTTTTTTATTTTATCTAATAAAAGTCTGTCATTGGAAGTCCTGCATTTTAAATGTAAATACTTAATTATTTTATAATCAAGTGACTGTTATTTCATAATGCACTGAAAGACAAAACTAAGATTTACAGAAAAAATATATATTTTAAACATTTAATCCCACATCCCAAGTTTAGTTACAGTAAGAAACTAACACAGCTTAAAGAAGAAAGTTTGACACAAATACTTTCATGGGCCACCCTTTAGATTGTTTCTACAACCTTATGAAATGTCACATTATTTCTATCAAGAGTTGGGTTCCATTTTTCAAATTTAAACATGGGAGAGTCAAACAGACTCAGGAGTAAACAATTTATATGACCGAATGATTCCTCATGCTCCCTAAATCTCCCTTTCAGAATTTAAGCCTAATTAATCTCATTATTAGTTGTCTTAGAAAATGTCTGTCATCAGGAAAGTAATGATCAAAAAATAATTTTGCCTTTCGGTTTTATGTTAAATGCCACATAATACTGGTAACTTTCAAATTAACACCCCTAAATTACTACTTAAATCAGCACTTTAAAAACAACAATGGCTACAACAAAGTGCTGTAAAGTGTTGAATTTAAAATATAATAAAAAAAAAAGAAGAATTCAAGAATGTAAGCAATAAAACATAAAAAAATACAATGAAAAACAATAAATAATTTTTAAAAAACAAAGTAAAATCATGGTTTATTAAATTACATTACATTACATTAAGTCATAGATCATGACATTAAAGAGTCAATTTGTTAAGTTTTTTGTTGAAAAAGTGTATATTAAATTTTGCATTTTAAATCAAAACCAAATATAAAATCTTGTGTATTACTTACTTATTTAACTCATTGGTTGCAAATTCAGATAATACATAAAAATATTGTGATACACCTTTAAATCAAATCATGGTGTTTCATTGAATCCCATTGCCACATGACTATAAAATCAAATGCCTAATCGTTTCTTGGACAATTGTATGCTTCCAGATTTGGGAAAATAGTTTGAAAAAATATTTTTTTCAACATGACTGTTTCCAAGCATAAATTACTGCAAAAACTACACGCTGGGCCCTTTTGTCCACACACTTCAAAATATTGTGGAAATGTGTTGATTATGTTGGTTTGTGCTGAGCAGTAAAGTATAATTCTTTACTGGAAAAATACTTAAATACTTAAACATATTTTACAGTCTATTTTCCTGTTCAAGGCAGCTGCTTTCATGCTAACATTGTGAATGTAAATAAATAAAATTTAAATTATTTTAAAAAGTGAAAAGCAAGCATTAAAATGTTGAGCCCCTGCAAGATGCTTAAGGTTGTTTTTATCACTGACTACTAGGGGTGAGCTGCAATATTCGCTGATTCGATGATTCGATTCGGAGAACCGTAGTCGACTATGAACCTCATAGTCGAATGTAACATTTTGACCACATGGGGGTGTCCATGGCTGCTGCTAAGCATTAGTTTTTACATGAAATGTCTTTGTTTTCGTTATATATATATATATAGCCTTTTGTCAAATAAAATCATCCTAATTTCTAGAAAAAAAAAGAAAAAAGAAAAACAAAAAAAAGGGTTTCTTTTGTTAGAAAAACAAGTAAAATATAAAATAAATATACTGTATATTTTAAAAACTACGCCCTTAGCGCCATCTTGTGGTGAAATTTTAACTGATTCGACTATCAGTCGACTATAAGGAAAATCTGACGAATCAGATTCGACTATGAAAATCTTTAGACGAATACAGCCCTACTGACTACTATGTAAGGATTATTAATTACCAAGATTATTAACTATTAGCCAGTGTGATAGTGCTAATGGATTGAATAAATCTCTGATAGAAGTTAGCAAAACCTAAAAAGTAATGTGATCATTCATGGTTGTAAATACAGATCAATATACAGTATAGCACAAATCTTCTGCTTAACATTTTCTGCAAATGTGAAAGAGATATAATGGTCAGACTAGCATTTATTTGCTTTGACAAACAGCTGGTGGTGAACTGTTAAAATAATTGTACAAACATAAAATGAGTGATGTTTTAAATTAATAAAATGAAGAAAAAAAACTGTACTATGTAATTGTAACCCTACAAATTTTTGTACAAGATTTGTCCACCTTGAGTTAGATTTGAACAACATACTTTTCTTTTATTCTTTGCCTAAAATAGTTAACTTTTTATAATGTTGATAGAGAATGTGATATGCTTATGCAGGGCACTGACTTCATAAATTGCAAGTAAGGTCATAAGTTATAACGATATACAAATGATAATTTTAAAAAGCAAAAACAACCATGTGAAGATGGAAGTCTTTGTTTGCTAAATTCAAATTCATACAATGACCTGGCGTATGTGAGCATGTGCATGTGCTCTACTGTGTATCCAAGCTTTATGTTTATGTAACACATATTAGATATTCATACACCCTTCTGACAATATGAACAAAACAGAAAAAAAGGCTTGTTTTATGCTTCCGTCTCTCTGTGTGCCGAATGTTTTTACATAATTATGAATGCTCAAAATGCTTTTATAAATCTGATTTAATCAATCTGTAAATGTTAATATTAACATTCAAATTAACAATAGTTGTCCTGTTTTACAGCTCCACATATTTATCTTTATTGTGTAATTTAATGTTCAATGCTCCTTGAAACTTGCTTTGTCTTTGCACTTTATCTGTTCCTCTTATCTTTGTACTGTTTTCTTTGCATCTGTTCCCTGTTTATACCCTGTCACTCATACCCTGCCCCCTTTTTTTCAGAGAGCCGGGAGAACTCATTCAGCCGTTCACGGAGTTCTAGTGTCTCCAGTATAGACCAAAACACTAAAGAAGCTGTAACCACACTGCAGTTTGCTGAATCCTACGGCCGCAAGTCAGATATTTTGCCTACACCGTGCCTATGGGTGGGAACCAGCCTTGGCCTTGTACTGTTGGTGCCTCTGTCCATCACAACTGATGAGCAGGAGAGGATGGAGGAGCCTGTCAGTGTTATGTCCACCAGTAAGCCAAGTTTTCACTTGTCTATATTTAGGGAGACAATTATGTTTTTAAAATATCTGGTTAATAATGTTTAATTTGGTCCTTTCAAGGTCCTTTCTGGGGGGTTTTTGTAGCTGTTTAAAAAAAATATCTATGTTAAATAAATATTCTACACATTTAAAGATGTTTTTTTCTGTTCAGTGCCTTGCTGAATGTGTCTTTATATCATACTGTCTTTCATATTTTTTTATTCTCACAGTTTATTTTCACTGCCTGTCTTTTTAATTTTCTGTGGTCTCATTTTCCACCATTTTTTTAGGCACAGTCTTAATGTTGAAAGGCTCTGTTTTGCGCTTTGGTTTGCTGGACTGCACTGGTGCGCTGATCCAGAGTGCGTATGAAGTATGGAGAGATCCACATGGTGTTGAGGATCATGATCGACTACGCAGGAGAAAGTTGGTCAACTTTTCACCCTGCTCTTCTCAGGAGACCAGTAATGAAGGGCACCTAGTGATAATATGTTCAGAGCGTCAAGCTAAGGTCTTTCTTATGCCTACGCAAGCCTGCCTTTACGTGCACAACATCACTGAGTCGTCCTTTGTGCTGCGTGCTGATCTGGTGGAGGTTTGCAACAGCGTTGGATTGGCCTGTTTTTGTGCCAATGGACATGTCATAATGCTTAGGTTAATATCCAGTATATTCAAGATTCAAAGATTCAAAGCGTTATTGTCATGTGCACAGTAAAGAAACAATGCAATTCTTACTTTACAAGAATTTGTATTAATATCTTTGTAATATGTGCCTGAATTATTATTTTTATGTTCTAGTCTACCAAGTTTAAGGCCCCTTTTGGATGTGCACTACCTGCCATTAACAGACATGCGCATTGCTAGGACATTCTGCTTTACCAATGGTGGTCAGGCTCTCTACCTAAGCTCACCAACTGAAATCCAGCGTATCACCTACAGCCAGGAGATGTGTGATCATTTACAGGTTTGTTGGTTACATGTAGTGTTCACAGGCGCTTGCATATGATGTGTGTGTTATCCTTGTCAAGCAGCCGTCAAGTAGCACAAAATACTGTATAGCTTTGTTGCACCTTAAAAGCTGCCCCTCATTCATGTTATAGCAAAATATATCTTTAAATATGAGTGGTTATATGTTTACAATTTGTTATTTATTGTTTTTTTATTTGCAAATTTCTTTTTACAGTATTTATTTCATATAAAAATACACACATTTAGCAAAGAGTTATTGCTCACAAATATTTCATCATATGTATTATATATTTATATTACATATAAACATCTTATTTGCAGGAAATGTTGGGGGAGCTCTTCACACCCATAGAGACTCCGGAGGCACAAAACCGAGGATTCCTGAAAGGCTTTTTTAGTGGAAATGCACAAACTTTTGACCGCGAAGAGCTTTGTGAGTGTGCCTTTCACATGTTGTTTTGTTGGAGGAACACCAGTATAAAACCATTTTCATTTTTCTGTGTATAGTTGGTGAGGCTTCAGCAGGAAAGGCTTCGCGAAGTTTGGCACAGCATATCCCAGGTCAGGGCAGCGTGGAAGGTATGAGGGCAGCAGCAGGTGGAGCTGTGGGTGAACTAGCCCGAGCCCGTATTGCACTGGATGAGAGAGGACAAAGACTAGGAGAGCTGGAAGAAAGGACTGCACTCATGATGACCAGCGCAGAGACCTTTTCCAAACATGCTCATGAGGTCAGGAAATGAAACTAAAACTATTGCACTGTTTTTTTTTTCTTTTTTCAGAAATATACAGGGTGCCTCAAATATGAGTAAACACTCAATAAATAAAAAATGGTTCGGCAGCAATCCAATTATCGACACTAACTGTGTGGGCCAGACGAATCCATGTGACCTAAATCATATTGAAATCTTGAATTCATTTTCTTTTCCCACATTTTAAAGTAGGTATTGGGATCAAACTGGTAGAGAATTATACCAGAATCACCGTGGAGTAATACATGTCATGTCATGGTAACAAATAAAGTTATGTTGACAAAAATTACACAACTGTTTTATTAGTGAAATTCTCTACCAGTTTCAATTGTCACAGACCTACACCATTGGCTAACATTAAAACACCAAGTTCGAGGGTCCAAGTTCGAATCCCAATCTGAGTGGAGTTTCCATGTTCTCGCTGTGTCCGTGTGAGTATCCCCAGGTTCTCTGGTTTCTTCCCACAGTCCCCAAGTTAAACAGAAGGCTCTAAAATTGTCCCATATAAAGTGTGTTTTGTGTGTTTGTTAGTGTGAGTGAGTGTGTGCCTCACGATAGATTGGCGCCCTCTCCTGCGTGATTGGGTGCTCAGCGCCCGAAACATTCTCCGCTGGATGGTCATGGGGTACCCCCCACATGACCCTAGCAGAGGATTAAGCGACAGATAATTAATGAAAATTGAATATTGGTTTTAGATTTATAAAAGTATCCACCTCTTGGAGGTATGATGAAACATCTTTGTACAAAACATGGGGTCATGAGAAATATAACAACTTTTATTTATATTTTTTTATTGTAAAAAGACATCCTAATACAAATTTTAAAGGAATATAAATATGATTTATTTTTCTTTGTCCCCCACAGCTTATGTTAAAGTGCAAAGACAAAAAATGGTATCAATTTTAGAGGGCTACAGATGAAGAATTTATTTGCTTACAAGACACTCCACCAAGGAAGGTGGACCTTCACTACTTCACTACAAGAGGTTGGAAGGAACTTTGGGCTGTTCTTCTTCGCTTAGGGCTATGTATACAGGACATTATATCTCTATAAGGAGTGGTTTGTCTGAATAAGAGCAGTATTTGATGAACATTTTCTTTAAAATTGGTGGCTGGGAGTTTTTTTTTACCTATGTTACGAATTAAACCATTATTGTTCAGAAGCTAAGTCAACTCAGGTGGAAGTGGATTGCTTTTGCTGTGTAGATATTCTAAAAGTTATAAAAACCAACAAGAATGCATGAAACATAATGGATGACATATAAAACATAAAACTGCCATATTCCAAAGCAGCATGTTAGTTTAACATTAAAGGAATAATAACATAATTTTATTTATAAATATAATATTAATATCAGATAAACTATGACAAATAACATTATATTTTTTAAAATAGTGATAAAATATGTAAAAAAGAAAACTGTATATCTGCATTGCTATAAGGCCAAATTCATGTTTATTATTATTGTTATTATTATTATTATTATTATTATTATTATTATTATTATTATTATTATTATTATTATTATTATTGTTGTTGTTGTTGTTGTTGTTATCATCATTATCATCTTTATTATTATGTTGTGACAGTACAGCTATTGCCTACATATTATTTGAAAATACTCACCTTTTTGTTTTCACTGTCTGTTCTATTTTTGTGCATTGTTTACAGAAAAGGAAATACAATCAATTTCAGCACCCACAAATAAGACATCACTCACCCACATTCTCAAACAAATAGCAAAAAAAGTTACACCAACAGCAAAAAAAGACCATTTTTTAAGAACTATCTCCTGAAACAATATGTCCTTTAAAGAAAAGATTTATTGTTGAGTTACTTCACCCGCTACTAGAACTGTATGAAGTGATTTTAGATGTATAAGCAAAAGGTAAGCTGTATTACAGCAATATGTGCTATGAGTGTTTCTGTGTGGTCTTACATGAGTTTGTTCCTAGTCATGATGCCAATGTAATAATATGTGTGCCATATTCTAGATGGGTGAAAAGGTTTTTTCCTGTAAACTAGCGATGAACTGTTTGTGGTTGATATTTTGAACCTTACCTGTTGACAAACTGATTTGCAGGGTTAGCCTGGTCATTATTTTCTGTTATAATATTATTTCATTTGTAAGTAATTTTACAACAATTTCAGTTGAGCATGTCATTATATTTTCTGCTGCCTTGAGTCACATTTAAAGTACCTTTGTGTCTCATGGGGTACCTAAATTTAAAGGAATTTTCTGCCAAATCCAGGAACCTTGAATGAATTGGTGGAGAAAATAAGAAGAAGTATGTACAAGAAATTAAGATGTAGTGCTGTATCTGTAGTGCTCTTAAAAGGTATTATATATATATATATATATAGATAGATCGATAGATAGATCGATAGATAGATAGATAGATAGATAGATAGATAGATAGATAGATAGATAGATAGATAGATAGATAGATAGATAGATAGATAGATAGATAGATCATGTGGGTTTCCTCCCACGGTCATTGATTAAGGTAAATTGAATGATCCAAATTGCCACATACAGAGTGTGTTTGTGTCTGTGTGAGTGAGTGTGCCCAGCAATAGTTTGGCGCCCTGTCCTGGGTGTATCTGCCCAGCGCCCCATACAGTCTCTCTTGGATGGGCATAGTAGAGACCCCCCCTTGACCCTAGTAGAGGATTAAGCAGAAGATAATGAATAAATGAATGTCAGGTAATTATTATTTCACTTATTTACATGGAGGTAAAGACTCAGTCATGAGGACACATACTTAATAATCAGGTTCTGTGAACTGTGACATTTAATGTATTAATGTGTTATATGGAAAGTACTTTAAGAGATAAATAAACTTTGTCTCATGATATAGTCCTGCTTGGACTGATCTAAATGAAATTTTTACATTTTTCATCAATTTACATTTTGATTTTAAAATAATAGGCAAACGCATTACTTTAACCAGTTCCCTCATTGTCTCCTTTTATATCTTACCACATATTTCTTCCCATCTTTTGTAAATATGGGCTTATGCATTTATACCTTCTTTGTAAACCAGCAAGCCAAAAATCACAATCACTAAACATATGTTGTTCTATACAAAATATGGATGATTGAAACTTTGGCATGCCTAATACTTTATATTTACATTCAGTCATTTAGCAGGTGCTTTTATTTAAAGTGATTTACAAATGAGGAAAAACAAAACAGCTACACTTCAGTATAATCAAACCTGATCAATATCCAATTTAGCTTTTATTTTTAATTTATTTATTGTACATATCAAGTGTTTGTAAAAGAGATGTGTTTGAGTTGTTTCTTGAAGATGCTAAGTGAGTCAGCCTTACATTATATAGTGAGAAATATAACATCAGACTAATTCATAAAAGACTAGATATTTATCAAACTAGATTAATATAATACAATCAGTGATCTCAACTCTCAAACATGGCAATGACTGTAAGTCAGGGAAAGGCCAAAGGAATGTGTTTTCATATAATTAATTCTCATAATTAAGTTTCATAATCATATTATTCTTTTTTCCATGTTTGTTTCAATAGCAGAAAAAACAGGGTGCATTGTTTTCATGTTTCTCAGCTTTTATACTATTATGTACAGACAAACTTGAGAAGTGTTAGGGAAAATATCAAGCAGTTAACTAATGTGAATTTGCCTCCATAAATGTTGTGCCTGTTAAAAGCTGGTACTATGTCTAACAATCTGAATGTAGTTCTGTAGTCCTTCCTCTGTCTCGAATTTTAAGCCGCTGAACACTTCAGTGTACACACAATGTCAAGTTTAAATGAATACTACCATCTTTTGTTCTTACTGGTAATACGGTAGTGTTATAGAGTTTACTGAAATATAAATCATAAAACATACTCTAAGAAAATTTAAATAAACATTGATTGATGTACACGTTACAGTGTGAGAGTCAGTTCTTTTTAAATATGTGCTTTAAAATCTTTTTTTTTCTGCTTTTTGTGGCATTGATCTTCAATATAACAGATGTCATATGTTCAGTCTACATACTGAAGTCATATTAAACATAAGAACAGAACCACTGTGCCTATGAAACATCAAGTATTATGATAATAGAATTGCTTTTTTCACAGCTTCTTCTTCTCCTTTTTATTATTATTATTATTCTCACACACATTTTTTAAACGTAACATGGGGCTTTTCTGTTAATTCTTTCTTTAAACATTTGGGTGTAACTATACAATTTTTCACAAATTTCCCATTCTCTAAATGTCACAGTAATCATAATGTATTGTATATTTTGTGCCATACTATTGTAACAACCATGTGCCCGCCGTTTTGTGGACAGTTATGCAGTGAGCAGCCTCCCGCACTGCTCTCATTCACACGCACTTCTCTTTAGGTGAACAGTATGCGATGAACATGGCCCACTAACTCACCCAGATTCAAAAACTCTCATTTGTTGGTTCCAAAACGTACAAATTATGTGTGTTGTAATGGAGCAAATTTTGTGCAGATTTCTCAGTGTAAACATTAAAATGAAAAAACTTTTAGAGTAAAATATAGAATAATATAGTCTTGCAACGACGAGGAAGAAACCATGAGTCGGGTAACCATTTCTGCAGATAATCACTTTTATTTCACACTCTTGTTTTCAGAACGCCAACACTCTGAATGCAGCTCGTGCTCCCCCATTACATTCCCTGGCCGTAAGGCATCCTGGGAAAACCCACGGGGCCCTTTACAATTGGTGGGGCAACCTGCCAGGAGTGGCACAGTGGCTTAATGGTTAGCATGTTCGTCTCTCAGCACTAGGGATTCCCGGTTTGAATCCCAGTCTGGGTGGAGTTTCCATGTTCTCCCCGTGTTCACATGGGTTTCCTCCGGGTTCTCCGGTTTCCTCCCACAGTCCAAAAACATGGATCAAGGTTGTCTTCTTCAGAAGTCAATTGACTTCTCCAAATTACCCCATATAGAGTGTTTGTGTGCATGTCTGTGTGAGTGTGCGCTCAATGATAGATTGGCTCCCTGTCCTGTGTGTATCTGCCCAACGCCCGAGACATTTTTCCCTGGATGGGCATGGGGATCCCCCCGCAACCCCAATATAAAAAAAAGCGGGGATAAAGCGAAAGGTAATGGAAGGATATGCAAAATGGAGTCCATATCTGCAAAAATGGTTACCCGACTCATGGTGGTCATCGCCAGACTATTTGACTACATTGTTTAATATATGTTAATATTGGTGCCATTGATTTATAACCGGGAAAAAAAAATACTTTTTTTTTTTTTTTTACATTTGACATAATCCCAATGCTCAGTTTTTTATGTTCGTTAGAAAATCTGTATACCCTGGCAGGCGTTTATAGTTTAAAAGTTTAAACATTTAAGGTTTACTAAATCTAGTGAGGGTGGCACGGTGGCTTAGTGGTTAGCACGTTCGCCTCTCAGGACTAGGTATTCCCGGTTCGAATCCTCATTTGGGTGGAGTTTCCATGTTCTCCCCGTGTCCGCGTGGGTTTCCTCCGCATTCTCCGGTTTCCTCCCACAGTCCAAAAACATGGATTAAGTCAATTGACTTCTCCAAATTGCCCCATATAGAGTGTATCTGTGTGAGTGAGTATGTGCCCAGCGATAGATTGGCGTCCTGTCCTGGGTCTATCTGCCCAGCGCCCGAGATGTTCTCCCCTGGATGGGCATGGGGAACCCCACCGCGACCCTAATAGAGGATAAAGTGGGAGATAATGAATGAATGAATAAATCTAGTGAGGGTGGCACGGTGGCTTAGTGGTTAGCATGTTTGCCTCTCAGCACTAGGGATTCCCGGTTCGAATCCCCATCTGGGTGGAGTTTCCATGTTCTCCCCGCGTCCGCGTGGTTTTCCTCCGGGTTCTCCAGTTTCCTCCCACAGTCCAAATACATGGATCAAGTCAATTGACTTCTCCAAATTGCCCCATATAGAGTGTGTCTGTGTGAGTGAGTGTGTGCCCAGCGATAGATTGGCGTCCTGTCCTGGGTGTATCTGCCCAGCGCCCGAAACGGTCTCCCCTGGATGGGCCCCCCCCCCCCCCACCCCCCCCCCCCCCCCCCCCCCCCCCCCCCCCCCCCCCCCCCCCCCCCCCCCCCCCCCCCCCGCGACCCTAATAGAGGATAAAGCGGAAGATAATGAATGAATGAATGAATCTAGTGAATAAAATTTCCTGGACTTTACTCTTAAAGTGTAGCTTTTTCATTTTTACGTTTACACTGAGAAGTCTGCGCATGGCTGCGCAAAATGTGCGCCATTACCACACTCATGAGTAGTGTACTTCCTTTTGAAAGTAACCAATGAGAGATGTTGAATCCGGGCGAGTTAGCGGGCCACGTTCACCTAAAGAGCAGAGTTGTAAAGCGTGTGAGGGAGCAGCGCGGGGCGGCTCGCTGCAGCAACTGCCTTCAACTGCCTTCAACTGCTGTCCAACGAGGGAAGTCGGGGGAAATTAGAAGATATAAACGACGTTGGCATTAAACAGTAAGGTTTTTATCAACACTGTTCTGGTGCAGGAGTAAGCAGCAGTGTTGTAACAGCAGATGTTCTTCATAGTTTAGTTACAAATCATACCGAGTTAATCCGAACACATTCAGCAGCAAAGAGGATGCTTTGTGCCGGACATGTGAGGGCTGTGATATTGTTTGCGTTAATCATAGTTGCAGTATGTTCCAAAACAACGCCCAGCGCCTCCAAAAGTTTGGTTTGGGGCATCGGACTGGAGTCTAATGCTGTACTCCCTGCCCGTTTCTTCTTCATCCAGGCCGTGGATAAGAGCGGCAACAAGTGAGTAACAATGCTCTCCAGAATAATGTGGTAAAGCCTCCCTAAATCACAACCATAAACCTGATGAATAAAATAGCGTGGAAAGGGTACAAGTTCTGACTAAAGCCCTTATTTGTATTATAGTCTGGTTTGGATGTAATGACGTGTAAACTGAGACAATTGAGCATTTGCAATCAAAATTATTGATCCCCACATTCAAAGAAAGTAAGGATTATAAACATTACTTTTCTAGGTACGTTTTGCCAGAATGTCATGAAACGAATACAAACTCTGGCACACTTATTTCACTTTTCTTATATTTATATTACATTTGGTCATTTAGCAGACATTCTAATCCAATTCGACTTACAAATATCCTTACTTGATTGGATATACAACACCCTGGAGCAATGAGCGTTAAGGAGGTTAAGCGTTAAGGTTGCTCAAGAACCCACATTGATAACTTCAGTGGACCTGGGATTTAAAACTAGTTCTGAGACATTAACCACAAGTACATGTTGCTGGTTTGTTTTGAATAGGATGGCAAAAGGAAAAACAGAATTGAGCGTACCTCAAGACTTGTGTAATAATCTGATAACGGTCTTTATTAACTGTTTTCACAATACGGTGTTAAATACAGAATAAGTCAAATTAATTTTGGATAGGCTTGTAGACTTCAGTGCACAGTTTTATATCTTCAAGCATGGAGGTGGATTAGTGATGATGTGGGGATGCCTTTTCTGCTTTGGTTGTTGGACATCTTGACAATTCATCCTAAAACATTTAAAAAACAAATCAAGCCATTTTGCACTTCATTCTCGTTTTGTCCGTCTTCATTAATATGCTTGGTTTCACTAATGGTGATTAAAAATATCATTGTAATATCTAAGCATTTAGCATTAATGTGTTTTCAGCTTCACAACATCTCCAGGAAAAGATACTTTTGAGGTAAAGGTCACATCTTCAGAACAGTTCTCACGTATCTGGGTGCAGGTTTTAGACCGTCAGGATGGATCTTTTCTGGTCAGGTACCGCATGTATGCCAGCTATACAGAACTTCGCATTCAGGTACTACTGAATGGCAAACACGTGGGAAAGTCTCCTTATATTCTCAAAGGTAAATCTTTTTTAATGAAAAGATGTGTATCATGACACCAGAATAATGTATTCAATCATGTAAATTTTGTACAGAAAATATAATATTTAATTATAATATATTTTATTGTGATTGTTTTATCACCTTCTGTTATTCAAGCAGTTTATAGTTTATAATATAGTATATATTACTTGCCTTTAAAAGTTATTTTATTGTTTAATTTTTATTAACAATCAAAACAGTAATATGTGATGTTATCAAAAACTACAACAAACCATAATGAAGACCCATACTTTAAAATATAAACTGTAGTCACTCATTGTAATTTTACAATTTCTCTCCGTAGGTCCTGTGTACCATGAGTCATGCGACTGTCCTGAGCCCAACAGTGCATTATGGGAGAAACACATGCATTGTCCCACTTCCTTTGCTCAAATCCAAAGTGATCTTTCATTATTTTCCAAAGTGGATCTTGAGCGCAATGCACAAGAAATTGTTCAGCGTTTTGGTCAAAGACAAAGCCTGTGCCATTACACTATTAAAAACAACCAGGTATTGAGCCACACGAATCATTAATATTTATGTGAGTTTATTCATTCTGCAAGCACTTGATAGTTCTAACACAAGGAACAAAAATATAATAGTTTAATTTGTTTTTGTCATTTTAAAAAACAGTTATGAATAACTACTGTGCTTTTAATATGCAGTTTAAAATTCTTAGTGTTTGTGTGTCTAAAATGAAATCAATGAGGAATTATTCATGCTATACATGCTCTTGGGTAGATTTAATTAAATCAAATGTGGTGTAAATTGCCGTGGAATACACTGGTATACTCGCCCTGCGTCTCCTGATACTGTAATTGATACTTCTGCAGTTAATCTGGTTCCTCCTTAACTCTTGAATTATGTCTATATATTTTGGTTGTTATTTTACTTATACATTTTAAATATATTAAATATTTTAAAATAAATGAGATGATGGTTAATGTAAAAGAAAGCACACATTAATTTTCAGCCAGTTCTAATGAGTGTTTTTTGTGTATTAAGGTGTACATCAAGACATATGGAGAGCATGTTGGTTTTAGGATTTTCATGGATGCCTTCCTTCTTTCTCTGACACGAAAAGTGTGTATGCCTGAACTTGTTTTTTTTTTTTCTTTTATTAAAATGAATTGCGTGATTCTAAAATATTTACATGCACATCAACACAAATTAATAACATCGGGGTTACATCTGTACTGTGCTGTAAAACACTAGGTAAGAATTGATTTGACCAGTAATTGATTTGACCAGTATTTTTTTTTTTTTTTAATCATTTATGGATGAAAATATCATGGTGTCCCCCAACTATATGCCAACACCTAAGCAAAGGTAATTGTGAAGTTTTATAGTGTTCACGTTTATTAGGGATTTACTTTTTAATTGTAGCCAGCAGAGGGCAGTACCATGCAACATGAATCGTACTTTATTATCTTAAAGTACTGATTAAATTTTTTGAACCATTTATTTTAATTTAGCTTGCTCAAAGTTTTCTGTTTTTTGTATCTTTGTATGTTTTAATGTAAGTAAATAATTAGTTTTAAAGCTATGGTTTTTGTGTTTGTTTAAACAGGTAAGGCTTCCAGATGTTGAGTTCTTTGTAAATTTAGGTGACTGGCCCCTAGAGAAAAGAAGACCCTCTCAGAATCTCCACCCCATTTTTTCTTGGTGTGGATCTAATGACACTCGAGATATTGTTATACCTACATATGATCTCACAGAGTCTGTATTGGAAACCATGGGCAGGTAGGAAGTATTTATGTAATGTATTTGTGTTTAAATACTTTTTTACATCAATGCAAAAACATAATTATTGTTATTTATTTTTGTTAATGACATTTATTGTTTTTTGTTTTTGTTGCATTGTAAAGCCCATGCATTTGTTTAAATAAAACTGGGCACACACTCACATGCTTGTCATCCGGTTGATTGGGAACACCAATATATTTTGATGGTAATCTATTGTGACTGGTGCTTAGGAGTTTGTGAAGTTTTCTATATAGTATAGTATATTTATACTACACCTATTCAGTTATGTTATGTTGTATGTAGCAAACTAACTATGAAGATTTTGTTATGCACCATCCTTCTAGAGTAAGTTTGGACATGATGTCAGTTCAGGGGAACACCGGTCCTCAATGGACAGAAAAAAACAGTACGGGTTTCTGGAGAGGTCGAGACAGCAGGAAAGAGCGTCTAGAGCTGGTGAAACTTGCAAGAGCCAATCCCACACTGCTGGACGGTGCCTTCACAAATTTCTTCTTCTTCAAACACGATGAAGACCTTTATGGACCACTCGTAAAGCACGTGTCCTTCTTTGACTTTTTTAAGGTGAGGTGATGGACTAAAACTAAATGTAAGGCCAAAATTTGTCAGTGTTTTGGAGTGAGGTAGTGCTCGGTAGCTTTACTTAATTTCTTGCAAGGTATGGATTTATTGAACACTGCCATTTCAGTGCAAAGCTTATAATACAACTTAGAAATTTTATTGGCAGCAAACAGTTTACTATTTTTTGCTAATAAAAGAGATGTGGATTGCTCTGCAGAGACTATACAGCGTATTGTTAGCCAGGTAGCATAACAGGCTTCATCAAAATAAGTGGAGGAAAAGAAAGAGAAGACTTGGTTCCTAGTTAATTTATTTATTTAAAATTAAGAAATTTTGATGTTACTTTTTTAAATTGTGATGGAACAGTAAAGAAACACCAATCATGTCAAAATTTTTGATTTTTTTAAATTATTCATTTCACCAGTTACATTGACCAAACCGTAATCACTGCAGAAGGTGCTGGAGACACTTAAGAGGCTGTTTATAAAGTACAAAGATCAGAAGACTGTTGGTGATATTAAATGTTAAATCATACTCATTCATTCATTATCTTCCGCTTTATCCTATATTAGGGTCGCGGGGGGGGGGTCCCCATGCCCATCTAGGGGAGAACGTTTCGGGCACTGGGCAGATACACCCAGGACAGGACGCCAATCCATCGCTGGGCACACAGACACACACACACTCTATATGGGGCAATTTGGAGAATTCAGTTGACCTTAATCCATGTTTTTGGACTGTGGGAGGAAACACACACAGACACGGCAAGAACATGGAAACTCCACCCAGATTGGGATTCGAACCGGGAATCTTTAACGCTGATTCGACCGTGTCCCTTGGGGTGTCTTGTGGGGTGGGGGTATGGGGTACTGGGCTCACTGCTACATTTATCCAGTCCTCGTACAAATGGAGCAAGAGTTTGGTTCACATGGCCGGCAGTAAGTCAGACTGGTTTCCGGTTGGGGTTGGGCTCCACCAAGGCTGCCCTTTTTGCGAATGATGTGGGCTTCATCATAAAGTGACCTCCAGCTCTACAGTTTGCAGCCCAGTGTAAAGCTGCCGGGATGAGAATCAGCACCTCTAAATCTTTGACCATGGTCCTCAGTCGGTGAAGGGTGAAAGCTCTCGCGACCCGGACCCGGATAAGTAGTAGATAATGGATGGCTAGATTATTCATTTTTATTACATTGTAAAGATTCATTTTTCTTGTGATTAGAGTCTGTGAACACACTTCTAAATAGATGACTAGGCTGGGTGAATATATTGATGAATCAGCAAATAAATTAATGATTTATTAGGTCTGTGTGTAGATTGGACAAGTAGTTAGATAAGATGCTAAATGAACAACAGGATCATACTACGTCATAACAATACTTTATGCTTTTGTCAGTATAAGTACCAGATAAATGTGGATGGGACAGTGGCTGCATACCGGCTGCCATATTTGCTGGTTGGAGATAGTGTGGTGTTTAAGCAGGACTCCATTTACTATGAGCATTTCTACAGCCAACTTCAACCCTGGATCCACTATATTCCCTTCAAATCTGATCTCAGTGATTTGCTGGAAAAGATCCAGTGGGCTAAAGATAATGATAAAGAGGTATAGTGCATCACCTTCATTGTTGCCTACATGAGTGTACATACAAGTAGTGTTTTCCTGTCCTTTAAATTTTTGTCTGTTTGACATTTTTAAAACAACACACTTTTTTTCAAAAAAGCTAGTTCACAGTTCTATTGAAAGTTTCACCAATCCTTTGTGTTGCCATACACAGTTCAGATAGAGTACTTGTTTTTTTTATCTTCATTGCTGATCCTTTATTAATGAAATCACTGTGGTAATTTGTAATAATTTTTAAGATTTACACTCACAGCTATTTTCAGCACATTGTAATTCAGTGATTAATGAGGAACATTATAAAACCATGTCAAATTGATTCTAATGTTTTATTTGCTTACAAAGTGTGTTGTATTGTGTGTCACATGTAAAGATTGCTTTTCGTTTAGGTAATTTTTCTACATGTAATACTGTGCACCATCAAATGTACACAATCAATAATGTTTTAGATAAATGTTTTACTGTTAAATGGGAGGTGGTTTTACCTGGGCAAGTTAATGTCTCATATGACACAGACCTCATGACCATGACCTTCATCATGACACTGGATACAAAACACTTACCATGCTCACGGTCATTATTCAGACAATGTACAGTTTTTTAAAAAAGTGCCCAAACAACAAACTTGTATAAGTCACATGTCATAAGTCACATATGTCATGCAATTGTTAGATGGCTTAAATAACAAGTACTTGTTTGGGAAGTCATTTTACACACAGCATGTGTTATTGTGCATTTGAATTGAAAATTTCATCCTATGTTAGATTAGTATCCATCTTTAATTTTTGATACTGTAAGACAAAGTCTTTTAAAACCAAAGTACTCTCTATGTAAGCAAAGGCTACAATACATTTTATTATCCATTACAATTCTTAAAATAATCCTAAAACATTGGTTACTGCCATTAAAGCCATTAAGGTTAACATCAGCTTAAGTCAGTTCAAGAAAAGCCTTTAAAATCTTTATAAACTTAGTATATCAAATATTTACTACTGACCGTTGTGTTTCTCTCACAGGCTCGGAAAATCGCATTGGCAGGTCAAGCGTTTGCACGTTCTAATCTGATGGGTGATGCCATATTCTGTTACTACTTTAAACTGTTCCAGGTACCCAGTTTTGTCAAATTTAATTATCATGCTTAAAATTACCAATCCACCTCTCAGAACAGTTGTATACTGATTGTATAGGTGTAATGCTACTTGTACAGGTATAGTGCTACTTCCAATGAAAACAGTTTTTATATATTGCTTTGTATTAATTTGTCATTTGATCTTTTATTTTTACGAATTATAAGGAAGATTGTTAATTTTACACATGTAACAAAACTTCAGTTTGGAGTAAGACCTCAACAGCCATTAACCAACATCCTATCAACCACCTAAACTGCTTTAACAGCCAACTATTGACATGCTAGCAGCCATTTGAAACATGTTAACAACCACTTTTCTGCACACTTGCAACCATATAGACCAACCAACTGACAAACCAGCAACCTCCTCAAACACACTGCTTTAAAGGGTTTTAATGGTTTAATCTCACCATTAAGCATAACTTCATACAACACATTATATGCTCTGGAGAAGGTGAAATTGTACCTGGTTCGAAATAGGATAAATATCAAATGTTTTATTTTCCTCCCCATGTGCAGCTACCACATACTATTTTATATTTTATTTTGTCACATGTTTTTCATGTCATAACTTTTTGCATATCTAATCTACAATCGGTCAACATAATTTTTTATGTTATTACTTCAAGGACAAAGTTTTCTGAGGCTAAATGCTGTAGCCACGTCACCATCTGTAATAGACATATCTAAATAGTTTCAGTGTGGGTCATAGTGTACTTGCAGTTTGGTAATTTAAATTGTGTGTGAATACACATTTGCCAGTACATCTCCACAGGGATGGGAGGCATGAATTTTGACTAAACATTTGCAGAATTGCAGCTCCAAACTTCTAGGAAGTTTCAATTGTGCTAAATGCGGACACAAATCTATGTAGTCATTTTTATCCCTTTGGAGGCAGAATGCCATTTGTTGCCTCAAAAGTTCAATGAAATGAACTCAAATGACTCACATGACTATGATTAGCCTTTAAATATTGCCAGTGATGCTTAAAAGGGCCTAGTTGTATTTCATAATCTTTATTTACGATGACAAATATAAGACCCAAAATGCTATTATAATCATGTTCATCTCCAAAAACATTTACATTGCGACTTTGAGATTTGTTATCGAAAAGTTTGCTGCTCATGGAATATTGGAGAAACTTTCAGCATATCCTGAAAATTTTGTGAGGGAACTGAGTAAGATTACCCCAATGCTGAAAGCATAAAAACAGCAGACTCGACGCGGTCTGAAAGCGGGGGGCCCCGTGCGCAGTCTCCCAGTGCCGGGACATTTAAAGCCGCGTACTTTTACGACGTGCGCGTCAATCCCCCGTGCTGCTATTAATGCGCTAAAAACCTGGACATCTCACTTTAAAAAATAAAACGGGACGCCCGGGACAGGACATGACATTGAACGGACGTTCAGGCACGTTCTCTATCGCTGTTATTATCCAGTTAACAACCAAATACAGCATGAAGCTGCTCTGCCAGTCTGATAGTGTTACATTGCTTTACGTTGATTCACTTTAAACTAAAGAACCTCGGGATGTTGTAGTGATTTATCTGCTGTTCAGCTGTCCCATTTGTACAATTTATAACTTGTTTTGCAGACTCCGCCTCGTTCTGTTCAACCCGCTATTATTTTCCAGCATTATTGAAGCGCTGCAGGTGATGTAAGCGGTTACGACATCGCGAGTAACGCGGAAGTCGCGCGACCCAACGAATCGATAATGGAAATTCATTATCGATACTTTGGATAATCGATTTTTATCGATTTTATCGATTAGTTGTTGCAGCCCTAGTTAGCATGTTCACTTCTCAATGCTAGGGATTCCTGGTTCGAATCCCAATCTGAGTGGAGTTTCCATGTTCACCCTGTGTCTGCGTGGGTTTCCTCCAGGTTCTCCGGTTTCCTCCAACAGTCCAAATACATGGATCAAGGTCAAAAAAATGGATCAAGTTGAATTAAATTATCCAAATTAACCCATATAGTGTGTCTGTTAGTGAGTGTGTGCCCAACAATATATTGGCGCCCTGTCCTGAGTGTATCTGCCCAGAGCCTGAAACGTTCTCCCCTGGATGGGCATTGGAAATCCCCCCGTGACCCTAGTAGAGGATAAAGCGGAAGATAATGGATGGGTCTATAGTATATGTAAATTATATTGTTATAATGCATGTTGAAAGCATGTGTAACTAACTGCTGTTTTTATTTTGTGAACATCTATAGGAGTATGCAAGACTGCAGGTGTCTGACCCTAAGATTCGTGATGGCATGGAACTGGTAGAGCAGCCCAAAGATGATCTTTTTCCATGTAAATGCCACAGGACTAAGGTGTGTGTTAATTGCTTTTGGTGAATCAACATAAATTCTTTTCCAAATTATATTGCATAATTCAGTAACAGTATGCCATTTCACCTGTACAGTATATCTATTTTACATGTATATATTTACTTCAGAAAATGGGAAACATATTTATGATCATATAAAAATTATATAAAAGTTTATAGTTGTATATTTAAAAGATAACGCTGGAAATGAACAATAAGCCTGGTATATATTGCTGACGCACTTATTGTGCGTCTTTATTATGAATTTTATGACTTTGACATTTATCTCATTTTACTGTATTTGAGTCAACTGCTATGACAACAGCTTGTTCTTTCTGTAAGTAGACATGCAATTATTTTTTAACAACAAACATTTTTTTTTCCTGTAGGTCAAAGATGAACTTTGAGTGTACAGTTAATGGGAGCATAAAAGTGCAGCTTTTTATAGATCTACAAAACAAGCACCTCTAGCAATTGCATTGTTCAGACTAGTAGTCATTATTCACTAATAATTTATATTGTATCCTTTTGCAATTATGAGAATAAACATTCCATTTTTGTTAATTTACATTTCTGCTTTCTTGATCACCAAGTACTTATAATCGATTAACTACATATGTATAGTATAGATGTTTTCTTAAAGATCACATAATTTTATTGAAAAATCACAGGTATTTAATGACAGCTTTTTCTTAAGGAAATGGGTGATTAATAAAAGTTCGTTTGAGGCACAGGAGCAATGTACTTTGCTTTACGCTTAGATTTCTAACATCCAGAATTTGTGGGTAAATTTTAAATATATAAATCCAACCTATCACTATATTATTTAAACATAGTATGGAATATTTACATTTACTTGAACACTTAAATTTGTTTATTTGGTATTAAATTCGAAAGATCCTTGTGAAATATTGCATAGCTCTGCTTAAATTCTCCTTTTGCTATGAGGTCGACTGCCATAAAGCAATTACATTGGTTGCCCACAGATTTTAGGCAAGTTCTACTGTTCAAACATCCATTTGTGGGTTTTTAAGGTGCCAAAAACATTTCTCACACCAATAATTTACCAGCCTGAACTGTGCCAACACCAGACAGTTCCTTGATTTATGATGCTTACATTCAGACCCTCCATGCCTCAAAATGTGTATTCATATAACAAATGTTTTACCAATGTTCAGTGATTCAGTTTGTGCTCTGTTGGCCACTATTGCCTTTTTGCATCCTTTAGACAGCAACAAAGCAATTCATGACTCCACTGTTTTAGAATGCTTCTTAACATTTTTCTCTGGGATGTTCTTTGACTGATTTACATTCACATGATGTTACTTAACGTGATGATTTTTCTTACCATTTTCATCACAACATTGCCAGTATACTCTGTGTTGCTCAAATTGGATTTTTTTTTAATGTAGAATAACACTGAAACTGCTCACTTGATTATTTTTTTTTTTGGTGGCATAGTGGGGTCACTCTTAGAAACATCAAAGTCAGAGGTACAATAAACACTGAAGTATTTTGTTTCCTGGAATTACATTTTAGTTTTAGTTAGAAAAGAGAGTATTACTCAATTGGTTCACTGGTCTTGCTCATAAAAGAGAATATTTGAATTAAGTTTAAATTAATCCCATGATCTAATAGTTTTTGTTTTTTGATATAGAGGTATATGATGTTGACTATATTATGACTTTTGGTGTCTGATGGAGAAATTATAAACTTAAAGCATTCCAGACTTTTCACAGGAGATACATCAGCCTCTAAAGTGAAAGTGATCGCAATGATGGAGTTGTTTTCCACAGAACCCCTTCAGCATCACAGAGTTTCAACTCCTCAAATTATCTCTATTTTAAATAAAACTGTTTTAGTCAAATGTTCTCTGACTAACCATTTTCTGTGTATAATTTATAGTTAAAAAAATATTTGAAGTCTTAAGCTTTTGACTGTTCTGTTGGATATTATTCTGGATCTTTTTTTTTTTTTTTTTTACAATTTGGCAATATGTTTCAAAACAATGATTCTCTTTTTGAGAATTTCAAGTTTAATTATAAAGTCCAGCTTTGCCAATTCCAACAGCAACTTTGGTTCTGGTATGATAAATTGTACAAAAATACTTTTTTATAGTTATAGTATATATAGGTAATATAAATAGATAGATCTTACCTTATGAGGGCCGCACGGTGGCTTAGTGGTTAGCACGTTCGCCTCTCAGCACTAGGGATTCCCGGTTCGAATCCCAACTGGGTGGAGTTTGCATGTTCTCCCCATGTCCGCATGGGTTTCCTCCGGGTTCTCCGGTTTCCTTCCACAGTCTAAAAACATGGAGGAAGGTCAATTGAATTCTGCAATTACCCCATATAGAGTGTGTTTGTGTGAGTGAGTGAGTTTGTGTGGCCAGCGATGGATTGGCGCCCTGTCCTGGGTGTATCTTCCCAGCGCCCGAAACGTTCTCTCCTTGATGGGCATGGGCAACCCCACCGCGACCCTAATAGAGGATAAAGCGGAAGATAATAGATGGATGGAAATTACCTTGACACATGTAACCTTAATGTAAATCAAATATCAATTGTTGCAGTATATTTATATAATATCTATTTATCAAAGTTAAAAAGTCAATTTTAATAATAAGAGAAATGTTTAATATATTTAATAATATTGAAAAATATGACCCCTATTTAATTGTTCAACACTTACTCTGCAGAAATAAGACTTAAGCAAAAATTTAAAGCGTGTGTACAATAAAAATATACAAAATGGGGCCAGTTTATAATAATACATTTACTGTGACATGTTTCAAAATGTTAATTATTTTAGAATTTTCTAAATTTTTCAATTTCTTAATTGAGATTAGATTAACTGATTTGAACCTGTGCTTTTTTATTACACATATTAAAAGTACAAATAACTGAAACAGCATGTTCTGTTTGTCAGTCCTGCCACATGGTGGCGATATAAAGTTAGTCACTTTACTATTAAATACTACAAAAAATGATCGCGGAGAACGAAGTAGGTAAAGGTGTTTGTTTCGTCAACTTTCTAAATATAAACAGACTGCATAATTATTCATTTAGAGAAATGGATTCCTGTACGTTTTAGTATAGATTTTAAGAGTTGAAAACCTACCAATTTGTCACTATATAACAAATAGTAACTTAAATGAATGTTTAATTTATCAGTTATTTTGTACTATAAGAGAACATGCATAGCTTGTTTACACATTTAGCACTTTTTAACTCACTGAGATGGTACATTAATAATGGTGCTTTGTGAAAACATTAGCAACCCTGTTTTATTTGAAGTGGTAAACTGAATTGTTTTTTTTTTTGTTTTTTTTTATGTAAAAGTGTTTGCAGTAAACCTTTGAATGAGCAGCTTTTCTCAGTCCACCAGTAAAGAGTTTTAGCACCTCATTGCAGTTACATCCACTTACATGCCACTATTTATACTCAAATTTTCAAAAGGTTTTCTGTTTGTGGTTTTATTTGATCAATTTTTATTGGATATAATTTACTTTTCTTATTTATTATTATTTAGTTATTATTATATACTAAGCAGAAATGAAACTTCATTAAACCTTTTTCATTCATTCATTATCTTCCACTTTATCCTATATTAGGGTTGCGGGGGGGTTCCCCATGCCCATCCAAGGGAGAACGTTTCGGGCGCTGGGCAGATACACCTAGGACAGGACGCCAATCTATCGCTGGGCACACACTCACTCACACAGACACGCACACAAACACACTCTATATGGGGGAATTTGGAGAACTCAAGTGACTTGATCCATGTTTTTGGACTGTGGGAGGAAACCGGAAGAAACCCACGCGGACACGGGGAGAACATGGAAACTGCTCCCAGGTGGGGATTCGAACAGGGAATTCCTAGTGCTGAGAGTCGAACGTGCTAACCACTAAGCCACCGTGCTGCCCATTAAACCTTTAGAATCTTTTGCTTTTTTCAAATCTTTGTTATGCATATGCATACTCCATATTTAGACTTATTTTTTTAGGTGACAGAAAAGACATTGTATGTTTCTTTGAAATTTGCCATGCTGTGCATTTTAAGTTGCTTCTCTAGCCACCACAGTTGTACTAAGTGGTTGCCTGAATTAGTACTGTCATTCTGTATGTACAAACCAGTCTAGTCAATTTTATGATCTTTCTTATCTAGAAAGTTTTTCATCGGCAGGACTGCTGCTCTGTGGATGTTTTATTGTACCAAAAGTCAACCCTAGAGAATTTTGCACACAAACACTGCAGCACGTATACAGCAATCTGGCCCTACAAACAATGGCACTCTCAATATCAGTTGCTGATATTTGAAATTCATGAAAACAGTGACCACTAACAAACTATGCCTTTCACAGGACTCTTGCAAAAGTCTCAACCTGACATATAGAGTCAAGTGCGATACTCTAAGTACGCTAAGCAATATTTTCCTTGGGGAAAGTAATGTGTTTCTTTACCATGGAACGTTAATTGTTCTTTTGCAGCAGTTCTCACTGGAACAAAATCTAGGAAACTGGACGTTCACTCTAAGTTTAGTGCTGATGAGATTGGAAGGACATGACTTTACGTCATGTAAAACATTAGCAAAACATGTGCGACAGCACGCTTTGGGTAATGTGCAATGTTTAAATTACTACAATGTGCAAACAAATAAATGTAGGGACATTACTGTAGTGAAAGAAATTGTAAGTAATCAGTTATCGTAATCCAATTTCCCTATTTAGGGTTATGTGGTGCTGGAAATTACAGTAAAGCAGGGGAAAGAGGAGGACAAAACATTCAAAACAAGGCCTTTATAGTGCATATTACATTCAAATACATTACAAATACATTCAGGTTATACATGTTTTCTGGGTATGTTACATTTAATTGACATGTTCATGTGTTGTTTATATTTATTAAAATATATTGCTTATATTGAGCAGCACGGTGGCTTAGTGGTTAGCACGTTTGCCTCTCAGCACTAGGGATTCCAGGTACGAATCCCCATCTGGGTGGAGTTTCCATGTTCTCCCCGTGTCCGCGTGGGTTTCCTCTGGGTTCTCCGGTTTCCTCCCACAGTCCAAAAACATGGATCAAGTCAATTGAGTTCTCCAAATTGCCCCATATAAAGTGTGTCTGAGTGAGTGTCTGTGTGTGTGCCCAGCGATAGATTGGCGCCCTGTCCTGGGTCTATCTGCCCAGCGCCCGAAACGTTCTCCCCTGGATGGGCATGGGGACCCCCTCCCCTCCCCGACCCTAATATAGGATAAAGCGGAAGATAATGAATGAATGAATATTGCTTATATTGTTTTTTTTATATTTTTTCTCTATTTATTTTGTCGAATCCTCTTTATAGGGTTCAACTTTACACATACAACACAAAAGTGTTGTATTTATACTTCTATGGTCTCGCTGTAAGACATAAGGTCTGCTGTGCATGTTCAGTGGATCTGCGGGATCTGGCAACCTGAAGTACGTAATTCAACTTCCTCTTTTTTGCTGGTAATGTAAACAGCATGGCGCATGAACCCTGGAATAAAGCTCACATTCCCTATCCGGGCGCTACAGCGGTCTGTAAGGTTGCATTTAATGTGAAAACAGGTGCGTATTCGATATGTATGGATATAATAAAACAGACAGCGCTTTCGATACATGTTTACGGTTAGTGTGTGTTTCGTAACACGTGGTGAGCGTTGCTTTGGTGGGTTCATTGAAGGCGTGAGCAGGCATCCCGCTTTACCCACGACAGTCCTGATTTTGAGCCCTTTGTCTCGCGTCCCCGAGGATATTTAGAAAGCCATTACGTTGTCAGAATTTGTAACCAATGTAAAGACCTACAGCACGCAGGACTCGTTGTCTTTGGGCTGGTTTCACGTCACAAAGTTCACATCCATTATTTTCCGCTTTATCCTATATTACGGTCGCGGTGGGGTTCCCCATTCCCATCCAGGGGAGAACGTTTCGGGCGCTGGGCAGATAGACCCAGGACAGGGCGCCAATCCATCGCTGGACACTCACAGACACACTCTATATGGGGCAATTTGGAGAACTCAATTGACTTGATCCATGTTGTTGGACTGTGGGAGGAAACCGGAGAACCCGGAGGCAGCCCACGCGGACACGGGGAGAACATGGAAACTCCACCCAGATGGGGATTCGAACCCGGAATCCCTAACACTGAGAGGCGAACGTGCTAACCACTAAGCCACTGTGCCGCCCCACAAAGTTGTCATAGCAATGAAAATAAAGCCATGAAACACTCAACTGTGTGTACCACGTGTCCGTAGTTAATACTCAATTTGGACCATGGCATTGATGATCAGCGTTTCCAAAAACTTCCGCTCTGTGATATCAGTATAAATGGATGGGAATGACTCGTTCAGCATGTAGCATGCCTAAAAGAAGGTCAAGATTAATGAAAGAATTCCGGGAACAACACAGCTTTCTCAGAACAGTGCAGGGAAACGAATATTCTGTGAATTGTCCTTTGATCACGGTGGAAACATTTAGAGCCATGCTGAAACATAAGCGATAACAAACAGACAAGCCCGTATCCTATCCCGACTCGATAATTATAATACATTGCTTGCTGATCTCCAAGCAGGCCTCTACAACCGATACAGAACTCTGCAGCCCAACTTGTATTCAAACAGCCCAAGCAAACATGTCACTCCAACACTCATCTCTCTTCATTGGCTCCCTGTAGTTGCTTGCATTCAGTACAAGGTCCTGACTGACCTACAGGACAATCTCTGGATCTGCCCCCTCTTACCATCAATCTATATTTCCAACTTGTTCACTTCGCTCTAGTGATGAACGTCTGGTGATTTAACCTCACTGAGGTACTAATTCTCACTCCATATCGTTTGAAGTGGGGGAGTAAAAGTAAGGTGAAGTAACTTAGCATCTTCAAGAAGCATCTAGAATCACATCTCTTTCACAAAGACTGTTTAATGATCAGTTTGATAATTCTACAGTGTAGATGTTTTTTCCTTAACTACTGAATTGTGTTCTCTCATTTGTAAGTCACTTTGGATAAAAGCCTCTGCTAAATGATGTAATGTGTTGTGAAAACAACCTGAGGTCAGTTAAATATTTTTACTGTTTACATGTAACTTGACATATTACAAAAGAATGTGTTTAACATTTGGATTTCAATGTTTAAATATTAATGTATAAATATTACAGCTGCTGCACTTTGTTCAATAAAAAGCTATTATTAATTCACTGGCAAGGATATGCCTTTCGTTCATTTTCAGTCCAATTTATGTGTCCCAGTTTTTATTTTTGAGAATCTAGTCACCTTATTTAGTGAGTACCTGATGTCATTAAATGTTTTGGTGATGTTTCAGCTGCAGCGGCAGAAAGTGTGCTGGTGTTATGCGAGAATGTGCTGAAGCTATTTACCAGTGAGGTGCTGCAGATTGAGATTCGGCTGCTCTATAGGATCGTGTATGTAGTGAACAATAGTTTAAGACAACACAAACCTTTCTGTGCAATCAAACAGGTATCTAAATATAATGCTTTATGTCACAGTATTGACTCACGAAATCCTGTGCTCTGAAGCTGAAACTTGTGTCTTGCAGGTTAAACAATGCATAAATCGACTGGACGAAATGAAACTCCTGGCTGCTTTGCAGGATTTGAAAGAGTTGTGTCCAAATAACATGCAACGGTAAAGGCTTGTTTAAAATGCATTGTCCCACATTTGCGTTCAGTTCTTACAAAAGATAGCAACATGTAATTTGAAATGATTAAAATCTGATGATTGTGTGTATAGTTTTCCAGAAGCGATATAGTAAACCCATTAACGCATCCACAGTGCAGTGTCCAATGTTATAATCTAGCTTACTAGTTTCTTAAATTTGTGTGAGGACGTTGTAGTGGTCCAAGTATTAAACTAGTAGACAAAGAAGTCCTCAGTTAGAGATCAGCTAATGCCATATTCATCCCTCTGACACATTCCACACAGTTAGGTTTGCACTCCTTATTTCAGAAATAAATATCATGCATGTATTTTCTATGCAGGGATGTAGCACTGGAGGTGGGGTTTTGTGATGTGCCCAGTCAACCCATGTTGGAATGGGTATGTCTTAAATTGTTGGGTGCCTCTCGTCTCCTGAGCCGAACCCTGGATCAGTGCACCAAAGCCTTCTTGTATTCTTAATTTGTTGCTTATTGTCTGCTTTTTGTTGACTTTTGTTCATTGTTGAACTCAAGGTCTGTTTTGTCTGAATTCCTATGCATAACCTAGAACTCGTTTTGATTTACTGTTTGTTGATTACTTGATGTTATCATTTAAAATATGCTTGGTGTGAATTAAGAGATAGGACCATATGCTGCACCTCTATTATTATACATTACTGTGATTTACCAAACATAACTTGACCTGCTTTACTACAGAGACCTGAACTGAATTAGACATTAGACATTTAAATAATGTGTGTCACATTTACATCACGGACACTTTATTAAGGGGTTTAATGCAGATAGATCATGGCTTCTCTTCTTTTGGGTCCAGAACCTTAACTCTGTCTTTCAGATTGACAAAGCAGCATCTTCTTCTGTCTGAGTTCATCGTACTGAACTTTGTGTTGGTCAGCATTCTTAGCAGGTTGTGGTGAGTTCAGTGTATTTACTGTTTTTGTGAATTAATTCAATAAATAAAATTTTAAGACTCATAATTTTTTTTGTGAATCTCATATGCAGGGTGTTTTTCAGAGGTATCCTAAGGGCTCTAGGGCCTCTCTATCAGAGCACCACAGACCTTCTAAAGGAAGTAATGCAGTATCGACCCATGGTCTACCTCACTGACTTTACTCTTCCTGAAGACCTGGCAAGCTTTCTGGGCTTTCCTAACTCAAAGTTGTTTACAGAGATTGATACACCTGAGACAGTTGGAATTAAGGAAATTAATAAACACTCTGTTCTTAAAAAGTTATTTGATGCAAAAGTGGAAAAGAAAGTAGATGAAGAGAATGAGATGCAGATGCTTACTTGTGAGAATGTGACGTCAGATGCAGATTTGGGGAAGGCTCTTGAACGCCAAGACCAATTTTACTTTGGTAAGTATATTTTGTCTGTGAGATTTGTCATAAGTATAAATACCTTTGATTGCCACTTTCTAGGTGATAGTTATCTAGTCATTTATTAGACCTCCTTAGTCCTTTAGAGGTGCAGCATGGATTCCAGTAGAGTTTGGAATCATTTTGCAGGAATATTGGACCATGTGAAAAAAACACTTTATGCCTGTGCTGCAAATTAGATAGTTGCTTAATCTAATTAATCTTAGAGATTTGTTATAAGAATCATATTTTGGAGGCTGATGGACACTGGTCTGTTTCTCAAACCAGTTCATGACTATATGACCCTTGTGCTATAGTATATCCAAAATCATTCCTTGAAGCATCATTATTGTATTTTGCTGCAGTATGCTTTACCACCGCTTGTGTACACATTTGACACTGTTGCTACGGAGCGTTCCTCATTGTTTTAGAAAAACTAATCCTCTCTAAGCTAGTCTGGCTAGTCAATAAACAGGCCTTTAGATTTGCAGTAAACCTGATTTTTGGGAAACTTGCTATATTGATTTTATGCAGCACTCAAGGGTCACATCTAATTTAAACAGAGAAACTCTTATATCTCTCATTTAGTGGCCCATTTGTTTGATTGTTGTGTATAAAGTGTTATAATGCCTACTGCTTTTATGTTCTTTATTCATAATTAGATTCTCCTTCTGTTTTGGACATAAAGTCGATACTTTCACAAAGTCATGGCATTACCAAAAAGGTTCTTAATTTTTTTCCCTGTAACCTCTAACTTTGGCATATATTTATAGACTGCATTAAAATAGCAAAGATTTGCTTATCTTTTCCCCCTCTTTTTTAAAGCACACTGTTAATATATTTAGTCATACATCCTCTTCAGAGCATCCAAGTGCTTCTGCATCAGCTGAAATCCTGCAAATGGAGTTCTTAAAACTTGTGAAGACAGCAACAAGCTTTAGACAAATGGCCATGTACCTTGAAGAAATTATCAGCTGGTGTAGGAGGTGTAAACAACATCAGCAACGTCGTTGTCTTGCCATTCTTCTACTCTGGTGTCGTAAGATGCAGAATACAGAGTCTAAAAGCGTGAGGTAAACTGGTGCTTTTATTCCAAAATCATTCTTACTTCTTTGTATTGTCATTATTTTTAATGTACTTCTTGTTAGATGTTAAATTGTAATGATTGTCCAGTGTTTTACTGTTTTTTTTACTTCACTAGAACGAAGAAGAATCTAAAAAGAATTTGTGTAAGAGTACAACGAGTCCTATATAAAAAAACTTCTCTAGTGAGACCTTCTGTTGCTTCTTTTTGGAGAGCCAAAGGGGTGTTTACAACTCATTTTCCAACCCTGATGAGGCGTTATGGAAGTATCCGACGCCGATGTGGTCTCACTAGGAAAACGTCCCGATTAGTGAAGAACCTTTTTGGTGTGACTCCAAAGCCAAAACACAGAAAGGAGACAATGAATGTGACATCACATAAAGATGTATTTTTTCACGATGAAAGAGATATTAAGAATGATTCAACAAGATTGATCTGTAATAAGGATGAGATTGACGATATATTTGCATCAATTAGTTCTATGACATAAAGTTAAGAAACCACTGTTGTGAAAAGTCCCTGAGTAGACCGAGAGAGATGTGGTGCAGGGTCAAGAAAATGATACCATCACTCTGTTAGTCATGATGCAATAATATTATGATCATTTACAATTTATGATATAGCAAGTATTGCTGTTTAGTTCTGTGATGCATTTCAGTGTTTTTACTAATTTTATAGATATTTTGTAATATTTATAAGCCATCATTAAATTCATGTGAATCTTCTCAAGTAATTCTGTTTATAGTATTACATGATTTATGATTGTGAATTGTTCAAAATATCAACATCAACAGTTCGCTAAATATGGGATGAATTTAGACACAGTCTTCGTAGTGCCCTCTTGTGGACTTAGGGCGAATTATGAAGTATATTTACATTTATAGACATGAGGGAACAAGTCATTAGTTAATGAAAAAACAGCTGGAAGTAGGCACAAGTATCAAAATTTATTGCAATACTACACAATCAAGTACTAACAAAAATACATCAAACATTTGTCCCACCTCATTGCATAAATATGTATGTATACAGGATATATTGGATTTTACGAGTGAAGTGTAAGGACAAGTCAAATGTCTACTCTTGGTTTAGTTAATGTAGCTGAGGGATGCATATGACTAGCATTTAATATGGGTTATAAATAGTGTGGTGTGGATAAAATGGGCATTGAAACCACATCGGCAAGTGATCTTGCACTTCAGCTGGCTACTTTTTTTCGGTCATGTGTTCTCCCACTTTTGAGTTGCTTTGGATAAAAGGAGCTAGTAAATTAGTAAACATTGTTAACGGGTTGAGTTTATTGCTATGAATCATTACACTATTGAGCAAAAACTCAAAATAAACTTTGTTCTCAGCACATCATAGCAACCTGTTGAACCTTAAAATAAGGCATTTCTGTAACGAATGCTTTGCATCAGTCAAGAAACTTTCAGTCATCGCCAAATTGTAATAAATATATTAAATTAACGATAATGTTTTATTAGCAACATCAAGTATAACTTACGGTAGCTGTAATGAATATAAAATAAACTATAAAACATTATTTGGAGGAATGTAATTTCTTTCCAGCACAGTTGTGTATTCAGCAAATCTATAACTGAAATACACACTATATTACAAAATTGTTTTTAACTCGGGTGGAAATCATTTTGTTTAGGTGTCCATACAAACACGTACAGACTAAAATCTTTTTCTTATATTTTGAAAGTCATTTTACATTCATTAATTGTTCTCAAATACATAAAAATGAACTTACAGTTTAGAGCTGATTACTAGTTTTATCCAGTCATGTGGAAACCTAAATAAAAAGGTGTTACTTTAAACAAAAAAAGGCTTTTAAGTTGTAGGGCTTAGTATAATATATAAGGATTAATAAGTAACACATTTGTGTCAAAAAGAAGCTTATTGTTTATGAAATGCCTAACTGAGTTTTGTGCAAACCCAGTACATGCTGACCTAACACTGGAAGGTTTAAGTTCACATTACTTGTAGGCCAACTATACAGAGAGGCTAACCTTGCTGACAATTATTCAGAGGTTCTGCTGCCCAACTTTAAAATTCTTTGCTTGCAAAGAACTATAGATATGTCTGGAGAGGCAGCTCATTCTTACCAAGAGCAAAACGGACAGTAAAATAATGCCCTTCTACCAGTGGTTTTGTTTGTGGCAGGTTTTTGGAAGTGCGTTCGATGGAATTTAACAGTTCACAGTTGAGTGATGTTCCCCTTCCCATCAGTGTTCCCATTCTCATCACATCGAAAGCCACCATTTTCCATCGCTAACTCTTGTTTGTCTTGATTAGAGGTGATGTCAACTGCTGCCTCTTCCTTTTTTACATCATCATCAATGGAGGTTCGCTTCCAGTGCTTTTTGTACAGCTGGTAGCCTGATAAAGTAAAATAATGACATTTTTAGTATCTCAAAGACAGTAAGCTATTACTAAGTATCACACACTGTTTCATTTTTAGCCAGACAACTGTAGTGATTACTCAACAAAGGCAACCCAATCTGACACTGAGAATTTTTTACATGGTGCAAAGTTGGACATTAAAGGAAAATAAAGCTTTATCTTAGTTCAAAACAAAATGATTTTTTGGTTAAAGTAGAGGAGCACATGTATACATCTTTTATCAAATTTTGGTATAAATATTATTATGCATTTACAAAATTTCCATATCTCAGGTTATAGCGCACTGAAATCTGTATAACGCACTGCAGTTTATTATAAGGCATTATCCAGCAGTGCTGTCTGTAGCTAATAAGACATAGTGCCCTGCTCGAACAGCTAATTTCTGAATAATTTCTGTTTAGCTAAACCCTTTTTGCAGTTATTACACAACAATCAATTAAACCAGTAACATGTTTGCCTAGTAATGTAGGCAAACATGTTACTATAAAATGTATTGTTTTTTAAGGCAGAATAAGATTCTAGAGAACAAATAATTTTGTATATCATTAATATAAAAGAGGGGCACGGTGGCTTAGTGGTTAGAATGTTCGCCTCTCAGCACTAGGGATTCCCGGTTCGAATCCCCATCTGGCTGGAGTTTCCATGTTCTCTCCGTGTCTGCGTGGGTTTCCTCCGGGTTCTCCGGTTTCCTCCCACAGTCCAAAAACATGGATCAAGTCAATTGAGTTCTCAAAATTGCCCCATATAGAGTGTGTATGTGTGCGTGTCTGTGTGAGTGAGTGTGTGCCCAGCGATAGATTGGCGCCCTGTCCTGGGTGTATCTGCCCAGTGCCCGAAACGTTCTCCCCTGGATGGGCATGGGGAACCCCACCGTGACCCTAATATAGGATAAAGCGGAAGATAATGAATGAATGAATAAATATAAAAGATATTGTGTTTACAAAAATTGCTTTGAATATATATATATATTCCATTTATAAAATAATGTATATATTAACCAAATGCTTTTTTTAGTTTAAATTAGTTGAATATTGTTAATTTAGGAGAATCGTATTTATCTTTATGGTCTGTGTTAGTTTTTACAAAATGAAATCCTTACAATGCAAAAAAATATATTTACTGTGTTTGAGTGGATCAGACACAACACTACTGCTGGAGATTTAAACACCACGATATCTTTGACAGCTTACACATACTGATAAGTAAAATTGTCAAACGTCAAAAAAAAGAAAAGAAAAAAAAGAGAGACAGAAAGTAAACAAAACCAGATGGAATTTAGCCTATAGTTCATCTACATAAAACTAGTATAATGGAAAATAAGTGTTTTATAATTGCAAGATTAGGTACTAGCAATTTGTTGTCTTCTGTTGCCATTACTTACCTCCAACTGACATCAAAGCCACAACAAGCTGGAAAATACTATAGATTAAGGGGAAGGCAAACATGATCTCTAATTCCTCAGGGGCAAATGACAGTTGAACGATGGTGCTGCACAGCTGAGAGTTCTGGAATCCCGTCTCTAGCGCTATTGTACGACACCTGGGTATGACACACATCATATAAAAAAGTTTTTTTTCTTAACCTTCTGTATAAACTAACACTGTGATACTGTTTCTTTAAAATAATTAAAAGTTTCAAATGAAGTCAAAATCAATACCTATTCCAGGGCTGTCCCACAAACCGAGCAAGTGAGAATCCTAGGCCAAATCCAACAAACGGATATATTGCTCCAATGATCCACAGAGAAGGAGAAATTACCCATGAGGACTGGTACAATACTCCACCCACCACAGCAATGATGATTATGAGAAGGATGCCAACAATAGAACCAAACTATTTGAGGAAATACAGATGTATGTACATTCATGTCTATTTGTGTTAATGTATTAGTGGTAATTTTATTTGACTTAAAGTAAAATATAACAAAAAAATAAAAGATGTTTACCTTTAGGATCTTTTTTGCTACTTTGGGCCATTTGTGTTTGACAAAGATTCCAAACGTAACTGGCACAAGCAGACTCACCAGGGTAATGCCTTTAAAAGAAACATAATGCAATGCTAAGCAGAAGCTAGTAAATATAGTCTATAATAAAGACAATGAATTATACTAAACTTTAAATATATACATCAACAAACTGTTGATGTCATCACCTGTTGGTGGTCATAAGGCTCAATCATTTGATCAATTGTCTATACAAAATAATAGCTTCTTTTCCAAATCTAAAGAAATCATATTTAGATACTATCATATCTTAGGTAATAATTTTGGTTCATTGGCATGTAAGCAAAATATTTGTGAAAATGTGTAAAGTAAACAAGATTAAACAGCATAAACTTATTATGCTGTTTAAAAACACATTTATGGGCGGCACAGTGGCATAGTGGTTAGCACGTTCGCCTCTCAGCACTAGGGATTCCCGGTTCGAATCCCCATCTGGGTGGAGTTTCCATGTTCTCCCCGTGTCCGCGTGGGTTTCCTCCGGGTTCTCCGGTTTCCTCCCACAGTCCAAAAACATGGATCAAGTTAATTGAGTTCTCCAAATTGTCCTATATAGATTGTGTTTGTGTGAGTGAGTGTGTGCCCAGCGATGGATTGGCGCCCTGTCCTGGGTGTATCTGCCCAGCGCCCGAGATGTTCTCCCCTGGATGGGCATGGGGAACCCCACCGCGACCCTAATAGAGGATAAAGCGGGAGATAATGAATGAATGAAAACCACATTTATGTTTATCTATTAGCACCTATTTCTGAATAAGAAAGTTTAGCAATTCATATTCAGTTAACTGGGTGGCTAAGTGGTTAGCATGTTTGCTTCTCAGCGCTAGGGATTCCCGGTATTCCAAAAACATGGATCAAGGTCAATTGAACTCTCCTAATTGCTTTATATAGAGTGTGTGCCCAGCAATAGATTGGCGCTCTGTCCTGAATCTAAAGTTCTACAGTAGAGTGTGTTTTGTCCCCAATATTTAATGTGTTTAATGTGTTTTGTCCCCAATATTTAATCTAAATTAGTGTATTTTTTAGGGTTAATTAATGTACCTCAGGATGACAAAACAGACAACAAGTTACTTCATTTAACCTTATTAAAAAAGCTACTATAAAAGGTACAGGTTTGTACTTTATTTGTTTAAAGTGTGTAATGTTATATTTAGTTCTCACCAATGCTGTCATAAGGTATCTGAATGGAATCAGATGAGATCCAGACTGAGGTGTAGATAAGCAGACAAAGTGGCATCATCCCTAGTGCCAGGATTGATGAACACGTGGTCATGCTAATACTGCAGGCAAACAGGTAAAAAGATCACAGTAAATGTAGACTTACACAAGTTTTAATTGCTTACACTCCATCTAATTTCAAAAGAATTAATTAGCAGTGAAGACAGATCATAAGTTATTTAGATCTTTTGGATCAATGTTGAGCATAAAAAGCACTCTAACCTCATAAGTAGAAATAAAGAATATGTAATATTAATGCTATTGCTAGCATATAAATTGTTTAAGAGGTCAAACATGTATTTTATTGGACATCTTTTAGTTCATTAGTTCAATGTCAGAAAAAGATTGAAGCTAAGGAGATATTTACAATAAATGTATGAAATATGTTTACAATGCTGGCGACCTGGTGGCTTAGCACGTTCGTCTCTCAGTGCTAGGGATTCCCGGTTCGAATCCCAATTTGGGTGGAGTTTCCATGTTCTCCCCGTGTCCGAGTGGGTTTCCTCCGGGTTCTCCGGTTTCCACCCACAGTCCAAAAACATGGATCAAGGTCAATTGAATTCTCCAAAATTTGTCCCATATACAGTGTGCTTGAGTGTGTCTGTGTGAGGGATGTGTGCCCAGCGATGGATTGGCGCCTTGTCCTGGTTGTATCTGCCCATAAATGTTCTCCCTTGGATTGGCATGGGGAACACCCCCCCACACACACACACACACACCTGCGCACGACCCTACTAGAGGATAAAGCAGAAGATAATGGATAGTCAATCAATCTATTTTAGCTATTCTATCTTGTTATATAGAATATATATTCTATATCCAAGAACAGAGGTTAACACTATATGGTGGAATAAAAAAATGGTTTTGTTATAAATAATAAAATCTTTTTTAAATAATAAATGTGGAGTGCAAATTGTGAAAGTTAAGTAAGAAAAGTGACCTCAATAACCATGTCATGCAACTTCCATGCAGTTTTTTTAATATAAACTTGTAGTAAAAAAACACTAAGCCATTTGATTAGACTAATAAAAACACTATATATAAACATTTGTATGACCACTGTTTCTAATACTTATATATTTTTAGCATTGTTTGTTATAACCTACTCTACAGGGTCATTTTAAAGCTTAGCTTATCAAAAAAACAAATCCTGTACATTTGATATTGACTGATTTGAAGTGCGTTTATTATAATTATTATTAATAGTAGTATTTGAATTTTTTTTCTTAATTTGTTTACTCTAACACTGGAAAAAAAGGGTATCTGCAACTGCTGTAATTTCCCCCCAGTGATTAATAAATTATTTTGATTCTGCTTCTATATTTTAATTGTATATATATTTTAGTTTGTAATAAATTAGAAATGAATAAATTGTTTTTATTACAACATAGACAATGCTTTAAACTACTCCAAAAATATTGACAAATAGATCAGAAATTATTAAACATTATTTTACAGTCATTTAACAAGGAACCATCTTCCTTGATCACTTCTGTGTATTAGCATACAGTGAAACACTGATCATCAGAATCAGAAATGCTTTATTGGTCTAAAATGGAAATTTAAGAATGTCATTTATCGTATATCACATCAAATCCTCCATCCATTATCTTCCGCTTTATCCTCTACTAGGGTTGCAGGGGCTCTCTATGCCCATCCAGGGGAGAACATCTCTGGCGCTGGGCAGATAAAGCCAGGACAGGGCGCCAATCTATCGCTGGACTCACACAGACGTACATACACAAACACACTCTATATGGAGCAATTTTGCCTAGTGCTGGAATACTGGAATGTGCTGAGAGGTGAACGTGCTAACCACTAAGCCACCGCGCCGCCCTCATATCAAATCATTTCAACAAAAACATTTCTTAAAGTTACTCTAAGTTTTCACTGGCATTTTATACTTATTCTTTCAGTTTAACATTTATCATGCACTTACCTCAGATCCATGTCTCCATCAAGCCAGTAGGTGATGACATTGGAACTGGTGCCTCCAGGGCAGCAGCCCATGATTAAAATAACCACAGCTTGGATTGGCTGCACCCTGAAGGCAAGAGAAAGGGCAAATGCAGTGAAGGGCATAATACCAAACTGACATAGGAAGCCAATGAAAATGCCCCATGGACGGCGAATGTGTGCCCAGAGTTTGTGCACTTCCACTGTACAGCCCATGGAAAACATAACCATGGCCAGCATGACAGTAAGCACTGTGCTCAGGACAGTGCTAAGAATTGCATTAAAGTTGCTTTCTGGCACCAAGCATGATGTGCCCATGCACACTGTAGCATTGGTGTGACAGGTTGGTACTTGTGTAGCCATGAGTCCAGTACAGGCAAAAAAGAAAATTCCAGAAAAACTAGAACTCGTTGGTAGTAAACAAGCTTGTGCTTTAAAGAGTAGTAGATTCCAAAATGATAAAATTACAATTATGAAAAAAGATTTAATCAATTGCAGACAGGATCCTGATGTTGCTACTTTCTTCTTTTGCCTTCACACTCTGCCTGTGCCCAAATGGCATTTGACACACAGAGACTCTTCTTATGGTTAGTGCCCTTTAATACCTGCCCTGGACAAATAAAAATCCACAAAGCCATGAAAAATTAACTTGTGTCAAAGGTTTTTATGGGGTCATTGTCCAAATCCAATTATGAAGGAATACACTTATAAAAGAAGAGGAAAAAGTAATTGTTTAAACTTAGAGAGCAATAAATGTGATTGCACCACCATGTTCTTTTATAACACTGTGGCATGTAAATTTTATTGTGCATTTCAAAGGCCCATACACCAGCAGCACCATCATCACTCATCACTGCTTCTGAGCCACTTGAAAAAATATTGGGGGCTATTCACTGTGTCTGTGTGAGTCAGCCTAAAATTATAACACTAAAAGGAAACATTGTACATTGTAAAGGCCACACACCAAGTTGTATTGCAGTAATGGGGGAAAGCATACAGAACATAACACTCATAGTTTAACACACACCCTGTTCTGAAGGTTAAAATTTAAAGACCTAAACTAAGAAGCTGAATAGAGAAGGTTCAAAGATCAACATTGAAATAATTCTTAAAGTAACAAAAATATATTAGTAAGAATAGATAATTAAAATAAGAAACAAAATTCAGAAATAACTATGGTAATCTTTTTACGGAAATATTTTTACATTAACTAATGTCATAAACTTTTAGTGTGTCTCAGTGCATTTAGTTTCATTACCACAGACCTATTATTAAATCACATGATTCAGCACTGGGCTTATGGTTAACAAACAGTGGTGCTGAAACATCAAATTTTCACACATTATAAAAGCAGATAAAGATCTAAAAAACAGAAATATAGAAAATTTGAATCTTTACAACCCATTTGTGGAATAATACCCTCAGAAACAGTTGTTGCTGACACTTATTGAGCAAAAGTGTTTAAATTTAATGAGTCCATTTGTACTTTAAACTTGTTAACCATAGTTATTCAAATTGCACACAAAAGGAAGAAATTTTAACCATTGTTCCCAAAAGTGGTCAACCAACAAATGTCACCTCAAAAGCAAATTGTGATAGCCAGAAACTGTAAGATTGGAAAAGTATTTAGGGAAATAACACAAAGAAATAAAAAAGGCAAAACTCACCTGAGAAAGCCAGTCTTTTTAGGAAAATGGGGAGCGATGAGTTCTTTTAGGTAAATCGATTTACCATTTACAGAAAATTACATATGACCTTCACAGTAAGAATAAAGTATTTATGATCAATAATGGTCAAATTTTATATGTGTTTTTGGGTTCTTTTCCTGCTTCTTGAACTGGATGCATTGACTATGTAGATGTTATAAAACCTTAAAACTACAAAAAAATATTTTAAAGAGCAATGAAGGGCCCAATTGGACAATAACCCAAATCATCTTTCAATAACACTTAAAAAAAAAGAAAGACAAAGCACTTTAAGAATTCTGAAATGGTCAGCAATGAGTACCAAACTGTATACAATGCAAATAAATGATCAATTTTGTTCATGTTTTTGAGAAAGTGTTTTTGAAGTTAATCCGTAAATAAAAAAGTTAAAAGGCTGAACATGAAACATTCATGAAGGTGTAGACACAAATATTAGGCCTTAATACCTTACGACTTTTTGTTAAAAAATAAAGTAAGTCAATATTACTAAGTAAGTACTTTGAAAAGTATCTCATAACATTTAAAATATAGTGTACATCAGTATACAGTATATCAGTACTACGTCACTGTATTAAAATACACTCACTGAGCAATTTATATGCATATCTTGTAAACTTTATTGATGCAAATATCTAAACAATAATCAATTATGCGGCAACAGTGCAGTGCATTTAATAATAATTATAGACACAATAGTGTCTATAATTCACTTGAACTTGTGTACAAGAGGAAAATCATCCAGCTGGTACAGTTCTATATACAGATCATTAATAAGTCCATTAGGAATAATAGAACCACATCATAAAGTTCGTAGACGACATGACCGTGGTGGATCTCATCAGCAAGAACGTTGAGACAGCGTACAGCAAGAAAGTACAACAGCTCACGGACTGGTGCAGAACCAACAACCTGTCTCTGAACTTAGACAAAACCAAAGAGATGGTTGTTGACTTCAGGAGGACAAGGCGTGATCACTCTCCACTGAACATCGACGGCTTCGCTGTGGAGATCATCAAGAACATCAAGTTCCTTGGAGTTCACCTGGCAGAGGATCTCACCTGGTCTCTCAACACCAGCACCATTGCCAAGAAGGCCCAGCAGCATCTCTACTTCCTACGAAGGCTAAGGAAGGCACACCTTCCACCCCCCATCCTCACCACATTCCACAGGGGAACCATTGAGAGCATACTGAGCAGCTGCATCACCACCTGGTTCGGGAACTGCACCGTATCGGACCGCAAGTCCTTGCAGCGGGTAGTGAAGACGGTTGAGAAGATCATCGGACATTTTCACCATCACGGACATTTTTACCACAGGCTGCATCCGCAAGGCAACCAGCATTGTGGATGATAACACTCACCCCTCACACTCACCTGCCTTCTGGAAAAAGGTACCTGAGCATCCGGGCCAACACCTCCAGACTGCGTTTCTTTCCTCAGGCCATCAGACTCTTCACCAGCACTGTTATCTCTCCACTAAATGTTTACCTCTCCACTAAAACTGTTGACAATAACCAAACTCAGGGTTTACTTCGTCATTACTTGAATGTTTACTTGAAGGGAAAAAAAAGTAATTTGTTCATTACTTGAATGTTATTGTTCACTGCTTGAATGTTAATTGTTTACTGTACTGTGTATCGTCCTGTATTTATTGTAATAATTTTATTTCCTTCTGTTTGCACATGTGCACTTTGTGTTGGCTGTTATAGCACCTTGTTCCTGGGGACGCTGTCTTGTTCCACATATATTGCACTGTGCTTTATATTGTGGAATGACAAATAAAAAATACTTGACTTGACTTGACTTGAAGGTCCAGATGGATTTGTGTTAATAAAAACGGCATCTCATAATGTACATGTTGAATCGTGAGGATCGTCTATAAAAGCATCATGTCAGGTTCATTTTTTTTCATTTTTCAAGTTGTGATGATCAAAAACTAACAAGGTGATATGTAGCTGATCCTAATAGATCACATTTTGATGTGGATGTTACCAGGCACACAGCTGATAACATCCATCCATCCAATATCTTCTGATTTATACTCTACTAGGGTCGCGGGGAGGGGGGTGCCCCATGCCCATCCAGGAGAGAGCAATTCAGGCACTGGGAAGATACACCCAGCTGTAACATTAGAATTTAAAATTTACAGAATAAATCCACAGAAGTAAATTGCCCTGGATCATTGGTCTAGACTGATGGAGATAGTGTAATGTTTGAGGAATGTTTTCATCATGTCAAGTAACATCAACTACTGCCTAAATGCTACTGTCTACTGAAAGATAGTGGGTGTGTGCAACATTCATGGCCAGAATTAACCATATTCTAATGGCTATTTAAGTGTGATATTGCATCACATCATAACGCAAAGGTCATCTCAATTTGGTTTTATGAACATGACCTTGACTTTGATTTGTTTAGTGGCCTTTCCAGTCACTGGATCCATTAATCCACTCAAACACCAATATGATGTGGTATAATTGGAGATTTGCAGCATCAAATCAAATCTAAAAATCAGCAAGAACTAGAACATGTAATCATGTCATCATGGTCAAGAATCTCAAATAAATGTTTGGAGCATCTTGTAGAATTAATGCCATGACGAATTGGGGCTGTTTTAAAAGCAAATTTCTACCATTCTTCTTATTCTGAAATAGATAAACATTCACTAGCATTATAAAATATATGGATTGTAAAATATAGGGTTTAGCAACAAATATAAAATTAAAACATTATACCTTAAGATTAGATGGCAAGCAGGACCTAGCAGGCAGAACTTTTAACTAGGTTATCACAAATGTGGTGCAGCTTTTCTTTCAATTTGACTTAAATGTCAATATTTTCATCAGTAAAAGCAACAACCTTATTTCCAGAAAAGCTTTTGTAAAATAAAATATTCAAAACATTAATAAAATAATGTTTTGATGTTTAAGCTTTTAAACTAACAAAAAGGTACAATTTTATTTCAGTGAATATTTACAAAACTAAATATTTTACATTTTGTAAATATAGACAAATCTTGAATCATGGAGTATTCATAATGTTATTAAAAGTAAGTAAAGAAATCAGAAATCATGTAGGTTAGAAAGGTCTTTAAATAAGAAAGAACAAATGAGAATAAAACAATCATTTTACTTAATACAGCCACACAAAATCACTTTAAAGTATTTAGTATTAAAGGCATTTAGTTTAATTTTACAAAAAGAAAAACATAGCCAGGTTATTTGTGCCCAAGCTGATTTCAGATAGATGACATGAAGAAAACTTTTGTATTAGATGACATGAAGAAAACTTTTGTATTTGGTATTTTTCAGAGAAAAATACCAAATACAAAAAGGGATCTAAAAGACTTATCAGCAAAAGATGCAAAAGCCAACAGGTAAAATTGTATAGGGGTATATGCGTCATGATCATTAGATAACGACAACCAAAAAAAGAGAAAAAGATGCAACACTGTGAGAAATGTGCCTTTGTCACAGCTTTCTGTGTTGCAGGGATCAAATTCTTGCTTTGTTTATATTAGAAAATTAAAATTAATTTTGAATAAAGGTTTAACAGAATAAGCAAATTACAAATTCTTGTTTTATTGCATTTTACAAAATATGACTATAATAACTTTATGTATAATGACTTCGTGTTCCTCAGGTGTCTTTTGGATTCAGGTGGAGATTTCCGGTCACATGAGCTATGAAACATCTGAGAAGGTGGATGCCTGAAAAGTGTAAAGAACTGAAGCAAGAAAACAAAAAACAAAGAGAAATATAATTACCAAAATGTGAATCAAAACCAGGACATTCCTACAGTGTTTAGTTCTAATCTGCTTCTCCATTGTGTTAACAGGACTCCTTATGTGGACACAAAAAATATGATGGAATAGAAAAGGACTACAAGATTGTAAGCAGTAAAAATCTGATTTCCTGGCATCAACCCAAAAAGGAAATGACTACATAAATTTTGTGACGTTTTTTTTTTTTCAGGATAAACCTGCAGAAAATTGTCAAAGCAGCAGTTTTTGTCACTAGGTTTCATCAGTACTAGTATGTCTGAGCAATAAGGAAGTTCTGTATAAGAGAAAATGACTTGGCTTCAACTCTTCCCTAGTGTAATAATGTGTGTGCAGCTACTGATACATAACTCTATGGTAGCTAGTTAGTGTGTGTCTTATCAGTTTCTTTTATCATTGGACAGATATAAGAATGTAAATTCCAAAACCTAGTATTTCAGCATGATAACCTTCAGACACTAAATGCTCATAGTGTGGCTGACTTGGAGTGTCAATCTTATCTTATCAGTAATTTCATGATTCTTTCATTTAATCTTCTTCTACAGACAGTCATCTCGCCTTATCTGATAAAGATCTAGTATACAGCAGTTTACCTCTGATGAAAAATATAGGGTCAACTAGTTCCTGTAGCCTAAAAGAGTTAAAAGAGAATTACTTTTAAGACTGAAACTGAGAAAGAGATGTGTGCCATTTACACTTGATCCTCTTATTCCGAACAAAATATAAAGAATTGAGCATTGATTTTAACCTATACGGTTTAGTGTAAATGTGTATTTATGGATGAGCATTTGTAATTTACCTAACAAGAAAAGGCTGAGGAAAGCATGTGCTTGTTTTGTCCTTGATAAAGTCATGGAGCTGCAGTAACAGGTTTAGCAGAATTCCTTGTCGATTTCGGTCTATCTTAGTCACCACCAACTTCCGTCAGGTGAAAAAGCAAATCAAAAACTTTTCAAATGCATTGATTACAAAATTTTTGTTTAAGTATTATATAAACCTAAGTCACCCAGGTGTACAATAAATACTTGCAAAATAAAATGTTAACATGAAACATGTAATATATGCTAAGTTGCACTTTGCTGCCTCTAACTGGTCTTTTACAACTGTTACATGAAAGAGAAAAATGCTCACCACATAGGGGATGCCAAACTCTTCACACATCTCTACTGCAACCAAATCAAACTTCTGAAGTCCTGCACCACCATCTACCAACAAGAATGTCCTGACAAGACTGAAAAGAAAATCCATTACAGCATATAACTTTCCCATTTGGCCATAGTAAAACAGCCTTTCCAAACGTCACCCACTTTTTTCGATCTTGAAGGTAAGGTTCCACCATCTCCACAAAATCTTCTGGCGCTCTATATCCATACCCAGGCATGTCTACTAAAGTGAAGGCTTTTCCCACCGTGAAGAAATTAAGCTTTTTCGTGTGTCCCTAAAGAACACAGTGAAAGACACTGCATTCTTGTGGTCATAAGTCATTTTTCATTTCAACATTTCCATAAAGCAATCTTGCATTACAAGCATACACATATTTAAACTCTTGGAGTTTAAACCATACATGGTATACAAAAGTAGAGTCCATGCAGATTTTTGTTTAATAAATCTGTATATTGTGTCCAGTCCAGTACAGTCTTGTTTGTCTGTCTGTCTACTATATTGCCAAAAGTATTCGCTCACCTGCCTTGACTCTCATATGATCTTAAGTGACCTCCCATTCCTAATCCATCGGCTTCAATATGAAGTCAGTCCACCTTTTGCAGCTAGAACAGCTTCATCTCTTCTGGTAAGGCTGTCTACAAGGTTTATGAGTGTGTTAATGGGAATTTTTGACCATTCTACCAAAAACACATTTGTCAGGTCACATATGTTGGACGAGAAGGCCTGACTCTCAGTCTCCGCTTGAATTCATCCCATAGGTGTTCTATCGGGTTAAGGTCAGGACTCTGTACAGGCCAGTCAAATTCATCCATATTAGACACAGTCACGCTGTTCCCACAAATTTGGGATCATGGAATTGTCAATAATGTCTTGGTATGCTGAAGCATTTAGAGTTCCTTTCCCATGAACTAAGGGGTCAAACCCAGCACCCAGCAAAATCAATCTAGCTAAGGTTTGATAAAATATTTACTTACTGGTGTTTTGGACACTCGCACTTCTAAATCTGGAACAAGAGCAAACAGGGCCCGAATGAGAGACGACTTGCCAACATTGCTTCTTCCTATGAAACACACCTGCCCCAACACACACACACACACACAATTTTTATGCTATATTAAAATTTGTATTATACATCATGGGTCAAATTATATTTAAATATCGAAAATAAAGAAATTCTGTGTGGATTTCATTTAAACATTTTGAGCAACATGATCAGCCCTTATAAATTAATTAATAAGACACATGGTTTGCATATGCATATGTGAAACAATCAGCCCCCTGGAAAAGCATTAGTTAGGAAAAGCAGACAAAATAATTTTTATTTAATTCTCATTTAATGTATTGTTTATTCATAAAATGCAGACCATTTTGTACCACAAACTCCTTTACTACTGAAAATGGATAAATAAGCCAGGAGAATATTAAATCCAAGAAGCTACCAAAAGTTAAAACCAAATGTATACAAATTTACATCCCTACAACTTACATTGTTTAAACAATGACTGCCTGTACGTCAAGTTGTCAAAAAAGTTATTTTATCATTCATAGTTCTAAAACACAAAAAAATAAAATCTGTGACTGGACTTGACGACAGCATACATCAGAAAAACCTGACTAAATTCAGTCCATTCCTAAGGACATAATAGTTCACTGTTCCCTAATTAAGATGCGCAAAGCTAGTGGATCCATATTTAAATATATACCTACTCGGCGGCATGGTGGCTTAGTGGTTAGCACGTTCACCTCTCAGCACTAGGGATTCCCGGTTCGAATCCCTATCTGGGTGGAGTTTCCATGTTCTCCCCATGTCTGCGTGGGTTTCCTCCGGTTTCCTCCCACAGTCCAGAAACATGGATCAAGTCAATTGAGTTCTCCAAATTGCCCCATATAGAGTGTGTATAAGTGCGTGTCTGTGTGAGTGAGTGTGTGCCCAGCGATAGATTAGCACCCTGTCCTGGATGTATCTGCCCAGCGCCCGAAACGTTCTCCCCTGGATGGGCATGGGGAACCCCACTGCGACCCTAGTATAGGATAAAGCGGAAGATACTAAATGAATATACCTACTGAAACATCACACTTATTTCACACATTCTCTTACCTCTGGTTGAGTAAGCTTTGGTATGTGATCTCTGCGCACGGCTGATGAAGAGTACATGATCTGATGTCTGGTGGTTGGAGTAAAAAACTTCTCTGCTTGTCCAAATGCTTCTATATCAGGCTGAAAAAGTTTAAACTGGCCTTGGTCAACCTGTCGTGACAGATGAGTCTCTAGGTTGCTGTATGGATGAAGGACCACCGTGCGCCTTTTCTCTGGTAGTAAACAAACATTACGTATTGAAGCAAGCTCATGGACCTGGCGCACTAACCCGGTGCCAACGAAGCTGTGCAGGGGGAGAAGTCCTCGGATATTCATCCTTTAGCAATGTATCTTTCAGGTAATACACTTCTGCAAAATAAACCAGGACACATGTAATACACAATTGTTCCCTATAAAAAAACATCTCATATTTTGACAAAATTGCGCTAGTAAATCACTATATTAAACATGGCATATATTCATTAATATGTGGACACCACTTTTAAAATTAAGGTTATCGACTTCAATACTCAATCAATACTCAATGAGTGATAGCTAACAAAGTTACCACATTCGGCATATTGTCACTTTATACCCTTCTAAATGTCGTATACTTGTGGCAGGTGTAAATGCTCACACCGAAATATAATGTATTTACAATTAGATAACTGAGTTTTTGGTTAAGAGGACCGATAGTTGAGGTCGCTACTAAACCGCCGCGGGATTCGTGTCTGTCACGGAGAGTCTATAATGGAACCTGTGCGCGTCTATATAATTTGCAAAACATTGGTGAGCCAAGCAATATTACTTACTGCATTAATTTAGCGTTTTTTGTTAACCACTGGACAGGAGGCACCAATTTATTTCCACGTCTTTCATTCTGAACAAGTGGTGTTTGACTTATTATGAGCGTTGAGGAAACATGTTTCCTTTTCAAAAGTTCCTACCTTGAGCATCTTTTTGGTTGTGGCGTCAATGGATGAATGAAGACTGTTCTTGGGATCAGATGCACATTTACTTTACTGTTTATGACAAGACGAGAAAATATTTTTAGGATTATAGGAAAAAAATCTTGTCAGTATCCAGCCAGCTGTAAAGAAATTGTTGATATGAAACGGACATTAAAAACTAATGTTGGTAAGCTATACTGCATCTAATTGAGTTTTAGTAGTTTACTGTGGTCTATATATTAACATTTACTAAAATTAACTTTTGCTAAATAAGTTTATTAATGTTTAGTCCGGGCGGCACGGTGGCTTAGTGGTTAGCACGTTCGCCTCTCAGCGCTAGGGATTCCCGGTTCAAATCCCCATCTGGGTGGGAGTTTCCATGTTCTCCCCGTGTCTGCGTGGGTTTCCTCCGGGTTTCCTCCCACAGTCCAAAAACATGGATCAAGTCAATTGAATTCTCAAAATTGCCCCATATAGACTGTGTCTGTGTGAGTAAGTGTGTGCCCAGCGATGGATTGGCGCCCTGTCCTGGGTGTATCTGCCCAGCGCCCGAGACGTTCTCCCCTGGATGGGCATGGGGAACCCCACCGCGACCCTAATGATGCGGGAGATAATGAATGAATGAATGAATGTTTAGTCCACATTAGGTTGCCTGTTCTTGCAGGGTAGACGCACACTCACATGTAATGTGTTGAGTGTCATGACGTTAAACCATGAGAAAAAAAAAATCCATCCATGAATCCAACCCTGGGTTGAGCCTCAACAATTTTGGATGATTTTAAATCTGTCCATTAGAGGTCATCCCGAACCTGTAGTAATCGAATCCATAGTACAAAGAGAACAGAATTGTTGAGTAACTTGGAAAAAAATGTTCCAAAATGTATGGCTGTGTTTATTAGCATTTTAAAAAATCAAAGGGAAGTTATTCATTCATTATCTTCTGCTTTAGCCTATATTAGGGTCGCAGTGGGGTTCTCCATGCCCATCCAGGGGAGAACGTCTCGGGCGCTGGGCAGATACACCCAGGACAGGGCGCCAATCTATCGCTGGGCACACAGACACGCACGCATACACACTCTATATGGGGCAATTTAGAGAACTCAATTGACTTGTTCCATGTTTTTTGGACTGTGGGAGGAAACCGGAGATCCCGGAGGAAAACCACGCAGACACAGGGAGAACATGGAAACTCCACCCAGATGGGGATTCGAACCGGGAATCCCAAGTGCTGAGAGGTGAATGTGCTAACCACTAAGCCACCGTGCTGCTCCAAAGGGAAATTAGTTATATTGAAAAGACAAAGATTAAATGAGCCCACTAATTTGGGTTGACCTGCAGACTCTACATAGTTGAGATGGCTCCCTGGACACGAAAAAAAAAAACATCTTTAAAAACTAATCTTTTTTCCAATATGTAAAATATGTTTAGCGGTTTTATTTTAAAGTTATAAAATCATGAAAATTTTTGAATATCATGAACTTTAATTTTTCTAATGCAGTTTATCTTTTCTTTTTTGTGGTGCTAATATTGAAATATATTGGGCAATTCCTTCCATTGCTTGTTTTATGTTCTATGTACTATAAAGGTGGAAGATGATGTATCTGTTTTTTAATGTATATTTGTTAACTACATAAATACATTTGAACATACATAAATACATGTGAACATACATTGTTAATTTTTCAATAGTATTTATTTCACACGCACATCCATTACATAAAAGTAAATTCTTTATAGTTATATGTAAAAAAAACAAATAAATAAATAAAAATAAAAAAAGTTCCTAATTTTAACAGCATTTTTGTTAGATTTTGTAAATGCAACATTTTACTAAAAAAAAACAATAATGGAAATAAAACAAACATACAAAATACTGTAGCATCACAACATTACACATGCTACTTACAAAAGTATGCCTTTGTCATTCTTACAAAAGCTTGATTTCTCTTTGCACAAAAACACGTGGCTTATTTCCTGTGATTTAGCAGCAACAGAAAAGGCATATACAAAATGACAGGACAATGCAACTAATATTTCCACCATCAGCACACTTATCAAAGTCCTGAGCTCATCACTTATACAGCCTGGGGCATAAGGTTCAAAAGATCTGTTGTTCAAACAGGATCTTCTCAAAACCTTGAGGAGGAGTGTGGAAAAACTCACTGAACTGGCAATCCACAATAGCGCTGTCATCCACTACAACATTGTAATGGGAAAAATGGGTATTAATAAGTAATATGCATTAATCAGAGAAACCTGTTCATCCAAGTTTAACAAAACAACCATCATAATCATCATCATCTTCAAATGACGGTCACTGAGTGCAAGTTTATATAAATATAAACTGTAGAGTTGCATAAAGCATTAACAGCACAATATTTGAATAAACTATAAGCATATACAGTGGGTTGCAAAAGTATTCATACCCCTTGAACTTTTCCATATTTTGTCACATTACAACCACAAACATAAATATATTTCACTGGAATTTAATGTGAAAGACCAACACAAAGTGGTATACAATTGTGAAGTGGAAGGAAAATTATACATGAATCAACATTTTTTTTACAAATAAAAAACTGAAAAGTGCGACGTGCAAAAGTATTCAGCCCCCCTGAGTCAATACTTTGTGGAGCCACCTTTTGCTGCAATTACAGCTGCAAGTCTTTTAGGGTATGTCTCCACCAGCTTTGCACATCTAGTGACTGAAATTCTTGCCCATTCCTCCTTGCAAAACAGCTCAAGCTCAGTCAGATTGGATGGAGAGCGTTTGTGAACAGCAGTTTTGAGATCTTGCCACAAATTCTCAATTGGGTTTAGGTCTGGACTTTGACTGGGCCATTCTAACACATAAATATTCTTTTTTTTAAACCACTCCATTGTAGCTCTGGCTTTATGTTTAGGGTCGTTGTCCTGCTGGAAGGTGAACCTCCGCCCCAGTCTAAAATCTTTTGCTGACTCCAACAGGTTTTCTTCCAAGATTGCCCTGTATTTGGCTCCATCCATCTTCCCATCAACTTTGACCAACTTCCCGGTCCCTGCTGAAGAGAAGCACCCCCAGAGCATGATGCTGCCACCACCATATTTGACAGTGGGGATGGTGTTTTCAGAGTGATGTGCAGTGTTATTTCTCCGCCACACATAGCGTTTTGCATTGTGGCCAAAAAGTTCAATTTTGGTCTCGTCTGACCAAAGCACCTTCTTCCACATGTTTGCTGTGTCCTCAACATGGCTTCTGGCAAACTGCAAACGGGACTTCTTATGGTTTTCTTTTAACAATGGCTTTCTCCTTGCCACTCTTCCATAAAGACCACATTTGTGTAGTGCACGACTAATTGTTGTCCTGTGGACAGTTTCCCCCACCTGAGCCTTGGCTCTCTGCATTTCATCCAGAGTCACCATGGGCCTCTTGGCTGCCTCTCTGATCAGTGATCTCCTTGTTCGGCCTGTAAGTTTAGGTGGACGGCCTTGTCTTGGCAGGTTTACTGTGGTGCCATACTCTTTCCATTTCCGGATGATGGATTGAACAGTGCTCCGTGAGATGTTCAAAGCTTTGGAAATCTTTTTATAACCTAAGCCTGCTTTAAACTTCTCCAAAACCATATTCCTAACCTGTCTGGTGTGTTCTTTGGACTTCATGATGCTGTTTGCTCCCCAATATTCTCTTAACCAACATCTGAGGCCGTCACGGAGCAGCTGTATTTGTACTGAGATTAGATTACACACAGGTGGACCCTTTTGAGTCATTAGCACTCATCAGGCAACTTCTGAATGCAATTGGTTGCACTCAGGGAAAAGGGGGCTGAATACTTTTGCACGTCACACTTTTCAGTTTTTTATTTGTAAAAAAAATGTTGATTCATGTATAATTTTCCTTCCACTTCACAATTGTATACCACTTTGTGTTGGTCTTTCACATTAAATTCCAGTGAAATATATTTATGTTTGTGGTTGTAATGTGACAAAATATGGAAAAGTTCAAGGGGTATGAATACTTTTGCAACCCACTGTATAATTGAAAGGCCACTAAACCGTTTGTCTAGATAAATGATGAATCTTACCTGGATTAATAAAGGTGGTACAAAACAACCACCATCAAGTTTTCATATTGTGAGTCATTTTGTAATTGTACTTTATGTCTAATTTGCTAATTTTCAGCTATACTTTACAGCTGTAAACTACAACTATATTCTCTGTAACTCTGTCATAGCATCACATTACACTATGAGTGGTTAGAAGACCTGACTTTAGCAACAAACCAAGTGACTATAATATTTCATACATAATAAATGTGTATTAAAATTCAGGTGTGGCGTGCGATCTATATACAACTTACCATAAACTACGGGGTACACAGTCCCTCGAATACCCGATGCTGGACACTGCATGTTTTTCCCATTCAGATACAAGTTTAGTTCTACATGGTCATAAGTTAAACCCTGTGAAACAATAAACAAAATAAAAATAATTTCTAATGCAAATACTTTTACAATACCACATAGTGGAAGGTCCAATGGAGTCTGCAAAACTGATCTAGAGATTTCTTTTAAATAGTAAATTATTTAATCTGAAATATGTCATTTACATTTGGGCATTTAGCACACATTTTTTTAAGGCAACTTTATCCCAAATTGATGGTTGGGGAAAGAACACAGTGTTAACAAAAGTGAGTTTCAGACAATTTCAAAGAAAAGCTTTATCTTTGGTCTTTACTGTGTGGCAACACTTAATGCAAAAAATATATATACTGTGCCATCAGGCATGCCAAGGTTCAGAATTCGGACACTGTATGAGTGTCATGTGCAGCTTTGTAATTTCACTTGACATGAATTGTACATTTTATTTACTCCCAAATACAAGAAATTCTGGTATTTAATAATAAATATTTGGTATAAATCAACTTAGAGCTGCTGAGCAGGTTATGAGAACAAACTATAACTATGAGTTCTGAAAACTATACTCAACATTCTTACCACAATATCTCCTTCCTGTGGCACACTGTTGGCTGGCAAACGGTTCTTTTCTTCATTGTTGTGAAAGACAGATCCGTCATGGCGAAGCACCAAACTGTGAATGTCTTGGCCCAAGGGAATCTGGTTCAGGTTTGCTTTCTGTGTAGCCACACCTACACCCCACACACCTACAAGATGCCATGTCAAACAACCCATTCTGTTGTAAAAATTGTGGTTGCTACAAATACATATCAAATAATGTCACAGACTTTGAACATAAGGTCCAGAAATTGTTTTTTTATTCCAAAATATTTCAATCAAATGGCTCAAATATTTTACTATATTGAGTCTCCTAAAAGTACCGTGGCTGTGACTAATTAAACACCAGAAGACCTTGATTCTAAAAGCTATTTTAAACCATGATTTTTCCATGTTACTATTTGTTTCATCCAATAAAACACAATCAGTACTATTAATCGTATTACTACAAATAATTATCATAAATATGTTTAAATGACTTTCAATTTATTTTTTATTTTTTATTTTTTTGGTTATGTAAAATAAAAAAATTAAGTGGAAGATAATGAATGAATAAATTAATGAAATAACAACAACAATAAAAGCTTGCTTTAGAATTCCCCAACAACTACATTTTAAGCTTAAGATTAAGTTCGGTGTAGAGGACTCAAGTAGTCTGCACAACTTTAAGCCCACTTAAATCTTTTGAGATGAATTTGAATAATGAATTTGAATTTCTCTTTTAAAATTAGGGCTCTTACAACTATCCACAAATATGCCAATATTCCAGATATGTTTTGCAAATGTTTCACAAGATTGTGCAAGGTTGTTTTAGCTGCAAATAAAACCCACTTCTGTTAATACCCATCGTTTTGCAACAGATTATTCAACAGCCACACGAGATGTCTTCATAGTTTCACATTATTCATTCATTCATTATCTCCCGCTTTATCCTCTCACGGTGGGGTTCCCCATGCCCATCCAGGGGAGAACGTCTCGGGCGCTGGGCAGATACACCCAGGACAGGGCGCCAATCCATCGCTGGGCAAGTTTCACATTAATTCATCTTTTCTTTTATTTTTATCGATTATACGAAGCATTGAAGTGCATAGAAGTCCTGATCTGTTAAGCCTGCTTTAGCAGACAGCACATTTTACTCACCCGAGGACTGCACTTTGAATTCAAAGTAGCTCTTGTTTTGGTGAAGAGGGGCGTTGGCGAGACACGCTCCGCTCCCGCAGATCCGCCTCCCGCTTTTCACGACGACCACATCGGCGCCTGTAGGAGCAGAGCTACATTGACATCACTGCCACCCCGCTAAAGCTCTTAAACCTGGTAGGTACTATCTTGCACAACATACAGCACATGAGATCACAGCACAATGAATATAACGTTTCAAAAATCAGGATCTTTTTTTAGGAACAGTTGATTCATCCCTAAAGCTATTGCTACAAGCTAGCAGCAGGAACTTAAAACCTGGCCCAGCTGTTAGTGGAACCTATACATGAGCTGACACACGGATCTTTTAAACAAAACTATACAATTGTAGGCCCGTTTTAATCAGGAGCAAACGGGAAATCGAGAAAGCACGTTAATGAGTCACAATGGAAGGATGCTCTTCAGATTACCACATCCTTTTAGCGGCCAAAGCGGCTTTTATCAGCAGGGATTATATTAATCTTTTTTTCCTACCCATGTGGTGAGTGTCGAGTTGAACAGTGGGCATTTCTTTTAGTGGTTTATGATCAGATCCCCCATCACCACAACAGCAGCCCAAACAGCACGTAAACATCGCGGCCATTCCACGGTCCCTGTAGTGTGGGAGCTTTATTAAGGATCTCTGGGCAGCACGATGACGCGGCAGACGAAGCTTTGCGATTGGTCGCACTGCTTTTATTACCAGCAGAGCAGGGCAGGGATTACGTCACATTTAAAATGGCAGCGCACGAAGTCCCTTATATGTCCTGTGCCTTGTTATTTTATTAGTGGTTAGCACGTTCGCCTCTCCGCAGTGGAACCTATATGTTAGTGGAACCTATACATTACTCTCAGCACTAGGGATTCCCGGTTCAAATCCCCATCTGGGTGGAGTTTCCATGTTCTCCTCGTGTCCGTGTGGGTTTCCTCTGGGTTCTCCGGTTTTTAAGGGGTGTTTTCCATGTATCTATTTTCATGAAGGCAGTTAAATAGGAAAGTTTCTTTAAATTAAATGAACCTTTTTTAAACATCATTTAGACAAACCAGTTGAACCCTTTATGGTACGCTTAATGAAATCCATCCATCCATTATCTTCTGCTTTATCCTATATTAGGGTCACGAGGGGGGGGGTTCCCATGCCCATCCAGGTGAGAACGTTTCGGGCGCTGGGCAGATACACCCATGACAGGGCGCCAATCTATCGCTGGGCACACACTCACACGCACAGACATGCACACAAACACACTCTATATGGGGCAATTTGGAGAACTCAATTGACTTGATCCATGTTTTTGGACTGTGGGAGGAAACCGGAGAACCCAGAGGAAACCCACACGGACACAGGGAGAACATGGAAACTCCACCCAGTTCTGCCCATCCAGGTGAGAAGGTTTCGGGCACTGGGCAGATACACCCAGGACAGGGCGGCAATCTATCGCTGGGCACACACTCACTCACACAGACACGCACACATACACACTCTATATGGGGCAATTTGGAGAACTCAATTGACTTGATCCATGTTTTTGGACTGTGGGACGAAACCGGAGAACCCAGAGGAAACCCATACGGACATGGGGAGAACATGGAAACTCCACCCAGATGGGGATTTGAACCGGGAATCCCTAGTGCTGAGAGTAATGTATAGGTTCCACTAACATATAGGTTCCACTGCTGAGAGGCGAATGTGCTAACCACTAAGCCACCGTGTCGCCCTTAATGAAATTGATTATGTTAAATTATGTGTGTTTTTCCTTCTTAAAATTAGATATTACATATTATACCTGGTAGGTACTATCTTGCATGGGATCACAGCACAATGAATATAACGTTTGAAAAATTAGGATCTTTTTTAGAAACAGTTGATTCATCCCTAAAGCTATTGCTACAAGATAGAAGCAGGAACTTAAAACCTGGCCCAGCTGTTAGTGGAACCTATACATTATCTGACACGTTTGCTTTTAAACATATTTTAAAGTGTGTTTAATTAATTAAATGTTTGTTGCTTAAAGGAAACATTGTATAAATCAATTTCTTAAAAAAAAAAACTTATAACAAACAGGTCTAGTATTCAATGTATGATACATTTTATATTTAATACAAAGTCGCATTTTCTGTTGCTTACAGGCAATTCCGTTCTATCATAAACCACAGTTTTAACCAAAATATTATAACATTAAATTATCATATCACAATCATTACAACATTACAATCAGGTGTTTTTTTTGTTTTTTTTAGAAAAATGATTAAAAAAATAACAATAACCTACAAAAATATGTAATAAAGTAATGCAGTTACACACACAGGTACATTCATGTATTCCCCAATATCACTAATGTTCTTCACTGCGCATGGATGTTGGAGAAGCAAATTCTCTCAACAGAAAAACACCAGTAAATAACTGTAAGAATGCTGGAACAACCTGTGTTTTTGCATAATTTTGCAAGGCTGCACACGTCCTCTAGGGGGAGGTGACTGCTCTGGTAGAGGATTGAGACCTCACCAAACAACTAGAACGAACGTGAAAAACACTCGGTGATACCACTTTTTAGAGGGCCATTAGGCAGTCAACTTTACATGTTTATAAATTTTTCGAAACATGTAATGTTTTAAAAAATACTTCTTATCAAGCAAAATCAATTCATGTAAATCTGTATCCTTTCAGACGTGGGAACCACTGATTTAGGTAATTCCAGTTTTCATAAAGGGATGAATAAGGGATGAGTTGTAGAGTCTAAATTTACATAAACTCTGTATTATTGTGTTCTTTTAGATTTTAAAAATCATATTATTTTCATTAAAAAATAAATAAGGAAATGCATGATAATAAAACAGCTTTACAAGATCTTTATATCAAAAGCTGGAATTGATCCCCTCTGCTAAGTTTTACCATACACTGCAACTCAGACCACTGGGCAGTTTTGAGCCTTTGACAGCCTTGCATCACATTTCAGTGTTACAGTAGTAGTGTTCCAATTACTTCAGGGTAATTGGGAATCATGCATCACAGCATTGGTCAGTAAAGACACTATATGTCTGGCACATGCACTCACTGCTTTTTACCTTGAAAGGTACAAAGCAAAACACACCTGGTAAAACTTTTATTATAAACCTGCATATTCTTAATGTCTACATCATATACATTTTAATTATATATTATTTTGGAAGGCGGCAAGGTGGCTTAGTGGTTAGCACGTTCGCCTCTCAGCACTAGGGATTCCCGATTCGAATCCCCATCTGGGTGGAGTTTCCATGTTCTCCCCGTGTCCGTGTGGGTTTCCTCCGGGTTTTCCGATTTCCTCCCACAGTCCAAAAACATGGATCAAGTCAATTGAGTTCTCCAAATTGCCCCATATAGAGTGTGTTTGTGTGCATGTCTGTGCGTGTGAGTGTGTGCCCAGCGATAGATTGGCGCCCTGTCCTGGGTTTATCTGCCCAGTGCCCGAAACATTCTCACCTGGATGGGCATGGGGACCCCCCCCCACGCGTGACCCTAATATAGGATAAAGTGGAAGATAATGAATGAATGAAAAGGATTATTTTGTGATTTTTTTTTATCATACCAGTCTTAAAATGCCAGTGGCACAGTTCTGTCAGACCAACTCATTCCAGTGCAACAGCAACATCATCCATTAGGCAAATAACACCTGCTGTGTGGTGATTCTGATCATTAGCTAGAAAATGACTACATTCTGTAAATTTAGAACTACATATTTATGTTCAGTTGGAGGTGGGCAAAAGCAGCTATGAGTGTTAAAAAAACAAGGTGATGTACCTTTTTAATGGATCAAGATGAATGTAGTAGCTTAGCCCCCTAGCGGCGCTCGGCGTCATCAAACATCCCGCTCCAGGTCGAATCAACCAATCAGCGCAATCCCGCTGAGCGCGCGCGCCAGCTCACTGATGGCATGGAAACAAGGGGAAGAAAAATATCGAGGTCAAAATATTTTGCCACGTGACACTCTGGTTATTGGTTATCGATGCAGCGCGGGCCGCTGGCACATGGCTCGGTGGCGTGACGTGCGCTCAGCTGTTTGTAGGCAGAACTTGCGAGCCGCAGAACAGCAAATCGATTACTCACTAGTGTTCAGCCGCTGGAGAAATGAGTGAGTGAGCTGATGATTGTGCACACGCACAGATCACAACTCACTACATTCGACATCAGGCGCGGATTAAAGGTTTACGCTCCGTATCCAAATGCTAATCACTAAACTCGAGTGTGAACACTTTTTTTTTTTTTTTTAACTCTCACGTTTTCATGTTTTGCATAGCAACTGTCCTCATCCCCCACCCTGCTCTTAAAAAGGGATCCTCCAGCTTTAGAAAAAAAAAAAAGATTTCCGTTAGATGTGGAATTTTGCGCGCGGTCATTATGGCGTCAAATAGGTTATTATAACCGGCGTCAAGTTTAGAAATATAACAGGGCTGTGATGATATCGTACATTTTTAACGTTTGGCGCAGTCAAGATAAATAACCAACGTGTCCGTGCCTTTAAATGGTTAAACTTTACACTATTTAAAAGCGTCAAGTCTGCACAGCAACAAGCGCAAGTCAAGACTGCGCCGCGTCCTCTCTGAGCTTCTCTCTGCTGACGCTGTTTACGTTATGCGGCTGACTGAAGCCTGAGCGGCTGCAAAACCAACGAGCAGAAATGGACCGCGGATCTCGGTTATTCCTCGATGAAGCGAGGCACCGGCGGCTGCATATTCTTCTTACACTGCAAAACGCCGAACAGTGCTCGTCACTCTGGCTACTGACAAACCCGGACTAAAATCTGTGTCGGGGTAGATTAGAATACAACTCGCTACACAGCAATCGACCTGTTTTGCAGGAGCCATTCGGGGTTATAGACTCTCGGTATGGTTGCAGGTAGATATCAAGACACTTTCAGGATATACATTAATATAAATCTAAAGAATGCTTAGTGAGATCGAAAAGTGGATTGAAATGTCCAGGCCATATACGTTAATCATTTGACCTGGTTACTCGTGACGACCCGCTCTTATGTCATGACTGTATCTCTCGTTTCAGCGCGATGGACCTCCTGGAAGAGGAGCTCACTTGTCCTGTGTGCTGCTGCCTGTTCGAGGACCCACGCGTTCTGCCCTGCTCGCACAGTTTTTGCAGAAAGTGTTTGGAGGGCATCCTGGACGGTAACCGCGGTCCCGTGTGGAGACCGCCGTTTAAATGCCCGACCTGCCGAAAAGAGACGACGCACAACGGCGTGACAAGTATCCAAGTCAATTACTCATTACGCAGCATCGTGGAGAAGTACAACAAGATTCGGACGAGCCCAAAGATGGCTCAGTGTCGCGCTCACAGCGGGCAGCCGCTCAACATCTTCTGCGCCACCGACCTGAAGCTGATCTGCGGATTTTGCGCAACGACCGGGGAGCACAAGGGTCACAAGTTCTGCGCGCTGGAGGAGGCATACGAGCGCGAGAAGTTCGCCTTCGAGGAGCTGATCTGCTCGGTGGAAAGTTGGAGAAGCGCCGAGGTACTATCGTGTCTGGAGGCTCTGGAAGGCGCGAGAAAAAAGGCGCTAAACATGGTTTCTCGAGATGTGGCGCGGGTTTCCGAATACTTTGACAAGCTGTTCCGGGCGCTCGAGCACAAGCGCGGCGAGATCTTGTCGGACTTCGAGACCCTGAAGCTGGGGGTCATGCAGACGTTCGATCCAGAGATCAACCGGCTTCGGTCTGCACTGGAAGAGCAGCAGCGCGCGTTGCGGGTGGCCGAAGCTTTCCGCTCGCTCTCCGAGCCGCTGGTCTTTTTACAGGGCATGCAGGACTTTCGCGAAAAGGTGCGCGTCATCCGCGAGACCACGCTGCCGGTGAGCACAGAGGTGGATGTCGGCGCGCTGGTGCCCTGCTTCGACGTTCACGAGTGGGACCGAGTGCGTCTCGGGGACGTGGACTCGCTGCGCGCTCCGCACGACAGCGCAGCTCTCCGTTTACCGGGCGCGCGGCTCGCCCCCCCACCGTCCTCGCGCATCCTGGGTGGAGGCTTCGCGCTGCTGTGCCTCGCCGTCTGTCTGTGCGCCCTGAAGCTCGCAGCGTCGGACTGCTTTTTTACAGATCTGATAGCGAAATCAGAATGGGCGCTCAGGAGCGTGTCCGTGCACGCTCCCGCTGAAATGCTGCGCTGGATGGCAGCGTGTTGGAAAGAGGCGCTGGGGAAATTCGCGCTCCTTAGTGAGCTCTGTGGAAACTGCGTTACGGAGTTCATTGAAACGACGTCAGAGTTTATCAGCTGATTTTGACCGGTGGGACTCTAATTTACCTTCTTTATGGGGTTTAAAGATCAATCTAGTTTTACTATATTTTCAATCCACACTTTATACGCACAAAATCTCTAAGTGACTTCATAAGTCTGTGCGTGTACACTCGTATTACTTATTCATGACTACAAACAATTTCTTTAAAGTGCACAGTCAGCTCGTGTCTTGATTAAAGTGGACGTAAGAATGTGTGCGAATTTGTTTTCAGCGACTGACCAAGAATTACGAATGTTGACTTTACTACGTCGATCCACTACAGCTGAACAAATGACTCACCATAATTACTACAAACATTTTATACTGAGTACAAGTAAACATGTTTCTAAAACCGTCTGTTTTTTATTATTATTATTTAAAGTCAGTGGCTTGCATCGTTTGAATCCTGACCTCTTCTCAAACTTGTACAACTCCCTTGGCATTTCCCATCAGTTGCATTATTTATACTTATTTTTCCAATATAGTCTACAAGAAAATTCTTATTCTCCACTGCTTCTAAAAATATCTAATAGAGATTTAATAGCTGATCAGGTGTTTGTTTTGTTTGTCTCTCCTTCAAGACTCAAGGTTAAGGGTTACATAACCGGATGCAGAAGTCTATATACATTTTTCTATATACACAAACGACCAAACCGTTACCAATAGCTTTAAAATACAAGTTAAAATATTGTGGTTATGAGAAATAAAAACGTAATTTGTTTTGTGACCATGAAGTCCTGCCGAAAATTATATAAAGTTTCCTTTTAGTTTGTTTTAGTATATGCGTCATACATATTTTTGGTTATAAGCAAGATATTCAAAACATAATATAAAATATTGTAAATTTACAGATCTTGTTTATATTGCAATGTTTGTTCTTATTTAAAAACATGTATTTTGTGTGCAAGGTTAATTATGCACAGCCATATCAGTATTTTTACTGCTTTCCTACAACATACTCATTTCAGCACATCACTGACTTGTGTAATACGTAATTAGGTTATTCTGGTCATACTGTATGATTGTGTACTCCATGAATCAGAATTATTTAACTAGAGAAAACATTTTGCACCTAAATCTCTACACGACTTATGTGCAAGCCAAATAAGACAAACATAATAACCAAGTTATCTTTAAGAAGCTTTTCGATGGCTGGTATTTTTCTTCTTCGAAAGGATTTGTTGGTAACCACTGATTTGTTTAGTGTTTTCTAATTGATAGTTCTTAGTAAGAAGTTATCAATATAGTTCACTTAGCAAAAGTTTTACTGGTACCTTTAGGAGCGCTTACTGAGATTTAAAAAGGAGTATATTGAGAAAGACTCCCTACCAACCTTAGCTGTCTGAATTCAGTACGGGAATCCAAAGAGAAATCCTCCAGTACTTAAGGCCTGTGACGTCAGCACCCACCAGGGTTTACTCGGCACGTCACATACACATGTATAAATTTAGCCGACTGTTGCCAGGCAAATTCCCGGTGAAAAGTGACATTAGTTGTCCTCAGCCTCCGATAACCTAGTTTATAAAAATAAAGCTTACATAACGGGAAATACATCGAAGAATGAATTTTAATGAAGAGCCAAATAAACGTCATAAGTATGAGAGCCAACAGTGCGAGCGCGCGGCTATTGGTTCATTTTGATCAACGACGCTTGAAATCTTAGTGAGTGCAGATTAAAGCAAAGGACAATCACCCGAGACGTTGTATTGTTATTTTTGCCATGGACTACTTTTACCTGTATAATCCTCGATCATGTAGCCGATGCACTTGCAGCTGCCTGCGTTGTAGAATGAATGAGTAGTGAACTCTTTCAAACCGACATCGATAAGAATATACAGCTGCACTGTACTCATCTGTAAATATTCGCAAATGATGTAAGATTTTCTGGTGTAGCTTGTATTCTGAGCTCATTATAAGACAAGGACAACATGATGAATCCTGGACCTGTAAATTAAGCAAAATACTATCATTTAAAATAAATACGTGGTTACATCTGAAAGTAAAATAAAGCCACATGGCCGACCTGAACCCTGTGCACTTTACGAATCCAATTAATCTGTGCGTATCGAAGCTTTGCAAAAAATAAGACATATACAGTAGTAATCCACTCGTCGTTCATTAAAGTACTATTTTACTACGAATGTTTTAGACGCACGTTAAAACTATACATGTTTTTTTCCCACACGAATGTGTGTAGGCAGGCAATCGCCTTAGGCCCCTGGCAATTATTATATAAGATTTATATAAGATTGCAGACTAACAAATTCAAATGCGAAAATTGATTTTTTTTTTTTAAAGGTAAATTGAGGCTTTGTATCATAACAGAAAAATTTTAATGACGGAAAATGATGCACGAAGTTACAAATTACACTTTACAAGCCTTCTGAACTTGACTGATTTTAAACAAAGTGTTAATTTAGATAAGATTTAACGAAAACATCGCACATTTACTGACTTACAAAGTAAAGTTAAATTCTCGAAAATTATTCAGGGTATCAAAAAGATGAAAAAAAAAAACTACACCGGACTGCCTAGGAACAAAACAGCATAACGCTCCTATTCTGTTAACTTCACATCAGGCCTTTACTTTATTTCTAAGCACGGACCGTAAACACGGGTCACAAATATTGCAGCGTGTTAATTTTGATTATTCAAAAAAAAATATTCACGACAATCATGGTATGAAATCTTCTCACTCCTTTATGAGATGACGGAATAATACGATCGGACAGATTTATGCAAATCATTTTAATCCTAGACTGCACGCGCATTTTTATTTTGTAGTTAAATTCATTCCGCAAACAGAGACAAAATAACGAGCTTCATTTAATTACGTTATTTTCATTCTTTAAAATGTAGTTTTTTTTATTTAATTGATCGGTTTTAAATTAAAAAACGAAACTTTTTCAACCGACTAAGTGAGGGACAGGTTAATTCTCCCTTTGTTAAGTGTTCAGACGCTTAAGCATAAACTGAGAACATGACCTGCATTATGAAGCGATAACTTTCGGCTGTGTGTAGGTTTACTGTAGCCACAAAACACGTGTACAGGTTAAGCAAATACCAGGCAACGTTTTTTTCAGAAATGCAAATCTTTAATAGGAAAACGGGTACAACAGAACGTGCATACATTGTTTCAGAAACTAACAATTTATACAAAGAACATTTGACGCCTTAGAATTGGGCTGTTTCCTTTTCTTGATGTGAACCTCCGATGAGAACATAAGCAGCTTGGATATCGGTGAGTCAGCTGCAGCTCACATACATCGTGCCGCTTTTTGCTTTCTTACTTCAGCAGCACGAGCATACTGGAGACTTCAGCCATCGTGTAACTCCAATATTTACATGCTGCTAAAGCAAGGCAACATGTACATATTCACTTGCAAATGTGTGTATGTATATATTCAAGGTCCAAAGCAGTGATGATGCAGCACAGCATGGCCTGCATCTCTACATCACCACAAACCATTCTGTGCTGCTACACCACCACCTGAAACGTGGCTTTCACACTGGCAAAGATTTAGAATGACCTAAAAACAGAAAAAACAGAAAATTTACAAAACAGCAATATTTCAGGATTATTTAAGACATTGTAAATAAAATTGCAAAATGTATAGTACTTCTAACTGAAACACAGTATTTTAAGAAACAGGAGAACACATGGAGCCCTGAACAAGTGCTCAAACACTACTCACAGGAAAGTCTCGTGGCCCATGAGCCAGTATATCATGATCAAGGGCTGACCATGTAAATGTCCTTTATTATTTTAGATCAGCCAAAAAACTTGTCAAATGTTACAAAGCATTGCAAAAGATAAAAGCTGGAGAAGTTAAAAGTGTAATAATGTTTTTAAACAACAAACCTAAGCTATTATAAAAAACTAAACAATTAATTATTTATATAAAAATAAAGTAAAAAAAAAAAAAAGAAAGAAAAAAAAGAAAGAAAAACATCCATCATAAGGGATAGGGGGGAAAGGTAATGGTTACTACAGTCTGTGTAATAGTCACATTTAAACCATCCCTGAAGTACAATGTATAAAGCAGTATATAATTTAAAATTCAATACAAAACTTTTCAAAACTGCATAATAGAAACAAACACTTTTTACATTAACATTCACAAAACAGCTTGAACACCCCTGCTAAAATGTTGTGGTCTTTCAGTATAAGTAGATTAAAAACCCTCTAAACAAACCTAAAAATAATACTAAAAAAAAAAAAAAAAAAAAAAAAAAAACCCATACAGCACACCTCCAGTTTCTGTTTTGCTGCAAAACTGCAAAATAATGAATATGGGTTACATTTTGTTTTACATTTTCAAGTTTGTTAAAACTTTGCAGATTGTGATATTTTAAAATGTGTAGATGATCGCAACATCTGAATTAGAAACCCCTAATTTAATCAGGACCCTTAATTTGATCAGGAGTGCTTAAGCAAATGTTTAGTGCTAACCTGAACACAGAGACTCTCAATTCGTATTAATTTTATTATATAATATCAACATTATTATAAAGGTACAAATTAGGGACAAAAGCAGGATGTAGATGTGGTGCAAGCTTTAAATGACTAGTTTGAGCTCAAAACAAAATGTACTTACCAAAATGCCTGAATTTGAGAAGATACAATCCACAGTACATGGGAATTACAAAGTTAGAAAAAAAAGGTTTATGGCCACTTTTCTGAATTCTGAGAATTCTGTAATTTTACACAAGAATTCTGTAAACTACATGTCACTTGAACCAGTTCGTTCAGACCTGCTTTAATCATGTTTTGTTGTAGTTCAAAAGTGGCAGAGAATCTATCATTCATAGATTTATCATTTTTCACTATTATTTAAGTTTTCACTTCCAATAGTAATACCATTTTAAACTTTCACTGCATTCAGGGTGTAGAAAAAAATATAAAACATTACAGGCCATATTGTGATTCTTGTTGCCAATATTAAGAAATTAGTGTGCTAATGTGGACATATAACTGGTTTCAAATTGACAACCTGCTCATCTACAAATCTGTAATTTCACCATGCATATGAGTTCACTATCATTTTCTTTTCAAAATATCCAATAATTATCTACAAAGATCAAACTTTGTGACATTTCTAATGTCCACTCACAATTTATCTTCAAGTTTAACAACACTCCAAAGACTGGCAATACAACTGGTAAGTCAGTAAACTTTAGTAGACTATATGGGGCCTTAAAAGAAGTTAATGTATATACATATAGGGCTAGGGTAACGCATCAACTACGTCGATGTAATCGATTACGAAAACACATCAAGTTGCATTACTTCGTTGACGCATCAACAAAATGGCAGTGCCCTACCAAAAAGATGAATTTATCCAGAGTGCAAGTACTAGCAGCAGCTGAAAATCACCCATGTGCATCTAAAGTGTGGGAGCACTTCACACAAACACAACAGCATGGTGCTCGGTCAGTTTTGCAAAGTGAAGATGGTTTTAACAGTACAAGTTGCAATGAACAAGCGTTTAAAGTGCAAACATCCAACTTTATCCACATGGCAGCAAAACCTTCTTATCTTAGCATATTATTTTGACTTAACACATTTAATGCATTTCTGTTATTAGTGGTGCATTACTAACCGTTCGTTATCCTGTTGTAGATACATGCAGCTTTTCTTAATACCGCTCATGCACAGTGTTTTCATATCGCATTCAGATAAATTCATGCCTGTATATGGTCAACAAAAATCTATATATAGTCCACATATACTCCATAAAATGTCGGATTTTATTGTCTACGATATTCGTGGCCCAGAGTTGGCAAGTAACGAAATAAATATACTTCGTTGTCGTACTTATGTTGTTCTTTTTGGCATCTGTACTTTACTGAGTATTTGTCACTTAATACTTTTTACTTCTACTCACAACATTTCAAAAGAAATACCTGTACTTTTTACTCAAAAAACAGGTTTGTTACTTTAATTTCACAACATATATTTATAGATCGATTACATTGCTTTATTCCAGTTCAGGAGGGGAGCGGAGCTCACGCTGGCTCAACAAATACATCATGGTCAAAGACTATTTTGTGTGTCAAAGAATGAAGCACTCATTGCGTTTAAGAATTCAGCATGAAATGTGAAAACGCACATTGCAGTAAATGAGCGATTATGTATTACATGTCCACTTCATAATTAATCATTTTTATTTGGTGCAATAGTTTAGCTGTTGTTGACGGGTTGTGTTAAACTTACAGTTGCTTAAATAAAACTTTATCTTGTTGAGCCCCAACATCTAATTTAACCTGCTAGTTAATGTTAAAATGTAAGACTCACAGAAGGAAGGACACTTTAAACGTTATGCTTTTATATTAATTAGCTGAGTTTTGATTGAATTTTAATGTGTCCTCTTCTGTAAAGCATTATACTGAGAGACTAATGTCATGTCCCAACATGTAGAATATTTTTCAATATTAATAAATCACTACATTAACAACCACATTATTCAACCACTGCTTTGGTTAATTGTTTTAAACATCAGAACATTTAATTAAAATCTTGGGGTCTATTACTATACAGATATGTCTGATATCACATGGTTTTAGATAGGATTCTTAAAAGGGGAGGGGAACATAACATACTACATGTTTTCATGTGATGGTGTTGGGCACCTTTGATTTGAACAAAAAGATTTTTAAAGAAATTTACAATGTAAATTATACCGTTAAATTTAATTAGAGGTGATCTTTTAAATAAACACTTTTAGTGCATGTACTTTTATATTTGTACAGGGTTTTTTTTTTTTTTTTTTTAAGTCAACTATTAAAAGTAATTTTACAATATACTAATACTTTTAAGTATGGGAATTTATTTTAAAATATTCCACCATCATTCTAATGTGCTTTATATTATACTTGAATTGTTGAATCGCTTGTGGAGATTTTCTTTTCTTTGATAAAACTGTTAATGCAAAAGCATTTTTGTGTTTCAGTAGTGCCCTTAAGATCACTAATTATGATTAAAGGTAAAATAATATTTCATCATTAAAGGTTTTTATATTTCATTATTTTGGAGAAGTTACTTTAATTCTAAACACAAGTCACATTAGAGTAATAGTTTTTAGATTAATCAAAAAAGAAAAGAATCATCAGATTGACAAAATTAATCGTTAGGTGCAGCCCTAACTATACATTTTGTTTTTAATGCCTACTTATATTGGCAAAGTTTAAATCTTGAGAATATGTTGTTAAACGATTTACTTTCAGGAATAAACAAATGACCAGAAGAAATATGTACAGTGAATGACCACATTACTTGGTTATTTCACATGTTAAAATTTATTAAATTGAGGTGAAGGTAAACAGTCTCATCTCTGATGTTAAAACTCCCCTGTTGCCTAACAGTGTTCAGTAATTATTCTGACATGAACTTACTGTGTCCAACATGTTTCATCACAGACATCAGTTTCAGTAATTCTGAAGCAACAATCTGCAGACTGAGACTGACAGGTAAATGTGCATACATGGGGTTCATAATCAAATGTCATAATCAGAGTCATACACATTGCCAAATCTAAAAATTGTAAAATTGAAATAATACAGTTTACTGAAAATGAAATGTTGGTGTCAGGTCACTTGTGTAAAAGCTAAAGAGAAAAACATTTCAGGCTTTGATGCCTGATTTTCTTCCTTAAAAATGGACTGAACTGTAATTAACACCCACGCACAGATAGTGTGATTTTAGAAACAAACTTTTACTCTACAAATTCAGCTTTTGCTTTATTCAAAGCGCTCATTGGTACAATTTGACAAACTGTAGTGAACCGAATCCATTTCACTCCTATTGTACTACACATAAACATAACCATCACCTGATTATAAAGTTAAACAAATGGTGAGTGTGTTGTGTGTGTGTGTGCGCACGCATTGAAATCATACACTGACATGTGTGTGATTTTTTATTATTATATATATATATATATATATATATATATATATATATATATATATATATATATATATATATATATATATAAATAAATAAATCACACATACATACATGTCAGTGTATGAACAAACCAAATAATTTATTTGTAACTGCCACTTAATCTATAACCTGCTTTTATTTAGACTTTAGTATGGGTATACTTGCATTTAATCATTTGTTTTCAGGTTTAGTATCACACTGGCTTAGTATCAAATCAATAATGATTTTTTATTCTAAACAAAAAGGAAAATTTTTAATCTATAATAAAAAGATTATAAATTAAGTAGTAAGCATATCCACGATTTCAAGCCAAACATTTATACTGGTTAAAGGCATTCAATCCTAAATTAATTATAAAAGATATATCCCCTTATATAAATCATCATTACTAAGCTACTACAATAAGGCAAACTAAAGGTTTTTTTTAAAAAACATTTACAGACCAACAAGTTAAAGCAACTTTGTATGCATGTACACAATTAAATTTCTTACTGACATTAAACACCAAAGGATGCACTTATACACCTAGAAGGAAGATTTAAGAATACACATACATTAAAGTTTAGAATTAAACAAAATACATTATGCTTACAGTCATACATACCATAAAAAATTTAAATAAAAAAAAAATTGTTAACACAAATGCCATAGGCCCGTGTTCACCTATATCACCTGACCTTCAGTTTATGGGCCATCATCTAACACTACCATTGTTGACGTCACGACTGAAAAAGAACACACCCTCTCAATAGCCTTCACAACATCTGTTATACAACCTTACAATCTACACACACATGAAACCTATAAATTCTTCCATGTAAAAAAATAAAAAACATTTGATATGATTACAGTAGCTAACTATTACTTAACATTAATTTTGGTTCTGTCACCGAATGTGAAAGTGTGACATGTGATGACTACAAAACTAAATGAGACAACAAACCCCTCAGTCAAATATTTACCCTTAATAAAGTCAGGGCAAGAGCGACAGCAGGCCAGCGAGCACACCTGCACAGCACCCGTGCACCTGAGGAAAGCCAGAAACAAACAAACACATGCGTGCATGCAGGCACGTGCGCACATACACACAGCTGTGCCCAAATAAGAACCTCACTTTCAGGATGTCTTTTAAACATAACAAAAGCAAATACCAACACATTATATTTTCCTGTCTTTCAATTTCTCGTCAATACTATGGTGCATAATGAAGTCCACACTAGAGTCTATGCCTCAGAATCAAATAGAAAAAGTTGTCAAAAGACTTGAAAACATTCAGCTCCATCCACATCAAAATTGATTTAACTTTGTCCCTCTCATGTAGATATTGTAAGGCACAGTGATATAGTTCATACTGAACATTTTAAAATTACCACAAATTAAACTGCATATACTAGCAGAATAGTTTTAAATTTTTGATTCAGATTACTGACAACCATTGAACAGCCTAGACTGTAGAAATGGAGGGGGGCAATAAAATACATTTTGGGGGACCCCTAAAAAAATTATAAAACAAAAATAAAATAAAATTACACACATTAGTTAAATTGTGACATTACTGTGTAGCTGCTATGTAGTGATGTAATTATTAGGCCAAAAAATCTGTTCATTTAATGCAAGCTGAAAACACATTATGCTAATAAATATACAACTGCTAATGCTAATCTGACTCACATCCTTGAAGCACTAGGTTGAATTCAAAACAGCAGTCTGTTGTTTGATGTCTATCATAGTGGCATGCTGAGCCTACAAGAAAATGTCAGAAGTCCAATAAAGCACACAGCTTTATTTTTACAGACTGCATCCATCTACACACTACACGAGGTGACATTACTGCAACAAACGGCTAAAAATAGAGTCCGACCAGATCACAATCATATCAAAAAGTGTTGTATGATGTATTATAGAAGCTAAACACACAATTAATAAAACAAGTTTATACAATTAGTGTGTAGTTTGTGATCAGCTTCAACAACTAACAAATTAAAACCTGTTTAGTCCCATTACTTTGATGTAGTAATGAACACCCAAATAAAAAAAAATAACTAAAATGTTAGGAACAAGGCAAATGAAAATAACATGCCAGCAAACAGAATGTACCCTTTTATATTGTTAAGAACATAATTGTTCTTTCACTCATTCTGGCTGCTTTTAAATACCGTGGTAACTTCACAACCAACAAATTACCTAAAACATTTTTTTTCTTTAGTGCATTTTTGTTATTTAGTCTTCACAGAGAGTTAACATGCAGGATTTCCTGTATGGAGCCCCCACGAATGCACAAACACCAGCATAAAAACAGTTGCTTTAGACAACTTGGTTAGCTATTTTTTTATTATATTACATCACATTACCACGAGTATTTAATATTATGACTAAAGTCAAATGATTTCTTTTAAGATCACTTCCTTATTAATATTTGTTACAGGTTTAAAAAAAAAAAAAAAAAAAAAAAAAAAAGTATATAAACACACTTATGCTATTACTGTTAAAAAAGTACTACAATTTTATATATACTTGTGTAAAAGAGAAAGAAAATGAGCAGCTGGAAAGCACAAACCACACCTTGTCCAAATCACAGAGTACTACATTATAAAAAAAAGAGCAATTAGTAGCTGCAGTGTAACTAATAAAGTTAAAAGCATGCACAAAATGGTACAAATTGTAACATTTTTGCAATACACACACACTATTAAACACAAGGTCTCAAACAAGGCTGATCAAAAGCAGATGAAGCTTTTTATAGCAAAACAAGTCTTACATAAATTAAAAACAAAACATTTTTCATAACATGTATTTGATATTTAAAAAGATTAATAATAATATTAAAATATTTGAAATTATTTTCGCACACCTGGTATAGACAGGAATACAGTGACAGCACTGGGCCAAAAAACTACTAACTTGCTAATAATCAGGCTATGGGACAAGAGTGCCTGTAGGTGTTTCACAAAAAGTCTACTGATCAAAAGGTAATCTTGTGAAGAAAAAAAAAGTTGGTTGTGGGTTATCTGAGGGGGTTTCCCTACAGTCCCAACAACCCACGAGAGGAAGCCCACACTGTGCCAGCAAATAAAATGTTGAAATTAAATCAGCATTAAACACTAATGCACATGTCTTGTGGGTTAAGCAGTGGGATACACAGGCCCTACAATATATGTATTGGGTAAGGGGGAAGCCTGACAAGAATTCATGAACTAATATTCCTACAGACCACCAGCACATTAAACAAGAAACTAACACCTTTTACTTCATGGATCTGATGAAATGGATAATTTTTTAAATATCAAAAGTCAAAACTAAATATTTAGAACCCAGTTATGAAAGACATCCAATAAGCAAATTAATTTAAAAACTGTACAATTTTTATGCATTATTAATACTACACTACATAAACTAAATCACAGCCAACCCTCCAAGTTTTCACGTATCAATAGGAGACTAAATGTTAAACCATCACCCCACGAGACATAAAACCATCAGTTACACCAATTACGAGGTCACAGTGTCACGGTAATGACTTAACGACCTCGGTATAGGACTTCAGGCTTAGGAGACGTCAAACGCAAAATTGTGTACATTTTAGCCGGTAAAACGCAGGCTAAAATTAACGCAAGCTGTGCACCTTTCGAAACCCAAACCGATAGGCGTATACTTTATTTATAGTTATGCTCGTGATTTAAGTACAAGACGGGTAGTCAAGAATTATGGAAATAGCATTTTCGACACCAAACGCCCACTGTCTTAACTGGACAGTTGAATGTTATATGAAAGGCCCAACAGATATATACAAATGTACAAGGCAGAGCAACATTGCACCTCAAAACACAACGAACAAACATCAATTGATCTGTGCAGTTTTACAATGAAGCCGAAAGGAAAATATAAATTTTTTGCACAAAGTTGCAAGTGTGATGCGTTGGTGAGAGAAAGCAGATCCGCCACATCACAACACGCCGCTTTTTTTAAAACGCAAAAACTCTCTAAACTTAAAAAGATTCTCTAGCACGGTCAATTTCTCATGCATCAAAGCAAGTAATGAAGGTAACTTCGTGGCGAAAGACAAATTGATACTGGATAAGAAATCATATGGCGAACAAAAGGTTAAACTAAGTGTAGAGAGTGTCAGTAAGACACGGCACAAGAACACACTCACCCAGCAGGCTGCATAAAACAATAAATCGCTATGAGGATAATCCATGAGACGTGAATGTAGGAAGTCGAAGGAATCGCGTTCATTCAACATCAAGCTAAAAATCAACAAAAACCATGTGATAAAAGGCTTGCTGGGCAAAAAAGGCAGAATGAGAGGGTTTTTGAGAGGCCGGTGTTTCTTCTGCTGATAGGTTGCGCGTCGGCTTCGCCACTTCTCCAATCCCGCTCAAACTGTACATTCAAAAAAGCCGAAAAACAGCGAGCTGTCGACGAGCAACGACCACAGCCGCTTCTACACGGCGCGCAAGAATTTTACACATTTTTTGCACATTTTTACAACGAATTCCCAATTTGTTACTAATTTTGATAAGAAAAGCAGCCTATTTCGTCGCGGTCCAGGCGGACGCCCCTTGTGATTCGCGATGCTAGCAGGATTAGCAGCGCAGGCTAGCGCGCTGTATCTCTGCACTTCAACAACCTCACTTATCCTCCTCCAACTTCTCTTCCCGTCATTTCGGTGGCTCCCCTGTGAGTTTTCCCCGTTGTCTAATTTTCTGGATTTTTTGAAGCATTTTTTCGCGCGCTTGAGATGTTAAAAACGAATACAAACATATTAAAAAACTGAAGTCCGGCTGAAAGCCGGGGCGGATTCGCTGCAGCTGTTATTGCTCCCGCAGCTCACTCGAAAATGGCGCCGAAAGCTCCACTCTTCATTCAAATTCGCCGGAGCCACGCCCCTTCTAGCGTTGGTCGTGATGTCACAGTGCGGTTTCTGATTGGTCGATAGAAATGCACCTTCAAACCGACTATATAGCAACTGACGAACAGCGCTTCGGTCCGCTAAATAAGAGCGAACGACTTCGTGCTGAAAAGTCTTTATTAAAACTGCTTCTGTTTGGATGACATGGCAACATTTGGAGCCTACCATTCGAAATTCATGTGTCAGGCACATTAACGTACACGAGGACGCGGCGGTTTAAAGACTGACTATGGCACACTGATGTATAAACGGGTTTGTTTGGCTCGTGTGTTGCACTACAGTGTGAAATGCCGCGACAACAAGCCGCCAGTAACGAGCTCACGCCACCGTCCGCGCACATCGCTGATTGGTGAAATCGCATAGACAGTTCCCACCCCCTCTGCTTACTGTTTACTGTAGATCTCTAAATTGGGCAATGTTTGAAACTGTAAGGTATCTGCAAAGTGATTTTCTTTATAAAGTCTACGTCGACCAAACCGTGGATGTTTGTCACCGAGTTCTGAGATATGTTAAATATGTATTCTGAAAAAAGTGTAAATGTGACAGCATGTGGCACATTCACTAACGTGCATGCTCATCTGTCATTAGCTAGTGTTTAAAGGTTTCTGCTTATGTTTACACAGATGCCTCAAAAATATGTTTATTTGTGTTAAACAGTACGTTATTCTATTTGATTCTATCTAATTCTATCCTATTTGATTTAAGACACCAGATCATCATATATTACATGAACATTACCTCAGATCTATGGATAAGTGGGCTCAGAGCAGGGTTGCCCATGCTTGTTGTAGCTTGCAACTCCTTCTAGAACCTTTATTTTTTAACTACTTTATCTTAATTTTTGGGGCGGCACGGTGGCTTAGTGGTTAGCACCTTCGCCTCTCAGTACTAGGGATACCCAGTTCGTACTAGGGATACCCATCTGGGTGGAGTTTACATGTTGTCCGCGTGGGTTTCCTCCGGGTTCTCCGGTTTCCTCCCACAGTCCAAAAACATGGTCAAGTCAATTGAGTTCTCCAAATTGCCCCATATAGAGTGTGTCTGTGTGAGTGAGTGTGTGCCCAGCGATAGATCGGTGCCCTATCCTGGGTGTATCTGCCCAGCACCTGAAACGTTCTCCCCTGGATGGGCATGGGGACCCTTCCCCCGTAGGATAAAGTGGAAGATAATGGATGGATCTTACTTTATGTAATAATATACAATATTTTCACTCTTTAGTTTACGACTTTGTTGATGTTTTGGCAAAAATATGGAAAACCAGTCACTACTTATTGATACATTAAACAGTCCTAATAAGGTGGTAGAATTTATTGTATTTACATTTTGTTCTCCACCTACAGGAGTCTGAAACTTTTGCACATGTCTGGATGTGAGGGCCCGAATGTTTTGGTACCTTTTTCATTTTCCAAAAGAAAAGTGTTTGGATAATTCTACACATTAAGTAAAATAAATAATTCATATAAATTAATCAGTTAGAGCCCATAGGTTTAACACTGGAAAATATAATGAATTAAAATTAACAAAAAAAATCCAAAATGTGGTTAAAATAATCCGAAGACCAACAACTGTACAACTGTGTATACTGACATAATTTATTTGCAGGGCACACTTTGTAAGCATTTGTAATTTGTTGCAGTTGACAATGGCATGGGCAAGGAAAGGAGGCTGTGTGTTTACAGATAAACTAGATCGGGCCGGAAGTGTATTAGCGAAAACAGCACTGTTATGCATGAACAAACACATGTCACAAAATTTGTAAATAAAGCTGCACTAATTTATGTTAGCTTTATAATTACTAGCCTCTGCACATTGCATAAGTTTTTACATGTTTTGTGTGTTTATGTGTGCGTTCTCTCTCTCCTCTCTCTCTCTCTCTCTCTCTCTCGCTCTCTCTGTATATATATATATATATATATATATATATATATATATGTATATATATATATATATATATATATTACACACACACACACACAATGTTTACTGGCTAATTAATTTGTGTTTGTTTATTAAAACATGTTTATTAAAACATGTTTGGGTTTTGGTGCTTACAACACATTACAACATTGCATTACAACAATATATCCCAACTGTGTAAAAGGATAAAAAAGATCAGGTTTAGATAAGTTCTGTTACAGTAGAACAATCAGAAATTGGGTATATTCCAGCTACAAAGGCTATGGTCAACAACAATACTTAGGCAGGCGGTGGCATGTAAACAAAACTCAGTTTTAGGAGGCCTAGACTACATCCATCAATTATCTTTTGGTTAATTCTACACTATAGTCGCTAAGAGGAATTCCAGGCAAATGCATGGGAAAACGCAATGGGCACTGGGCAGATACACCCAGGAGAGGGCACCAATCCATCTCTGGGCACACTTACTCACACAACACAAAACACACACTATATACTGTAGGGGTAATTTATAGCAACCAATTCACCTTGAATATATGTTTTTTGTCTATGGGAGGAAACTGGAGAACTCTGTGTCACCCAAGGCCTAAAGTGTACCAAGAAAATATCCTTTAAGCCATTACCACTATCAGCGTGATCCATTCTTACAGGGCAGGAAGGATAATACTTTTTTTACACAAAATTCTAAATCATGTACAAGTACACATCATGGCTCATTAAACCAGACAACATCCATCCATCCATTATCTTCCGCTTTATCCTCTATTAGGGTCGCGGTGGGGTTCCCCATGCCCATCCAGAGGAGAAAGTTTCGGGCGCTGGGCAGATACACCCAGGACAGGGTGCCAATCCATCGCTGGGCACACACTCACTCACACAGACACACTCTATATGGGGGAATTTGGATAACTCACTTGACTTGATCCATGCTTTTGGACTGTGGGAGGAAACCGGAGAACCCGAAGGAAACTCACGCGACACGGGGAGAACATGGAAACTCCACCCAGATGGGGATTCAACCCGGGAATCCCTAGCGCTGAGAGGCGAACGTGCTAACCACTAAGCCACCGTGCCGCACCAGACAACATTTTCAATGTTGACTTTATATCAGCTTGAACTAGTGGAAACTCACTTTTTGTGATGGTTGTGTGTGATATATATGGGAATATAATGGCTTTGCATTCTGGGACATAATTTAAAAAAGACATCTTGTCTTTAGAAGGTAATAAAATTAAGTAAATACAACTTTGGATGAACGACACATGACAAATGATTTATTTGACTTAAGTAAAACCAGAATTGGAAAGCCTTTTGAGAAAAAATACACCCTATTAATCAACGACTTCTAGAAACTCATATCAGCAATACCTTTCTTTAAGACGTTGTCACATGATCCCACTCAACATTAGTTTTAATTATTGAGGTTTGTGAAAATTCATTTATTTTGAGCATTCTAAATGATTTGAGATCTGGACTTTGACATTGCAAAACCTTAAATTTTTGGCTTTTAGTACTAGATTTGATGGTGTGTTCAGGATTATGTCCTCCCATAGCCATTCTTTAGCCACGCTTAAGCTGTTGGATAAAACACTTCACATTTCACCTTAGTCTTTCAATGACTGGCAAATAGTATATTGGTAAATAGTTTATAAGATATACTTTGTACATGACATACATGTACATTTGTACATTTTTCCAGTTAGTAAACAAACAAGTTTATAAATACTACAATACATAGAAGATTCATTCATTCATTCATTATCTCCCGCTTTATCCTCTATTAGGGTCGCGGTGGGGTTCCCCATGCCCATCCAGGGGAGAACGTATCAGGCGCTGGGCAGATAGACCCAGGACAGGGTGCCAATCCATCGCTGGGCACACACTCACTCACACAGACACACTCTATATGGGGCAATTTGGAGAATTCAATTGACTTGATCCATGTTTTTGGACTGTGGGAGGAAACCGGAGAACCCAGAGGAAACCCACGCAGACACGGGGAGAACATGGAAACTCCACCCAGATGGGGATTCAAACCGGGAATCTCTATTGCTGAGAGGCGAATGTGTTAACCACTAAGCCACCGTGCCGCCTTACATAGAAGATCATGTCTTTAATTTGATTCCAATTGACATTGACATCCAATTGAGTCAATTAGACCCATACCTGTGACAGTACTTTAGGGTCAACCTTCAAGAATTGCCTCTTTGGGTGACATCATGGGAAATTTTAAAAAGAAAATTCACCATGTTGGTGGCACGTTGGTTTAGTGGTTAGCATGTTTACCTCTTATTGCTGGGGATCCAGGTTCGAATCCCAATCTGGGTTTCCTTGTTCTCCCTCTGTCTGCATAGGTTTTCTCCAGGTTCTTTTCCTCCCACAGTCCAAAAAAACATGAATTTATGGTGAATTGGCTGCTCTAAAATGCCCTATCTAAATTTGCCCCATATAGTCTGTTGTATGTGTATGAGTGTAGTAGGGGATTAAGCGGTAGATAATGTGATGAGATGAGTTTATATGGATTTTTATAAGGATGCAAATATTCAAACAAAGCAAGCAAATAATGTCTAAAGCTGTATGTGTTAAATCCACATTCAAATCAGTGCAAGCTTTTCCAGCATCACCCAGAGAAACAACCTAGCTTCATGACTTTACATATTGTTTTAGTGCATCCTGGAATCATTTCTTCCCCAGTTAAAAATGCAAAGAAAAGCCCATGCATAAACCATTTTCTTTCATTGCTTCTTGATTCTTATCTGCCTGCTGTAAAATTTTCCAAATGGTTTATAACTATGCATTCCCATAAACTGCAATATGCAAATCATTCTTTGCTAACCAATGTATTTTTCTATTAGTTTTCTGCTTAACTTGGCCAAAGAGGTTTGCCTTTCCTACCTATACACATCAGTTAACTTCCAAGTTCCTATTACTAGCTCACTACTGGTCACTGTTTGGTAGCTATATCAAAAGCTAGCGAAGAACACTCCAAAACCCCTGCCATTGGGGAGGTCGATTCGACTAGCCTTTCAAATACTCAAATTCATGCACTTGTTAATTTTTGTTGTCATTCATTTCACCTGCAAGTGATTTCAACGTTGTTGCTTATCCATATATATATATTCATTCATTCATTATCTCCCGCTTTATCCTCTATTAGGGTCGCGGTGGGGTTCCCCATGCCCATCCAGGGGAGAACGTCTCAGGCGCTGGGCAGTTAGACCCAGGACAGGGCACCAATCCATTGCTGGGCACACACTCACTCACACAGACACACTCTATATGGGGCATTTTTGAGAATTCAATTGACTTGATCTATGTTTTTGGACTGTGGGAGGAAACCGGAGAACCCGGAGGAAACCCACGCAGACACGGGGAGAACATGGAAACTCCACCCAGATGGGGATTCGAACCGGGAATCCCTAGCGCTGAGAGGCGAACGTGCTAACCACTAAGCCACCGTGCCGCCATATATATATATATATATATATATATATATATATATATATATATATATATATATATATATATATATATATATATATATATATATATATATATATATATATATATATATATATATATATATATATATATATATATATACTTGCCACTACCCATGACCACTAGACACTCAACGTGGTCCTCATTATCTATCTATCTATCTATATATATATATATATATAGATAGATAGATAGATAGATAGATAGATAGATAGATAGATAGATAGATAGATAGATAGATATGGAAGGTGTACAACCTTCTTGTTTCTACACTCAATTTATTTTACAGATGGTAAAACTCTGTTTTCTGATGATTAGGACATCCCAAAGTGGATATCTAATAGACATTTCTAACTTATCTCTCCATTTTTATGGAGACAGAAGCTCATATATTGCTGAAGGTTTGTGGTTGGAATCCTCTAATCATTCATCAGTCACAGAATGCTGATGGCTTTTGTTAATAAGTCTTCTGTTTACCATTTATGTTCATATATTTAAAAACTATATGATTCACCTATACCAACAATCACCTATACCAAAGGTGCCAACAATTCACCACTGTGTAAATGACTGTGCTGTTGAGTCCCACCACCCAGAAAATACCTGCACTTTACAGGTCCCGTGGTGATCCTGCTCATTAATGAACAGTGTAAAATTATTAACAAAGTATGGAGATAAATTATATATAAAAAGATTTATTATATAAATGCAATTATAGCTGATTAGACAATAAACAAAGTGGTGCACCTAACATAAACGGGATCCGTTTAAGTCTTGCAATGTGACTTTATTTTCCTATTTGTATATTTATTACTATTCATATCTTCAAGTAACAGACATGCCTGTTATACCTGCTGTGTCATTGCCTGACTTTAATGTACAATAAGCGTAATGAAGACGCTCTAATAAATATACCCTTACGTCAAACAAACGCTCTTTTAATAATGTTTTCTCGTGTTTTTTACATTATCATATTTACTTTTGCTGTCCGCGTGTGTAAGCACTGGCGGACAAAGCGCACTACAAACATGTCCAGACAAGAGCGGCTCCTCACGCTCGCTCTGCGAACACTTCCCTGCCGATGACGTCGCTTTCCAAATATAGCGCGTTGCTGCCACTGCGTGTCCCGCCCACTGTCACGAGCCCGTGCGTTTATTGGTGCATCGCTGTTGTCTATCACGTGACACCGGGAGGTTGGTGTTTTTGTAAACACGGTACCCACTTATCACGGGCGCTGATTTTTCTACACTGTCCAAACTTGCCACGGTTCTTTGTTAAAGATCAGCACCACCATATCAGGTCTGATCATTGTCCACCTAAAGGAACGGCAGAAGCTCAAAGTGCTTGTCATATCGCAAAATAAACTGTTATGGGTCTATATGTTGTGTTAAATAGGTGTTGTAAAGACACTGTTTTAACCGGCCAGCTGTTTGCTTTTTTTCACTTTAACCTACTGCGCATAATCTATATCATATTTTAAACAAGAATTAAACAACGTTTGTTATACTTTTTATAACTCAAGGTCTATGCTTTTTTCTAAATATCTGCCACGATGACTGACAGATCTATAGTTAGATAACATTCCTATAATTATTAGATCTATTAAAAGTTTTGAGCCAACACCGGCGAGGAACATTGCAAAAATCGTTTCCATTAAAGAAGTGCTTCCAACCTCACCTAAAGAAATCTGTACGAAGTTTTGACGGCCTCTTAACCTGTTACCTGGCTCTTAATAGCCCAAATGTAATAAATGTTAAGTAAATGATGGCGCTGTAATCCGGTTTAATAGCTCATTTTACGATTGGCTTATTTCCAAAATAAGATGTCTATAAGCATTTAATTGGTTGACAGTCGTCTTACCTTTTTAAATTGAACAATTATGCATTATTGCATGATCGTGGAAATTAGTTGTCCAACGTTTCTTCTCGGAGAGAAAAGAGTAAACAACATAATTTGGTTAAATAACCGGTTGTAACTTCATTGTGTCGTTCTGCCGGGCATTGAGGAAGTTCTTTTGTTCCACTATTTATACGCAACGTCAAAGTTGCGCGCTCAGGAGGCGGGACAGCGCTCAGAGAAGAGAAGGAGGGATGAACTCACCAAGTGCGCACGACCTTACGGACACATCGACACTCAACCGTACACAAAACAGTCCCTGTTCGCAATACAGCACATTTTAGATTATTAGTTAAAGATAAGTCCTGTAAAGTAACACCTGTAGGCTGGGATTAAACCTGTTTATAAGAGACGCGTTTAACCTCCTGCGCTTCAGGTTTCTGTGATGAAACCGTTGAATGTCCGGTTATAGCCAAATGGTACAACCTACGTTTGGGTATAGTTTAAATTAGGGCAGCATCCATCCGCACCCTCCACTGCCTCGTCATTCTGCCTCCAGCGCGTTAAAACGATAAACGCAATACACAACCCATATTTTACCCCCAGATCAGACTGTCATCAGAATCTGACCTTTTTTAAACTCTGAAGCTAAACGAAAAAACCGGCTTGTCGGTCTTATATTGCTGTATTCTCCACATCACCTTAAGTAACGCTATTGCAATAGAGTTGCATCATCACAGTTTCACCGACATAGGTGACTTGAAGGCGTTTTTATTTAGCCTAACGATTAAAACAAATTCGCGTCTTAGATTATCTTAGGCTACTATAAGATTTAGCAATATTATATGTAATATAAGAATTACAATATTTACTTGCTTTTCGAAAGACTGATTTGACATGAGTTTTCTTTTTGAGTGAACAACTTTAAATTTATAGACCACCTTAGCCTATCTGACAGGTGATGTAGTGGTAATAATCTAAATAATCTTAATTTCAACGACATAAATTGCATCTTATATCGCATAAATGGCACGTTAAATGATGTACAGCTGTAATGCCAGACAACAAACATAAACAAAAGTGCCCTGTTCATGTGAGTTTGTTGATCAAATCAACTCGGATTAAAGTTAGGTAAGTGTGTCTTAACTGCAGCTTAAACACACACACACACACACACACACACACACACACACACACACACACACACACACACACACACACACACACACACACACACACGCACACGAAGAAACAACTGGAGGAATGTATCCTATAGTTTTGTAATATATGGCAAGAGCGTTCAATGCATTATTTCAGGACATCGTAAAAGAAAAATTGGTGGTCTTAGAAACGATGCTGTAATAAGTGTAGACGACATTGACACGACAGAGATTAGAACATCCACATTATTCACCATATGTAGTCTGTAATAATTTAATCTGTAAATTAGTTGGCTTGTTTATAAACTTAAGGCCATTAATCAAGTACAAGTTATGTTAAATATCATCATAAAAGAAAACATATAAGCTAAAATATAAGCTTGATTGTTCAAAAAAGATTTGGTTTCGTTCCACTTAAATAACTCGCAATAAGTGGCTAAAGAGGCTACTAATAAACTTTAAATTGGTATCTTCAGCCTGTACAAAGATATTTTAATCAATACGCTGTTTATCCAGAGGACCATCTTTAGTTAGTCAGCTTTTAAAAACTAGATACATTTACAGTAGAATTAGAAAAGAGACTTTAAGTGTTTTTTAAGTGTTTAAGTAGGGTTTCGATTACTTCAGATTTTAATTGGTGCATTTAAAGTAACGAACTGTGGAGATTATAGTTTGAATTGACAAAAACAAAGTAATCTGTAGGATTAAAAGAAGTATGAAAACTATAAAAACAAAAGCAGGTGCAGTTTAGACGAAACTAGCTATATTAATGAGGCTCGTCGGCGTTTAGTGAAAAAAAGAGTCATAATTAAGGGATAACTAATCAACGCACCTAATAATTCGTTCACGTACAATAAGTCTGGCTCCCTTTCAGTCAGAACTGATGCACAAGGAAGACTTACCTCGTTTCCAGATAGTACAAGTAACCTCTGCTATGTAGTAATGTCTTTGTTCGAAATACGAGTTATCATTTTTTTTATCAATTTCACATAAATCCATAGTGAGAATTTTGTCCTGCAGAATGACTGAGTGATGCTTGTAACTACAAACTTTACTAAGTGTTCTAACATAGCCTGAACCCGGACTGTTTCATTATGAGGTAGGTAGGCTATATATAACTTGTAGTTATATATATCTATAACATCTCCCTTGCCTCTCCTTTGTGTTTTTATGTCGTGTGCCTTTCCCGACTGAAAGGCTATCCGTAATTTTGCATAATTTTTGTGGGTGAAGGCGTGGTACTGATGTAAAATTAGAATCACCACTGACGCACACTATAATTTCTCGTAAACATTTTTATCAAGATACACGAGAATACCAACAGCATCTAAGGAGAGGTTTTGGTCTTAGACATAGGTTACAATAGGTGGTTAATCAATTACCAAAGTGACCAATGTTTGGATTGAAGTTCGAAGTTTAATCGGGGTTTAGTCGATATTAAGTAATTTACAAACGATATGGGTTAAACTATAGGCTTTTCTTTGTTCTTTGATTGAGATGCCCAAAGCTGCAGACAGAACTGGAATCTTAGCAGAAACGCCACCTTGTTAGAACACCATGGCCAAAATCCAGACCATGATGTCATTGAAAATGACATCATCATAAAATGTATTTTCTTTCCCCCTTCTACACACTATCGCTTACCCATATTTGAGGAGAAATTATTTGTCACGTATTTGTCACGATCTTTCAATAAAAAAATAAAATGAGAACAACAAACAGAAAAAAAACTATTTTATAGATATTGTTTCATAAACAAACAAGGGATAATGAGTGACATTTTGCTTTACCCAAAACAATTATATGACTAACACAAAACAAACGATTTTTAACGAAAAGTTATGTGCACAACTAATATACCCACATGGTATGTCACTATCAATAAAACTATCTGTGCAGTGCTGTGCATTAGAGACTGAGTGTGCTTGCATTAGAATTACTTCAGCTTTTATGATGTCACATTCTAAAGGTAACTTTGGGCTTTATTCCAAATTAACTACAAATATTTTATCTCGATTACATTATCTGCTTAAGGGTTGTAATAATCTTTACATTTGAGGTTTAAGGAAAAACTGGTTGGATTGATAAACTTGTTCCAACTGATTTTAATTTTAAAGAGGGTATGACAAGAACACCTAAAAGTTTATGAAACAGGAAGAAAAGGCAACGGGTGAGCTCTACTGAAATGTAACAACGAGACAGTTTAATTAACAAACCGTTTATTTTTTAAATCTTTGCTGCCATCTAGTGATACTAAACCTGTAACTTCCAAAGGCAGAAATAATTTGATGGCAATAAACCATGTACACACACTCAACATAAAAGAGGTAAAGAACAACAGACACTCTTTGTGATCATGTGGCCAAAATGTTCTGGTAAATTTTTTCATGAAGTTTAATAAGAAAATTTTTAATGCATAATAATTACATACATAATTAACCAAACCTAATAACTACCTAATACCCAATATTAGGAGTTATTGAATCTGAAGACATTTCAGTTCATGTAGATCATGGTAAATAAATACTTACTATTTACAAACTAAAACACTTTCTCAACTGTTTTGCAAGGAGATTTACAAACCTCAATTGACCTGAATTCAGGTCAGATATATCACTCACTGCATAAACAAAAGAAGCATAAAATAGTAATCACAGACTGCTCAGCATCTTAAGTCATGTTATTAGCAAAAACATGGTCCAAAACTGCACTGTCGCAGCGTTGTGTGTTGTTAATAAAATTCAAAATATAATAAAATATTATTGGACTGGTGGCTTAGTGGTTAGCACGTTCGCCTCTCAGCGCTAGGGATTCTCGGTTCGAATCCCCATCTGGGAGTTTCCATGTTCTCCCCGTGTCCGCGTGGTTTTCCTCTGGGTTCTCCGGTTTCCTCCCACAGTCCAAAAACATGGATCAAGTCAACTGAGTTCTTCAAATTGCCCCATATAGAGTGTGTATGTGTGCTTGTCTGTCTGCCCAGCGCCCGAAACGTTCTCCCCTGGATGGACATGGGGAACCCCCCCGCGACCCTAATATAGGATAAAGCGTAAGATAATGAATGAATGAATGAATGAAAAAGGTGAAAGTATGTTGTCAGATCAATATATGTTCAGTAGAATAATCAAAAAAATGTTGCTATAGCATTTTATACATATATAAATGATTTGTGAATTTGAAGTTATATGATGATTTAATGCTGAACGGGGTGGCACGGTGGCTTAGTGGTTAGCACGTCTGCCTCTCAGCACTAGGGATTCCCGGTTCGAATCCCAATCTGGGTGGAGTTTCCATGTTCTCCCCGTGTCCGCGTAGGTTTCCTCCGGGTTCTCCGGTTTCCTCCCACAGTCCAAATACATGGATCAAGTCAATTGAATTCTCCAAATTGCCCATGTACAGTGTGTTTGTGTGTGAGTATCCTCTCTAATAGAGGATAAAGCGGAAGATAATGGATGGATGGATAATGCTGAATGTTTTGTAACTACAATAACACTAAGTTATGATCAGTGGTTAGGACGTTGGGCTATCAATCTGAGGTGGGCGGTTCAAATCCCAGATCCACTAAAGTTACCAATGTGGGTCCTTGAGCAAGACCCTTAACCCTCATTGCTCCAGGGATGCTGTGATTAACCCTGTGCTCACCTTGTAAGTCGCTTTGGATAAAAGCGTCCAATAAAATGACCAAATATAAATGTAAAGTTGAAGCCTTTACCTTGCAGGTCGCCTGATCAAATAACTGTATAATGTATAACAACAGCTCTGGAAAAAAAAGGTCAATATATTTTTTATTTAGAAAAAGTATGGAAGGTATATTTCAGAATAGAAACTGAAATGTATTCATTTTATAGAAGCTACTTTTAGCTGTTTTACCTAAACAAGGGACTTCGTCTGAGAATTCGCGCCGAATACTGTCGTTTCAGAATGTACCATTTTCATAGATAGGGGTCTGACAGTTAGACAGGTTTAAAGTACTTTACTCTATGTATGATTTTATTAGTAAAACATGTGCTCTGTTTGTAATTAAGGTGTAGTTATTGGCACTGGTATTATGATATATAAAATATAACATTATCTTTGCAGAATTTCAGTAAATAACTGTTCATGTAAATAACTATTCCTGCCTCCCCAGTGCACAGTGACGAGGTGTGCCGCCATTACTGCGGGCCGCTGTGGAACTTCATGCGTTTGTCTTTATAAGTTTGTAAATAAAAGCACCTTTTTTATTATGACTACAAAAAAGAAGCGATCACCACCTAACAGTAATGCCAGCTGGGTTATCGTCGCAGCAGGTACATTTTTGTTTTGCTGATTAATTGCTAGTTAATTTTGCTCAGTTGAAAGCTGTATTTTGATCCTCTTCTCGGATTGCGATATTACAAATATTCCTATAATATATTCTTATTCTTATAATAAAATAGCATCATGCATTAAGTATCACCAAATGGCCGCTTGTTTGCAAATAAATGACAAATGCAGCAGATAATCCCTGGTCCTCAGCAAAATACCTGCATTATAACCGTTATCTAAGTTTAGTTCCAAATTTAAAAATGGAAGTACTTTAAACGGCTGAAGTACAGGTTCCATGTCTTAATTTTAACGCTACAGAATATAAATATAAACAGTCATAGTTCAGCATTGTAAACAAGACTGCAATTTTCTGGTGTTGTAGTCAGAACCAAGACTTTTAAGAAGTCAAGCCCGGGAGAGAGTGGTTATTTATTGACAAAATGAAGGCAAATGGGAAGTCCTTGTGTGAAAAACTAAATGCATTCCGTAAATAAGTATCTTATAGAAACACATTCAGTATTAATAACTTTTCAGTATGACTTGATCAGTCTCTCACATCATTCTAGAGGAAATTTGTCCCCCTCTTGTTTTTTACAGCATTGCTTCAGTTAATTGTGGTTTGTGTGCTTGTTCTTTCTGCACAACTCTACTACAGCATTGTGATTTCAATAAGATACAAACTTTACCTGTAACATTGCTAAACCCTAACTTATTGACTGCAACATGTCCAGGTCATTTTGCTGCAAAACAAAAAAAAGTTCATAGTTGATAGTTATAGGCCATTTGTATCAGATGTCACAATTTATGACCACTCTATTCTAAAAATGAAATTTGTCACTTAAAGTCTTTTGTAATGGTTTACAATGTTGTGTTATGCTAAACAGACTCTGCATTGGCCACAACAAAGGCAGTTTCCTGTGACCCGACATTCCTCAGACTCAGGAACCCTGCTACAGGTACAAAAAAAAAAAAGGTTATTATGTATTTAATTATTTTACCATATTGTCATAGCATTTAACTCTAATAAGAACCTTATGTTTCCAAAAAGTTATTGTTTTACACACACAACTCCACATGGAAGGGTTTGATAATTTGTTGGGTCAGAACTGTGGGGAATGATATAAAATTTATAAAACTGTCTGTAGCATTTGAGGCTTTTAATGGTTAAGGAACTGAATTAAATAACAGAAGGAATTTTAGCACCACCCACTTGCTGTTATTTGCCATTAGTAACATCCTGTAAACCTGTGGTGCCCACACTTTTCTGGCCTGAGATCTACTTTTCAATTGGACAGGTCATCGAGATCTACCGGGGTCAATCTCTATTTTTAGGCTTTTATATTGAAACCTGTTTACACACATCATGTTAGTATTGTCGAATCTGTTAGAATTGCTCTTTTATTAAACACATTCCAGCAAATAGCACGGAGAAAATCAGTTTTTAGTTACACTCAAACCACCAAACACACAGTATACAGCACAAATGTAAAACAATCACTGTAACCTGCATTTCCCCAAACAGAACATCCATCCATCCATCCATTATTTTCCGCTATATCCTCTATTAGGGTCGCGGTGGGGTTCCCCATGCCCATCCAGGGGAGAACACTTCGGGTGCTGGGCAGATACACCCAGGATAGGGTGCCAATCTATCACTGGGCACACAAACACACTCTATATGGGGCAATTTGGAGGATTCAATTGACCTTGATCCATGTTTTTGGACTGTGGGGAGAATCCGGAGGAAAGCCACGTGGACACGGGGAGAACATGGAAATTCCACCCAGATTGGGATTCGAACCGGGAATCCCTAGTGCTGAGAGGAGAACATGCTAACCACTAAGCCACTGTGCCGCCCCCAAACAGAAAATGAACATTATTAAAAACAAATGCATTTTGAGTTTGACATTGTAAAAAAAATATTCAATATTCACCCCCCCCTCCCACTCTAAATGAAAGTGGAACATTTTAGTTCTTTTTGAGCTTTACTTGTCCTTCACTCGTCTTGTCAGTCAAATAAAGTGTAAAAACAGAAACAGAAACTTCGGCAGTGCTTCGGATTTAGGCACCGAGGCATGGCCACATACCGGTTTTGGGAACAGCGAGAGAGACGGGGGGGTGGGGGGGCACTCACATGCACAGCGATAGAGATCGTGATTCAGAATGAATCACATTGTGTGTGAATGTGTGTGCGTGTGTGTATAAGCGCTTCCGATACTGTGCTGCAAAAAAAGCACTGATACGTGATAAACACTTTCAAACCTCCATCGTGATCTACCTGATACCCCTGATCGACATATTGAGCACCCCTGCTGTAAACTGTATGATGTAATAAATTTTGTGATGATAATATAGTGATAATCGTTATGTAATTTGCCCCAGGTGCAGGATCACAGTACCTCTTTAGCAGTGGTGATGTACGGGTTTATGAGGTGAAGGCTTTTGCTGAGGAGTTTCACTCCTGGATTATCGATCAAACAGTCCAAAGAGGTAAGAACAAACCAAACCAGTGCACATAACATGGCTAAAAAAATCTCTACTTCCTCTGTGATCATTTGTGTGATCACAGGCTTGTTAACATTATTAAGTTTGCATGGATCACTCTATCACTCTAAAAGTATCAGAACCTTGTTTGTGCACATTTTTTATTTATTGCACCTCCAACTTTGGTCCATTGGTCTATTACAATAAAAATTAATTTATGGATACCAAGCAAGTCATGGCCATGCAGTGTGTTGTGTAGTGTCCATCGCAGTGTAGTGTCCATCGCTAGGATGTAGCTTAATGATTCATACTGGAAGCTTGAAGAGTTGTGGAAAAAAAAGCTTTTGATCAGCCATTGATCTTTTGAAATTGAAACAAACTGGTTTAATGCTGTATGTATTATCAAAACACTTGCATGGAGACAACTTAATGTTACTATTGTAAGCAAGATGAGTAATATCTTGTTTTTGTGATATTGTCTGTTTCTGTAGATGGCAGGCTACTGTATGTGACTCCTATGGATCCTCTGTTTATGTTATTGCCATACATGCAAAGTGGTGGTGTTGAGGTAAATCTATTAATAATGTGCTTTTAATAAAATAAACGATTTATTTGTGGTGTATGGGTCATATAATACAAACTATCTTAAATATTTAGATTTACAAAATAATTGAATTTACAAAACATGTTGGGATATTTTTTAAGCCTTATACAAACAGATATTAACCTCTGAATTTATATCTGTGCATTCAATGCTGACAGTAGAAAATCTGTACATATAATGCAAGCTGAACTTTCCTATTTGAAAAATAAGTGTAAAATTTTATAATCTGTCTGTGGCTACAAATCTGTCTGTTGAATTTGTCGATGAACTGTATCCTTCAGAAGTGCAGCTTGAGCAGTTATGAACTGTCAATGCATCTGTTGCAATTTTGAAGTAAATTTTTTTATAAGGATCGTATGAATAAGTATTAAGTTAAAAGATTAAAAATAGTTATGAATATGCATACACGATCCAAAAGTATGTGAACATGTATATTCCAGAACACCACCAAGCGTGAAAGTAGTTAAATCTAAAAAAAAAAATGTGTGTTTTTTTTTTTTTTTTTTAGTAACAACTAAGCTTTGGTAACCGTGATAATTAACCTTTGTCTTGTTATGTTCTTATGTTCTTAAAACTACTTTGTTGTCTTTTAGAATCATTGTTGCATTGACAATTGGGACATTTATCCCACAGGACATTCTAGTCTATAGTTGGTGTTTTTACTGCATTTATAGTAAAGCTGATAAACTAGACAATATGTGTAAGAAAAATAAGTGTGTGTGTTTTTTTAAGATAAACCTGGATTTTTTTCCACAGGGGAAGTTCCAGCCTCTCCAGCAGATGATCATGGATGATGATTTCCCAGGGTGCACTAGGTTGCTAAACTGCACACAGGCACTAGACACAATTCATAATGTGGCGGATGAGAAAGGTGTGTATGTGTGTGTGTGTGTGTGAATTCTTTAATTATTTAAGGGTCAACATCTGTGTAATTTTTATCATCTATTGTAGAGGTGGCTGGCCAGAAGTTTTACAGATATAACCAAGAGAAGACTATGACATGGCTGAAGAAAAAGGTTTGCATTTCTTTTATATGAGTAATTCAGATGCATTACATATTTCACACCTAATAGCTTGGGGTGACTGGGGATTGCAAGGCTTTTTTCGAGACAAATACTAGACCTAAACCTAAAATGAGTAGCTGTTTTCCTCTTGAAAAGGACTGAAGGCTCAAAATTTCTTGTAGAGCTGTGGCTGTTGTGATTTAATATTGCAATTAAGAAATTAGAATTAATTTTTTTTTGTCTTTCATAGGTTTTGAACACAGTAAATTCACTTAAAAAGAGTGATATATCGATAGGTGGTGGAGTGAAGTCCACAGTGTATGTCAGAGTTAAACAGGAAAACAGCGTGGCTGAAGGTAAGAGCTGGAGTTATTTGCTGAATGTGAGCATAAAGTTAAGTGTGTAATGTATTTACCGACTGTCTTTAATTTTGCAGAAGATTACTTGCTTTATGCACATGGACTTATCTCAGAGTACATCAGTGAAAGTCTGAGAAAAGACCTTCACAAGTATTTGCAGTAGGTATAAATCCTCTGAATGTGTCTTTTTTTTTATTCTCCATGTTTTTTTCTTTACTTTTATGTACTATTTGGATGTACATACTGTTTGATTGGGCAACATTTGCTAATTTTAAACTGTATCTTCCATACTTTTCACCCACAGTACATTCTTACTAAGTCCTATTTAATATTTTGCCCAAAATGACTTGACAGTAAGCTGACATCTTTCACAACCTTCATCCTTATGCTGTGAACATCTTTTATCAAAAATGATACAATTCACTTAATGTGAATATTTGTGGCTGCTGGCGCATGGGTAACACATGTCTACAGTCACAATAAGCGTGTCCATGTAGCGTGGTTCTGCTTTTTTTTTTTTGGTTAAAAAAAATGTCACTTCATTTTATGAAAATTTTGTACTTCTGTTAAGGTTGCCTGAAATTTCCAGTCCTAAAGAAGAGCCTCCCTCAAAGGTAATTTACTTGCTTATATTATTATTATTATTATTATTTTAAATTCTTAAGAAATAAAGATTAGTTGTGTGTGTGTATGTGATATATATATATATATATATATATATATATATATATGAACTGTTTGATGTAAATTATGTAAATACTGAAAGAGCAAGAACAAAAAGCATCGGCATTGTAAATTTAAGATAAATTATATGTAAATTGTGGTCAGAGCTTTACCTTTGTTGCTTTAATAAGAAATGTAAGAAATTGTTTATCTTTAAAGATGGAGCAGCATATTCTGTTCATAATTTAAAAAAACAAAATGTTGAAATGCTGGCTAAAATGTCTTGACTCATTGCTTTATCAAAATTATTTTATATATCCTGTCAGTTTTGAGTATTATCCTTGAGTAGTTATTTAAAAGTGCATATAGGCTCTTTTTGGTGAAATTAATGATGCCTACATGCCAGAGTTCAGTTCTTATTTATAGAATGATAATAGATCAATCTGCTCTGTTGGTCTGCTTTAATTTCTAGATTTATATCTAATACTTTTGCACCTCCCTCCCTGAGTCTTGCCTCCCTTTAAAGTCTTTACAAAATACACAGACAATAAGAAAAACACATCCCAAATAGAAGCCATCACCTCACCTGATTCCCTGCTTCTCATTTACAATTCCATGATTACTTGCAGCTTGTGTCGCAATGTCTCATTTCTTTTTAGATTTTCTTGTCTCTTTAGATTTTCTTAATATCATTTAATTAGTGCTACCAACTTTCTGCCGTGTGTATAGACTTTAATGTTTGGTTCCAGTTCCAACTTTCTGTTCATAGCACAAGTCTAAAGTTCCTGTACCTATATGAATTGTCTTGTTAATCCTCTAGACAGTTAGACTGAAGTGCAATTTTCAATAGTCAAAAAAAATTGTAAATGGTATTGAGCTACACCTTTGCAGTCACTTAGGAAAAAAAGTTTTTTAAGTTGAATTTTAGGGGCTTTCCTTTAAAAAAAATCTAAATAAAACACTGAGTAAGTTTGAAAAACAGTATTAATAGTTAATAATTAGTAGATAGCTTTTCTTATGATTTTGTGTAGCGGGCGCAATGAAAATAAAGATCGAAGAAACATTTGGTAAACATAAGCAAATTAAATGTTTTGGTAATGGTTGCTGTTTTTGTGTTTAATAGAAAAGAAAATTGACCGATACACCAGTGGAAGCTGGAGAGGACTACACCAAACTCAACAGTGCAGACTTTGCACGTAAGGTGAGTGGGAGCATATACATATGGACAATGCTTTTACTTTTTATACATTACACCTTGTTAGACTACTTGTCTGCTTTTTGCTCTTTTATTGTGACAGCTGGGAGCTTTTGTTTCACTGTTCCATCTATCCATCCATTATTTTCTGCTTTATCCTCTAATAGGGTCGTGGGGGGGGGCGGAGAAAGTTTCGGGCACTGGGCAGATACACCCAGGACAGGGCACCACTCTATCGCTGGGCACACACTCACTTACACAGACACATACACAAACATGCTCCATATGGGGCAATTTGGAGTATTCAATTAACCTTGATCCAGGTTTTTGGACTGTGGGAGGAAACCGGAGAACCCGGAGGAAATCCACGTGAACACTGGGAGAACATGGAAACCCCTCCCAGATTGGGATTCAAATCGGGAATCCTTAGTGCTGAGAGGCGAATGTGCTAACCACTAAGACACTGTGCTGCCCTTGTTGCACTGTTATTTTTCTGTTAAAAAAATAAACTAAAAATTGTAATGTGTTTATTTTCTGTTAGCCTCCTAAGAAGATGACAGCAGCTCAGAAGACTCTCGCTAAAGTGGACAAAACAGGCATGAAGAGCATGTCTGCATTCTTTAGCCCCAAAGTTAAACAAGAGCAGAACTGAGTGTGACTGTGGATCACGGTGATTGCATGTGAATATTTTCGTTAATAAATGTTCAAAATAATTAATTTCTCAGCTTTTTATTTTCAGTAACTACAAACCATAATAGTATTAATAATGATTAGACAATTTAAATCCACAATATGGATGAAAGTTCACCTACAGGAGCTTTAAAAGACATCATTTTAAGTTGTTTTTTTATTTTAGCTATAGCAGCTTTTAATCTTTCCACAGGATTTAAAATATTTGCTTTTCAGAAGCACATTTGTTAGTTCAGACAATGAACTAGAAAACTTAATTAATTAATTAATTAATTAAGGTGTTTATTGTGGTCATGGCTATATGGCTATATGTCAGCATATTTAAGTTCTTCCATTCAAACTTGACCTATTTTGCCTTTATGAACTTTGCTATATGTAATGGGACAGACATTCATCCAGGGGGGGCATTACAATTTACAATTTACAAGTTTTTGGACTGTGGGAAGAAACTGGAGAATCTGGAGGAAACCCATGTGGACACAGGGAGAACATAGCAACTCCACCCACATTGGGATTCGAATTTGGAAACCCCAGCGCTGAGAGGCGAATGTGCTAATTTTATAAGCCTGTGACAAAGGGTCAAATGAATGAAGCATCCATCCATACGTTATCTTCCGCTTTATCCACCACTAGGGTCGTGGTGGGGGTTCCCCATGCCTATCCAGGCGCTGGGCAAAGTTTCGGGCGCTGGGCAAATACACCCAGGACAGGGCGCCAATCTATCGCTGGGCACACACGCACACAGACACTCTATATGGGGCAATTTGGATAGTTCAATTGACCTTAATCCATGTTTTTGGACTGTGGGAGGAAACCGGAGAACCCAGAGGAAACCCACCCAGACACAGAGAGAACATGGAAACTCCACCCAGATTGGAATTCAAACTGGGAATTCCTTGTGCTGGGAGGTGAACGTGTTAACCACTAAGCCACCGTGCTGCCCATAAATGAAACAATTTGTTTTAATTAATGTCAGTTGTGTTTAAATATTTTTTCTGTCCTCCCCCCCTTTATTACTGCTGGTTTACAACATATTTCTTAGTCAACACTACTCCTTATAATTGTACTAAAGTTAAGTTGGTCTAATTGTAAACTCCACTCAGGTTAATTAAAAATTATATATCAGTTATGATGATATGAAATGTCAATCTAAGATAACAAATAGAAAACTCACAGTCTTTATATCAGAGTAAACACTATGTCTTTATTTGCAATATAAATATGAATAAATAACCTGTCAGCTACATAAATTTTGTATTCTGATATGCCTTTATATAAATATAAATGTTAAAGCATAAAGTTGCCTTTAAAGATAAATAACATTCAACATCTAAAATGTCAAAGTACACTGCTCATCATTGTATACGATATAGCAAATGGGCTCACAGAGACCTTTAAAAAATCTTCCACATACAAAGCTGCAATATGATATTTCAAACAGCAGGAACAGAAAAAGTTTCGTTTCCAGATAACCTGAAGCCATATAATGATTTTTTTTGACCAAACTTTAAATCTCCCTAGAAAGTCCCATGACACTGCAGTTAAATGAGAAATTTTATTACCAGTCCCTTGAAATTTTTTTCACCAAACATGAAAAATAGGGAATATACCAGATTTGTAAAAAAACAAAACAATTATAACACCCAAACCAAAAAGATCCCTGCAACTTAAAAATGACTACTGGCCCAAAGCACGTATTGGTGGTTTTCAGTTATATCCTCATTCATTCATTCATTCATTCATTCATTCATTATCTCCTGCTTTATCCTCTAGTAGGGTCGCGGTGGGGTTCCCCATGCCCATCCAGGGGAGAACGTTTCGGGCGCTGGGCAGATACACCCAGGACAGGGCGCCAATCCATCGCTGGCCACACAATCACTCACACACACACAGACTCTATATGGGGCAATTTGGAGAATTCAATTGACTTGATCCATGTTTTTGGACTATGGGAGGAAACCGGAGAACCCGGAGGAAACCCACGCGGACACGGGGAGAACATGGAAACTCCACCCAGATGGGGATTCAAACCGGGAATCCCTAGCGCTGAGAGGCGAACGTGCTAACCACTAAGCCACCGTGCCGCCCGTTATATCCTAAATAACCCATTAATAGTATTTCAATAAAGATTTTGTAAAGAAAGCATTAACACATGACAATCTAATTGATTCAAATCCTACATTAGGGTATAGTTTTTCTACATAAAGAAATTTGCTGTAGCAGTTGTCAAATGTACGTGTAGGGAGTGGTAGCTCAGTGGTCAGGGTGTTGGGCTATCAATCTGAAGGTTGGGGGTTCAAATCCCAGGTCCACTGAAGTTACCAATGTGGGTCCTTGAGCAAGACCCTTAACCCTCATTGCTCCAGGGATGTTGTGATTAACCCTGTGTTCACCTTGTAAGTCGCTTTGGATAAAAGCGTCCAATAAATGACCAAATGTAAATGTACGTGTATATGATGCATAAAATCTAAAAGAATTAAACATCATGTTTGACAGTACACTATTAAGAGTTTAGATACAAGAAATTGTAGGTCATCGACCGCCTTTTGTTACACTTGTCAGCACAAATTGTACCAGCATTACAAAGATAGTCAAACTAAATATCTGCAGCCAGATGTGATTTAGCTATAACTGAAACAGGAACTATTTGCATATTTAAGCATGTTAATGCTCAGTTCTTTATGATTTTAAGTTTCTGAAAACTACACACTTCTGCTTTCTATGAACTTTATACTCTAAACCAGTGCAACATCTAAAAAATTAAATTATTCTAATTATTCCTAGGCATATACTAATTATGACTCCGTAAGCTCTCATTTATACCACATTTTAAATAATTAAAACATTTTTTAAACTTGTAATAATAAAGTGCTGCTTAAAGTCAAATGCAACTTTTGTTTTTTTTCTAGACTTTAGAGCAATTAAGAGTAGGCTGTAGAACTATGGTTTTACTGAAACAGCCTGCATTAAACAGTTTTTGACTTGCCAATTTTTTAAAATAAATGTCAAGCCAAATGGGCGGCACGGTGGCTTAGTGGTTAGCACGTTCGCCTCTCAGCGCTAGGGATTCCCGGTTCGAATCCCCATCTGGGTGGAGTTTCCATGTTCTCCCCGTGTCTGCGTGGGTCTCCTCCGGGTTCTCTGGTTTCCTCCCACAGTCCAAAAACATGGATCAAGTCAATTGAGTTCTCCAAATTGCCCCATATAGAGTGTGAGTGAGTGAGTGTGTGCCCAGCGATGGATTGGCGTCCTGTCCTGGGTGTATCTGCCCAGCGCCTGAAACGTTCTCCCCTGAATGGGCATGGGGAACCCCCCCCCCCCCCCCCCCCCCCCCCCCCCCCCCCCCCCCCCCCCCCCCCCCCCCCCCCCCCCCGGTTAAACGTCTCTTACAATTAATTATTTATTAATGGGATGTCTTGTTTACATATGTGAAAAACATCAAATTCATTCAGCACCAAATATTAAAGAAATATTTAGAAATAAGTTAAAACCACTTGGAAAAAAAATCTTAAAAGCAAAGTAAATACACAGGTTTGTAGTATAGTTGCTCCTGGAATTAATATTACATTTTTGAAATGCCAGCTTTGAAATCAGAAATTTTATTTGTTTAGATCTAATGGCTTCTGTGACTCTGGAATTCTGGTCTGTAAATGTAGATTATAACCATCCAAATAATCTGCTGCCTATAAATGATTTATGCTGATGTCATTAATTCAAAGGGCAGAAACAGTCATGTTTATTTAATGGTATCTTTGAAAAACCACTTCCCTTGATCTGAGAAAAAGAAAGTGACTCAATTACTACTGCACAAGCAGCTTTGGGGTTTTTTTGGTAAGCATTTATTTTAAAAACAGTCTTATATACAAGATATTTCCCTTTCCAAAATTATAATCTGTAAAATTAAGTGTACATTTTTTTGCTTATAGAATATTTGGAAGTATGTTGTTAAAAAGTGTTTATGGAAAAGAAAACTAGTTTGTTTCAGCATATGGTCATACAAACCCACTTCAGTTTGTTCCTTATCGTAGTCCTCCTAAGACCATTTTTTCTGTTTTAAGACTGTGATTACAAATAAAGACCTGAGTTCATCTCGGAAGCCGAGTGCTTAATCTGTAAAATGATTGAATGAGGTTATTGATCAGTCGTTGGATTACTGGGTGAACAGCTATATAAATGGCAGCTGTGTTTGAAGTGGGTTGGTAAGTTACATAGTGCTGATGTAACAGACACTCAGATCTGCTTTGGATAATTAATGAAGCCAAGCCTAAGAAAGCTTCAAAACTCTGATGTTACATCAGCATCTTTAAATGTATGATCAAGCTGAAGGTTATAAAAATCACCATGAATCACTGAATATGATTCAATTATACTGAATGAATAGGTTTTTGGGAATAGGCCTCTCAGTTTAATCAGTCCTTATTTAAAGTCTGGTACATGAAATGTATTCCTCATTTACAATGTAGCTGTACTTTATACAGACACCAAAAAAACACCAAACAGCAAATGTTAATACTACCGAATATACAATATGGACAAACATGAGACACACCTCTTTGTATTTGTGTTTTATTTAGTCCAATTTGCTACGTTTATTTAGTCTGATCTAAATAGCTATAAAATAAATTGAAGAAGCCATGCATTTTGGACAACTGCATGCTTTCAACTTTTTTCATTTTCAGCATTACTGTGCTCCTGTACAAAAAGAAAGATCCATAAAGGCATGGTTAGGCAGATAATGTAAAAAAAAGACTTGGCAGAACCACACATAGTGTGGCCTATACCACATCAAACACTTTTACTATAAATTAAGAGTTAAAATTAAGAGCTATGTCATGTTGTTCAACAGCTAATCTTCTGAATATGCAAATATTTCTACAGACACACAAAATACTGTAGAAAACCCTTTCAGAAAGGTAAAAATTGTTAGAGCTGAGAGGGCAGCATTGAATAATGGTAATGTGTATTGGCACCGTTTATTGGTAAAGAATAGTCCAAAAATGAAGCTTTGAGTCATCGCGTAACTCTGCTTACATACGGTACCTAACGGTGTTTTAATTCAGCAAGTTGCAGGGCCAACACACTTTTTCTCTACCTGGAAGAATATCTATTAATGTGTGGCAGGCCATTTCCTGTTGCAGCATGCCCGTGTCTCATTGTATCAAGTGCGATTTTTAAAGCCAATTGAAAAGAGTTTGTCAAGTCCAATGTGGGGGAACTTCAACACACTTTACAACTTTTAAACATCTTGGGGCCATTGACTTTTGCTTTAACAGAAAAAAATCTTTGATCTCCTGAATAATGTAGACCATGATTTTTTAAACTGGTGTGTACACTGGTGTACACTGGCATGTAGAAGTTTGCTTTCCCTGGTAAAAATGTGTAACTGTTAACAGCAAAATTAATTTAAGAAAAGATTATTTTACATTTCTGTATTTTACAATTAGGGCAGCATGGTGGCTTAGTGGTTAGCACGTTCACCTCTCGGCGCTAGGGATTCCCTGTTCGAATCCTAATCTGAGTGGAATTTCCATGTTCTCCCCGTGTCCGCATGGGTTTCCTCTGGGTTCTTCGGTTTCCTCCCACAGTCTAAAAACATGGCTCAAGCCTAGTAGAGGATAAAGCGAAAGATAATGGATGGATGGATTTACCAACATATTTTTTAGTCATCCTTTTTATTGGCAGCTAAGAGATTTCACCTCTCCTTTCCTTTTTCTACTACTGTAAGTTCTTTGGCTGTTAAGTTTATATTTGTGCATGTGCTACTGTGAAGTAAAACAGGCACTGCCTCTTCAGCATCTGACAAACCTTTCTATGTTTTATCTCAAATTAAGTTTTTTGGGGGGAAACGTACATTTTTTTGTAAATTTTCACAGTAAAACTTTTTTCACGAGGATGTTCAAACTATTCCATGCAACCAGACTATTTTCAAAAATAAATGGGTGTGAAGCGTCATCAAATATTTGCCAATATAGCCTTTTTAGATTTTAAAATAGTTCTGATATTACCAAGGCCACTGATTAAAGCTAATCAGTATAAGTATGTTGTCTCCTCCCCATCCTGCAAGTATCACCATGTAAATTAAAAGTAGCTGTTGGAGAAACAGGCATTGTATATTAAGCTGTTTAAAACACTATGGCCCTAGAGAATTATTGTGAGCTTGACAGGAAGCAAAAAATGTGCTAGATCATACTCTAATCTTTCTTCTTAAGCTTGGGTTTAAATCGAAGTGTCTGCAAGGCACTCTCTACCACTTTTGGAAGATGAATGGGATTTCTCTGCAAGCGTCTGAAGCTGCCAGTGGTTCCAGCAGCAGCCTTTCTCCAAGCACTTTCATCTTTTCCTATGTCACTTTTCTTTAACCCAGATTCATTTACGGAGATTCGTCGAGGATCTCGAAGTAACCAGTTAGAATGAAGGTCATGCTGACATGTGCTGGTGGCCACTGTAGAAAAGATGAGATGAGAAATCACTTGGATGGACTATTCAACATGAACTACAATAAAGGAATATACTGTGCAAAAGAGTTTATCTCTTACTTTTTAATTATTTGATTGGCTTTCATTTCTACATCTATGCAATCTAGCCAAAAAAATGGACTACACATAATCATTGACACAGCCCGAAACCCTATGGTAGGATTAAGCACAAACTGATAAGATGAGAAATTTTGTATGCCTTTCTGCTGAAATTTTGAACCAATGTTTTATCTACTGCTTGAGCTCTCAACAAACACTTGAGAATTTAGAATCTATGGAATTTAGATCTGGACTCATTGCTGGACATTTCCAGTGCTTTGTCCTGCACTTGTTGGGTGCTTTTTAGAGCATGCCCTGGTTTATCGTTCTGCTGGAAGATGATAGTTGATGCTAGATGTTTGTCTTTTTTTTTCTCCGCTTGTTGAAAAGTCACAACTGCATTAACTCCAATGCTCCTTTTTATTGTTTAAACTAATCTACATTATTTTAAATAAACATTGTTTTTTAAAGTAAATAACAACTGTTTAGGGACAGAAAATGAAAATGATTCAAATATGCCACGAGAAAAGGAGCTGTGTCCCAAAACACCAAAATAAAAGAGCAGAAAAGTGGCAACAAATATACAGACACTATTTTTTTTATAACATGCAAACACAGTGCACAGAGCTTTTGTTGTTCATTGTTCAAGACATTTTGGATGACTCTGAGTTGAGTGGCGAGTCATTAGGGACAAGTTCCATCATCTCTGGTTTGTAGTTTTTATAATCCTTTCTGTTTTCTTTGATAGTGTTATATCTTATAGAGTGTTAGAGGGTTGGGTAATAAACAAAAGATATGTTGATACTTTTATTCATACCGACAAAGTCCACGTCTGCATGCCCATCATCCACCACTGGTTTTTGGTTACGCTCTGGTTCACAGCTTGCAATCACTTCATCAAAGAACTGCAGTGTGTCCTCTTCATTGGGGATTGGTGGTGCAGATGGCTGTGGACTTGCATGCTTTAACAAAGGTTTATTATTATTATTTTATAATCATTAAAAAAAATAGTTTAACTTTAAATAATGTACTAATGTTTGAGCAGGTACAATGCCCTAATTCTACCCCCTCCCTTTTTTTATTTGGCTAATTTTAAATTTCAGAAAAGAGCAAGCAATAACTTAGGAAGATTTCATTGCACAATTATAGCTCTATTGTGAGATATATTTGTAAGCTTTATGTTTCAGTGGACGGTGGCACGTTCGCCTCTCAGCACTAGGGATTCCCGGTTTGAATCCCAATCTGGGTAGAGTTTCCATGTTCTCTCTGTGTCCGCATGGGTTTCCTCTGGGTTCTCCGGTTTCCTCCCACAGTCTAAAAACATTGATCAAGTCAACTGAATTCTCCAAATTGCCACATATAGAGTATGTTAGTGTGTGTGTGAGTGAGTGTGTGTAAAATTAATTCGTTTTTATTCAACATTATATAAAAAATCTATCACTTAATTTTGCTAAAGAGTACTTTTTATGATGGCGGCACGGTGGCTTAGTGGTTAGCACGTTTGCCTCTCAGCACTAGGGATTCCCGGTTCGAATCCCCATCTGGGTGGAGTTTCCATGTTCTCCCCGTGTTTGCGTGGGTTTCCTCCGGGTTCTCCGGTTTCCTCCCACAGTCCAAAAACATGGATCAAGTCAATTGAATTCTCAAAATTGCCCCATATAGAGTGTTTGTGTGAGTGAGTGTGTGCCCAGCGATGGATTGGCGCCCTGTCCTGGGTCTATCTGCCCAGGGCCCGAGACGTTCTCCCCCTCCACCGCGACCCTAATAGAGGATAAAGCGGGAGGTAATGAATGAATGAGTACTTTTTATGGAGCTCCAGTATATCATATGACGCACCTGGCTGTCACAACTTTGCGCTCACTCGATTCCTACCTGGCGGTCTTTGCGGTTTGGAGGCTGTGGCGCGGGTTTCTTCTTGCTGCTGGTAGTTTTTTCTTTCCTCTCGCCGTACTTTAGGTCGCTCACACTCTGGGTGTAGCGTCGCCGGAGTTCCACCAGCTCCCGTAGATAGTGCAGGCACTCTTGGTCGTGGGAGTAAAGCCACACTCGCTCCTCTCGGCTGTGGTAGTAACTGAGCGCGGCGGCGGTCTGCACACTGGCGGCGCTGGCGCTGCGCTTCAACGTGCTGTCACAGTGGCCTCGAGCGTGGTGCTCTCCCACCAGCAGCGTGGACGCACTGCGCACTAACCGGACCGTACGCGCGCTGTGATAGTCCTCTCCAGCCGCAGCGTCGCGGCCCGGCCGCAGCACCGCGTTCAACTTCTTAAACATCGCCTGGAAGCCCTCGGGTCCTCCGCGTGCAATTTATTACCTGAGACGCGCTGCAGACGTGTTCCTCACCGGCCTCCATTACGCATATATATCTGTTGACCTGTTCTGCCATTTCTCAGCCATGCTCTTTATGTTACCACTTCAATTTTATTAAAATTTGAATTGGCCGTCTCGAGATCGCAAACGAGACCGAGCGGCCCTTTCCCCTCGAGATGCTTTGTTGTGAGCTTTGGTCATGTAACCGGGATGGTAATTCTAAACCAGGCATGTTATTATTTAATAATGAATGTGCGACTCCTACCTCTGCGAAGAACCTATGTGGACAACAGCTCCTAAGATATTTTAATAGAAGAGCTAAAATAATGGACCGATGGAATTCAAACTTTTTAGAGATGGTTTTCCAGACTGATGAGCATCAACAACTCTATTTATGAGCTCCTCTGGTTCTTCGTGGCATGATACACTTCCACATACATTTTGTTTGTAAAGATCAGACTGTAAAAGAAGGGTGCCCATGCACTCACATCTGCCATACCCTCTAAAACCAGTTTCATCTTTAAATCCCAAAGAGGCACATATTTTGTCACTCACAAACATATATTAATTGGTCATTTGGAATATTTCTTTCTTATTTGTTTGCTGTTGTTTTCTGTATCTACTTTCAAAACTCACTGTAGAATTGTATTGTGTTTAGTCTTAAAGATCAACAACTGGGTGGGCTGTGTAAATATGTTTTCTCACAGTACTGTAAAGGAAGAAACTAAGAAATATTCAAGACATTAAGAACCGTTACTATTTCAATAGATATTCAGGTAACCCCTAAATAACTCATTTCACCACTCATTAAAAATTCAGTTTTTCACAGAAAAACAGTTTAATGTGATTTGATTTAATAGAGCTGATTAAAAATATTACCTTTGGGTATGACAGTTATAGAACTTGAAAGCATGTAGCCATATAAACCTAACTATTGTCTATCTAAAGTGCATTGTTTTGGTTATGTGAAAATTTTGAAACATTAAGATTTGTCTGATTTTTTGTATCAAAACCATTGTAACTATATACCTAACACTTTAGCCTTGTTGTTTCTATATTTATTGTTCCATTTTTTTATGTGCATGCAGTGTGTACTTATACAGGTAAAGACTGTAAAAGATCTATTTATGTGCATACTTTCTTAGCAATCATTACTTAATTATCTAATAGTCAGGGCCCCTACAAGGCCACCACAGCATTGGATAGAAATTAGTGAAATTGAGTTAGACAGGTAATCCAATTGTAAATTAATTAGGTAAATAGATAATAAATGTAAAAATATAAGTTATAAAGTAGCCAATAAATGTATATGAAAAAATCTAGTCTAACTGTAATGAAATAAAATCCAAGATAAAAAAAATGGGGGCTTAACTGCATTAGTTCTCTATAAAGAGTTGATTACTATAAATATATGTTGACAGGTGCTAACCTCGGGGATATTTTTAACAGAAATTCTAAGCAACCTGAAAATACAAGGAAAGTGAAATTAACGTCTTCCTTTTTTTCGACAGCTGTCCCATATAGAGCATATTGTGATACCAGAGAGTAAAAGAATAAAGTTCTTATGATAAATATCTTTCATGAATTATTAGTAATAGACATAGCTTATGTTTGGATTTATTTTAATATATTTAAGTGTAACCCCAGTGTTTATATGATATCCAAATATTTATTAATTTGTGACTAAGTTCAAATCTGACATTCTGACATATGGTGTTACTTAAACATAAACTTAACCCATTTGCCCATTGTAACTGGAAAATATGTAAGTTTGTAGTTTCTATGACATGCTTCAAATATCACAGTTCCTTTCAATTCCTCATTCTGTGCTGCCTTAAATTTGCAATGTTTCGTACTTTCAGTATACTGCTCACAGTGTACCACATCAGATCTACCCTCATCAGATCTACTGCAAGGCATTTCAATATTGTATTTTGCTCATTTATTGTTGCTAATAAAAGGTAAGTTTAAAGACAATTTTCAAAGATAATAAGACTTTTTTACTTTTATGCTGTTACACTCACTTTACTTTGTTCGTTTGTTTTATCTTTGTGGCTGCTAGGTATGCTGTGTGAAAGCAGACTTTGGTGTGAACTATTTATTTCTAACACTGAATTTAAGGATCTACCAGTACACCACCCAGTCTCATCTCCTCAATTCATCTCCAGAGTGTCAAAGCAGACTCGGGCCTTGGGCCAATCCTCTCACAGTTCCTCGTTACCCCAGTTCCAAGATGGTGAATCCCAGCATTCTTTACTGGCACCCATGCAGTCCTCCCCAGTTATGGGTATTCCTGGCCGGGACCCGGCATCAGTAGCAGAGACCTTCTTGGTACCCTCCAGCTGCCAGAGCATCTGCCAGCATTACAGTGACCTGCACATTGCTGGTGGTCAAGTCCTACCTCTGAGTCCCAATGCAGATGATCATCACAGAAGCATCTTGTTGGATACTAACCCTGGGCCATTCCTGCTATCCAGAGATGTTCCTCCTCCCTCGATTCTTCCTCCCCTGATCCCTAAACGTAAGAGTTCCAGACACTGGAGGGATGGCAGTGCTCGTGAACAGGGGGGTGGTCCCTCTTTGCTGCAAGATGGTCGTCCACTTTCTAATTCTGAACTAAATGGCTATCTAGAGCAGAAACTCCTGGAGCTGTACACAGAGTATCTGACTGAGGGACCCATTATGGTCTCTGAGCTAGAGGAGATCACATTACAGCTGAGCCGTGAGTACAATCTGGAGACAGCACTGGCCAAAGACATGCTGCTCAGTTGCTTGATGAGAGCCACTAGCAGCAATCAATCAAGTGAAATTAGCACTCCATTGTTGCAGATTTCCACCCAGACAAAATGAGTGACCATTGAAAACTAAAGTAGACCATTGGCTTAAAATTAAACATTTGCTTAAATAGCTAAGCTTTTACATTGCAATAAAATGCATTTCTTTAGTATAGCATAAGATGGCAGACTACATGATATGAATACATTTTAGGTTGAAGGTCTTTTAATTTAGTTTTCTTATATCCTTACTGATTAGCAGTCATCTTCAACAGGTGATCAGCAACATTTGTACACAATTAACATAAACCTGTGTTCAAGTAGAGACTAAGTAATTAAATGCGACCCATTAGAGGCAAGGTTCAACCAGGCTTTACTAAATTACCACTAGTTGGAAGATCAGATTTAAACAGATTTACTCTTAAACTATAAACCTATCAGTACAACTGACTATTTCACCAATTTTACCCCTTGTTTAATTATGTTTCTGATGCAATGTAATTTAATTTAGGAAAATTTAATTTTCATGGATGTTTAATGAAACAAATTGTATGTTTAGTCTTATAAGTTTTAGGATCTTTGATATTTTGTTTTATAGAGTTTCTAATTGAAATATAATAGCTAAATATAATTTATCAAGACTTTATATTTTAAGTATACTTCATGGAAAGAGTATGTCAGCTTATTGACACCCATAAATTTAACAAAATGGGTGGACAAACATTTTTAAATCAGTACAATTGGCCAATACAATATCAATCAATATTTTATTTATTGTTTAATTTCCTTACATGTGCACCCAATGTCTGCATGCAAAATGATTTACAAAGATGCAAAAATAAAAACAAATCTTTGGAATTATGTAACATGGCTGAAATTCTCCTCTTTTGTAGTTGAAATCAATGTCTTGATTTGAAAATGAAATCACCTTTGAAATGTAACAAATACATCCCTTAGCTAAAATATAAATGAGTTAACATGCATTCAATTTCTGTATTAGAATCAACATGTTACCTGGTTTTATTCATTTTAACAAAACACTGAACTGGAAGAATCTTAAGAGCAGATGATTCACAACCGAGACCTAGCAATGGGATCAATTTTTCAGTGAATCTGTGGTTGAACGTGTATAGATTTATGTTAGTCTGAGGATCTGAGAATGACAGTATTCCTTTTTCCCAATCCAACAGCACTCTAATTCTCTTCGGTTTCCATCCAATTTTAAGGGAAATTTGTGAATGTGGAGTTGAACTTGCTTTATATTTGCCATCATTGTACCATACAAACCAAACCCCACTTCTAGTGTAAATTTCCCCTTTTCTACAAGCAGACTCTGTCATGACACCAATGTCCCACGATGTACAGTCTTCAACTTCAACATCCCAGTAGTGTAAACCTGAATCAAAGCCCAAAGAGCCCACAGTACAGAAATACTCATCAAATCTTTCTGGGTTATCAGGAAGTTGCTGGTCCTTATCACTGAGTCTCACACTGGTCAGGTCATCAGACAGTACAAGAAACGGACCAGCTGTGTTTGGATCCAGAGTTATAGGTCCTAATAAAAAACATATAGTAGTGAAAACATAGGAACAATGTAAAGAAATAAACCATATCAATATTATGTAAACATTTTACCTACTGGCCCACTAGCTAGATTTCATTTGATATTTTAAATAAATTAATTACCTAAAATGCCATGACTAAAATGAGACTCAGGAAAATTCCTTTCTGACACCTCTCTGACCGAGTAATTGTCAGTAATCAATGTGCATGAAAAATATTTCATGATTTAAAGGTTTAATAATTTTAGCTATTTACAATTACCTTTTTTACAATTACAATTAGAATTTGTATATTGTTTTCTTTGTACATAAGACATAAAATCCATCCGTCCATTATCTTCCGCTTTATCTTTTACTAGGGTCGCAGGGAGGTTCCCCATGCCCATCCAGGGGAGAACATCTCGGCGCTGGGCAGATACACCCAGGACAGGGCGCCAATCTATCACTGGGCACACACTCACTCACACAGACACACTCTATACGGGGCAATTTGGAGAATTCAATTGACTTGACCCATGTTTTTGGACTGTGTAAAAATACTTTTGTCACAGAATATGAGAAAGAGGTCAAAAAGTGACAGAACAAAACAAGAAATAAAATACATACTGTATTGTACAATTTGCTGCATCTTCTCCCAGACTTTGAAGTTCAGGTTGGACAGATGTTGTGCCACATCAATTAGTACTGCCCAAAGCACCTCTGGTTGCTGCACTGTACACTGAGTTCTGCAACAATATTTAGGAGTCAGTGTGGACATAGGTTTGAGTATATTAATAGTAAATTAAAGAGTAACTTGAATACTATATATATATATATATATATACACTTAGGGCGGCACGGTGGCTTAGTGGTTAGCACGTTCGCCTCTCAGAGCTAGGGATTCCTGGTTCGAATCCCCATCTGGGTGGAGTTTCCATGTTCTCCCGGTGTCTGCGTGGGTTTCCTCCAGGTTCTCCGGTTTCCTCCCACAGTCCAAAAACATGGATCAAGTCAATTGAATTCTCAAAATTGTCCCATATAGAGTGTGTCTGTGTGAGTGAGTGTGTGCCCAGCGATGGATTGGCGCCCTGTCCTGGGTGTATCTGCCCAGTGCCCGAGACGGGAGATAATGAATGAAATGAATGAAATGATAATGAAAGTGGGAGATAATGAATGAATGAATATATACTTAGCACTAAACACTGTTTACTCAGAAAACAGGTTCTAGGGTCGATTAACAGAGAGGATGGTCAGGTTTCCATGCAAATCAGGTAAACTAGCAGATACTAATTTATCCCTTTGTGGGAATGAGACCTTGAACGTTTGCCTTATGAGCACTGGGATGCTTTATCACTCCCTTCAACCCTAATTATTATAAGTGCCTTAGGAAAATAAATAAAATAATGTAAATGAGTGAGATTTAAGGGACAAATAACTCACCGCACTAGTGTGGTCTTGTATTTCTGCGAAAATTATAATTTAATTATAAGAGTTCATATTTTATATTTGTATAGAACTGTAAGGTGATGTTACTCAAAATGAAATATAACAAACTTCTTAAATTCTAACCACTGAATAATTATGCAGACCTGTAAGAAAGAGACATCTTCAGCTTTCATCTCCTCTTCTATGGATCTAATTGTGTCTGTAAGAGATGATATTTCTTGGTTCAGTTTCGCTATCTTTTCCTTCATCACTTTGCTCTTCTGTTCTTCCTCCTTTCTTAATGCAGCTATTCTGTGTGCCTCTTCTTCATGAAGAAATTGGTGAAGCTTTACAAATTCTTCTTTAATCTTTTTTTCTGTTTTTTGCATTTGACTCTAATGAAAAAAATAAAACATGATTCAGTCATATAATGAATACATTATTACAAATTATTCATGCTTATACTGCTATCATTATCAAAAGCCTCTTTCTAAACAAAAAACAGATATATGACAGTTAACAATAAGACCTAATCTTTGGCTGCATTTAAATATTCCAAAAGAAAATGCATTTTATAATATATTTGATTTTCAGTGAATAAAAACAATTTGGCCAGTTTAACACAAATAAAATAAAACAAAATTAATATTTACCTTTATATGTTGTGCTGTTTTGTTCCAGTTAAATTTACAGTCTTTAAAGGTCTCCAATTTCTTCTGCAAAGGCTGCAATGCAGTCTTAAGGATTTCCTGTAAAAAAATATTAAGTTAAGACCATGTTTTGAGCAGCAACTCAAAACCTGTACCTTTTTAACAACAACTGGTTCTAATGAAATAATGAAATGAAATCTGAAAAAAAATTGGTGTAGGGGAAACATTATTTTTCATAATTTTTCCTATAACATTATGTCTTGGGTGTTCTGCTGTAGTATTTTTCTGACAATACTTTTCTGGAATAGTGACTTTTTTTTTTTACAATCTTACGATCTTACTATCGTATAAAAACATATTTTTTGTGTAAAAGTTTTCATTTCTATTTTAGCTTACCATATGGCTAAGTTTGATTAAGGTTAAGTTTAAATATATTACATTTAAAATAACACTAAATGAGCTTTAAAAACCACATTGTCACCCAACAAACAGCGTCAATCACCCAGATATGCAAGATAAAACTGGTTTAAAATCTGAATCATTCCACAGAAATGGAGCAGGTTAATAAGAAGTAAAACCACTAAAGATTAAAACTACACATCTTTTAAAACTGATTTAGATTTATGTAGTGAAATGAATATGACATAATACACACATCTTTAATATTTAAATGAAATAACATTATACAAGGTGGCTTAGTGGTTAGCAGGTTTGCCTCTCAGCGCTAGGGATTCCCGGTTTGAATCCCCATCTGAGTGGAGTTTCCATGTTCTCCCCGTGTCTGCGAGGGTTTCCTCCGGGTTCTCCAATCTCAAAATTGCCCCATATAGAGTGTGTCTGTGTGAGTGAGTGTGTGCCCAGCGATGGATTGGCGCCCTGTCCTGGGTCTATCTGCCCGGTGCCTGAGACGTTCTCCTCTGGATGGGCATGGGGAACCCCACCGCGACCCTAATAGAGGATAAAGCGGGAGGTAATGAATGAATGAATGAATGAATGAACATTATACAATTCATTCATAAGAAGTTATAAGATTTTAGTTCATAAGCTACTGCCATTGTGTTTGTGATTCTGGATATTTGTCTAGTGTCATAACATTGTTCTGATATGTTCCATGAATTGTGTAAAAATATGAGTTTAACTCATACCTTATAGTCTGCTGCTGCTTCATCAATTGGGCTAAACTTATGGTTGGTGTGCTTTTTTGAGGTCTGACACACCAAACACACAGGTATCTGATCGTCCAGACAAAAGAGCTTAAGCTTCTCTTCGTGCAGACTGCAGACTGGAGTCTGAATGCTCTCCTTTGAGAAAGCCAGGCAGAGGTTCTTCAAAGCTAAGTTAAGAGGAGGGTCAACTATGGGCGACGCCGTTCTACAAACCGGGCAGTCTCTTGACCCCCTGGTGTTCCAAAACGTCTGCAAACAATCTTTACAAACACTGTGACTACAGTGCAGAACAACAGGATCGTTGAAGATGTCACAGCACACAGGACAAGAAAAATCCACCTCGGAAAATGTATGAGCCATTTTCTATTTCTCCTCTCCGTTTCAGTCCTGATGGTTCAGCTTTCACTTTCACATTTAAAAAGATAGTTCGTACACTTCACTTACGTATTTAAACAAATAAAAAAAACAGAAACTGCTTCCCTTTAGAGCAAAACGAATGTAATTTGGAAGACAACATAACACTTAAGAGATATTTACCTCATATCGAAATCGTTCGGGCTGTTTACCTGTAATTACAGCTCAAAAATACGCCCTTCCTCACTAGGAGGAGCTTCAGAACACAACGCCTATGTTGATGTGCATTTGTAGAATGCTCGATTTTTTTGGAGAATGCTCGATTTTTTATATTGTCTTTCTTTCTTTATTGCTTAAAATATCAAGATACCTACCTATTCTTGCATTGTTGTAGTTATCCTACCCAGCAGAGGAGATGCGAAGGTTAAGTGACCTTAAATTAAGATGGCTTGTATATATTCAACATGGATGCAGCTAAGACTGTTTTGGTCAAGTGTAAAGGGGAAGGCAACGATGTACTTAAACAAACAACCTTTCCCAAATCCAGCCTGTCTCATCAATTCTTTCTGATCTTAAAAGCAGGTGATGGCAGTTAGAATAGCTAAATAAGATATGAACTAAACCCAGTGTATTTAAATCTGCCTTTTAAAGGCATAATCACAGACTTAAACAATTAATTTAGACATTACTCAGTATAGAATTTGGTTCTCAACTCCATACACTCCGACAAATGTGTAATACTAACCTGTCTCTTTAAATGTCATAAAAGAGCTATAAACTGTGGAAGATTTAAATGCAAGTTATGATAAAAAAAAATTAAGAGTTGTGATGAAAAATGAGCCTATTGTCCAGGTAGGTCCCATATTGTGACTCAAATGACTTACATGAAAATGTCTTATCAAGAGCCTTAATGCCAAATAACACAGGTCACCTTTTGGGGTCTTGTGGTTTCTGTGACATGAGGGAAATCTACACAGTACTGGGTAAGTGAGTTTATTGTTATGAAATCAAAACAGTAAGAGTCACATTTGCATTTGGTCATTTATCAGATGCTTTTATCCAAAGTGACTTACAGGTGTATCAACTTAATGGTTTGAGTCAGAATACATGGTTAGCCATACAGCACCCCGGAGCGATAAGGGTTAAGGGCCTTGCTCAAGGGCCCACACTAGTAACTTGGGTGGACTTGGGATTTGAACCACCAACCTTCAGGTTGATAGTTTTGATAGACCACACCCTTTTATTATCATAAAACATATTGTCTCGATAGGTGAAACAGGCTGGTAACTGATTATATTTAGAGCCATCTGAAAAAAAAATACTAATTTGGTTATGGCACCCTCTGCTGACTTAGTAGTCAAAAGAAAATTTTAATTTAAAAGTTGGGAAAATGTAATAAAAACATTTTTATGTGGTTAATATGTACTTCTCTTTTCCATCATATACCTGTTTGGTTATTTGCATTGTAATTTTGATACTATGTCTATTATTTACAGCATATCACCTCGTCAAACACATTCACAGCCTGTTAGAACTTCAAAACATTAAAATATAATTTTAACACAAAAAGTGCTTTTTGCTTTCTGATTATTAATAATTCCTCACATCAAATTATCTGAAATACTGGTGATTAAGTGTCTGTGCGCTTTAAATACAAACATCAGGTGTTACGTAACTGTCAACAACAAGTACTTTTTGTACAGTAATGACTGCATTTCTAGGTTACAAACAAGGTACAATGTCAGGTACACTTTATGTAATGATAAAAAATAACACACTATGACCAGCAGATTAATGATGTTTTAAAAATATATATTTTTTAAATATTATAAAATTCATTCAAATATTAACATTTTTGCAGAAGAAACACATAATAAAATGATGTTTGTAATAAAATTACAAAATTGTAATAAAAGTTTTATTAAGGTGAAGGTGCCTATGATAATGATCTTAAATTTTTAACATGGTCCTATACTTTATGCCACATCCCCTAAAAAATTAAATTGTAATTGATTTGGCGGCATAGTGGATTTGTGTCTGCATGGTTTTCCGTGGGTTCTCCGGTGGATTCAAGTAAGATGAAATGCTCTAAATTTCCCCATATACAGGTATTGTTCCTGAAATGTTCTCCCCTGGATGGAAATAGGGAACCCTCCCACAACACTAATAGAGGATTAAATAGCAGATAATGAATTAATGAATATAATTGATTTTAAGTGTAAAAATTTGTTAGTAAGGGGAAACACAAAAAGCAATGTCACTGAAATAACGTCCCATACAGTCTAAATACTAAACATTTGCTTTCTTATAGCATTTGTAATCATTTTGTATAGACAGTAAAATACAACAGTTATGTGGGAGCCAAGTTATGAAAAATCATCCATGTAGAACAATACTAAAGAATGGGTCCCTTTTCATGAAGTTAAGTGAATAACAGTTGTTTAAATGTACCTTTATTACTTTGTATATGCCACACCTGCTCTTTTCCTGCAATTCCCGTTTGGCTACAATTTTATGAGTCATGTTTGGGTAAGTAACATGTAACTCAAGTGAAAATATTTTCAGACTTTCATTTTGTAGTGTTAATAGAAACTCTAAATCATCAAGTATGTTTGCATACACACATACACACACGTATGAGCCACAAATCTTTAGTTCCCTATCATGTGCGTATAAAATTTGTTTGGACTTTGACTATTTGAAGCAGAAAAACATTAAATAGTGTGGGACAGTGATGGGAGTGTGATTGAAAGAATATTAGCTCTATGAAAACTGATTTACATTCACTGAGCACTGCACTGAAAGGATCTTTAGAGGCACACAATCAGCAATATTAAAAACTGGTCGTAATTTGCTTGTAAATCTGTGTCTGAAAGTATATAAATGTGTGTTATTGAGAGGATCAGAGAATGACAGCTGTCCTCTGTCCCAATCTAGCTGCACTCTGATCCTCTTCGGATTCTGTGCAAGTGAAAGTAAAATATCTCCCTGAGGTGTAGAACGTGCTCTATGTTTATTATCACTGAACCACACATACCAGATTCCATTTCTAGAAATAATCTCTCCCTTCCTTTGTGCAGATTCTTCCATTACACCAACAGACCAACCTACACAGGACCCAACTTCAACATCCCAGCAGTGTTTTCCTGAGGTAAAGCCTTCAGATCCCAGAACACATGGATATACATGATCAAATCTCTCAGGATTATCAGGAAACTGCTGTCGCTTTTCACTGAAACATACACTGCTCAGATCATCAGAAAGAATCAGCTGAGGGTGACCAGTGTTGGGATCCAGATTTACAGGTGCTAAAAAATGAAATGTATTAATATGCATATAGGTCTGCTAAGGTATACGATATAAATACTAACCTCAAAACATACTTTCTCAAATCACTCAAATCACTGTATACATCTACATTGTTTTTTCTTTTTATTATAGGAATGTTTTAATATATTAAAGTAAAATAACTTAATATATTTTCCCTCTTAATTTTACACACATACAATTATATAAACAAAATAAAAAGTGAAAAAACACATACTGTATTGTATGATGTGCTGCATCTTCTCCCATACTCTGAACTTCAGATTGGACAGATGTTTCGCCACATCAATGAGTGCTCCTGATGGGTTTTCTGGATGCTGCAGTGTGCACTGAGTTCTAAAAAAACATTCAGAAAATACATTGTTGCTATGTGTGTAAATGTGAAGTACAAAAACAGTGAAGTAGTGAAAGCAATGAGTCACTAACCTTTTTATCATGGTCGTGTAGTTCTGTAAAAACATATGGTAACTTAGCCTTTATATATATATATATATATATATATATATATATATATATATATATATATATATATATATATATATATATATATATACACTCAATTATTTGATATTTTTTACATACATTGCTTATTTTATCACTTATTTTATTTTAATTATCAGGAACACAATCCAAAATTGCATTTAATTTATAGTAAGGACAAACAAGGGCATTTTTATGTGTGGAGTCTGCATGTTCTGAATGTACATGTTTTCTGCATGGATTTAATGTTCCAACAGGTAAACCATTTACAATTGCCAGACAAAATTTAACAAAGATTGTTGATGGACATATTTAAATAAAGACTGAATACTTAGATGCTTACCTGTAAGAACAAGATATTTTCAGCTCTCATCTCCTTTTCTAAAAATTTGATTGTATCTGAAAGAGATTTTATTTCGGTGTTCATCTTTTCCATCTGCTTAGTCGTCATCTTACTCTTTAGTTCCTCTTCCTTCCATACTGCAGAAACCCTGACTGTCTCTTCCTCTTGTAAAAACTGGTGAAGCTTCTTAAACTCTTTTTTAATCTGCTCTTCCGCTTTTAGGCTCTGGTTCTGCAGTAAATGCAATATAATTATTTTGCAACAATGAAAAGTCTGGGCTGGTGTATTAGTGTCATGTCATGTGTTCTGACCTTAATATGCTGTGCAATTTGAATCAACTTATATTTGTAGTCTTCAAAGATTTTTAAATTCACTTGTAAGGGTTTTAGTGCAGCCTCAAGCTCCTCCTATAACAAAGTACAATTCATGAAGGCTCTTTGTATTAGCTAACTCTATAAACAATATCTTACATCAATGTCATTATAGCAATTTAAAAACTTAAACAAGTATACATAACATTAATTATAACTTTACAATGACACTTATTCAGAACGATGGTACATTAGGCAGCAAGTAACCAACCAATTTTAAAAAGTGATTGTTAATGAGTTAATAGCTACATGTCGTTATTTTTGTACAAGACATATGTATTTTTTCGTAAATTTTGTAGATAAACAGTAACTGTGTAATACAATATGCAATCCCTGTAGCAGATTTATTAGTTATTCCAAACATGAAAAGTCATTTGGTCAAGGATAAAGGACCCTAAATACTTTTACATATATTTTGAAATATTTCACCTTATAATCTGTTGCTGCCTCATCAATAGGACAAAATTTATGGTGTGTGTGTTTTCTTGAATCCCGGCACACCAAACAAACAGGTTGTTGATCAACCAGACAGAAGAGTTGAAGTTTTTCATTGTGAATGCTGCAGACTTGTTTAGTTTCTGTTTTCTCAGCAGTTTTCTCTAGGAAAGTCTTACACAGATTCTTCAAAGCCAAATTAATTGGCGGTTTATCCAGCAATGACTTACTCCTACAAACGGGACATTCTTTGAATCCTTTTGTGTCCCAGAACTTCTGCAAACAGGCTTCACAGGCACTGTGACTGCACTGCAGAATCACTGGATCGTTGAAAATTTCAAAGCAAACTGGACAGGTGAAATCCTTCTCTGAAAAAAATGATGTCATTCTTGATTCCTTCTTCGATGTTTTTCTCAAGTGCAATGTTTATTCTTTTTATAGCATTTGATCTAAGTCTTAATCAACTTATCTTAACCTAAACAATTTTTTTTCAAGAGAGCAAATTTAATGCTGCATTGTCCATTAAAAAAAATAATGTACACTCATCCTGGTAAAACAAGATATTATGCAACTCAGTACAAGCACTTCCTCAATAGGGCTTATGGGAAGTCACATTATTTAAAGGTGGAGCAGCTGGCAAGGTGGAGCTGCACTCTACATTTTTCACAGACTGAAAGAATACGGATATGAATTGCCTGGACCTGCTCTGAAATAATTTTCTGTATATTATTATGACATAATATAGATTGTAATAACACATTTTCCTGTGCGTGAACATAATATTACTATTACTATATCTGCCGTATATCTGTAAGGTTTTAATTCATGTGATATGCTGAAGAAGGTTGTCAAATAATTAAATGATTGCAAGCACTGGATACAAAATGATTTACTTTGGGAAAGTATAAAATCAACATGGAAATAATAAGGAACACATATAAATCACTATATTAAAGTGTTTAATTATATCATATTTCTATAGATATATATAAAATCGACCCTAATCTAATTACATAACTGAGGATGAACAAGAACAAGAAATAATTGTGAACCAATCCTTCTTGTCAAACTTCAGGTTCTGACCTTACAAATGCTTTTTTGGATAAATGGGCACAGAGATTTATAAAGCAGAGGAAGCAACTCTGGGTTTTACTACAGCATTTCGTGGATGTCATCACGGCTAACAACCATGACTACAAGAGAACCACTCTGACCATGGGCTGGGGGCTCTGTTGTCCCAGGTGCAAGATGGAGCAGAGCGAGTCATTAGTTATTTCAGCAGGAAGCTCAGCCAGCATGAGAGGAATTACTGCATGACACACCGCAAGCATTTGTGGCGGTAGTGGCGGCCCTTAGTCAATTTAGATCGTATTTATATGGGACTGAGTTTGCATTACATACAAACAAAATCAACATAGCTAATGCATTTAAAAAAAACAGAGGGCCAGCTGTCGAGATGGAATGACCGATCCCATCGCCCAGACTGGACTGCTGCCTCGAGGGTCGGTCGCTAAAGTGCTGAGATCCAACTTCAACAGCCTCAAGCTGGACAATAACTTTTCTGCCAGTTCGGGGTTCTGAAGGTGCTGCTTAGGCAGAACTTCGAGTTGGAGGTGATGGGAGAAGTGTTCCGCTGCCTCACCGTTCCACACGACACCTCTGCACTGCCAGTGCAATGTTTTGGTGGACACAGGGACAGACTGTCTCCATACCGCCACAAAGTTTCAGGGGGGCGACCCACCTGTTGTGTCTGGGGGGTGGCTTGATGTTGCTCCAGGACTGTTGCGTGTAGCACCGCGTGCTGAGCAATGTTTGAATTATATACTGTGATTATAATATGTTTATATCGTGTTCGGTGTGCTTGCAAGAATAGTCTTACCTAAATGCATTTTAGCCAAACCTTTTTGTTGGACCGGAAATCGATTTGAGAACCTTCAGATAGCAAGGCTGGTCCTTAACCACAAGCTTATGACTGCTCATTGATTCAGGCTGAGTATGAATGAATTAAATCTCCTTCATTATCATTATCTTCATAAATCTCATTCATTATCTCCCGCTTTATCCTCTATTAGGGTCGCGGTGGGGTTCCCCATGCCCATCCAGGGGAGAACGTCTCGGGCGCCGGGCAGATAGACCCAGGACAGGGTGCCAATCCATCGCTGGACACACACTCACTCACTCAGACACACTCTATATGGGGCAATTTGGAGAATTCAATTGACTTGATCCATGTTTTTGGACTGTGGGAGGAAACCGGAGAACCCGGAGGAAACCCACGCGGACACGGGGAGAACATGGAAACTCCAGCCAGATGGGGATTCGAACCGGGAATCCCTAGCGCTGAGAGGTAAACGTGCTAACCACTAAGCCACCGTGCCTGAATAAGGAATAAATGAGCAAATTAAAGACTCTACATTTCTTATTCTTTATTATATGATACAGATTGTCTAAATAAATGTAAATATGGCTACATTCGTTTTTCGTAATCTGGTCTTAAAAGTCTTAAATAAAAGATGTAGAGAGTGTAGAGTTTTCACATTCACGTTATATAGAGGAGTTCAAAATTCGTCCACTAAGAGCGCTGTAATACTTTTACACTGTTTTGAGTTATGAAGTCAAACGTGATGAAGAAAAGCTCGGGCGGCGGTATCTTATTTAATGTGTATGTGAGCGCTAGGCTAGGCTAACAAATCTAATGTCTGCACTCATACTGCGCTTCAAACTACAATTAACCGATTTAAGATTTAGCTTCTGAATTCTGAATGACGTCAGTGTAGTTTCGGAAAGTGCTGCAGATTGAGGGTTCGTTGTTTCAGTGTATAAATTTAATTGAGGTAAAGTGTAAGGTGAATTGTTTCTTTAGCTGTATCGCGAGGCGCTTTTACATCTTCATGGATTTGAGTAAAGGTAACTTTACATTCACATACAATCACAACGTGTCTATCTGATTCTGTACAGTTTATGATTTTAAATGTGGCTGGATTATTTACACACGTATTATCTCCAAATATTGATTAATCGTAATCTATTGAGGTTGTTACGTGCAAACTAATGCAGCTGCACATCTTGTAGATGTCAGTAAGCTAAACCAACGTAAGGAACGCTGTGGCGGTTATATGACTTTGTTGTTCGTATTCATTCTTTAATAATGATGACAAAAGTATTAAAAGAGTAATGTTCCATACATATATAACAACAAAGCCTGCATGTACACATTTGTTTACCACAGAAATTATTTTATAAATATGTCCATTTTTGCAATTTAAAAGCCTGCTGAGTGCCAGAGCACCAAATATGGGCATAATTAACAAGGCACAAGACTAGAAAATTCTGACACAACTTCAGAAGTCTATTTAAAATCAGAGGTTGTTATGGTCAAATAGCAACTCCCTCCTCATTCTCTCATATTGTAATAACATGATAATCTCAGCCATAATGCTATTTGCCATACCACACAACTATATTTTTTTGCTTTAATACAACAGTTTAACAAGAGACATTTGCTTAGCAGCAATAAACCATTATAGATTTTTAAAAGAAATGTTTTTACAGTAATTTATTTAGTTCCATGAGCACAAATAGTTTCTTGGTGGCTAAGTGTTGATGCATTTCTGTGTGGTGACAGTATTAGACAATGAATTACTATGCTGACACTTTGATCATTAATTTTGAATTATAACAGCCAAATCAAATAATCACACAGTTATTGGTTTTGGTCCAAACACCTGCATTTCATACATTGAATAAAAGGCAACACCTCAGTAGATCAGTCTAGTTTTGGTGAGAATAGTTTGTGCACATACAGTTGTGATCAAATTTATTCAACCCCCACTGAAATAAAGTGTTTTGGCCAGTTTGACATTGATTTGGATCATTTCAGTCATCTTATTTACAATTATATCAAAGAGGCACTTATAAATTAGACAAATATAACATAATATTTATGATGGAATAACCACAAATGTCTTTACTGTGCTCACATCATTATCAGTTTTATTCAACCCCCTAGTGACATTATTTTTCAGTACTTAGTACAACATCCTTTTCCAGTTATGACAGCTTTCAAGCGTGAAGCATAGCTTGACACAAGTGTCTTGCAGCGACCTATGGGTATCTTAGCCCATTCTTCATGGGCAAAAGCCTCCAGTTCAATCACATTCTTAGGCTTGCGCACTGCAACTGCCTTCTTTAGGTCCCACCAGAGGTTCTCAATTGGATTTAAGTCTGGTGATTGCGATGGCCACTCTAGAATGTTCCAGCCTTTCATGTTCAACCTTGCTCTAGTGGACTTGGATGTGTGCTTCGGATCATTGTCCTGTTGGAAGGTCCAACGTCTCCCAAGCCGCAGGTTTGTGACTGACTCCATCACATTTTCCTCCAAGATCTCCTGGTACTGAAGGGAATTCATGGTACCCTGCACACGTTGAAGCTTTCCTGTACCATTAGAAGCAAAACAGCCCCAAAGCATAATTGACCCTCCGCCATGCTTCACAGTAGGCAAGGTGTTCTTTTGTTCATAAGCCTGGTTCTTCCTCCTCCAAACATAGCGCTGGTCCATTGTCCCAAACAGTTCTAATTTAGTTTCATCTGACCACAGTACACTGTCCCAAAACCTTTGTGGCTTGTCCACATGACTTTTGGCATGCTGCAGTCGACTTTTCTTGTTCTTTGGAGTCAGCAAGGGGGTGCACCTGGGAGTTCTGGCATGGAGGTCTTCGTTATGCAGTGCGCGCCTTATTGTCTGAGCTGAAACTTCAGTGCCCACATCTGACAGGTCTTTTTTCAGTTCCTTAGCAGTCACGCGGGGATTTTTCTCCACATTACGCTTCAGGTAGCGCACAGCAGTCGCGGTCAGGATCTTCTTTCTGCCACGACCAGGTAACGTTTCCACTGTGCCCTTTAACTTGAACTTGCGAATGATACTTCCGATAGTGTCTCTTGGAATATTTAACAACTTCGCAATCTTTTTATATCCATTGCCATTCTTGTGAAGAGCAATAACCTCTTCTCTTGTCTTCTGGGACCATTCTCTTGCCTTCACCATGCTTGTAAACACACCAGTAGATGTCTAGAAGGAGTTGAGTATCACAGTCCTTTTAAATCTGCCTAATTGGTGCTTATCATGCTTGATTGCTGCTCGTTGACATCCACAGATATTTTCAATACCTGATTGAAAACACTGGAATGAACCTCTGTTCTTATGAGTGGTAGTTGTAAAGGGGTTGAATAATTGTGTCAATGAAGAAATCACAAAAAGGCCATTTAATACTTTATGACAAAAACAATTGATGCTATCTTAGTTGCATTTAGTTCTTTAACAAGTCCTTGTAAGATTTCATTATGAACACAATTACAAATGTGCACTGAATTCCATAAAACCCTTCGCAGCATTGGGGGTTGAATAAATTTGATCACAACTGTATGTTTTTGCACAATATCATTACATGGACAACACTTCTCAACCAATTTGTTTATGAGGTCAAAACAAATTTTTGTATTAGAGGTTACAAAATGCAGTATTTAATCTAACTGTAGTAAATTCTAAAAGATTCACGATTTTACTATTGGTTTATGTTATAGGTGTACCAGTTTTCAGTGTGTGACTAAACCTAAAGATGGTCCAGAGAAAAAAAAGAGGTGCCAAGTCTTCAGAAGACGATTTGCTGAGGCACTTTACTTCTGATGCACACTCCACTTCAACACTCTTTAATACACACTCCTCCAGAAGTCTAAGCCATCTTAGCTGGCCATGTAGTGAAAAGCACAGCATCTGCATGGTGTCTGACTTTTTCTACCCCAACATGGGTGGCGTGGAGAGCCACATTTACCAGCTCTCTCAGTGTCTCATAGAAAGAGGCCACAAGGTAGTGATTGTAACACACTCCTATGGCGACCGACGTGGCATTCGTTACCTTACCAATGGTCTGAAGGTGTATTACCTCCCTCTGCAGGTTTGTGACAGTTGTAACAGTTAAAATGTGAATTTTAATTTGCTGTAGCAGAAAGTAAGGTTTAAATTAAAGCAGTTTGTGCAACAAAATCATTTAAAAGTGTAATGTTTATTGTAAGTAGTTGCTGTGAGTCATAATGAAAAGCAAATAATGCAAAGTTTTGGGGTCAGATCATAACAGACATTTACTTCAATCATGTGATTTATTTAATTTTAATAATGATTTGTAGAAGAAAACTGATGCTATTGTGTTTTTACAATTTGCTTTAAAATAACATCCATCCATCCATTATCTTCCACTTTATCCTCTACTAGGGTCGCTGGGGTGTTCCCCATGCCCCTCCATCCAGGGGAGAACGTTTCGGGCGCTGGGCAGATACACCTAGGACAGGGTGCCAAAATATCGCTGGGCAAACACTCACTCACACAGTCACGCACTCAAAGACACTATATTGGGTAATTTTAGAGAATTCAATTGACCTTGATCCATTTTTTTGGACTGTGGGATGAAACCTACGCGGAAGCGTGCTGAGAGTCAAACATGCTAACCACTAGACCACCGTGCCGCCGTTAAAATAACAGCTTCACTAAAATTGCTATGTATGTAAATTCTGAAGTATGTAAGGTTGTTGGCAATATGGCTTTGTTTGTTAAATGTGTTCAGGAGAAACCTGTCCAGCTTTAGCTAATTTTAGATATCTCCTCTTAGGTTATGTATAATCAGTCTACAGCCACCACCTGCCTTCACAGCCTGCCCTTGCTAAGGTGTGTGTTTGTGCGGGAGCGGATTACTGTGGTTCACGCCCACAGTTCTTTCTCTGCTATGGCCCATGATGCGCTGTTCCATGCTAAAACAATGGGTCTTAACACTGTGTTCACGGACCACTCACTTTTTGGATTTGCTGACCTGAGTTCGGTGCTGACCAATAAGCTGCTCACTGTGTCTCTCTGTGACACCAATCACATCGTGTGTGTATCCTACACCAGCAAAGAGAACACAGTGCTAAGGGCTGCCCTTAACCCTGACATTGTCTCTGTGATCCCCAATGCTGTCGACCCCACTGATTTTACACCTGACATCAGTCGCCGTGAAAACAGCAAGATCACCATCGTAGTGGTGAGCCGATTAGTTTACAGGAAAGGTCAGTAAAACATGCCATGGGTTATAGCGGTGAAGTGTGTGTGGAACACTAAATGCTTAACTGTTTTTTTTAGGAATTGACCTACTAGGTGGAATCATTCCTGAGCTGTGTGCCAAGCATCCAGATCTCTGCTTTTTAATTGGCGGAGAGGGTCCAAAGCGAATTGTATTGGAGGAGGTTCGAGAGAAGTATCAACTTCATGACAGGTAAGCACACAACTACAGTATAATGTTGCTCATGTGGCCTGTTAATGGCTTGATTAAATGTTATATGATAAAACTGAAATATATTATATTTTTTCTTATAATACAGTATAATATGATTGTACCACTGAAAAATACATTTTGTAAAAGTATTGTAACTTATCTATTGCACTGTAAAATTGTATTACTAATACTTGACCTCTAAAAGGCTTTTTGATTTATATTTGTAAAAAGTGCTAAATTAAAACTTTTACTTACATACCAATGTGTGTTTGTCTGTAGGGTACGTCTTTTGGGAGCATTAGATCATAAGGATGTAAGAGACGTACTGGTTCAGGGCCACATCTTCCTAAACACTTCATTAACAGAAGCCTTCTGCATGGCCATAGTTGAGGGAGCCTGTTGTGGTCTGCAGGTATCCATCAATCCCTCCCTCTCTTTCTCTCTCTCTCTCTCTCTCTCTCTCTCTCTCTCTCTCTCTCTCTCTCTCTCTCACACACACACACACACACACAGCATGTTAATGTTCTTGGTTTTGGAATGGGATATCCAGCAAGATGTTAGAGGTGCTGTCTGTCCTTCAGGTGGTTAGTACTCGTGTTGGGGGTATACCTGAGGTTCTTCCTGATGAGTTGATTGTACTGTGTGAGCCGACCGTCAGCGCCCTCTGTGATGGTCTGGAAAAAGTCATTGCAAGACAGCGTTCAGGCAGAGTTCCTTCTCCTGAGGCTATCCATCGTCAGGTCCAAAATCTTTACACCTGGAGAAATGTAGCTGAGCGCACAGAAAAGGTTTGTGAAATCATTGTAACAGGTGTGTTAATCATGGTAAAGAAGTAGCAATTGTTGACATGCTGCTCTGCAAATACAACACAAATTAATCTAATTGACCATATGCTGCCTGTCTGTGTGCTTGTTTGTGTTTTATAGGTATATAACCATGCACGTAAGCAGCCTGTTCTGCCATTACCTGCTCGACTGCAGAGATTACGTTCTCACTGTGGCTCTGTTGCTGGCTCCATCTTCTCTTTTATGGCCATCCTGGACTTTCTCTTCCTGCTTTTTCTGCAGTGGATTCGCCCGGATGCACTTATGGACATTGCTGTTGATGCATCTGGTCCAGCCAGCCGTTAGAGGAAGTTGAAGAATTTGAAGGCTTAAGAGTCTTCAAAAGCCTCCGGCTTTTTTACTCCTAATATCAGGGTTTCAACAATTAGATGAATAGAATCAAAGAAATTGCACTGAGTGTTCTTGTTTACGTTCTGCTAAAGGGCATTTTATGAGACTGAATGGAAAATTTAGGGAATACATTTGAATTAAACTATTAGATATTGTGAAAATGTGTACATTTGGATATTTGTCAAAAAATATGCAAGCTATACTTTATAAAGCTAATATTTAAAAAAAATAATAAAATATAATCTTTCAAACTGCTTATACTTTTCACATCTTTCATCTTCATTGTTTTTTCTTTTGTTTGTTTGTTTTTTGTTGTCTATTGACGGGTAATTTTCTTTTATAGAAAGGACTGTAATTCACTGTTATGTAACAGAAAATAGGACATAGATTATTTGACAAACTTTTTTTTTTTTTTCAAAAGAAATATAAAGAATGTATTCATTCAACACACTTAAAAAATGTTGGAACAGAGACAATTTTACAATTAGTAGTTTAATTGTACAATTAGTACAATTAGGTGATGTCATCAAAAAATTTAAACTTAAAAGAAGTATCCACCATGGACTTGACCTTAGCAAGCAAGGGTTGATCATGGTTTGCCATTGTCATTAAATTTAAAGTTAGTGTTTCTTATCAAATATACAATTATTTTTTAATTTTTATACAATCTGAAACTATTATGCAAAGGGGAAGCAATATGCTAATGTTGCAGTCATAACGACAGGTTCTATGGGCCCAGACTCATCTGGAGTTGAGATGGACTTCAGATGGACTATGAAGAACCATGTGGTCATTTTCCAGTTTTAAAAAAGCAAATGTGGAATTTCAAGTGCAAAAAAAAAATAAAATCTGGAATTGGGTTTGTACTTTTCAATATAAGTGTCCTATCAAATAATCTTTATATTCTGAGCGAATTATTTAACATAACTGCATTAGAGCTAATAAGCAATGTTTTGTAAACAGTTAAAGTAAAAAAAACAACAACTTGCACCAGCTTCTAAACACATGTTTTGTCCATCCCATCCAGGGGAGTTCGGGTGCTGGGCAGATACACCCAGGGCAGGGTGCCAATCTATCGCTGGGCACACACCCAGACATACACAAACACACTCTGTATGGGGCAATTTGGAGAATTCAACTGACCTTGATCCATGTTTTTGGACTGTGGGAGGAACCCGGAGGACACGGGGTAAACATAGAAACTCCACCCAGGGATTTCAACCGGGAATCCCTAGTGCCGAGAGGCGAACATGCTAACCACTAAGCCACCGGCCGCCCACACGTTTTGTATTATATCAGTTTGAAAAACATTTAGAATATAGTTTTAATTATTAATTTAAAGAACAAAGCTATAGCAGGTTTAAAAAGTGCTTATTTACCTTATTTATTCATTCTTCAAGCAGTCCTAATAGATTGTGTTATGCAAACCTTGATAACACTGTATTTATATATATATATATAGTTGTGTCCTTTTTTTCTGGCATTATGCCAATAAAGATCTTTTGACAACTGTCAACAATTGTTTCTAATGAAAGTTCTGGCATATAAAACTACTTTAGAATATTGAAGTGTCAACATTTAATAGCTTCTGTTTAATGTAGTAATGTTTTCTATATGACTTTTCATTGAACCTGTCCTGTGGTTGTGACATATATGTAATTAATCACAAATGTCAGTGCTTTTCATGCTTGGCATTTTTGCTCATGGTACTACAAATAAAAATTTGTATACATAATACATGTACCCTTTTAATGAAAATGCTAGTGACACATCTAAATTACATTTAACAGATCAGATCCAAAATAATTTTTCAATTACTATAAAACACTATGGTAATAATATTTCTAGGAAAATATATTTTACATGGGATAATAAGCACACTTTTTCATAACAGAGTTTGTAAACGGCATACTACCACATGGAGATATTTTCAATTATGAATAATTTTGAACAGTAAAATAATTGAGTGTTTTGCAGGTCTAATAGGGTTTAAAACAGTTGTAACTGTTTTTGCTTACTTTTTATTCTTGCAATTACAGAAAGTTTTCTTATTTAAATAATTAAAATTTTAAATGCAAAGTTTGGTGCGCATAATGGCCATTGTCTGATTTTTAAGCCAGAGACCCAGAGACGTCTGATAAAGAAGACATTCCCTATTCAAGGCTGCATACAAGAGCCTCATTAACACACTGTTCTCACCTTCACACAGATACTCACATTCTCATTCTGTGAGCCTAAATTGTCTCATTCCTGCAATTTCACCGTTGAACTGCCCAAGTATTATGGAGATTTAAAGTCATGCAAATGCAGAAATCTGGTAACAGAGACTTGAATGTACTCAAGTACACACTTCTTTTACTATACTATGCAGCAGGTAAAATCAGGTCATTTAGTTACTGTTAGCATTTGCCTCAACAAAAACAAAAAAAGCAGGAAATGTATTTTCAGCATGTAATTGCTGTGTGCATATGGATGTTTCAGGAGTCTGGTATTCCATTGTTATGCGGATGATCAGTTCTTCTTGTTGTGGAAAGTTTATTTGTGTCAGCACATATTGCAACTGGTGGGAGGTACAGAGGGTGTGTTTTTGTGAAGCCCATATAACAAGTCTAACTGCTTAACACACTCAGACTTGTTTTTGCAGCACATTATTTTGTGAAGGTAAAGCATGACTACTGAGCTTGACATCTGGATGGAGCCATGGCAGAGGGATTTTCAGGTCTATGGAGGACTGGTGTGTAACAGCCTTATGGCAGGTGAGTTTGGTCTTTTCAGTAAAAAAAAAAAAAGTTAAATTCAGTCAATATCACTGTGAAAAAGGTAAAATATAACACAGGCCTTTAACGCATGCTAAAATGTGTTTTGTAGGTCAATAAACCTAGATGAAACGTTTTATTGTACATGCATATTTACGTTAATCTGATAATTGCCCTTTAGATGTTTAGCACCCAATCAGATCCAGACTACAATACATAAATACAGTTTTCACAATGATTTTAAAGCCTTGAAAAGCAGGAAATTAAATTAGAAAAAAGCAACTTGTTGCAGCTTGTTCTGTCCATGGACAAAATATCAATGTGTGGAAAAATTTAAAGATGCTGGGTTAATATTACAAAGCAAAATAAAAAAATCTAAGAAGAAATGAAGCTATATGTATATATATAGTGAATATGCTAGTAGGTCTTGCCAAAACGAACCTAGTACTATATATTATTTTTAATTTATTAAATAATATTTAACAACGGACGGCACGGCACGGTGGCTTTGTGGTTAGCACGTTAGCAAGATAATGGATGGATGGATATTTAAGAACATTTAAGAACACCCCCCCCCCCATGTTGTTGATCCTTAAAAATACCTTTTAAAATAAAAGCAGAGAACAATACAAAGTCAGTCCATGAAATCAGTAAACAAAACTCCCAAAATAGTTTTGAGTTTTGGTACAAAATCTAGCCATCTATGACATCTATAACTTTGGAATATACAATAGGTAAAACATATCAGCACACTTTACTTAAAGATTAAACATACAGATAAGATATTATTTCGGCAACTATTTGGGCATGTCTTCTGCATTTCTAAAACTCTTGCATGTTTGTCGTTCAGGTCCCTGGGCAGACAGAACAACTCTGCATGAAGCTGCTTTGCAGGGCAAGATACTTCCACTAAAGATAATTCTTTCTCAGGTACAAATTATATTTTATATATATATATATATAAGGTTAATTATATATAAATATGTGCCCAGCGATAGATTGGCGCCCTGTCCTGGGTGTATCTGCCCAGCGCCCGAGACGTTCTCCCCTGGATGGGCATGGGGACCCCCCCCCCCTCCCATATACCCTATCGATGGATGGATATATAAATATGTGTGTGTATACATATGTATGTCACACACTTACTGGCTGTTTGTTCTAATAATTACACAGTTCTGTTAGTTTCATGTACCATAATGATGCATCATGTAGTTCTGATGTGATGCTTTGGGGTGTGTTAGTGCGTGTTATGCTGGTAATAGTGGATTAGATACAGTAGTGATGCAAGTTTTTGAACACCTCAGTACCTCAGTAACAAATCTAATCAAACCAGCACAACCAATAAAACATTCTACCAACACATAATTATTTCTACAATGTTGATATAAATAGAACTTATACTGTGGAGGTCCTGATCATTAAGGAACAGAGAAAAGGGGATTAACAATGTATGTAAAGATTTAGCTAAGCTTAAATCTAGAATTGTTGGACTACAAAGTGCATCGCTACAGTAAGTGAAGCTAATTAAATTTACCATATTTTAAGTATGTGTGAACAAACCCACTGACTGGTAATTTTGTCTTCAGGGTCTACATGCTGGGGTTGTTACATTGGATGGGATTACTCCATTACATGAGGCATGTCTTGGTGGGCATTTTGCTTGTGCTAAATTACTGCTGGATCATGGAGCTAATGTAAGTTGAGTTCCTCCACTCAAAAAATCTTTTTCTTGGTTCTTATTTTCCTAAATTGTCTCTATTATAAAATGTCTGAAATAAAGAGTTAGTACATGTCTGTATTTTTTGGCCCTTTAGGCAAGTGCTGTTTCTGTCAGTGGGCACACACCAGTTTTTAATGCCTGTTGCAGTGGAAACTCTGCTCTGCTCTGCCTTCTTTTAAAGCACAGTTCTGCCCACCATCCAGCTCACGTTCTCAACTCACCTATCCACGAGGCAGCAAAAAGAGGTGTGTTATTTAAATAGTATATTTTTATTTAATATTATTTTCCACTGGGCGGCATGGTGGCTTAGTGGTTAGCATGTTTGCCTCTCAGCACTAGGGATTCCTGGTTCAAATCCGGGTGGTTTCCATGTTCTCCCTGTGTCCACATGGGTTTCCTTCGGGTTCTATGGTTTCCTCCCACAGTCCAAAAGCATGGATCAAGGTCAATTGAACTCTCTTAATTGTCCCATATAGAGTGTGTTTGTGTGAGTGAGTGAGTGCCCAGCGATAGATTGGTGCCCTGTCCTGGGTGTATCTGCCCAACGCCCGAAACGTTCTCCACTGGATGGGCATGGGGGACCCCACCGCAAACCTAATAGAGGGTAAAGCAGAAGATAATGGATGGATGGATAGATTATTTTCCTTATTACATTGTGCATCTTATATTGTCTGAAATATCAGCATACATAAATATCTGAAAGATAAATTAGAGATTTAATCAGTTGCCAGTGAATAATGTAGTCATTTAGATCAGAAGTACTGAAAATTTGCAGGTGTATAACTAAATTTAAAGTGTAAATGTCTTTCAGGTCACACAGAATGTGTGGAGCTGCTTCTCTCTCATGGGGTGAATGCTGATTTGGAGTTGCCTGATTTAGGAACACCACTATACTGTGCATGTGCATCCAGAAGGGTAGAGTGTGTGGAGAAACTTCTGATTTTGGGTCAGTAAACACACATTTTGACTTTCTTTCACAAATACACATGAAATTGAAATGGACAGCAACTTTAATAATTTGTATTTATCTTTTATATTCAGTAGACATGTGAACGTTTTTTTTGCAAAAGCCAAAGTAATCTTTTACTTAGTTGCCTTTTTAATTAAAATAAAGTTTATTTATGTAAAGTAGTTTACTCTAGAGCATTATTTAAAAACAAATATTTAATCTCTGAACCCCTAAAAAGAAAGTTTATAAATATTTGTCTGCAATGCAGTTTCACATTCTTTTAGTTTCAGACCAGCTGTGTTCAGAAAATGTGCTGATATTTCTTTTATTTTTTTGTAAGTGGTAAGCTCAGTAAGACTAAGTTACATTTTATGTCAGTGAGGTTTGCTAGTAAAAAACTACTAGCAACGATGTCTGATGCTTCTTAGTCAAGGAAACAGTAGTAAAAAAAAAACCTGTTGGTGTAAACCATGTAAAAACTTCATCCATGTACACATGTACTTACACACACACACACACACACACACACACACACACACACACACATATATACTGTATATATATATTTATCAGCGATGGATTGGCGCCCTGTCCTGGGTCTATCTGCCCAGTGCCCGAGACGTTCTCCCCTGGATATATATATATATATATATATATATATATATATATATATATATATATATATATATATATATATATATATATATATATATATATATATAAAATAAATTAGTTTAAAGCATTCAGTAACACATTGAGTTGTTGATTTCTTCTTACCTCAGATCTGATATGTTACATATTTTCTCTTTGATCTCGTGAGATCTGTGTCATTAATTTAAAATTAAATTAATTACAGAAACATTTATTAAAGCAACATTATATTGTACATTGTAAATTCTTCAGAGCTGTGGTAGGTAACTACTTCTTGGAAAATTAAACTTCTTTTTTAAATAACTGTACAATATATAAACAGAATAGCGAAGAAGCTATTCTACACAAGGTAAAAAAAAATTACAAAACAAAATATGTATATTATAATGTAAATTATGAATGCAATTAAATAATATTAGACATTGCAAATCTTGCACTTTGTTTTATAGAGTATTATAACATGTATCCATTATCTGATATTCATCATGTCAAAGGTGCCGATGTGGATCGTGGGTGTGGTCTTGACACACCATTGCATGCTGCAGTCAGAGTTGATGGAGCTAAAGTAGTGGCACTGTTGCTGGAACATGGAGCTAACAGAAAACACAGGAATTTAAAAGGAGAGGCCGCTTCAGACCTGGCAAAAGATCATAGTATATTACATATACTGCAGACAACAGGCAAGAATACAAAGTTCCTTTTAATGATTTATCAGCATGAATAAAGCAGCAGATTGTTTTCTTGTATGACTAATTTTAACTTTTGTTTTAGGTCCAGACTCTCTTTCACAGCTTAGTAGGCTGTGTATTCGTCGTGCACTGGGCCAAAAAAGACTGTTCAGAGCAAAGGCCCTCCATTTACCACACATTTTACATGAGTATATTCTCTATCAGTGAATGTATGTGAATTATAGTAGATTTTTTTATATAGATAAAATTTAGTTTAATTGGTTTGTGTCTCCTACCCTTTTTTTATTAATGAAGAATTTCTCTGTATAGAGTACATTTTATAATTCAGTAATAAACTTTTGCAATATATAAATTAGTGATCTTTCCAGGTAAAGAACATATTAAAAATACTGTAAAGATATGTACCTTAACCATAAGATTTCAACATTCTTATTACTTTCAAGCTGGATTAATGATTAATGTTTATTTAAAAAAAAGTAAACCAACATTACTGAATTTAATTGTGAAATGTATGGGACTAATTAAAGAACGTTTTTCATATATATTTTTACATTTCCCCTCACCTTCTGCAAATCTCTCAGAGGACACTAGGTGACATCCCAGTTTAAATACTTCTGTTCTAGAAAACACAATGCTGTAAAACATAGATGTCAAACTCTATCTCCACTGGCGATATCCGACCGGCAAGATCATTTTCCATTGAGCTATTGTTATTTTTATTAATGGCTCAGTTATACCGTATTAAGCGCTGATAACACAAAGAACTACAGATCCCATAATGCGGTGCAACTGCTGTCTTGCCGAATGATCGTTTACCTGGGAACATTTCCGTGTCAAGTCAAGAGTCAGTTACTTAATATTCCTGCCTGTTTTTAATTCCTACTCATGTTTAGAAAACATTTATGTGTTCAATAAATGTTTATCCCTTTCGTCTCGCGACCTATTGAGTTTTAGCCCCTGGTGCAATTGAGTTTGACACCTCTGCAGTAAGATCTTGTGAAAACAATTTTTGAAAAAGCGAAGACTTTTCCTCAAGTACATACAGAATATTCACACTCATAGCTTATATGTCCACAAACTTGCTTTATGTATGTTTGTGTGCACACTTTCCGGGTGAAGAATGTGCTAAAACTACAGTTACAATATATTAACCTTTTAATTTACCTAATTCAAGTAATTGGTTAAAATAAATTAGTGAGTTATAAGCAAATGAACTGCTGAGACCAACTTGCTAATGACTGTTTGTTGCTACAGTGAACGTTTGGGGAAAATATATGAACAAGAAAATCTTGATGTGTGTATGTGTGTTTAAGAAAAGTATGTGTTTTACTGGGAAAATTGGTAATAATCTTTTACAAACATTACTGGGAACATTAGTTATTTGCCATTAAGCATTTCCTTTTAGGTGCAAATACAGGGAAAACATCTCTAAAAGTGTTGTTTATCGTGTTGATTTTCAGGCTTGGGTGAGCATTTGTTGCACTTAAAGCTTTTACAGATTTTACAACTGAGGGAAAATTAATAAGTGTCTTATCGCACAATGGGTTTAAAATGTAATTCTGTTCTCATATGATATCAAGTTTGTATGACATGTTCCACCTAGAGGAACCACAGCATATACATTGTTTTAACGCAGCATTAACTAATGGATATGTGACTTTAAACACAAACGGTTTACATTACATTACGGTACATTATAATATTGCACAGTTTGGTAATTAATTCTAATGGTAAAGTACTTAACAAAGTACTAAAATACATAAAGTACTTAATAGAAATGCTACAAACAATCTCGGCTAAGCTAGCATGTCTGCTAACATTTTGCTCTTCTAAACAATTCTGTTTCCATTATATTGTGTCAATCATGCTGGTTAATAGGTTTAATTTTAAAATACCCCACGGTTTGCACGTGAAAGCAATAAAACCAAATTTGTGGTAACTTTTTGGCCTCTTCAAACAGAGCACTATTGACTTTACATAAAATGCATATAAATGGATTTTTATGAACAAGTGGGTTTATACAAAATAACTTCATAACTTGTTCATAACATGTTCACCTCTCAGTGCTAGGGATTCCCGGTTCGAATCCTAATCTGGGTGGAGTTTCCATGTTCTCCCCCTGTCTGAGTGGTTTTCCTCCGGGTTCTCCGGTTTCCTCCCACAGTCCAAAACATGGATCAAGGTCAATTGAATTCCTCATATATAGAGTGTGTTTGTGTGTGTCTGTGTGAGTGAGTGTGTGCCCAGGGATAGATTGGCATCCTGCCCTGGGTGTATCTGCCCAGCACCCAAAACGTTCTCCCCTGTATGTACACGAGCCTAGTAGAGGATAAAGCAGAAGATAATGGATGGATGGATGGATATATGGTTACATAAGGTTGTTTAGGGTCCATCCATTATCTTCCGCTTTATCCTCTATTAGGGTCGCAGGGGGGTTCCCCATGCCCATCCAGGGGAGAACGTCTCAGCCGCTGGGCAGATAGACCCAGGACAGGGCACTAATCCACAGCTGGGCACACACTCACTCACACAGACACACTCTATATGGGGCAATTTGAAGAATTCAATTGACTTGATCCATGTTTTAGGACTGTGGGATAACCCGGAGGAAACCCATGTGGACACGAGGAAAACATGGAAACTCCACCCAGATTGGGATTCGAATCAGGAATCCCTAGTTCTGAGAGGCGAACGTGCTAACCATTAAGCCACGCCTTGTTGTTTAGGGTCATTTGCCTTAAACATGTTCCATCAGTTCATGTTCCACCCACTGCATACTGCTGCCTAATAATTTTAAGACCAAGACTTCCTCAGCACGGTGGCTTAGTGGTTTGCATGTTCGCCTCTCAGCGCTAGGGATTCCCAGTTCGAATCCCCATCTGGGTGTAGTTTCCTTGTTCTCCCCGTGTCCGCGTGGGTTTCCTCCGGGTTCTCCCACAGTCCAAAAACATCAAGTCAATTGAGTTCTCCAAATTGCCCCATATACAGTGTGTATGTGTGCGTGCCTGTGTGAGTGATTGTGTGCCCAGCGATAGATTGGCGCCCTGTCCTGGGTGTATCTGCCCAGCGCCCGAAACATTCTCCCCTGGATGGGTATGGGGAACCCCCGCGACCCTAATATATAGGATAAAGCGGAAGATAATGGATGGATGGACTTCCTCATAGCTCAAAATTAACTTGATGTGAATACTGAGGGAGTCCACGTACAGATTTAAAGTGTGTGGGTTTACTTATGACTTATGTTCGAATCTTATTTAATTAGTTTTTTTTTATATAATATTCATTCATTCATTATCTCCCGCTTTATCCTCTATTAGGGTTGCGGTGGGATTCCCCATGCCTATCCAGGGGAGAACGTCTCGGGCGCTGGGCAGATAGACCCAGGACAGGGCGCCAATCCATCGCTGGGCACACACTCACTCACACAGACACACTCTATATGGGGCAATTTTGAGAATTCAATTGACTTGATCCATGTTTTTGGACTGTGGGAGGAAACCGGAGAACCCGGAGGAAACCCACGCAGACACGGGGAGAACATGGAAACTCCACCCAGATGGGGATTCGAACCGGGATTCCCTAGTGCTCGAATCTAACATTCATTCATTCATTCATTATCTCCCACTTTATCCTCTATTAGGGTCGCGGTGGGGTTCCCCATGCCCATCCAGGGGAGAACGTCTCGGGCGCTGGGCAGATAGACCCAGGACAGGGCGCCAATCCATCGCTGGGCACACACTCACTCAGACAGACACACTCTATATGGGGCAATTTTGAGAATTCAATTGACTTGATCCATGTTTTTGGACTGTGGGAGGAAACCGGAGAACCCGGAGGAAACCCACGCAGACACGGGGAGAACATGGAAACTCCACCCAGATGGGGATTCGAACCGGGATTCCCTAGTGCTCGAATCTAACATTCATTCATTCATTCATTATCTCCCACTTTATCCTCTATTAGGGTCGCGGTGGGGTTCCCCATGCCCATCCAGGGGAGAACATCTCGGGCGCTGGGCAGATAGACCCAGGACAGGGCGCCAATCCATCGCTGGGCACACACTCACTCACACAGACACACTCTATATGGGGCAATTTTGAGAATTCAATTGACTTGATCCATGTTTTTGGACTGTGGGAGGAAACCGGAGAACCCGGAGGAAACCCACGCAGACACGGGGAGAACATGGAAACTCCACCCAGATGGGGATTCGAACCGGGATTCCCTAGTGCTCGAATCTAACATTCATTCATTCATTCATTATCTCCCACTTTATCCTCTATTAGGGTCGCGGTGGGGTTCCCCATGCCCATCCAGGGGAGAACGTCTCGGGCGCTGGGCAGATAGACCCAGGACAGGGCGCCAATCCATCGCTGGGCACACACTCACTCAGACAGACACACTCTATATGGGGCAATTTTGAGAATTCAATTGACTTGATCCATGTTTTTGGACTGTGGGAGGAAACCGGAGAACCCGGAGGAAACCCACGCAGACACGGGGAGAACATGGAAACTCCACCCAGATGGGGATTCGAACCGGGATTCCCTAGTGCTCGAATCTAACATTCATTCATTCATTCATTATCTCCCACTTTATCCTCTATTAGGGTCGCGGTGGGGTTCCCCATGCCCATCCAGGGGAGAACATCTCGGGCGCTGGGCAGATAGACCCAGGACAGGGCGCCAATCCATCGCTGGGCACACACTCACTCAGACAGACACACTCTATATGGGGCAATTTTGAGAATTCAATTGACTTGATCCATGTTTTTGGACTGTGGGAGGAAACCGGAGAACCCGGAGGAATTCCCCGGGAGAACCCGGGATTCCCTAGTGCTCGAATCTAACAGTACAGTAATATTCTTAGAGTACAAATGCAAAACCTCAAGTTTAACACAGTAACTTTGCAAGACAGAAAACGACACGAATTAGAAAAGGATCAATGGCAGACGGCCGAAACACTTAAGCTAGGAGAATAATGAGCTGGCGGGGAGATGCCCAGATGAGCGTGCCAGAATGCGGGGGCGCGTCCGCAGAGGGGGGACTCCAGGCCACGCCCCCTGCGTAAGGCTCGCGCGGGGGCAGACAGGGCGGGTGGGGGTTGCCTCGCTTCTCCGGGACCTATAGTAACCGAAGCGGCGGTACCACTGGTTCTCGTACGCGCGTACACGCAGACGTATTCCACGGCAGAACTGATTACACACTGCCGTTCACTGAGGAGTCTGAGAGGCTCGCCTCAACGCGACAGACGCCACCGGCAGGTAGGTTCTGCTTCATTTGCGTTTTCTGCACCTAGTCACTGAGAAACGAGGGGGGACCCAGAGAGACGCAACACTGCGCCTGAGGAAACACAGCCACAGCCGCACTGTCCATGCTTCATTAAAGCTATTTTAAGACTTTGAAACGCACTACTGGGCTTCTAAATGGTAAGGCAGCGTCCCGGACTCGCATATAATAATCTAATTAGAGCTGACTAGAAATGTGAACGCAGGCAGTGAGAAATGATCCAGCATTTCCTGCTCTTTCTCAGCGGCAGGAGAGCGGGGCAACATCCTTTAAGCAGTTTGAACAGGTGCAATGCAGCAGCAGACAGTTCACATGCGGACCAGTTCAGCACTTTAATCAGCAAACAGTGTGCAAAGGAGACCTTTTCGATTTTGATGGAACCAATTGAGAAAAATGTGTGGTGTTCTTCTAGATGGTGTAGTTAGTGTGACTACTTGGTAAATGTCAATGGCATGGTTGATTGTTTACTCTATGTTTAGCTGGAAGAGTAAGCTTTTTATGAAAATAAGGCTTTTATAGCTGCGATCTGATGGGTATGAGCGTCACCACTCTGGAAGTGACCGTGGCAGCGGTGCCACAACTACGCAATGGCTTTACCTGAGACATCCACCACACAAAGTTTTATGTTTTAAAATACAGAGCAATGTCACATTAGAACCTATAACATTATAAGTAGGCCTGCATCTAACAATTAATTTTCTACCGATTAATCTAATGATTTTCCCCGATTAGTCGATTCATCTAAAATCTATTACTCGAATGTGATTGTGTTTGGAATTAAAATAACTTCTCAAAAATAAGAAAAAATAAAAACCTTTAGTGTTGAAATATTATCTTTTAATCAAACAGTGCTCTTAAGTTCTTGAGCTTTCACATTAACAGCTTTATCAAAGATAAAATCTCAGCCACAAGCGATTCAATAATTCAAGCATGATATAAAGCACATAAGAATGATGGTGGAATATTTTAAAATGAGTCTTTTACTATTATTAAAATGTCTTATTAAAATAATTCATTCATTCCTTCATTATCTTCCGCTTTATCCTCTATTAGGGTCGCGGTGGGGTTCCCCATGCTCATCCAGGGGAGAACGTCTCGGGCGCTGGGCAGATAGATCCAGGACAGGGCGCCAATCCATCGCTGGGTACACACTCACACACTCAAACACACTCTATATGGGGCAATTTAGAGAACTCAATTAACTTGATCCATGTTTTTGGACTGTGGGAGGAAACCGGCGAACCCGGAGGAAACCCACGCGGACACGGGGAGAACATGGAAACTCTACCCAGATGGGGATTCGAACCGGGAATCTCTAGTGCTGAGAGGCGAACTTGATAACCACTAAGCCACCGTGCTGCTTATTAAAATAATATTTCAAAAAAATAATCTTTATCAAAATAGTTGTAACTTTAAATTATTAAATCACCAGGTAACAAGTAGGTTCTTGGTGAAAAATAAACTGCATTTTGACTGTATTTTGAGGCACATATGATATAAGGCCACAGCAGAGGTGGTGGAAGTACTGAAGTCCTATACTGAAGTACAAGTATTTGTATATTGTAAAATAATGGCTTTAGCAAAAGTTGAAGTATGATTTTTTTGAAGTATGAAAGTACATGCACCTACATGTAATTAAAAAAAAAAGGAAAAGTGTTTATTTATAAATGTGGTCGTCAATGTAGTGATTATTAATCTTTAACGATATTCTACATGTTAGGACATGACATCATTTGTCTCTCAGTATAATTCTTTACAGTAGAGGACAATTAAAATTAAATCAAAAGTCAGCTAATTAATATAAAAAGAATAACGTGTTTAAAGTGTCCTTTCTTCCGTGAGCCTTACATTTTAACATTAACTAGCAGGTTACATTAGAGATTACAAGTTGGGGCTCAACATGAGTTAAGTTTAAATCTTAGTCTACTGTTTTATATAAGTAACTGTAAGTATAAAACAACTTGTCAGAACACCGGTTAAAGTATTGTGCCAAATAAAAATAATTAAAAATGAAATGAACCTGAAATACATTATCACTCACTTACTTCAACTCACTTACTTTTCACATTTGACGCTGATTTCCTAAACGCCTCGAGTGCTTCAGTCTTTGGCACACAAAACAATCTCTGTCACCATGACCAGTTCGTAATCTATTACGTCGAGGTAGTCGATGTGTTGTCCCAGCCCTAATTATAAGGCTTTTACAAACTGATAAATGTAGCTGCTGAAGCTTGATATTATTTTATATCTCATTTCAGAGGTAAAAGAATGGTCCAGAATCCTGGCCCAGATTACCTATCTACTGGCCAAGATGCTTATCCATAATGTCCAAATATTATAAATGTACAGGAAATTATAAAATGATGGTTCAAGTATTAGTATTAATATTAACATGGCACAGTGGTTTAGTGGATAGAACATTCACCTCAGCACTGGGGATCCAAGTTTAGATCCCATCCTGGGTGTAGTTGCTACAGTATGTTCTCCCGGTGTCCGTGTGGGTTTTCTTTGGGTTTTCCAGTTGGTCCTCCAACAGTCCAAAAACATGGATTTAAGGTGAATTGGCTGCTTTTAATTGCCCATATCTATATTGCCCCTGTATTGTGTGTGTCTGAGTAAGTGTGTGCCCATCAATGGAGTGGCACCTTGTCCTGGGTATGTCTGCCCAGCGCCCAAAACGTTCTCCTCAGAATGGGCACACACCCTCGACCCCAGTCTCTAGAAAAGGAAGATCATGAGATGTGATGCAAAATCAATTGAATAGCATACATTGTGTATAAACACAAAATAATGTATTCTATTTGTGTAGTAAAAGTAAAAATGTATACTGTTTGAAGTTTAAAGTTTATCCTAATTTAAAAGTAATGTAATTCAAGATTAGGTTTAAGATTAGTGTATACAATTGAACTTCATTAAGTTAATTTAGTGAGTCATTAGGGTAGTGATGTTTGAAGTTGACATGGATCAATTTGGAGGCAGAAGGTCGTTCTGTCAGATATTGTAAAGCATGCTGTTAAAAAGCCAATTCACAAGTAAGAGCATTTTCATTATGCTGGTACTGAGCAGTATTCATTTTCTTACACTGATTTTTTTAGTGAGCTAAAAAGCCATTCACCTCCATGGGGGATTACACTCTGACCTATATGCTCATTCATTTGTAGTGCAACTCAACAATTTCAAGATTAGATTCAGACCTGTGAGTTAATCATGCTGCTAACAGGACTACAGAGAGATGATGTACTCCATCTCAGACAAATCATGTCATTTTTAGAATGCCATTATTACAGTAGAGCTTGCAGGAGGACAATTTTGAATTTCACAGAATGTTTCAGACTAGACATTTTCAGTAGAAAGTCAAGATCATATAATAGTCGTTTTAAGGAGGTGGTTTTTCCACATTATTAATGAATTTTAAGGGTAAATTATCTCATTTTGTAATCTACATTTATATATATCCAGGAAGACTACAGATGTTGTGATGCACCTCATTTTTACTTTTTTTAATATAGATAAAACATCCTGTCATCCTGTCAACAATACAGCCTAGACTAGTATGTATTGTAGAAAATGGATATAACAACAGCAATTTTAGTAAAACAAAATGCATATAATTTAGATTTCAAATATTTCAAAACCCACTGTTTAAAAAATGTGTTGTAACATTTTTTAAAATGCAGTTAGGTATTTATTACAGGAGTCCTCTATTTGGTTAATTCTAAAGATGGATAAACAATAAAATAATCTACAAGAGATTACATGGACAAAAAGACAAGTTGAACCCCTCTTTGCGAATTTTACTTTCTAGGTGAAGGCATTGAGGTGTGACTGAATATTTTGCTCATTCATCCATTCATTCATTTTAGAGTTTAATGTCTGGATAGCATTAACTGTTATTTTTCTGGAATGGTTGTAATCAGTACTGTGATGCGGACTAATTTATGTTTCCAGTTTGCCTATTGGCATATTTTTGGAAAGTGGAAGGCAAGCGGAGTCCCTAAAATAAAATACATTTTTTCAATCCAACCGGGAATTGAACCCTGGAGATCGGAGTGCTGATAACTCCAAATCATTGTTAAGTCTTATTAAACGTAGCAATGATTTGGAGTGATCAGCACTCCACTCTAGAGAAAAAGACTTCCTAGAGTTATGTCATGTCATGTTATGTCAGCCTTATTGCCACAAAATAAAGCATCAAACAATTAATGGATAATTGCCTCCTTTCCACAGTGTGTGAACAGTTTGGTGATGGCCTCTTTCTGTTCCAGCATGACTCTGTCAACACAACACAAAGCAAGCTTCAGAAAGGCATGGTTGGATAATTTTGGTTTTGAAAAACTGACCAACAAATATGCCTGTACTTAACCTTAACGAAAACTACTAGAACAGAGCCTGCAAACCAAATCTTTTCATCAAGCATCTGTGTCTGTCCTTACAAATGTTCCTCTGAATGAACAAGCAGAAATTCCTAGTCACACACACCCCAACTGCTTTTCAAAAAAATAAAACTGTTACAGCTGCAAATGGGGGTGCAATACTACAAGTATTTGTGACTTAGATTGTCTGTTAGGCCTATGCATATTTAAACTGTGACAGGAAATAATCCAGTTCTTCAAACTGTCACAATGAGTCATGTTTGCACTTTGGGGGATTTTGTTGCGATGTGGCAAAAATTGGATTGAATTAAACTTTTAAAGGCCATGAAGGATAAATATCCTATACTGCACATAATTGCACACTTTTAATAACACTTGGTTTTTGTAACATTATATTCTGGAAATGTGATTTACTTAGAAGAAATAGGATAGTTGTATTAAATGGAAAAGGCATTCTGCCAAGAACTTTAAAACGTTTGCCTGTGCTACACTTGCCATCATGATGTTGATCCAAAGCACTTTGCTTAGAAACAATACAATGTCTTGAGAATATCATGGTGTAACCCAAATATAAAAGTCTCAAATAGCCACCAATTTTCTTTTACTTTAATGTTGTATGACATGATATGGAAATAAAGCTTTAAAGTGGTTTAAGTTAAATGCTGTAAGATGATGTGAAACCACCATGGTAAATAAAAAAAAATACACATTAACTTAAATAAAAATATGCTTATACATTGCAGAAATGAGAAACTACTTCAACTTCTAAGAATGGATTTTGCATAAAGAATAAAACTACTATAAAGTGTTAGTTTTTCTTAGGTGAATGATGAGATTGATTTTAACAAAGATTTCAGTGAAATCCACATAGCTCTTTAAACTGTTATATTTGTTTCACTTTGGCCTTGTATAATGTTATGTATTGAAGTGAATGCGAATAAGGCTTAGCTCTGACACTAAATTTCATGGTAGTCACCACATGGCAGCATGTTTGAATATGAAACCCTTGAAATTGTTATTATAAATGCAAAGAATTATATTTCAGTGATAATAAACATCTAAACCATATGGAAATGCTGGAAGCCTAAGCAGTTTCACTGCAAAATAGAACATTGGACTAAAATGTCACTACAGGGCTTTCAAACGCTGATAAAGCTCATTAACCTTCTTATAAGATGAGTCAGTACATGTCTAAAGGGTAGCCAGGGAGTCATGGTGTATAAAGACCACATTTTAGATGGTATTTTTCCCACTGCACTAAATTCAGGAGAGATGTGCATCCTGCAGATTTTTTTTAGAAAATTAATAAATTAAATTTGATTATACATATTTGCATCAAATTATTTATATATATTATATAAGTTATTTTGCAGATGACTTAAATCAGAGAAAGCTACAAATACCCCAATTTCAATGTAAAAGTTGAGATCAGAACTCAGCGTCAGCCATGAAACAGAAACAGAATGGAAGGTTAAGGGCCTTTCTTAAACAACATTAGTGGACCGGGAGTTTGAATGTATATATATTATTGTTAAAACTGTAATTCTGCTTTCTTTCTGATTACTTAAGTAACATCTCTTTAGTGCACTGGCAATAAGTAAGCTTATTAAGGACTCTTAACAAAGCGCAGCCAGGTTTGGACTTTTGGGCCTGGGGGAAATTTACCTGATAATAATTTGTCAAAAATTCAGTTTACACTCGTATATGTGCCATGAGACTACAAGAAGCTTGATTATTATTCCAGTCAATTCTGCTGTCTGTTCCTAAGTGACATATCATATTGATTTTGGTGTGTGTGCTTGTGTGAGTGTCCTACATTAATGATTCAAGGGACAAAACCTGGAATAAAGATTTATATATGTATATCCTGGCATATGTCCCTGCCTGGTGCTCAAGTGACATACGTGCTAATAAACCCGTGTTGACAAGTACTACGTCACAGTGCTAAATACTTCAATAAATAGCTGGCATATGGACCTATATTGAAATGAGATGTAGTATATATTTATGCTTGAAGTTCTGTGCTCACCTCAGGTGTGTGTATGTGTACACAAGGTGGGAAGCCAGTGAGACAACACACCTTTCGTAACTATGGAGATATTTTCATTGCTAGTTACCATAAAGGAAGGTCAGTTATTTCCTTCATATTTCATAACAAAGCTTAACAATTCTATATACAGTGTTTTTTAGTAGTATAAACAGTTTACACCTATGTGTGATGAAGTATCCAAAACTGTGGTTGTTACTAGTTCCAGCAAACCTGGATTGCATAACATTACTCATTTTTGTCTTTGCCAGCACTGATTCTTTATGGGTCTACAAGTGTCTGTGTGTTGTACATGCAATGTCATTTTCTGTCCAACAATTATTTACTTTTTAGTATTAAACTTAATATTGGTATTGGTATTAGGATGTGGCACAATTATAATGAACAGTAACTATATGTGAATATACGTATGTGAAGATATGGTAGAAATAAATGTTAGTTTCACTGTGGATTGTCTTTATACACTGGACATAGTGACAAACACTTACATAGAACACACCTATGACAAAACAATCCCAATGTCCAATATTGTGATAAAGCACAGGTTAAACAGGAAGATTAAAATGTTCTGATTATGTGAAGTGGTTCTTAGAGAGGCACAAAACTCCTCATATTTTTAAAACTTGCTTTAAAATACAAAGTTTATATAGAGTACAAAGACTGGCATTGGTAAGAACCAGTGCACAAAATGATAACTGCCAGCTTTGAGATCAGACGATGTTTCTTTGGAAATTGAATTAGTATAATAGCCTGCTGAACAGGAAGTACAACTCCATGATGGATATATCTTGCCTAATCCTGTCAGTAAAAAAATACTGCTTCATCACTCATGCAGCCTCTGCACGCAAGCCATCACGAGGTCACATATTGACTTCTACTCAGCCATGAACCTTAAACAGGATATATAAATTAAGGGACATAGTGATCTATTACATAATAGATACATACATATTTTAAGTTTGTAAAGGTGACACACACACACACACACACACACACACACACACACACACACACACATATATATATATATATATATATATATATATATATATATATATATATATATATATATATATTTACTAAACAATGACATCAATCAGATACCAGTTTGTGAAAATTTATAATGTTTATATATGCAGAGCTGTGATGTGCTTAAATATTAGTGCACCAAAGTTAAATAAGCTAAAGCTTAGAACGATGCTGTAATTCTCTTGGGCTATGAAACTATGGCTATGTATTAGGCTATGTATTCATGCTGCTCTTGAAACAAAACAACAAATTACTTTGTTGCAAATTGCTACAGGCCCTGCTTGTTTTTTGTTTTTGTTTGTTTAGTTCAATCTAGAGGTGGCATGACACATACATGACTTTTAGTGAGATTCAGTTCTTAAAATGTTTTGTGTGGATGAAAAAAATCAATCGTTTTTAATAATTTCTCTACTTCCTTCGGGTTCTCCGGTTTCCTCCTACAGTCCAAAAACATGGATCAAGTCAATTGAGTTCTCGAAATTACCCCATATAGAGTGTGTGTTTGTGTGAGTGATTGTGTGCCCAGCGATAGATTGGCGCCCTGTCCTGGGTGTACCTGCCCGAGACTTTCTCCCCTGGATGGGCATGGGGAACCCCACCGTGACCCTAATAGAGGATAAAGTGGAAGATAATGAATGAATGAATAAAATTAATAAAATAACAAGTTTAATGCCTTTTGTAAATCAAAGGTTAAAAGATAAATAAAAGTTTAAAGGTATCATTGTCTAAATAAATGAGTTATTAGGATCATCCATCCATTATCTTCTGCTTTATCCTTTACTAGAATCGTGGTGGGGTTCCCCATGCCCATTCAGGGGAGAACGTTTCGGGCGCTGGGCAGATACACCCAGGACATCGCGCCAATCTATCTGGGCCCACTCACTCACACAAACACTTTATATGGGGCAATTTAGAGAATTCAATTGACCTTGATCCATGTTTTTGGACCGTGGGAGGAAACCGGAGAACTGGGAGGAAACCCACTCGAACCGGGAATCCCCAGCACTGAGAGGCAAAGCCACTAAGCCTTATTAGGATCATATTTTTTATATTTGTTTATCATAAAATTGTGCTTGCTTCAAATACATGCTAGAATGTGATCAAAAGTTCATGAATGTAACTTATCTTTTAAGACAGTTACATCTTTGCAGAGCTTAAAAGCCAGCTGTTGTTTCAAAAGACTATCATTTTGCTTCAGGTTTATGATTTGATAATATTGGTGCCAAACAACTTCAGACAAGGAATGGAATTTACATCGTTGGGATGGTAAGACAAGGAAGGTTGCAGCAATATCTAGTCTCAGATTTTGTTATAGGATTCTTATATAAGATCAGGCTTTTGATGCATAATTTTATTACTTTTGTTTTGTAAGGTTTTAAAACTCAGCACTGGTTATGTAACACTGTATGTTACTCTAGCACATATCTGATACTTATATCTGCAAATACAAATATACTTTTGAATAATCACAGTGTATTAACCAACATTATTTCTATTCAAACAGGATGGAAAAATGTTCCTGCAGATGAAATAATTGGATTTAAACAAGAAACGGACATGTCAAGCTGTACAAGAACTTAAGTGATCATCATACTATGAACTGACGCATTGCTCTAAAGACTCTCATGGCACACATAAAACAAAACCCAGACGACTATATGTTTCAACTAACTTGATTGGCCAGACTTTTTGAAAGCTGCAAGTGAAGATTCAAAGTGTTATGGCGAAAAAGGCAGAAGTTCTCAACCTGTCCTTTCTCCTAGAACATGAGCGAGAGATGATCCTTAGTGTCTTGCAAAAAGATGAAAAACTTCGTAAACGGGAAGAGAAGCGAATACGGTATCTGCTCCAAATTTTGTTTGTTATTGCTTTAAATTAAAGACTGTAAAAATTTTACTTAATAAAAAAATGTTTTTATTTACTTTTTCCAGATCATTATTAAATATGATATCTATTATGGGTGGCACGGTAGCTTAGTGTTTAACACGTTCGCCTCTCAGCGCTAGGGATTCTTGGTTCAAATCCCAATCTCAGTGGAGTTTCCATGTTCTTACCGTGTCCGCGTCGGTTCTCCGGTTTCCTCCCACAGTCCAAAAACATGGATCAATGTCAATTTGAATTCCCCAAATTGCCCCATATAGAGTATGTTTTTGAGTGAGTGTGTGCCCAGCAATAGATTGGCGTCCTGTCCTGGGTGTATCTGCCCAGCGCACAAAACGTCCTCCCCTGGATGGGCATAGGGGTTGAATATTGTCTAACATAGGAGCACTCTGGAAGTTGAGTGGAAGATCTCCAATATAGACTCAATCTAAAAAGTTGTGCAATAACACTGGAACAAAATAATAATCCCACAGAAAACTAAATAAATACAGCTCAAAAAATATTTGATAAATGATGACAAACTACCAGACACTGTAGTAAAAGTGTAAAATTGTATGTAATAATACTTTCCGTCATCTAATTAATGATAGTTAACATTTAACATAGTGGTTAGTACGTCCACCTCTTAGCGCTGGGAATCCAGGTATGAATCCCGATCTGGGTGGAGTTTCTATGTGCTCCCTGTGTCAATATGGGTTTTCTCCGTGTTCCCCCCACAGTCCAAAAACATGGATTCAGAGTGAATTGACTGCTTTAAATTGCTCCCATTTAAATTTCCTTTATATATTGTGTGTCTGTATGAGTGTGTGCCCAGGAATGGATGGGTGTATCTCCCCCCCCCCCCCCCCGCCCCGAAACCCTAGTAGAAGATTAAGATGCAAATTATAAGATGAGATGATATAGTTGTAGTATATTTGGAGGGGAGGAATAATTAGTACTCCATATTAACAAACAGCCACTTGATCTGTCCCTAATCTGTCTCTTTGCAGAAAGTTAAAGAATGAGTTGCTGGAACTAAAGCGGCGAGGTCGAAGAGGTAACCCTGAGCAGCGAGAGTGTGGTATATGTCGCCGTGCTCTGGGTGTAATCCTACAGAGGGGTAGAGTGTGTCTTGAATGTAAGCGGCGTGTCTGCAGCTATTGCACAGCTGTGTCCTCAGACCACAGCCTCATCAAGTGTACTGTCTGTGCCAAGTCTGCGTAAGTCACAACTATTTTCATCCTGTCATTTCCCATTGTCAATAAAAATAAAATGTGGTAAACCTGCTGTTATTTAGTTTGCATGCATTGTGTCAGTTTGCTTACATGGCATATTCTTACTCATATTCATTTTGACATTTAAGTAATCACAATATTATATAAAACATTTCACTTTTTTCCCCTATAGTTTACAACATCCAAAAATTGTGATGCAGTCAAAAGATAAAATAAATCACCAATTATTGAGTTTACTGCATTTAACAAATCATGTCATTATTTTCAGAAATTGGGTTTTTATGTCTTTTTAGGGAGTTAAAAGTTGTAACAGGCGAGTGGTTTCTGGAGGAACGGGCCAAGCGATTTGAGCAAACAACCATCCCCAGCAGTGAAGTGGTCAAGGAATCCATACTAAACAGTGTACCAGGTGACTCATACCTGACTGGAACTGTTCAAATAATACATTAAACTAAAGCTGTTTAAATAACAAACCAAAGTCCTATTCTGTAAGGATAATGGGAAGCAACCAAACAATCTCATTGTTTAATGAGTTTTCTTTTAAGATGGACGTTTCACACAAAGGAAGCCATCTCCATCAGGACTGGAACGGCCCACGACCCCCCAATCTGAGCGTTCCTCCTCTCCTCAGTCTGGTGCTGGTCATATAGGAAAAAAGAAAGGGTAAGATATCATGTGTAAAAGTAATAATAATTGTTTTTCAATTCCATTCTTGGTAGAAGTCACACTTAGAAATCTCACACTCTTTAAAAGTTCTACAAAAATGCTGTGTGCAGCAATCAACACTAAAACATGTGCACACACAATATATATATATATATATATATATATATATATATATATATATATATATATATATATATATATATATATATGACAAAACAATTCGAATTTGGATGTTCGTTTTGTAGGACCAGACCTCTGGCCGTGGAGTCATCAGGATTGCCGACAACGCCAAATAACATGCGTTCCCAGCCAAGTCGAACACCACCACAGTCTGAAGGGAGAAAAAGGGTAACCATTTGTCATACTGCACACTGCTATGCATTTATGATTTATTATTTGATATAGCAGTATTTATTATTTGGCACTTTTATTGTTTAATTTATTGTTATTGTGGACTGACGTTTATCTGGTATTAAGCATAGTCACTACCTGGGCTTTTTGTTTTCAAGTTACATCTGGATTTGTCAAGGGTTCAGCATCCTTATGTAACACATGTTCCACAGAGAGGGTACTGAATAGGAATATTGTTAAGATTTAACAGTAAATTGCAGTCAGACTGTTGAAAATAATACTAAGTGATGTTGTATCCCTCAAGGATTTAACTATTTATATTTAGCTTATTTTTTTGTCATTGGCTATTGGTGCAGCTGCGGTGTAATTTTTAAACTATTTGTAAGCTGGGTTAATTATACATTTTTAATGTAATTCTAAGTGTAATTTAATTTATATAACACATTTTACAAAAACTAATATAAAAGTAGCTTTACAAAAAGATAAATAATATAAAATAATAAAATATAATAAAATAGATTGGCACCCTGTCCTGGGTTTATCTGCCCATCACCTGAAACGGTCTCTCCTGGAAGGGCAGGGGGAGCCCCTGCGTGACCCTAATATAGGATAAAGCGGAAGATAATGGATGGATGGAAAATATAATAAAAATAATTTAAAATAAATGAAGAATGTTTAATTAGATATTAGCAATCAACAGACTAATAAACAAACTAAATTGATATGAGCTTAAGAACAAAGTTAACAAAGTTATGTTAATGTATTAGTTGTGTATGTTATTGTGTTCTGCAGTAAATTCTATTTATTTTTCAGTTTGATTTTAATCGATTACCTGGATACTAATATTTCTACCCCATTATGAAACTAGCTCAGACATTTTTACAAACATGATGTACTACAGATTCCAAACTACAGTATTTGTAAATTAAACTAAATTAATTAATATTTAACTATTTTCATAATGTCCATTAAATTGAGCAGTATTTACAATAACCACATAACTGTTTTTACTTGTATTTCTTTTTTGTGTTTACAATTAATTGCATGTATGTGCAGCCTGACGGAGCTGAGAGTGTGTGTAGTCGGCGCAGCAGTGACAGTATTCCTGAAAAGTTAAGCAATGGGGGGACCAGAAGAGACTCCATCACACCATCTATTGCTGTATCCAGAGCATCTCTCTCATCAGGTATACCTATTATGTTCTGACAATAAATATGCACATGTAATATAGAACTATAGGTATAGATTTTTATAGTATAAATATGTTATGATTTCCAGATCGTAGTCGTTCTGAGGTTGACCTCACGAATCCAGGTGAGGGATTTAGCAACGACCCTCTACCTAGCCGCTGCCATTCAGTTCCAGGACTTAGTGAAGTCGTAAGTTCTGTTACATGTATCTATTACACATTATTTTACTTTCCAAGTCACCCCTTCCTAAAGCAACTATTTTGATTTGCAGATTAATGGGATCAGAACAGTTTTTGTCCATATTGCAAGTTTTCTTTATTCTTGTAATTTAGGAATATGATTATAAAGATAATTAGTATAATATAATTTATTTAAAATTAGATTGTTAAATTATGGCTACTGTAACTGGGTGGTGCTTATCTGACTGACTGAGTTCTGCTTTTGTGTTGCAGGACTCAGATGAGGATATTGATGCCTTGATGTCTGCACATTATAAAACAACACGCAGTATCAGCAGTGCTCAGTCTGTGGTACAGTTTTTTTCCCAAATCACACACAAATGCCTACATTATATCTCAGCCAACCTTATGTGAACAATATTGTATAGTTATAGAAATGGTATCTGATTATAAATCCATAATAACAATAGTAAAAAAAATAAAAACATAAAAAATACTACTATTTAGGGCTTTGAAAATGTGAATCATTCACAGTCTGAATTCATGACATCTTTAAAAATAATTTTAAACTGTAAGATTAAAGGTTTACTTATTAAATGTGAGCTGCCCAAGAAAACTCACACAAAGTCTGCTTACTTAAGAGAGGTTTAAGTAAACTATGCTATAATGACCAAAAAGCAAACTAACAGAATTGTACATTTACAAGAATTCCAAGATCAAAGTGTTCCTCTTACAAATAAAGCAGTTAGTAATTAGTAAAATTAAACCAGACAGCTAAAGTCATGCTGATTCAGTGATTACTTCTAATCATAGATAAAAGATCCTTTATAAGAGTACAAAACAGTGCTTTTTTTCTTCCTTAAAATAACAACATAGAGTTTTTTCTTGCCACTGTCACTTCGGCTTGCTCTTTGGGGGTTTAAAGGAACTTGAACTTGCTAGACACAGTTTTTTTAATTAAATGGCTTAATATTATGGATGTTTTGCATTGCTTCTGTGACCTTAAGCAGAAGTCTACAGCATAGGTCAGGATCATATATGCTAATATTTGTCTTTTTTATAATTTGTAGTTTGATGTGTGTGATTTTATACATGTTACTTTTCTGTGGCAATAATCTTAGTGTTAGTTAAAACAAATAATTCTTAATTAATACATTTCTTTTTTTAAGATCCACAGCTGCACACTCACTGAGCTATAATATTGAAAGCTCCTTTTCAGTTTTCACTTCACATCAACCCACCGCAGGCATATCTCAAAGTTAAGCAGAGCACAAAGAATGTTCAGTTAAAATTGATAAAGCACAGGTGGCCCTTTGAAGTAGCTTGTAGACTTTACATAAATGAAATTAATTAGGCTGCACCACTGAACCGTCTTATCACTGAAGTCAGTATGTAAATCACACAAACGTAGATAGAGGAGGAAAAGCATGTACTCACAATCGGGTCAGGTAGGTTACTCTCTGCTGTGTCAACTGTCTTCATTCTTATCTTTTTCCTACTTTTTCTGCTTTTGGTCTGTCACACTTCCATTGCTTTCATTCTGCTCTGTTACTTTCTCTAGTCTTCCACTCCAGGCTCAGTGCGAAAGTGGGGCTACCTTAATGTACCTGACTCAGATGCAGAGACTGTGAGTGTTCTGTCTGTGTGTCCATGTTTATGTGCTGTACACTTATATCATCAGTCTCTTCCTTTAATGTGTAAACACACTCACAGAAAACCAAAAATGCAAGAGTTATAAAGCAGTTGTGACTCTGCTTTTGCAGAGCAGTTTGAACAGTGTTTACAGTGAGACAGGTGACTATGGCAACGCACGAGTTTCCGGAGAGATCCTGCTCAGCATCTCCTACAGCTACAAAACCGGAGCACTCAACGTTCTAGTGCGCGAGTGCCGCTGCCTAGCAACCGGGGATGACCGCAGACAGCGCACTGACCCGTAAGGGCCTGTTTGCATGAGCACACACATGTAGCATGCAGATATACACACACAAGGCATAAACAGACTTTCAAAATTAAATGGAAAAAATGACATGATAAACATTTGTGAATAATTAGTTTAACTTTAAACCTTAATCTAACCTTGAATTAATGATGGTTAATACAGTTTTATTGTATGTTAATTTCATTATCAGAACTTCATTCATTCATTATCTCCCGCTTTATCCTCTATTAGGGTCATGGTGGGGTTCCCCATGCCCATCCAGGGGAGAACGTTTCGGGCGCTGGGCAGATAGACCCAGGACAGGGCGCAAATCCATTGCTGGGCACACACTCACTCACGCAAACACACTCTATATGGGGCAATTTGGAGAATTCAATTGACTTGATCCATGTTTTTGGACTGTGGGAGGAAACCGGAGAACCCGGGGGAAACCCACGCGGACACAGGGAGAACATGGAAACTCCACCCAATTGGGGATTCGAACCGGGAATCCCAAGTGCTGAGAGGCGAACGTGCTAACCACTAAGCCACCGTGCTGCCCATAATCAGAACCGAATTACTAATTGCACAAAGCAAGAATGTTATTCTCAAGAAAGTGATGTTGCTACTAAATGTATTTTAAATACATTAAATACATTAAATGTATTTACTCTGTATAATCACTTGATGCGTCCAGCCAGGAACTTGTAAGAATTGTAGCTTCATCGTCACAAATTCTTAGAATTGGCATCAAAAAGGGTGTTTCATTTTTGTTTTTCCATTTTTTTAGATAGATCTTGATTATGGCTGAAGCTCATAATCTACAAAAAGAATTCCCTAGGAAATAATATGCTGTGATTTTAATGCTGTAAACGTTTATAAAATAAGTGGTCTTGAAAGACTGCAAAGGTGTGAAGTCATTAATAACAGTAAGAAAAAACTGCACGCACAGCAGTAGTGAAAGATACCATATGTGTTCACATCTGTTATATCTGTTCGGTTCAACAGGCTTGTTTTTTAACAGTTAGCTGTTTTTTTTGGCTAGTGAAAAGAGATGTTTAAATTGAGTTCCCTTTAAAGAAAATGATGTCATTGTGACATAATGCCATTACCAGATTGTAATCACATTAAACTGTAGGCATGTGCATGTGTTTCCAGATATGTCAAAACATACCTCTTACCAGACAAGTCACGTCAGAGTAAACGAAAAACCAGCATCAGAAGCAATACTACCGACCCAGTGTTTAATGAAAACCTGAGGGTGAGAGGACTTTAGCTTTATTAGGTGTTTAGGTGTGAATGTTTCAGTAACAGCATATAATACTGGGGCTCTCTTTTCCGTCTGCACAGTATGTGGTGAGTCATTCCCAGTTGGAGACACGAACTCTGCAGGTGTCTGTGTGGCACCACGACCGATTTGGACACAATAGCTTCTTAGGAGAGACTGAGCTAAGCTTTGACTCTTGGGAGTTTGACACTCAGATAGAGGAATGGTTTCCTTTGCAACCAAGGGTAAGTAACATACACATGGATACTGTATAACATGTTTAAATAAAGATGTTTTGCCCTAATTGGGGTAAAATATGTTAAATTAATTATTTTGCAGCTGTTTGTAGTATTAGAACAGCTTCATTAATGTTCAATAACGTCAGGTTTTGCTTTATTCACCAGTGTTGGCATTATAACTACAGTGCCATAACTACAGTGCCTGGTCAAAAACAAGCCCACATATTGGATATTCAATTCAATCTATGTGTGAAAATCATGTCGCATGCTCTATGAACTGCTTTTTCACAATTTGACCTTCTGAAACACCTTTTCCACAACCACAGGATATCTTTCCACATAGTTGTTTAAAAAATGAGACTACTCACTGCATCATCCATCCATCCATTATCTTCCGCTTTATCCTATATTAGGGTCACTGGTGGGGTTCCCCATGCCCATCCAGGGGAGAACGTTTCGGGCGCTGGGGAGATACACCCAGGACAGGGCGCCAATCTATCGCTGGGCACACACTCACTCACAAAGACATACACACTCTATATGGGGCAATTTTGGAGAACTCAATGGACATGATCCATGTTTTTGGACTGTGGGAGGAAACCGGAGAACCCAGAGGAAACCCACGCGGGCACGGGGAGAACATAGAAACTCCACCCAGATTGGTATTCGAACCGGGAATCCCTAGCGCTGAGAGGCAAACGTGCTAACCACTAAGTCACTGCATCAGTTAGGGTTAAATAACTTCATGGCAGCTGAAACATTACTAATGCAGTAATTATCTCAAAATGTCCTTTTAAATTGACCTAATATAAATCAGTGTACAATACTTTGTGTCAAGGAGTTTTATGCCATCATTATAACATTTCATGCATGTGTTTACTGAGGCCATTGACAACTTTTCTGATGTCCTGAGACTGATTCACAGAAAGTGCTAATAAACTATTTTTGATTAGATGTTTGTAATGTGTAAATAGTTCATATGCATGACATTTATAGTTTATTGCCTAAATGTAATGTCAAAATATGTCAGTAAAATAACTTTGATTCAAGATTCAAGAAAATTTTATTATCATTAATAACACATTGTTACATGAGATAGTAACGAAATTATGGGTCACGGACCCCGATTACCCTGTTATTTAAATTTTTATTTAAATTTTGAAGAAGAAATTGACAGGAGAGCAAGAAGCCACTGCACTCGTGCGTGCCGCCATCTTGGAATTTGAAGATGTGTATTGTATATTGTACAGTAAATCATATAGTACATTGTTGATAATACCCTGATGTGGTAACATTCTGTCATTATGGTTCATTTTAGGCTGAAGGTTCAACAGATACTATAATGCAATACAAGGGAGAACTCACTGTGGTGTTAAGGTATATTCCTGCAGAGAAGAACCTATCACTACCACTGGACCAAATACAAGGTGCTTTCAAGAACTGCAACAAAATTCTTTTTTTTTTTTTGGATGTTTATGTTTTTTGGGGGTTTGTATGGTTAATAGAGAGGGTAATGATCAAAATCTATTCAGTATTGATTAAAAAACGTATTTTGTATTTCTCCTCCATTTATAAACACCAAATCCTCCAAGCTTACACTGAATGAATTACCTGCTATTTCAGATAAAAGAAAAGAATGTTAAGATTGTCTATAGATATTTATTTAAAACATTTCGACAGATATTTAGGTAAACTGATATTGATCTTTGTCTGTAAAGATTCGTCCCTTGTTGTCAGATATTTATAATAACATATTAAAGAGGGGCGGCACGGTGGCTTAGTGGTTAGCACGTTCGCCTCTCAGCGCTAGGGATTCCCAGTTTGAATCCCCATCTGGTTGGAGTTTCCATGTTCTCCCCGTGTCTGCGTGGGTTTCCTCCGTGTTCTCCGGTTTCCTCCAGGTTCTCCGGTTTCCTCCCACAGTCCAAAAACATGGATCAAGTCAATTGAGTTCTCCAAATTGCCCCATATAGAGTGTGTATGCGTGTGTGTCTGTGTGAGTGAGTGTGTGCCCAGCGATAGATTGGCATCCTGTCCTGGATGTATCTGCCCAGTGCCCGAAACGTTCTCTCCTGGATGGGCATGGGGAACCCCCCCTCGACCCTAATATAGTATAAAGTGGAAGATAATGAATGAATGAATATTAAAAAGGTCAATATCAGAAGAGGCTTCTTTTGACACTGATATTCCCATATGGTAACTTTGCACTGGAATTTTGTGGGGTCTGCTTTTAGCATTTTAACTCAATTTTTAAATCTATTTTGTATATATTAACTTATATTGACATATCTAATTGATGGGTAAGTATACCAGTGTCTTTTTGCAACAGACGTAAATACTGTTATTGTTTTCTTATTTTTTTAATGACCTGTCAAATCTAAGGACATTGACGAGCTCTCTGCCTCTCTCACAGTAAAAAGAGGTTTTTTGAAAGGTAAAAAGAGCATCACACTACCAAAGGGAGGGATGGTGGAACTACTGGTCAAAGAAGCCAAAAATTTAACAGCTGTCAAATCAGGGTCATCAGATCCTTTTGTAAAAGGGTAAATACACATACAAATTTGTTTTCATTCAGAATGCATTAGTGATATACATGGATTAAGTATAAATCAATGATGATTTTTTTTTTATGTCTTTGTGTGGCTGTAGGTACTTGCTGCCCGATGACAAAAAGAGCACAAAACACAAGACAGCAGTGGTTAAACGTTCAGTAAACCCACGCTGGAACCACACCTTTACCTACTGTGGCCTGCAGCACAGCGACCTGGACAGTGTGTGCTTAGAACTTACTGTTTGGGACAAGGAACCTCTTGCAAGCAATGTTTTTCTTGGAGGAGTACGACTGGGAGCTGGAACTGGTTAGTGTCTGTCTTTCCTTTTTTCTGTCCCTTCTACAAACCCACAAAATATCATTATAAAAAAAAGATAGTTTGCATTGTCAATCCCAACAGATACACCTTATGAAAAACAAGAAGGTTGAATAGAACATGTTTGTGAATATATAATACCTCTTTTATACAGCTACACTGATTCTGGCATTTTAATGTTTTTTTGTAACCTGAGAGCATTGCATTGTTATAAAAGATCCAAAGAAAAAAACATTATAGGTGTAACGGGGTGTGGAAGGAATGAGGACAGGAGACAGGATTTGACCCCATCGAACAGGTTTTAATGTCGACACGACACATTTACATAAAAAAAACTGGGCTTTTTTGCATTAATATGGGCAGAATTATTGTCTTGTACGTGTGCCATCTCCACCGTGCCACCAGCTCGTGGTTGGGCTCTCTTCTCGCGGCTTCTGATGTTCATCGTTTTAAAGGGTGCACATTCATTAGGTGGAGCTGTGTCAGGTACATTAAACACCCATAAGTCCATCAACGATGTCTCCGACTTCAATCCTGCCACATAGGCATTATTACAAATACTCATGTTTCATTTCTGACAATAAAACTAGTTAATCACTGGTCTGCACTTAAACAATATCAGCTACATGAGGACATTAATGATGTTTTATAAGGACCTCGTGTTTCTTATGTGCAGGTCTAAGTTATGGGAAGGAGGTGGACTGGAATGATTCTTATGGAGAAGAGCAGAGAATGTGGCAGCGCATGATTGAAAACCCTGAAATTCCACAAGAGTGCACGCTGATGCTTAGGTCCACCATGGCCAAAAAAAAGACATAAAATAGATTGCTACAGTTTGTTGCTTTGCATTAGTAATCGAAAATACATTTGCATATACATACCAAATGTAAAATTGCTAAATATTAGGCTTGTAATTGTCCTAATAACAAGTAATTTGTTGGAAAATTAGCAAGCACTGAAGAATGCTTTCCTGAGACCTTTTCCCATCATATTAAGGTTTTAAGCTAAATACAAAGAAATTCAGTTGCACGGTACCAAAATAAAATGAAGGTTTTAGCGTTTGATATGAAATTTAAACTAACATTCCCAATTTTTTAAAAAGATTTATTGTTTTTTAAATGTATATTGAAATAGAGACATATAGAGACAAGCTCTACAACTACACAGTGATGCTCACTAGTCTGAGATCACTCTGCCTTTCTGTCTAATCAAACCTTAACTACCCTAAATTGCCAAATGTATTTGCTCACCCTTTCAAATGATTTGAATCAGGTAATTTCTGATACCTGTCAATCACTTCCATGGCCACAGATGTATAAAATAAAGCACCTAGGCATGCAGACTGTTTTTTTTATAAACATTTGTGAAAGAATGGGTCGCTTTCAGAAGCTCAGTAAATTCCAGTGTGGAACCCTAATAGGATGCCACCTGTGCAACAAATATAGCCATTAAACTTCCTAGATCCTAAATAATCCACAGTCAACTGTCAGCTGTACTATAAGAAAATGGAAGTGTTTAGGAATGACAGGAACAGGCATCGAAAACTGACGGAGCAGGGTCAGCGGATGCTGACTGCCATAGTGTGAAGAGGTCATCAACTTTCTGCAGAGTCAATCACTGCAGAACTCCAAACTTCATGTGGCCTTCATATTAGCTCAAGAACAGTGTGCAGAGAGCTTCATGGAATGGGTTTCCATTGTTGGTTAGATGCATCCAAGCCATACATCACCCAGTGCAAAGCATCGGATGCAGAGGTGTATAGTACAACGACACTGGACTCTAAAGCATTATAGATGTGCTTTCTGAAGTGACAAATTATGCTTTTCCATCTGGCAATCTGATGGACGATTCTGTGTTTGGTGGTTGCCAAGAGAACGGTACTTGTTTGACTGCATTATGCCAAGTGTAAAATTTGGTGGAGGGGGATTATGGTGTGGGATTGTTTTTCAGGAGCTGGGCTTGGCCCCCTATTTTCAGTGAAAGGAACTCTGAATGCTTCAGCATACCAAGACATTTTGGACAATTCCATGATCCCAACTTTGTGGGAACAGTTTGGATCTGGCCTCTTCCTCTTCCAACATGACTGCAACAGTGCACAAAGCAAGGTCCATAAAGACATGACTGACAGAGTCTGGTGTGGATGAACTTAACTGTACTGCACAGAGTCCTGACCTTAACCCGATAGAACATCTTTGGGATGATTAGAGTGGAGACTGAGAGCCAGGCCTTCTCATCCATCATCAGTGTGTGATCTCCTAAATGCTCTTCTGGAGGAATGGTCAAAAATTCCCATAACCACACTCCTAAACCTTGTGGACAGCTTTCCCAGCAGAGTTGAAGCTGTTCTAGCTGCAAAGGGTGGACGACGTCATAGTAATTCCTATGGATTGGGAATGGGATGTCACTTAAGATCATATGTGAGTCAAGGCAGGTGAGCGGATACTTCTGGCAATACAGTGTATGTTAATGTTTTTTTTTTTCTCAAACATGCATAATATTTGCACTAGCATAGCTAAATTGTCTATACATAACCCCACCCATGATCATGTCAGTAGACAGCACAAATATTAAACTGTATATGATGTGTTCACAGACACAATGCATTTGTACATGCACAAAACCAACCATTTATAGGCACATGCAATTTGAAATACACAAATTTGATGGTCTCAAAGGCCTGAGTGAACTATCTGTAGGTTCAGTTTAAGAGCACAAAGTCTTTTAATCTACTGTAGTGACAGGACTGAAATCAAGCACACTTCAATGAACTTCTCATCAACCCATTCTTATTCCAACCCCTCATGCCTGAAGCAGTGTTCCACATGAACTGTAGGAGTTTTTATTGTGCTTATATAAGTAATCAGTCACATAGAACAAATTGTTTCAGGACTTTTCATTTTTACAGACACATTATAAGACTTTTAATGTAATTTGCACAAAAGAAAAAATATACTCAAATTTCTGTAAAACATTCAAATGATTTGCATTTTTGTCTTGAAAAGATTTTCTTCTAGTATATATATATATATTGTAAAACATGATGTGTGCTACCATTGCTAATAGTAACAAACATTTTTGGTAAGTGTCCAAAGGATGAAGAACTATATCCATAATGCCACTTGGCCTAAGTAGTAGAAATACTGTAAACAAAGAAAAGCAGTATTTGCTAGCCCTTTATTACTGTCCAGTAACCTTCCAGAGTATAGCAGGTTGTACAATCTCCCATAGAGTATCTATGAGGCAATAGCAGAGTATGGCGTTTATGTGTTAAATGTTAAAGCACAATGTGTTTTGTTATGTGACTGTAAAGCAGTTTAGATTTACAGCATGTGTGTGTGTGTGTGTGTGTGTGTGTGTCTGTGTACATTGTATTCTCTAAACACGGAAACTTATGCATCTTTAAATAATTTAGAAAGGTAACAATAAACTCTATATTAAAATTTAACCAGCATGTCATTTGTCTTAATGTTGCTTGTATTTATATAACATTGTGTGTGTGTGTGTGTGTTACCGATTGTCCGTCTTTCCCCGGGAGAGGGCGGCTACGCGGAGGAATTGTGTACGACCGCTCGCGCCTAGTGAGCGCTTTCCGGGTACCGACCACGCGGAGAATAATGCGTGCGTCGGTCCATGGAAGCACTCCCACAAATACGACCTGCGCGGAGAAGATGCGCAGCGCCGCAACGTGGTTGAACGCGGAAGGAGAGTCCAGAAAAACACCGGAATAAAATCCAAAATCTAATTTATTAAAAATTGGTGACGGACACCAACAGAAAGGGGGGAACAGAACGAACACAATAACATTGGGTATAAAAACCACAAAACAAAGACGTGCGCCGAAGAGATGGGATACAAGACCCACGAAGACCAATCATACCAATCACCTAGCTAAGACAATTAACACCCCAAACGAGGGACAGGTGTGTGTGTGTGTGTGTGTGTGTGTGTATATATATATATATAGGCGGCACGGTGGCTTAGTGGTTAGCACGTTCGCCTCTCAGCACTAGGGATTCCCAGTTCGAATCCCCATCTGGGTGGAGTTTCCATGTTCTCCCCGTGTCCGTGTGGGTTTCCTCTCACAGTCCAAAAACATGGATCAAGTCAATTGAGTTCTCCAAATTGCCCCATATAGTGTGTGTATGTGTTCATGTCTGTGTGCCCAGCGATAGATTGGCGCAAAACAATTGAGTTCTCCAAATTGCCCCATACAGTGTGTGTGTGTGAGTGAGTGTGTGCCCTGTCCCGGGTTTATCTGCCCAGTGCCCGAAACGTTCTCCACAATAAATAGGACAATAAAATAATTTTAGTCATATTTCCATTCAAAATTTGAAATGACATCAAATTTATTTGACTTGCTGATTTATTTATTTAAAAACATTTAAATTCAATGCAAGACAGATTTACAAGTAGGACTGTGTATGTACAAAATTCTTTTGGTGGTCTTTTACAAACGGCAATCTGAGAATTAGATGTCCTAGTACTGGTTATAAATGGTGTGGGTGTCACCTGTTGGTTTAATGGGGTAAGTGCATGTAAAAAGGAAAAAATACTAAATATAAATATACAAATTGGGAACGTTTTGCTAAATTATTACCATCTTCTGTTATGTGGCTTGGAGGGGGTAGACCAAAAGATGGAGAGTCAACTAGAGAGTGGACCCTGATAGGGCTTATAGTCCCATTTAGCAAAAGGCCCTGTGTACCTTCAGTTAATGACTAATTTCCCTGTCCTTTAAACCGTGCTCTTTTGTCTTTTCTTTGTTGAAGAATTAGTAAGATCAATTGACCTCTGAGTCACCTCCTGCATTGAATATGCCATTCATCTTGTATGTCACATTTTCTAGTAAATTTTTTATATAAAGTTAACTTCATTAAGTTAATAGTAAAGGTGCATCAAATGTGTATTTGTTCTTGTGAAGAGTGTGTTAATTATATTTGCTTAAAAAAACTTATTTACAGAAAAGACTGTAAATATGAAAAATCACAGGAGATTATAGGACAAATTTACACTACTGTTAGCTGCTGTAAACCAAGGTACCCCTAAAATCATTTAAGACACCAGCAAGGCATGGCAATGATGTCTTTTATGATCTACTTTTCCTTAAATGAAATATCCCAAAATTAATTTAAGATAAAGGCATATAGGGTTATAGATGAAACTGTAGATGAAACCAATACTCCATTCATACAGCATTCCACTCAAATTATTATTACTGAAGTGTTAATTACATGACACTAGATCACACTAGATTATACACAGATTAATTGACTAGATGTGTATATATACGTAACATTTTAATGTTTGAAGTAGAGGCGAAAAGCAATTCACTTGTTACTGAGAAACGGCAACAGCGCCGCCATATTGGTCCGGGGAAAAGCATTAAAAAAAATCTCAGTAAGTTTATTAATAATAATTTTTTTCAATTATCATATTACGAATTTAGAGAAAATGTTTAAATTAAAATATGAGTTTTTATACCGAAATACTTTTAGTAACACAGAACTAAATGATGACTTTTGTTTCTTAAAGAAATAAAATACTTTTTTGACATTTCAGCATGCTGCAATGTTCGAAATTATTTCTAAATGCGAATACGTTTTTTATGTGTTCCTGACCTGATATTGTAGTAGTTCAATTATCATCATTATTTTTGTAATCCAAATTGCGGGCCAGATTATTATTATTTTAAAAAAAAAATCTTTTTTAATGCTTATTTTGTTAACCCGTGAGGGGCCGTATAAGACTGCATCCGGGCCGGATGTGGCCCGCGGGCTGGCACTTTGAGACCCCTACTGTAGACCTTCTGGAACAAATACCAGGCAAAAAAGCAATTAAGTGTTCACACACCAAGCACATTGTGTTAGTCTTTGTCTCGATCTTCTCGGGTGACATAGGACAAACCATGACTTCCATTTGAATCATAGCTTTCAAACATCTGATTCTGTAGCCACTCTGGTTCATATGCAGTGGTACTGTACACAAAGGCATCAATGCTACTGCCCACCTCAGGCTTTTTATCTGCTTCTCCAAACCAATCAGTAAGTTTATTTATAATAATTTTTTTCAATTATCATATTACGAATTTACAGAAAATGTTTAAATTAAAATATGAGTTTTTATACCGAAATACTTTTAGTAACACAGAACTAAATGATGACTTTAGTTTCTTAAAGAAATAAAATACTTTTTGGACGTTTCAGCATGCTGCAATGTTCGAAATTATTTCTAAATGCGAATACGTTTTTGATGTGTACCTGACCTGATATTGTAGTAGTTCAATTATCATCATTATTTTTTGTAATCACCTTTGTGATCGTGACATATACCTTTCAACGCAATCATAACGGTAAAATATTGCTACACATATCCTCATCTATAAAATCTTATTTTACATTGCCTTCTTAACGCGCCTGTTTTAGTGGAAGGGGACAAAGCCGTGAAGTCAGGGCCCTGTGAAAGATGGCGGGAACAGAGGCGCGTGCTTCACGCGTAAATACGGTATCTAATCTGTACAGTTCTCCTGGGGGGTCTCTCTCTCTCTCTCTCTCTCTCTCTCTCTCTCTCTCTCTCTCTCTCACACACGGTACAGACCGTTACACACTGCTGTAGCTCTGACAGTGAAGCGTTGTAGAGCTCGGTGTGAATCCGGAAGCGCACTGAAAGGAAAACTCCTCGTCGAACAGGTAAGATGCACCAAGTACACACTGTTTACAGCGAGTTCACACAGCGTGCTTTGGCTTTTGACTCTCCAATTCATCGTTGTACATCGGGTAGACTTGTATAGCTTTCATTTTAAGCACCGTGGGGAAGTAACGTCGGTAAACTAACTGTATGTTAATAACTAACTGTTATGTATGTTAGTTATGTTTTTGCACATTTCTACCTTACTGTACACCGGGTAGACTTGTTTATGTGTTTACAAACCCACACGTATCGACGCCATACGTTTTTAGCTTGAGTTAAAATATATATAAGCTTACTAAATATATAAATAATATATATAAGCTTACAATCTAAATTTGATAGACACTTACTGCTTTTTGTAAAACATCAGAAACTAAGACTGTTAGAGACCATAGCTTTCATTTTAAGCACGTTTTAGCTTGAGTTAAAATATATATAAGCTTACTAAATATATATATATATATATATATATATATATATATATATATATATATATATATATAAGCTTACAATCTATCAAATTTGATAGACACTTACTGCTTTTTGTAAAACATCAGAAACTAAGACTGTTAGTTTCTGACCATAGCTTTCATTTTAAGCACCGTGGGGAAGTATACTACCTGAGAAACTGCTGTAACTGTTATAAACAGTTGTGTTATACAGTAGGTTGATCTGTCTTAGTTATGTTTTTGCACATTCCTTGTCAGTTATTCAGTACTGTGTGCTGCATTAGCGGTAGTGGACTTGCATTTACTTATAGTCTTGTAGTCTTGTTCTTGTTCTGTGATTGTCCTTTTCTTTATATTGTTACGGTATTGGTCTGTACTGCCGACATTAATTGTTTGAGGTCATCAGCATTCTCAACCAAGCATTGAACCTTATTGTAAATATATGCATTATGTGTGCTAAATGCTGTTCTTATAATTCATGTTATAGGACAGATTAAAAAATATAGATCCAAAAGTAAACTTGGTTGTTCCAGTCATATTCAGTAGTGAAGTGAAAGTTTAACATGCTACGTGATTTTGAAGAAATAAAAAGAGTAAAAGAAGTCAATAAGTTACTGAAGGAGTAAATCTTCAACTATAATAGCCAAGGTAGTGTTAAATATCAAATCTTTAATCAACTTAATAATAACAAAATATAAGTGATGTACAGATTTAGCTTAGACATTCCACTTGGCATGATTTCTTAATGTGACACTGTCAGTTAACACATGTGATAGCACCCAAAAATCTAGGGTTATTGCTAAATAAGAAATGTTTACACCAAGTAGTTAATTGCAATTATAATATTATTTGTTTAATTTTTGTGTGAAAATACACATCTCTTTGATCTGGAGCGCCACCCAAATGAGTGCAAATACAAGTCCTTCAGCTGTTGCCAAGCACCCCAAGGCACCTCTTTAATTGGTTGCTTTAAGATCTTTTTATCTCTCTGTATCTCAGATAATAATATCTATAAAGTCTAATATATAATGTGAATTTACAACAAACTTTTACCTTTATACCTACCATTAACTGAATGGAAAAGCACCTGTAAAATACTAAAATACATTGCTAAAAATACACCACATAGGACCCAATACATACATTCACTTAGACTTGGTTGGATTCACTAACTAGTTTTATCAAATTTAGCCACAGGCAAATAAAGGATGACTTTATACCAGTGACTGTTTTCTTGATATGGCACATCTGCTGGAGTGCATTGCAAAACATCCTAAACCCACAAGAAAACTGGATTAGATTCAAAATATTTGATCTAGCTAATAAAAAACAATTAGTTTTGATAATTAAAAGATAAAAGACAACCTACCAAATTTCACTTCAATCCAGTCTATAACCAACCCATAACTGTGTTTTTCATTTAACAACTCCAACATTAAAGAACTGATAGAAGTTAACATCCAGACATTTTTGCAATTCTTGTCATTGTGTCATTATTCTTAAGTAAATATTTTAAAATTTTAAACCAATTTAAAACCCATGTGCAACTTCACATCAAATGAAATATGTTGGAAATAGACTATTGTTATTAAAACTGTTGCATTCTCACAGATGGAGAAAATATTTGTTTATGGAACTCTGAAAACAGGCCAGCCCAATTACTACAGGATGCTGGACTCTGCTAATGGTCAAGCTAAGCTTCTTTGCAGTGCTCATACCGTCAACACATATCCTTTGGTGATAGCAGGCAAGTACAACATTCCCTTCCTAATTAACTTGCCTGGGAAGGGCCATCATGTCCAGGGAGAGATCTACTGTGTGGACCATCAGATGCTGAAGTTCCTTGACTGGTTTGAAAGCTGTCCACAAATGTACCAGAGAACACAGTTGCTGCTTGAGGTGCAGGATTGGTTTGGAGAAGCAGATAAAAAGCCTGAGGTGGGCAGTAGCATTGATGCCTTTGTGTACAGTACCACTGCATATGAACCAGAGTGGCTACAGAATCAGATGTTTGAAAGCTATGATTCAAATGGAACTCATGGTTTGTCCTATGTCACCCGAGAAGATCGAGACAAAGACTAACACAATGTGCTTGGTGTGTGAACACTTAATTGCTTTTTTGCCTGGTTTTTGTTCCAGAATGTCTAGAGCAGGGGTCTCAAAGTGCCAGCCCGCGGGCCACATCCGGCCCGGATGCAGTCTTATACGGCCCCTCACGCGTTAACAAAATAAGCATTTAAAAAAATCTGGCCCGCAATTTGGTTTGGTTTAATTATTTATACATTATTATGTTAATTTTTATATTTTATCTTAATTTGTAATGTGGTGTTTGTGTGTTGTCTTTATTTTTGTGTGTGAAAAACTCTTCTCATCTGTAAAATGTAATAAATCCAAGCACAGATCCAGACTGACCGATGACCGATCTCCAGTCCATCATCAGAGTGTCCACTGCAAACTCACTTAAAGCAAATGTGGCTCATTTGTGTCAGAAGAAGCACTGTCAAGTTTCTGGTAGCAAACACTGAGCAAACACTGAGTGTATTTGAATGTACAATGTACAAAATGTATTAGAATTACAATATGTGTACATAGTTATTATATAAATAGTTGATTTTCCATTTTCCCGCTGCTTTTTGTTGCAATTCTTTAATCTGGCCCCTCATCAAAAACACAGCCTGGTTAGTGGCCCCCAGGTAATTTGAGTTTGAGACCCCTGATCTAGAGCATGTGTCAATCTCAAGGCCTGCAGGCCATATCCAGCCCGTATTAAAATTATATCAGCCTGTAAGATTTGAATTTGTATTTAAATTAGATTTTGACAAACTGTTTCATGGAGAGCAGACACATTTAAAGTTTAAGTTTATATTTTTTAAATGGCACAAGAGCAAAGAAAACTAAATGTTTTGATTTGTTATTTTTACATTTGTGGAAAAACATAATTTTTATTTCATTTTTTGCTTTTAAGTTACATAAAGTTTTTTTTTGTGTGAAATAATATTCCTGTCTGTTTTTATTCATGTTCAAAAAACATTTACTTTTATTGTGTTTAATAAATGTTTATCCTGTTTGGGACCAAAAGTGTGCTTTGAGTTTGGGTTTTTGAGTTTGACACCCCTGGTCTAGAGTAAAAAAATATATATGAAGGCTTCTGTGGCACACTGTCTTGAGGTCTTTCTGAATGTTAAAATAAATTTTACAGCGAGAGTGTGTATAAATGACTCACTCATATTTTACACAAATGTGTATACTATGCAAAATCTACATTTCCTAGAATTATGAGATACCAATAGAATTTGGGCCTTTATTCATTCATTATCTTCCGCTTTATCCTATATTAGGGTCGCGGTGGGGTTCCTCATGCCCATCCAGGGGAGAATGTTTCGTGCGCTGGGCAGATACACCCAGGACAGGTCGCCAATCTATCGCTGGGCACACAATCACACAGACACGCACACATACACACACTACAGGTATATGGGGCAATTTGGAGAACTCAATTGACTTGATCCATGTTTTTGGACTGTGGGAGGAAACCGGAGAACCCGGAGGAAACCCACGCGGACACGAGGAGAACATGTAAACTCCACCCAGATGGTGATTCAAACCCTGCTGAGAGGTGAACGTGCTAACCACTAAGTCACCGTGCTGCCCCCAATTTGGGCCTTTAATTAAACTTAATAAATGTCAACTCAAAACAAACACCTCTTTTTCTCAACATTTTTTAAAAATTGTTTTCTTCCCCTTTTTCTCTCCCTGGTATTGATGTGAAATGACACACACATTATTTATATATATTTATATATATATATATATATATATATATATATATATATATATATATATATATTCATTCATTATCTCCCGCTTTATCCTCTATTAGGGTCGCGGTGGGCAGCCAGGGGAGAACGTTTCGGGCGCTGGGCAGATAGACCCAGGACAGGGCGCCAATCCATCGCTGGGGCAATTTCTGAGAATTCAATTAACTTGATCCATGTTTTTGGACTGTGGAAGGAAACCGGAGAACCCGGAGGAAACCCACGCAGACACGGGGAGAACATGTGTGTGTGTGTATATATATATATATATATATATATATATATATATATATATATATATATAATAGTAATGAAAATTAGGGGTTCACTTAGATTTTTCTTATTTCTTCTGCAAAACATACTTTAGCAAATCAGTCCTAGGTTTTTCAGTCAGCCCCCATGTGTTAACCCCCATCAATTAAAAAAAACAAAAAAGCTGAGCGTGTTCTTCATTATCAAAAAAGTTGGACTTTTCCATCAGTCAGGCTCTCATTCAATAATCCATGCTTGATTGTAGTCCCGAAACCACAAAAAGTCACATACGTGTACACACACATGTATTTAAGTAATAAATGAGTTTCATACCTTTTTGGCACTAAGCATAAAGCATAGCAGCACATTGGTGATATTTAGGTAAACACAGTTAATCTTACAATTAGTATAGTACCATTTTCTCCTCCGGCAACTTCTGGTGAGGGGATGGCCAGAATAGAGTTAACTGAAGATACAAATAACTGAGTATGGAGTGTGTTTCTTTATTAAACCAATTATAATTAAGGAGAGATCTGCCAGACCAGATCCGACTTTCTGCTGTGACATAGATAATTATAAATATAAACATAAAACAAAATACATAGAGCACCTTACAAATGACATACATGTACAAAAGAAAGTCAGTCATGCATTCAGTCATGACGTTAAGTGTGACCGAGTAGCAGCTGTGTCTTACATATTTGCATGTTTTACTAGCCTTAAACTCTTACATATATTGAGGTTGTTTAATTGATTATTCAGCAGTTTTGGCCTGCCTCCTTCTGCAGAACAGCCTCCTCAGTGCGCAGGGGGAAAGTATCAATGATGTTAAAAATCTCAGCTGCAGGGACTGGATATGAGTAGCACTGCTTGTTCACGCCATGCTTGTCCACCAGCACCAGATTATATGAATTCTGAGACAGCTGGAGCAGCATTCTGTTCAATGCACAGATACATTCGTTACAATAAAGGGTATCTCAAAAATGTAAAGTTATTTACCATGTGAAAATAGTGGAATAGGAAAAGATCATTTGAAGGGTTAATCTATAATCAACTAAACAAGTTTCATCATGGAAAATGAAAAAATCACATGTTCATATTTAAATATGCTATTTATTGATGAACAAGCAACATTAATAACAGACAAAACAACTGTAGCAAATCAATGTATCTTGCAGCGTTTTTGTAACACGTTCAACCAATAAGTCTAGGCGGGCCACTGGGGGGAGCCAGAGGTCCATAGCTGGTAATTAGGATCAGTTGCAGGTGTCCTAGGTGTTCATTCATTCATTCATTATCTTCCGCTTTGTCCTATATTGGGGGGGGGGGGGGTTCCCCATGCCCATCCAGGGGAGAACATTTCGGGCGCTGGGCAGATACACCCAGGACAGGGCGCCGATCTATCTCTGGGCAGTCCTAGGTGTTATAGAAGTTATTTAAGCAGCATCAAGTGCTTTCTTTAAGCCCTTACTGCCAAAAGAAAAGCCTCCAGGCTGCATGTTTTACATTCTAAAGAAACGATTGCCTTATTACTTTGTATTTCTAATCTAAAGACGAGGAGGCATCTTTATCATCTCTCCCTCCTGTTTGTTTAATGCCAGTTGCTAGTCATTAGACTGGGGCAGTATTTCTTTATCCCTACCTTCTTTCTCATGCTGGTTGGCTGTTTAACGACTGGGCCGGCGTAACCTTTAATCTGTACTGTGTTTACACGTCGGTTCTGTTCCACAAAGCAAGCTTATAAAAGCGGCGCTTGTTTAAGTAAGCCTCGACCAAGTTAGCCTAACAGTTCAGACTAGTTCGGTTCCCCAAACAAAATCCAGAGGCAAATTATTCTCATCAATGCAAGCATGGCTTGTGTAATTGACGGTCCAGTGCATGCATGTGGAATTCAAACAGCCAGTAATCGATATTTGAAAATCCAATAAAAGTGTGGATAGAACCATAAAACAGGCCTTACAATACAGGATAGAACAGTCTCAGAGCCACATTTATTGTTTAGTCACTCTTCTGATTCTGATTCTCTGTTCACCCATTCTGATTTGTACCTGAGCATCGCGATCTGTTTTTTGAATGAGTTTGAACCAACCTAAGCACATCCTGATATCTCTTACCGTCAATAAAAACCTGCCAAGAATTTTTCTAATTTAATTCATTTTGAGAATTAATTATATGCATAAACTTGTATGTTAAAGCTTACATATTCATTTATTTTTTTATTTTAAATCTGATATGTTGCTTTCTACAATTTTCTACATATATGTGACATTAAGTGAACATACATCACATCTCATTTAGCCATTAATTCCTATTAATGTTTTTTTTTTTTTTAAGTGAGTAAATATGGTTATTAGGTCATAATGTACCTCAGTTGAAGTGCCAATCCTGGAGGAAGAAGTTGATATCTGATGCGCCCTATCTGAGCTGGATACATTCCCACAAGTTCAATCACTGTGACATGTCGTAAATCCAAGCCACACTGTGCATGCTAAAACACAGAAACACAAATATCATTTGAGGTCAACATTCTATGCACTTAAATTGTGGTATGAAGTGCAGTTCCTGTTCCTCTATGGCAGACTGATATCTGTATTGAATAAAATGGATGTTCAGATTTATCTGACATATTTTATTGTCGCTTTAATAAAAAAAATAAAAACAATGGAAAAAAATTACAGACATTGGCTTCATGCAAATGTTTGCAATATACATCTTTTGTTATTATAAAAATAGACAATAAATACCAAAAACTGTTAGCTAACTGTAAAGCATGGTGTTGGCTGTGTTATTCTTCAGTATTATTGGTTCTTTCCACCAGTGGAATTGGCATAGCACATAACATACAGTAAGATGAAAAAATATTTAACATAACTAAAATACTCAATCAAGAATATATGCAAATGCAAAATACACTCGTGGACATGTTTGAGACATGTTAATATTCAAGGACTTTGCTATGTCTTTTAGGTAAATGTATTCTTTAACATGTTTGCGAAGGCCCCTTTCTTATCCAACCATGAACAATGCACAAAGCATTGCCCATTAAGACATGGTTGGGTTTAATAAAGAGGATCTTGACTGGCACACACAGAGCCCTTACCACCACCCCATTAAACACCTATGGAATGAACTGGAAAGCAATGACAAGCCAGGGCCTATTGTCCAACATTATTGTCTGACCATTAATGCTTTTCTGGATGAATTGGCAAATATTCCCATAGAAACAAACATTTACGTTATTTATATTAAACAAATATGACCATATGAATCAGTTGTATACATTGGAACATAAGAGTATAGGTTTATAAAAATACACTTAAAGTTAAAATAAAAAATAAATAAAACTTATGATTATATATATGTTTGATCATAACTTCCATTAGACACTGTATTAAATTTTACACCTGAATTTGTTAAGATTACAGTTGTTCCTTTCAATATTGCAGTTCATTGTACGTATTTATGACACACACAAATCTTGTTTAGAAAAAGGCTTCCAGAAGAATGGACACTATTACATCTGCCACAAAGAGATTAGTTAAGAATGTCCATATAGTCCATCCATCCATTATTTTCCACTTTATCCTATATTAGGGTTGCGGGAGAATGTTTCGGGCGCTGGGCAGATAGACCCAGGACAGGATGCCAATCTATCGCTGGGCACACACTCTAAATGGGGCAATTTGGAGAACTCAATTGACTTGATCCATGTTTTTGGAATGTGGGAGGAAACCGGAGAACTGGGAGGAAACCCACGCGGACATGGGGAGAACATGGAAACTCCACCCAGATGGGGATTCGAACCGGGAATCCCTAGTGCTGAGAGGCGAACGTGCTAACCACTAAGCCACTGTGCCGCTGTCCATGTAGTGTAGAACTAAATTTGGAATAGCCTCGCAAAGGCCCTGACCTCAATCCGACTAAACGTATGTAGGATTTACTTTCAGATCGACTTAATCCAGGAAATCTGACCAAGAACTGCACTGGAGTCTCATGCTATACTCTTAATCATGCTTGCTGCTTTGCATTATGACATCATTACATTTCTAACAACATGCTGTATGTTTTTTAAGCTTTCCCAGTCTTTTGTTTAACAGTAACAAAGTAACAAATCACAGTGTATATAAAAAGTGGTGCTAAAAAAGTTCTTGAAATTGCACCACTGTAAAAGCACTATATTAAAAAGTTTGATAAAATATCCAACCAGAATTTTTTCTTTACTTTCGCCATTAAATATTTCTGATAGTAACTCCACACTGCAACTCCTTACTTCTATAATACACATGCCTATTGTTAAGTGTTTATGTTTTGTGTGTGTATGTGTATATAAATATATAAATATATATATATATATATATATATATAAAAAAAAATATATATATATATTTTTTTTTTCTCCAATAGTTACCTGTAAGTTAGACATTTGGAACCTGTAATAATGATTGGCTGCCGTGGGAGTGGAAATTACAAGAAGTCTGCGTTTCTCATAGAACTGGTCCAGAAGTTCAGCGGCAGATCTTACTCCAACATTAATAGTCATAGCTGCAATTAATAACAGAAAAACAACTGATGCATATATACTGCCAAGGCATGCTTAAATATAATAAAAGAATATATTTGCTTGTGCAGTAAAGGTTTCATCTTAATAGTCACTAATATTTTTTTAATTACTGTGCATTTACATTTAAACTTAGTCGATTTAGCAGACACTTTTATCCAAAGCAGCTTACAAATGAGAGAACAAGTCAGTAGGTAAGGAGGAACCAGCTACATTATAGTATTATCACTTCTGATTAAAATTCAATCTGGTTTTAATGCATAGATTTCCCCTACATTTATTAATAGCAAGTGCTTCTGGAAAAATGTGTTTTAAGTTGTTTGAGTTGTGTTTTAATTAATGTGGACATTGTTTTCTGTTGAATTACACACATTAGCTTAAAACAGTTATGAGCTAAAAAACTAGTTCTGCCACCAAAGTCTGCAAAGTCTCCATGTTTGCATAACATTATACACAAAGAATTAACAAACCCAGAATGTAATGCTACACGTGGCCATTTCAACCTATAACCGTCTTAAGATTCAGTGATCAACATTTGCCTATACAAATGTCTCTGGGCCACAGGAGAGAATGTGAGGTGGAATTATCACTCTGCATTTCTTGCTCGTTCGGAGGTTTTGTACAACACCAGCTGGAACTCGGTTTGTGATCATGTCACATGGACAAATATCCCTGAACCAAATCATAAAGGAACTTTAGGAAAAGGAATTTATGTTTTGGAATTTCGTCTTCTGTGAAGGTTGCAGATTCCAGTGAGAGATTTAAACTTCCCAATGAAGATGGTTTGTTTTTTTATTTTTATTTTACAGTTTTTTAAAGTTTTTAATAATACATTAAGTACACATTGTATACATGTAGATTGTAAATTATTTTAAAGTAGGTTATTATCTAAAGCCTTCAATTAACAGTAATGGTTCTGATATGTTTATCAAACAATGTTAAATATTCAATTTATTTTACAAACAAAAAATGGCCATTGTTTTCTCTAAGACATTAGTAAGATTTAATATTAATGTTACTGAAAATAATTAACAGTTTACTGCCATATAAAAGAAATGTATTTCTTAAATATTGTGCTGTCAGTCAAGTTAAAAGCTTTATAAAGATTCTAAATTTTTTAGTTTAAACTTTTAGTTTGTCTATGATTTACTAGTTAGAGGAAATGTAAATGATTTTTTTAAATAATGGTAAAAGTAACAATGATTACAATGACCTAGGCATATGCAGATATTTGCAAGAGAAAACAAGTGCAAAACTTTGCATTCCCCTAAATGTTTTTTACCTTTCGACATTGGATGTAAACTATTTTAAATTTATTTTTTTATGTGATATGCAATTAAAAGAAAGCAAAAAATTAAATGTCTAGCACCATTGTCTGGGTCAAATCTCAAAGCAACTATTAAAAGTTCTAATTAAATCACAGTTTTCTTAAGCCATAATAAGATAAAAAACAATGAATTAGATCTATAAGAACTATTAGAGTGTATAAACAATTGGCTGGTGTGGAGCGAATGGTCATCTACAACACGGTTCGGATCTATTATGTTAATATTTGCACAATATTTGCACAAAAAAAGTATTTTAATGATATATTTTTTTCTTAACTATTTAAACAAACTTCGTGAACTACATGTAATTAATTACATGCATGTGTTTCAGGATTGTGTAGGTACCTTGCCTAGGTTTATTTGGAGCACAAGAAAGATCCGGCTCACCACTGTTTTTGTGCTGCTTTTTTATCTGTTCCTTATTCCAACTTGTCTGAAGCTTGTTAATAAAAAACTGGGCCATCCAAAACCAAAAGCAGCCATACAGAAGCCCTCCAGATTTCATACTGCAAAATGTCCAGCCTCTATATCATCCAACAGTATAACACCTATCTCAGGCACCAGATATCTGATGATATCTGCTTTCAAAAATAATCAGACCAATGGACAGACACTCATCATCACTATAATGAACAGCACCCATTCAAAGCCATTATTCTGTTTATTTTGTTGTGCCTTACGCGGACTCAGTATATCTCCAGTGAAATCAGAAAGACGCAAGGATCACTTTGGATTTCCCTTTGTAACCACAGATGCCTTCTGCAGAACAGATCCACAATGTAATGCTACACATGTTACCATTTCAACACCAGAGAACCTTCTTAATATTCAGAGTCATCAATATTTACCTATACAAATGTCTGTGGGGCACAGGAATGACTTTGAGGTAGAATTCACACTCTGCATTTCTTGTTTGTTTGGGGGTTATAATAATGTACTTCAGTTTGTGCAGACAATAGAGACATACAAGCTGCTTGGTGTGGAGCGAGTGGTCATCTACAACACCAGCTGTGGTTCAGATCTTGAGAAAGTCTTGCTTAATTACAAGGAGGAAGGTCTGCTGGAAATTATTCCTTGGCCAATCCATAATTTTCTGGAACCGTCTGAAGGCTGGAAGCATGAGCTGCATCCAGGTGAAGTGCACTACTATGGACAGCAGGCTACTCTAAACGACTGTATCCACAAGAACAGGCAGAAATCAAAGTATGTGTTGCTAACTGATGCAGATGAAATCATCATGCCATACCGACATTCCTCACTGAACCACCTCATGAAGGAACTTCAGGAAAAGAATCCAAATGTGGCAACCTTTATATTTTGGAGTCTCGTCTTCTCCAAAGAAGTTGCAGATACCAGTGCCAGATTTAACCTCACCCAGTGGAGGCACATACCCGGTGTCAACATTTTGAGGCACATTTACAGAGAACCCCTATATTGGTGGACTTACAATCCCACCAAAATGATCATTAACCCAAGAAAGGTCACACAAACATCAGTTCATGAAGTGCTTAAGAGCTTCGGAAAATCCATCTGGGTACCAAATGATCTGGCCATTGTGATGCACACTGCAAAATCGACGCGGCCCAATTTAAGTAATAAGAGACTGATAATGGATAAGAAAATTTGGGAATATGCTGAGAGACTGATCCCAAATGTTGATCGAGTACTGCAGAAATCTGGATTTTTTACTTCAGCTTGGCAAAAAAGCTTAAATACCGCTAATACTGTAAAACTGGAATATTTTTACCTACCATTTTATTACATTTTTGTTTACTATTTTCTAATATAGGCATGTGGTCATACCGGGAATTGCATTTTTGTTTACAAAATGCCCCATGCCTCATTAGAACAAATTAAAATTATATTTAATTTATATTTAAAGAAAGACATTGGTTAAATTGGTTTTGGACCTACATACGTGCACAGCTGGTTTCAAGTCCAGACCACTCCATGTTAAACTGGCAAACCCGGGCACCGCTGCCTCTTAAATCATAACCTCCTAGACAGCGGAAATTACATGTTGCCCCATAGTTATCACCCGCACCATCACACTTTATCCAGCCATTTTCAGGCACTGACAGGGGGGTACAGCGACGAACTGTGAAGCACACACAAATGTCAGCTCACATAGTATAATAAAACGTACACCTTATACAATTATGCAAAAAGGTATAACCTTAAACTGACTACATACATTACATATATTATACAAATATGGGTGGACAAAATGCTATGTTAAATCAAATAATCAAATAATAAACAAATAATTTGTCTGATACACATGGTTGATCATTAATATGATTATGGTTGATGATTAATATGATTATACACCTGTTTGATTAATTGTCTTTTTAATTTTAACACACTTTAGGATATCAGTAAAAAATTGTATAATAATCTAATTATTATATAACAATGAAGTTTTGGTCCTCAACATGGTACCATTTCTAAAATACTGAGTTCATTGCTTATTGCAGCTTAATTTAAATATTATATTTAAGATTGACCTGTACATATCAAGCTGTATTTACTGCATAAATCACCTTTGACTCTGATGTTAAATTTACACGTTGCCTTGTTTCCAGCCCGGTCAAAAACTGTATAGGATTGCTTATGGTTTCCCTCGGCAAAGTAAGTACCTGGTGGCTTCCCCTTCAGTATGACACTGTGAATCACACAACAAATGTTACATAACAAAGACAGGCAATAACGTAAACTTGTTCTAAATCTAAATCTAAATTTAGTAATCAAAAAGTAAATCTTTGTTAACTTACAATTTGTTATTAATAATCTGAGGACCAAGTGCCTACAAATTTTTCAGTTAAAAGTTGAACCCCTGGACAAATGACCCAGGTAGATGCATGATAAACAGACCAACTATTTTCTGAACATAATGTAATATATTATTAATAATAGGATGTTTTTTTACAGGCAGTAAAGCTGTTGACACTAAATATGAAAATAGCTACACACAAAAAAATGGTTTTTCCAGGTGCTCTACAGATCCTTCAGAATATATTTATTCAGATGCAAGTGACCACATACTGAACCTCTTTTAAATAACTTTGTATAGTATGGCACTTATTACAAGACTAGTGACATTAGAGTATACAACAAAGCAGGTTTTATAGTGATGGTGGATCATTGTCAATACTGCAATGCCACTAAGGTGATGTGTTACTGCATATTGTGCTGGTATTTTGCTTCTTAAACACCTTACAATTACAACTAGAATGAGAGTTGTAAAATACCAGGACAAGTAAACAGTAAGTGTTTTTAACATTGTGAATTATCGCCATATGTTTGTTGTGGTTTTGAATCAAATATTTAAATAAGTTGTGGATGAAAATGGCACATTTTATCTGACTTTACAATATTTTATATATACAGACTCTGTAAGTATTCCATCTGCTGTGTCTTTTCCCTCTGGTATATCCCAGGTCACTTTTGCAGTAAGTTTTCCTGGTTCAGCCATCTTTTCCTTTACACTGGGACACTTGATGACAGGAGGATCCACATCTATGAAAAAAAGACTTAAGCATTAAATTAAAACTTGCTTATTCTATTTTATATTTGTTCCTTCTCATTGTAATGATAACTGTTATAAATAATTTTCTTACCCAGACACAAAGTCTGGCCTCCACTCCAAGACTTGCTGCTTTGGCAAGTGACACTGCGTTCTCCATTCAGTGTATATCCTTGAGAGCAGAAAAACTGGCAACGGGAGTTGAAGTAAGATCCGTCCGAACATTTGTATCCTCCATTATATGGCATTGTCAGCTTTGGACAGCGAACCTCTGCCAACAAAACCCGAAACCCACCTTAAATAGTAATTTGGGCTCAAACTAGGCTAAAACATGTTGTAAAACACTATGTTGCCTGTGTTTGGTAGTAGTGTTCATTTCAGCTAAATAAACAGATTTCTGTAGTAGGAAAATTTCATGTTGAAACTGTTAGTTATGTATGCTGCTTTGTGCAAAGCTGACCTCTACAGACGTATTTTCCAGACCATTGTTTGGTGTCCATGCAGACAATGTCACTACTACCCTGTAGCTCATAGCCTCTTTGGCAGTGGATCGTGCAACGGGTTCCAAGTACATTCTTATAACGCTCGTTGTTTGGTGTCTGACAACTCACATGTCCATGTTTTACTTTCACTGGTGCGCACCACGGCACACCTGCACAAAAGACATGATATGGAAACATGTTTTATACACAAACACACACCTCTTTTTATGTATATATTGTTTACTATAATGTACTGTTCTCTACTAAACTATATAGACAAAAGTCTAAGGACACAAACGACACCCAGTATATACAGTATATAACTTCCCATTCCAAACTGTTCTGCACTTTGCAGTTGTAACAGCTTCCAGTCCACTGGAACGCCTTTTAACAACATTTCAGAGTGTTCTGTGATTTTTTTTTTTGCCCAATAATCCAGAACAATATCTGTGAAGTCAGAAACTGATATCATGCAAGATATTTGCAAATCAGCAAATACCATTCAAATTAACAAGAACATGCCTCATGTTGATTTCAAAGTTGTTTAATAGGGTTAACGTCAAAGTACTTCTTATACCAAATTCAACCAACTATGCCTTTGTGGACCTTGATTGTGCACTGGGACACAGATCATTAAAGGGCCTTCCCCAAAATGTTACCACAAAGTTGGAAGCATACAACATGCATGCATATGCTTGATTGTATACACCTGTGGCTATAAGACTAAATAAAATTCTTGAATTCAATAAATTAAGAAGTATTCTACAATACTTTTATCCATATAATGTATATATACACACACTCAACCACTTTATTAGGTGCATCTCCTTGTTTCTACACTCACAGACTTTCCAATTACCACAGACTTTGTAGTTACACAATTACAGACCGCAGCCCATCTATTTCTTTTCAGGATCCTCACAAGACCATCACAGAGCAGGTGGTAGATACTTTTCAGTACTGCAGTAACACAGATTTATGCACTCAATTTACATTCTGTGCACTTTATTAGACACATTTGCCTCATTGCCCCAATGTGTAAATATAAAATCAATGACAAAATGTTCAGTGTTTCAATGAAATCTTAAATTATTAAATAAATTACTTAGTATTAAATAAATAATTAAAAATAATAATAACATCCTCTTTTGAGGATTTTCAACAAATAGAAAATTGCTGTTGTCTACATAAAACAGACATATCAAGCATACAGGATAATATAACTATACTAATATTGTTACAAATTGTTTTTTATACGAGAACATCTGCAGACCTTATGGTACCACTATGTCTTGTACAGTGGTGAACCCCAACTAAGTACAGAATGCACAAAATAGAGCTTTTCATTTGCTTTTTGAATACATTTTTTATCATCAGTGGCAGCACACGAAATAATGGAAATGAAGGGATGAATGATGTGGTGTCATTAATAGTACACATGATCTTTAACACATTTTACTGTGTACACACATTGCAGTATTATTTTTATTAGCAAATGCATCACTGATGCAACACTAATAAAAATAGATAACAAATGTACCAATGATTAAATAAAGCACAGCCAGTAAAATGTTGATTAATATCAAGAACAGATGATTAAACATTATCATTTTATTTACCTGTATATCGCACATCCTCATCATCAGTGTAGGGCCAATACCCCGACCCTGGAAATCAGAGGAAAGCAGAAAAAGCCAGAGACAGTCTAAATTGCCACAGAATCATAGAGATTACAAAAGATGAATAGGGGTTTAATCTCTGATTCCGGCATTGTGGGCAATTCAAAATTCCAGGGAAACATGCAATGTTCTATGTTCATGCGGTTAATCCTGTACATGAATTCAGTAAAATCCCTGAATTATGTACTGTAAAGTAAGTTGAAAATATGCATGATCAGTTACAGAAAAGGCAATTTCACTGTCTTACGATTGAGATAATAAAAAGAAAAATTATTCATACAAGTGTCCAAAATGCATGGCTAGGTACTTGAATGTATCCACCTAAATGAAACATATTAATTCAATAAATTGTATGTGCCCTAATACTTTTATCCATATAGTTATATATTGTCAGTTTGTATGCCTTGACAATCTAAATAAAAAAAACAGTACCTCACAACACAAAATCCCATTTCCACAAAAGTTGGATGCAATAAAACCTGAAATCTGTATTTATTTTATTCATTCATTCATTCATTCATTATCTCCCGCTTTATCCTCTATTAGGGTCGCGGTGGGGTTCCCCATGCCCATCCAGGGTAGAACATCTCGGGCGCTGGGCAGATAGACCCAGGACAGGGCGCCAATCCATCGCTGGGCACACACTCACTCACACAGACACGCTCTATATGGGGCAATTTTGAGAATTCAATTGACTTGATCCATGTTTTTGGACTGTGGGAGGAAACCGGAGAACCCGGAGGAAACCCACGCAGACACGGGGAGAACATGGAAACTCCACCCAGATGGGGATTCGAACCGGGAATCCCTAGCGCTGAGAGGCGAACGTGCTAACCACTAAGCCAAATAAAATGTATGCCTGTTACACACTCTACAACAAAAAAAAAATCACAAAATATTCAATATTATCTATTCACAAAAAATTAAAGAAATTTGCTTTTACTCAAATAATATTTTTTATTTGAGAACTGATATGAGTATTTTTGTTTTAAGACATAAATACCAGTAGCAAAACAAGTAGCAAACCCTACAAGATCGTATCACACCAACTTGTGCAATCCAGCTATAATATACACAATAAACGAAAGATAATTAAAACATAGTAAACATGTGAAGTTGTAGATTATTTCAGAGTCATGCGTGCCACTTGTTTATCTGAATTGTTATGACGTTATATTAAGGTTTTATTAAAGATTGATAAATGCAAAATCTGCCAATGAAAATCTCTTTTTTTTTACAATAGCAAGTTAGAAAAATAAACTGGTAAAGCAGTACTAAGTCCTTTTAAAAACAAAAACCACATTGTTTTAAAATGGCCAAATTAAAACTCAGATCTCTATTCAACTGATAATCTGGAAAGATTTAGCAGTTCCTTTATAGTCCCCTTCCAGTTTGAGAGAGTTTAAGCAAAACTGCCAAATACCATGAGCAAAATAATCCAGATGTGTGTAACTTTTAGAGAAAATAAACAAAGTTCATCCAAATATACTTTAATATGATGAATTCTTCGGTACTTTGAACCACTGTGCAAGAAAGTTTAGAATTTTAAAAAATTTAAAAAACAATGCAAGACATTGTATGATATGACCACTAAACATTAAATAAACATACATCAATCGTTGACTAAATATACATTAATGGTGATCTTCAAGTGTCATTAATTTTACGTATTTTTTTTTACTTATTATTTAAAGTTAATCCCAATACTTAAGTTATGGATATGTTGATTTTGTAATAATCTATACTTTGTGTGTGTGTTTGTGTGTGTGTGTGTGTTCATTCCATGGTTGTCTTGGCAGATGTGTTTGTCTGTTGAGCTCAGCAGAAAGTTTTAACTTTCTCTCTTTCACTCTTGACAACCCCCCCACATACACTGTATAAATACAAGTTTTCCACTCACAGGCTGGAACAGTAATGTGTCTCCACCGTGTTCTCTTCGGCTTAAAATAAAGGGTTGCATATGCATATATATATATATATATATATATATATATATATATATATATATATATATATATATATATATATATATATATATATATATATAGTATGTATGCCCCAGCGATAGGTTGGCGCCCTGTCCTGGGTGTATCTGCCCAGCGCCCGAAACGTTCTCCCCTGGATGGGCATGGGGAACCCCACCGCGACCCTAATAGAGGATAAAAGCGGAAGATAATGAATGAATAATAATGAGTATGTATGCCTCTCAGCGCTAGGGATTCTCGGTTCGAATCCCAATTTGGCTGGAGTTTTCATGTTCTCCTCGTGTCCGCGTGGGTTTCCTCTGGGTTCTCCGGTTTCCTCCCACAGTCCAAAAACATGGATCAAGTCTATTGAATTCTCCAAATTGCCCATGTAGAGTGTGTTTGTGTGAGTGAGTGTGTGCCCAGCGATAGATTGGCGCCCTGTCCTGGGTGTATCTACCCAGCTCCCGAGACGTTCTCCCCTGGATGGGCATGGGGAACCCCCCGCGACCCTAATAGAGGATAAAGCGGAAGATAATGGATGGATGGATATTTGCAATGTAAAATGCATGGCGTGCTTTTTATTTTCAACTTTTTTTTATTGTGTATTGTCAGCATTTTGCATATAGTTATTTTTGTTTTTATTCTCTACCTTAGTTTATTTCTCCTCTGAGTATTGTAGATCCATTATGTGCTGAATACCAAGATATGCTATCTACTTATTTAAAAAAAAAAAAGTTATATTCGTCTTAATTTGCTGGGATTTCCCACACTAAATAATATTTTTCGAAACAAACAAGCAGCATCATTCACTGGTACTGGTGATCAGCAATGAATGAGTACAGTGTACTTTTCTCCATTAATATTATTATTAGTTGGCAGTGATCCCCCGCCCCCGCCACCCCCAGAAAAGCGTCCACGTAAACACACACCGTATTCACCCGAATCCGCACGCGACAAAAACTGAAGGTACTTGCACAAAGCGAACTCTTTTTCAGATTAGTTTTTCTGTCATTTGGGCTACACAGTTCACAAATGAAAACGCTGAACGGTACAAATCTGGGCGCCGAAATCTCACGACCGGACATGAGGGAGGTTGACGTTTCTTACCGTCATACGCAAGACAGAGGACGACCTGAAGCCCCACGAGCATGCACACACACAAGCAGCTGTCCATGATCACAACTAACATCTGCATTCCTTCTTTTTCCGTCTCTTCTTTCTTAGTTCGAGCACCGCCTCCACTCCGAAACACGAGAGCCCTCCGTCCTGAGCTACCCCAACCAAAGCCCGCAAGCACGAGGTTCAAACCACACAGGAGGTGTGTGTTTATTCTGTAAGTGAAATCCCCAGTTTGTTAAACACCACAGATTGAAATATATTGTTTTATCCTTGATGACAATCCAGATGGGATTAAAAATGTAAAACATTAAAGTTGTTAATCTGAATAATCTTTATGGGGGACCCATGGCCATCCAGGGGAGAACATTTTGGGCGCTGGGCAGATACACCCAGGACAGGGCTTCATTCTATCGCTGGGCACTCACAGAGACATGCAGACAAACACACTCTATATGGGGCAGTTTGGAGAATTCAATTAACCTTGATCCTGTTTTTGGACTGTGGGAGGTAACACGGAGGAAATCCACGCGGACACAGGGAGAACATAAAAACTCCACCCAGATTGGGATTCGAACCAGGAGAGGCGAACCTGTATTATCTAACAATGTACCTTTATACAATCATGAACCTACATCTTCACAATGGGTCGTTTTCCCTTTTTACTTTCTTAGTCTTTTTTAAAATCTTTTTGTTGTTGATAAAATAGCTTAGCTAAAAATATATTTTGAATTATTCATTCATTCATTCATTCATTCATTATCTCCCGCTTTATCCGCTATAAGGGTCGCGGGGGGGTTCCCCATGCCCATCCAGGGGAGAACGTCTCGGGCGCTGGGCAGATAGACCCAGGACAGGGCGCCAATCCATCGCTGGGCACACACTCACTCACACATACACACTCTATATGGGGCAATTTTGAGAATTCAATTGACTTGATCCATGTTTTTGGACTGTGGGAAGAAACCGAAGAACCCGGAGGAAACCCACGAGGAGAACACTGAAACTCCACCCAGATGGGGATTCGAACCGGGAATCCCTAGCGCTGAGAGGCGAACGTGCTAACCACTGAGCCACCGTGCCGCCTATTTTGATTTATTTAATTATTAATAATTGTGTATTGTCCTGTCAGAACTTTAGATTATACTTAATGAAATGTCTTGGCCGTTAAATTAAAGTATTTTTTATGTCAAAATGTCAGTGGCTAGTGAATTTTTAATATACTATTGTAAATTATATGTTTTTGATATAGATTGTTTCTTTGAATCTCACTCATTCTCTGCTTCTCCCAGTATGGCTTCTTACAACTGACCATATTCTGCTTCACCTGCTCCCATATACTATGTTCTTCTTTTCACTAAAAGCTTCTTAAAATATGTTTATTACCATAGCAACCTAATGTTTTGACCCTTTTTGTAGATGAGCAAACAGTGCCCGAAAATTACACAAAAATTAGGATTCACTTGGTGCTTATAGGTTTCTAAAAGGCTCTTACCCTTCATGTTTTTAATAACCAATTAAAAATACATCAAATTAAAGAATATTGTTTAACAGAAAAACACCTGTAGAAATTGTACATTTTAAATAAACTGAAAAAAAAAATCTGAATGTTATGATTAAAAATGTATATTAAAATTGTATTGAGCAATGTTCTACTCATGAAATGCCAGTGCTTAATATCATTAATAGATTAAGAGTGTATAGAAAAAATATTTCACAGGGCACAAAGCAAAAATCAATGTTGGATGCTTGCCCTTTTGAAAATAGTGGGTGCAAATTTCTCTGGGATAAATTTGTGATGCTAAACACAATATAAAAATTTAAAATCAGATTACAATAGCATCCAGACTGTTTTCAGGAAAGGCCTTGTTTATATCAGCTAGACAATGTCAAACCATAATTCATTACAACAGCATTTTTGTCTAGTTGTGTCTGGATGGGCGGCACGGTGGCTTAGTGGTTAGCACGTTCGCCTCTCAGCGCTAGGGATTCCCGGTTCGAATCCCCATCTGGGTTGAGTTTCCATGTTCTCCCTGTGTCCGCGTGGGTTTCCTCCGGATTCTCCGGTTTCCTCCCACATTCCAAAAACATGTATCAAGTCAATTGAATTCTCCAAATTGCCCCATATAGTGTGTGTGTGTGTGTGTGAGTGAGTGTGTGCCCAGCGATGGATTGGCACCCTGTCCTGGGTCTATCTGCGCAGCGCCCGAAACGTTCTCCCCTGGATGGGCATGGGGAACCCCACCGCGACCCTAATAGAGGATAAAGCGGGAGATAATGAATGAATAAATGTGTCTGGATGCGTTAATACAGAAAAAGATGTTATTTGTTGTGCACCTTAGATTCCTCCAAAAAAAAAACAAAAAAAAACATAACACTTAAAATAAAGTAATTGTCTGTCATACGGTTGAGGTCTTGACACCAAATACAGGCATGAACCAAAAGAAAAAGTTTTTATTTCTTGACACAAGTTATTCAGTTAAAATAATAGCCAGATACTGGGCTTTTACAGCACCCAACCAAGCTCTGTACTGCCCGTCTCCTCCACTGTTCTTACTGTTTTTAAAAGCACAAACACACAATAAGCAACAATAAATTCTAGGCAGGTGTCACTGCTTACATGATCGGCCTCCAAACCCTGCCCCTTCCCCCCGGGTAGGACATATTAATGACATATGCAACACATTCTTTGTTCTATACTAAATACTGAATACTTTATTCCATTCTCTTTAATAAATACTGATGCCACTGCTGGACTGCTTACTTTTAATGGCATTAAACTAAAATAACACCTGTACTAGACTGTCAGCACTGCTGTTTAATTAAAGTTAGTATTAATGGTTTCACCGTTATATTCCATCTTAACGTTTTAATGCAGATATTGCATAATTACATATTGTTACAATTACAAGTGGTTTGCGTATTTTTAAAGCAACATTAATTAAGGATTTTAATTCGCTTATCAACAACAAATATCGACTTGAGATGCTGATATAAGTGATGTGGAGAAACAATTTCAATGAGCAAGCATTTTAAATAACCAAATGCAAATAATCAAATCAACAATTCTTGCTTGTGAGTGTTACTTGTACACTAAGGGGTTAAATAAAAGTATGACGACGTTTAATGAATCGGATCTCTGAATCAGGATTGGAGTCTGGTCGTGGGCGTGGCTTGCGGATGCACACGCCACCGCTGTCTGGCTGATGAAAGCGCACGAGGTGTGTGTTTGTAGAGAGTCCTAAGTTTTTCAGTTTTTCACACTAAAAACGTTTCAACTGCGTACAAATGTTTGCACTAAGAGGCGCATTTTTAAATAGTCTTAATGCTGTCCGCTACAGCCAAACACGGAATCTGAGGTAAGCGCTGATATGTTTTGCAAAGAAGTGCCGAGCTAACTATTCTTGTTAGAATGGTGTTAACTGTTTTTATTATTAATATTAAGAATACATCTCTTATTTATTATGTTTCTAGAACAGGAAGGTCATGTTTTACCCTTGTGAACCTGAGAGGACGCAGTTGTTTGACCCTAAAAGACTTCAGCCCCGATGAGATTAAACACATTTTGTGGGTGTCCGCTGATCTAAAGCATCGAATCAAGCATGAAGGCCAGGTGTCAGTTTAAACATTACTAAACACTTTAGCTAAGTGGGTGGACAGCCATCTTTTAAGTTGTATGTAAGCTACCAATTGCTATAAACCTGTGCCACAATCAACACTAAATCTCTATAACTTAAGAATGTGATTTTCTGTTGTAATTGATTATGACAATTAAATGTCCACATATTTTTGAGGTATGGTCCGCAATGTGCAGATCTATAAATTAATTAAACAACTAAGTTAACTAGTCACTTTGTTTCTTTTTTTCTTAGTCTCTTCCCCTTCTTCAGGGCAAGTCCCTAGCTATGATATTTGAGAAGCGCAGTACAAGGACTCGCATGTCCACTGAAACAGGTAATCGTATGAGAGGATGTATATAGGTTTGTGTGGCAGACATGAACAAATGAATGAGAAGCCAAGCAGCATGCTCACTGAGCACAGTGAATAGTAACTGAGAGAAACCTGCTACATAGACACTCTCTCACTCCTGCTGCCTTTTCACCTCTCTGTTGTTCTCTCCAGGGTTTTCTCTATTGGGTGGTTATCCATGTTTCCTCACCCCTCAGGACATTCATCTGGGAGTTAACGAGAGCATAAAAGACACAGCCAGGTTTCAATACAAACAAATTAATGTTTTCATATAATTAGCGTGTCCAAACACAACATGAGATTTACAGAAACACTGCACAGATGGTTAGTTTTTTTGTGGGTATTGCAGGGTACTTTCTGGGTTTGTTGATCTGGTGTTGGCAAGAGTGTACAGTCACTCTACTTTGGAACAACTGGATAAAGATTCATCAGTGCCGATCATTAATGGCTTGTCCGAACTATACCATCCAATACAGATACTGGCTGATTTGCTAACATTGCAGGTATATAAAACACACACACTCATTTATGTATGAAACTGATACATCATTCTGGTACTGATGTTTTTACTTTTCTATTTCTCTGCCATCTTAGGAACATTATGGTTCTTTGAAAGGCCTTACAGTGGCTTGGATAGGTGATGGCAACAACATCCTCCACTCCCTGATGATGGCATTGCCCAAACTGGGTGTCAACCTGAGAATAGCCACACCAAAGGTTTGGTAATAGAGTAGTTTTTAAATTTGTCACATGCATACAAATCAGCAATTACAGATTTTAACCTTGATTTTTGCATATTCAGGATTATGAGCCAAATGCCAATGTCACCAAAGAGGCACTTCATCTCTCTAAACAGGTGTTGCTTTTTTTGTTTCCCATTAAGAATATGTAAATGTGGAGATTTAGTTGTTTTTACCTATTACTGAGTGATATTTAAAAACTATCTAAATCAATAATTTAATTTTGGTTGAAAATACAGCTTTAAAGAGCAAACTTAAAGTATAGTGAAGTGAGTCAGTGACTGAATTAGAAAACAGGCTTAATTAATAAATAAAGAATTTAGATTTAGGAGACATCTGATTTTATTTATATATATATATATATATATATATATATATATATATATATATATATATATATATATGCTGAAAAAATATTGTCAGTCAACATTTGTTTTCTTTTAAGTTAATTTCATTTAAGTTCTCCCACTTAAAAAGATGAGAGAGGCCTGTAATTGACATCAAAGGTAGACCTCAACTATGACAGACAAAATGAGAATCACATAGTCTGATTTTTAAAGAATTTATTTGCAAATAATAGTGGAAAATAAGTATTTGGTCAATAACAAAAGTTCATCTCAATACTTTGTTATATATCCTTTGTTGGCAATGACAGAGGTCAAACGTTTTCTGTAAGTTTTCACAAGGTTGGCACACACCGTTGCTTTACAGATCTCCTCTAGAGCAGTGGAGTTTTGGGACTGTCGGCAGGCGACATAGACTTTCAACTCCCTTCAAAGGTTTTCTATGCGGTTCAGCTCTGGCTAGGCCACTCCAGGACCTTGAAATGCTTCTTACGAAGCCCCTCCTTTTTTGCCCTGACAGTGTGCTTGGTATCATTGTCATGCTGAAAAACCCAGCCACATTTAATCTTCAATGCCCTTGCTGATGAAAGGAGGTTTGCTGATAGAAGGAGACCCCATTTATTCTTTCATGTACACGGACCAATCGTCCTGGTCCCTTTGCAGAGAAACATCCCCAAACATGATGTTGCCACCCCCATGCTTCACAGTTGGTATGGTGTTCTTTGGATGCAACTCATTCATTTCCCCCCAAACACGATGAGTTCAAGATTCAAGAAAGTTTTATCATTTGTATTGCATGTGGTACATGAGACAGAAATGAAATTATGGCTCACCAACCCGTTTACCCTGTTCTATTAAAGAAAATAAGATATAAAATTAGGGTGGCACGGTGGCTTAGTGGTTAGCATGTTCGCCTCTCAGCACTAGGAAGGAAGTTAGGAGGGTGTTGTGGTGTGAAGTGTCCATGAACGTCTGTTTTGTTAGGTGGAGTTTGTGAGTCTCACTCTTCTGCTATGAAGCTGTTCCTCAGTCTGTTTTGTTCTACATTTAATGCTCCGCAGTCTCCTGCCTGAGGGGAGTGGAACAAAAAGTGGGTGTGCTGGGTGAGTGGGGTCCTTCATGATGCAAGAGACCCTTTTCCTGCACCTGGAGGTGTGGTGTGACTCCAATAGTCCTCTGTGCAGCCTTCACCACCCTCTGCAGAGCTTTTCTATCTGCAGCAGAGCAGCTTCCATGCCACAAGTTGATGCTGGAGCACAAGACCCTCTCCAACACACATCTGTAAAAGAAGGTGAGGACTGAGCTCCCGAGCCCGGCTCTCCTCAGCCATCTGATTTCATCATCACTGATGTGCAATAATCTCCTTTGTTTTCTTAACATGGATGCAGAGGTTGTTCTTTCTGCACCAACCCTCCTGGTGTTCCACCTCCTGTCTCTAAATGGACTCATCATTATCTGTGATGCATCCAACCACTGCTGTGTCGTCCGCAATCTTCACAATATGTTATATTTTGAATATTGTTTTTGTACCAAACAGTTCTACTTTGATTTCATCTGACCATTCTCCCAATACTCTTTCAGAATATATAAATGCTTTCTAGCAAACTTCAGGCGTGCCCAGATATGTACAGGCTTAAGCAGGGGGACATGTCTGGCACGGCAGGTCATTCACTCGGTCCCCCTGTGTGGTTCTGGGATTTTTGCTCACCGTTCCTATGATCATTTTGACCCCACGGGTTAAGATCTTGCATGGAGCTCCTGATCGAGGGAGATTAGCAGTGGTCTTGTACTTCTTCCGTTTTCTGAGTATTGCTCCCACAGTAGCTCTCCTCACACCAAGCTGTTTGCCTATTGCAGTTTCAGTCTTCCCAGCCTGCTGCAGGTCTACAATTTTGTTTCTGGTGTCCTTCGACAGCTCTTTGCCATAGTGGAGTTTGGACTGTTTGAGGTTGAGGACAGGTGTCTTTTATACTGTTAACCAGTTCAAACAGGTGTCATTAATACAGGTAATGAGTGAAGGACAGAGGAGTCTCTTAAAGAAGAAGTTACAGGTCTGAAACAGCCAGAAATCTTGCTTGTTTGTAGGTGACCAAATATTTATTTTCCACCATCATTTGCAAATAAATTATTTAAAAATCATGTGATTCTCTTTTTTTCTCGTTTTGTCTCTTATAGTTGAGGTCTACCTATGATTACAGGCCTCTGATTACAATTCTAGGCCTCTCTTATCTCTCTTTAAGTGAGGGCACAATTGGTGACTGACTAAATACTTATTTCCCCACTGTGTATATTCCTTCTTTAACTCCTACTTTAAACAGATGAAATTATAAACTATTAGTCTATAAAAAGAATCACAATTTGACTTAACATTCACATTTGTTGCATATGTAGTTCGGGACAGAATTGCATTTGTTGTCAAAGCCTTTGGAGGCGGCACAGTCCAGCAATGTACTGGTGACTGACACCTGGATTAGCATGGGTCAGGAAAACGAGAAGAAAAAGAGGCTTAAAGATTTCCATGGTTACCAGATCACAATGCAGGTAGGCATGTCCTTTTGTAATATAATGCTGTAAATAAAACAGTTCTCACTTTTAACATTACATTTTTTATACAAAAGTTTTTTTTTCTTTTATAGTATATATATAGTATATATATATTTTTTAATGAATGAGTGTCTTGGATGTGTTCATGTTTATTAGTTATAATACTAATTTCAGTAAGACACACAACTGAAAACGTCTCAGTCTTGTTTTCTGGTGATTTTCAGACAGGAAGTGTAGCTGCTTCAGACTGGACTTTCCTCCACTGCCTTCCACGTAAATCAGAAGAAGTGGATGATGAGGTTTTCTACTCATCTCGTTCATTAGTGTTCACAGAGTCTGAAAACAGAAAATGGACCATAATGGTAAATAAACTGTGATTGTTGTTTTTTATGGTTAATTGACTTTTGCAGTTCTGCAATCCAACTAGATTGTGCCCATCAGTGAAAACTGGGATCACTACAAGTAAAACAATGATTAGGCAGTTATCTGGGTGTTAAAAAATTCTCAGACAGTTAGTTACAGACAGTTAACTGTTAAACAGTGTTTGACACGTTTAGGGTTGTAACATGGAAAATACTTTCAATATGGCAGTAAAATCATGTAGTTTGGTGACTGATGTTTTAAAATCCCAAATTTTATCTAATGATTTCATTCTAACACAGGGCACTGAATTATATTTTGTTGGTCAACAAATAACATCTGCATGGGAGTAAACCGGAAAGATTTTATTCTGCTGTGACCAAATTGCTTGAATTGTCTGAAAATGTGTGTCTTTTGGGTTAATAGATGCATTTGGAAGGTACTGATGGTGGGCTAAAAGATCACAATAAGCATTTCAAATTATGCCAATGTATCATCATAACATCAACTAATGCTAGACTGTTCAATTTTTACATGTTATCCACTAACTTTTGGCTATAAGATTATTATAACTGATAAATAAGTGTACAGGGGAATAAAATCAGCTATCCATGTAATAATCTTTTGTTTCTTTTTTGTAGGGACTGATGGTATGCATTTTAACTGATTACAGCCCTCTGATGCCTAAACTGCAACTCTAAATACATACAGATCTACAGAAACCTGAAATTTTTTAGTTGATGTTTCATCATTTCAAAAGATCTTTTAGAATTTGGCATATTAGAGCTTCTGCATAATAACTTGCCTTGAGCTAAGATGTATCATGTTTAACTACTTAAATGTGTAAATTAAAAAAAATAAATACCGGTACTGAAAGAAACACATTTTTAAGCTTTAAATGTTTTTCATGGTTTTGTGCCATGTGTCATAATTATTGTTATGCTGTATTATGTTATGAAATTAGTAGTGTTTTACTGAATTTAACTATTTCATATTATTGATAATTAATTAGCCAGTAGTGTTTTTTTTAAGTGGTGTACACAAGAGATTTGCATGTGTAACAGTGCCAGATGTGTTTGCATGTATAAGCCTCTAACCAAACTGAAAACTAGTAGTTTGTGGGTGAGGATGATAAAATCATTTTTGTGGTAGATCAAAAAATACAGATAAATGATCAAGAACAGTGTAAATATGTGACACCATTAATGATTTGAATGCAATCAAAACAATTTTTTTCTTGAAGTGCAACTATTCCTAAGTATTGTCCTATTAAAAGACCAGCCCCACTATATTCACATTCATCCTGCTAAAGCTGACTATGCTACTTTATAAAAATCAGGTAATTAAAAGTTGTATTTACCATTACATTAATCTTTAAATATTCAATTTATTTTAAGACAACATAAATGTAAACATAAGCCAACTGTGGTAGACAAAATATGGCTTACTGCCGTTAATGTTAAATAATTCATTTTTTGTCCCATAGATGGCAGACTGATTTCAGTGTTAAGTTTGAGGATTTTTTTTTTTTTTTTTTTTTTTTTTTTTTTTTTTTTTACAGAGGAAGTTAATCGGTCTTTTTTTAATTTCATTTCTGCCTTTTGAAATTTTAAACTGTTGTAAAGTTTAAATTTTTTTTTTTTATGTGACCGCAAATGAACACAAGAAGTAGTTATTCAATTAAACTTATTTATAGAACATTTAATAACCTGCAGTTTAATTTATTTGGGGGGGGGGGGGGGGGGGGGGGGGGGCTGATACTTTTGTGCCATGTTTGCTTATATGCAGCACTAAATGGCAACATAAATGTCCCACTGCTTAGTTTTCTGCAAATATTAACAGTTAAAAACAAAACTGAATTGTACCATGGAAGAATTGAAATAAATACATTTATGAGTTGAGCATTGTATTTTATCATTTGTCAATGAACAATGTTAGAAATTAGATTATACTTAGACATTGTCAACTATTACATGTTACATCAGAAGAAAAGGATGTGAAACATGTTGGACATGCACCATGTTTAATTTTAATTTACATTGAATAATGAAACCATGATCCTGATTTAATATTACTTTAAAAAAAGCTGTCTCCAAAAATGCCCCATCTAGTAATAAACAAGTAGATGTTTTATTAAATATGCAGGTGTCACTTTACCACAGTCTTTAATGACCTTCAAATTTACACCAAAAGTGTTTGATTAGGGTTAAAGTGCTTCTGTGCAGGCCAGTCAAGTTGTTTATCACCAAAATTACCCACACATGCCATTATTGACCCTGCTTTTTGAGCTGGGACATAGTCCTGCTGGAACAGAAAAAGCCCTTCGAACTGTCTCCACTAAGTTGAAAGGTAATACAACTGTGGCAAATACATATGTATTGTAAATAAATGGATGAATTTAAAAGACATGGGCGTTTGAGTTTATAGATATAAAGGTTAATTAAAATGTTTATTGTAAAGTGTAAACAGAAGACAAAGGCATTTCATTTTTGTTCAGAGTCTGTACAGAGAATTTCTAGCTGTTGATATACTTGTACACTGGACTAGTCTTGCATGTTTTTTAAAAGATGGGAGAGTCTTGTTGATTCCTTTTTTCAGGGATTTTTATCACCCTCTTGACACTGACAAAAGATGTTTTGGACATAACCTATAACTATAAAAACTACCTTTGTAGGTAAATAAACGACTAAGAAAGAAAAAAAGATGGATTGGGAGTGGTAAGAGCAGCGAGCTTAAGTAGTACAGCAGGTTTTTTTGTGACATTCTCATAATACCAGGACTACACACTAATGTGCTGCATCTAAGCTGAGGTGGCTTTCCACCCACAACCATCATGAAATTGACCTAAATGGATGAAAAGCTAAAATCTATTTACAACAATGTTCTGATCAACATGCATTAAAAACATTTAGTTGCAATCTTTGCTGCTTAAGATTTCACACCAGGAAATCAAAAGTACAGATATATTTGCCACCCGATATATTGAAACATTTTCCTCAATTATTTAATGACAATGTTTAGTATTTTGTCTCATTTACTTAATTTGGTTCTTATTATATACTTTCTTGACATGTGAAAGTTTTATATTTAGGTCATATTTATGTATAGATATATAAAATCCCAGTGATGGATTGGCGCCCTGTCCTGGGTCTATCTGCCCAGCGCCTGAGATGTTCTCCCCTGGATGGGCATGGGGAACCCCACCGCGACCCTAATAGAGGATAAAGCGGGAGATAATGAATGAATGAATATATAAAATCCTAAAAGCTTCACAAACTTTGAAATACCACTATCTATCTTTTTTATTAATGTGTCTGTCTGCTTTTCTATCTATCTCTGTCTAGTTTTATTGAACTTGCTGTATTATAACTATTTTTCATACCCTAATGTACCTTTTCATTAAAAATATTTCAGGTATGAAAGTAGTGCTGCTTAAGTTAAATCAGAGTCAGAGTCGCAAAACTGGAAAAGCCTGCTCAGGTCTTCTGCTTAAATAAAAAGAGGTGAGCCTTGCCCTTCACCTAAAACCGAACATGTTAATAGGTTAGGAGAAAGTATCACACCACAACAGTCTATGAATATCAATGAAACTCCTCTCTGAGCTTGCCTTTCTGTTTTATCAGGACCATATTTGTACTTTCCTAAACCAAATCAGTATATTCTTGATTTCTGTAATGCAATTCAAGCCACACAAATGAGACAGTTTTAAAAAATAATTTATCACTATTTTCACATCAAACTAAAATCACTCATGTTGACATATTTTTAAACTATGCCAGAGATATGAATTTATGTGGGTCATTATTAAGGTATTTATCAAAAGAAAATTACAACAAGGCAGTGTAAAAAAGGCCATGCATGCCTACATTCATCGTCACACAGGAAATGATGAAATTGTACGTTTATGAATATACAATGTATGTGGCTGGGTAGGTATAAACAAGATTAACCACTTATAACAATCTACAATTTACACTATGATGATCAGTAACATAATTTTCCTATTTTTTTTTTTTAAATGTAATCTTAGTTAGGGAAACACTAACTATGATATATAATCAAGTAACACAATGCATGTCACTTTGTCCATTTTGATAAAGTGGCTTCATGTATTAAGAATCTGTGGCTTTATATCTTTTATATAAACTTTTAAATCAATGAAAAATGAGCATTGTGTTTATTTATATTAGAAGGTACTATAATTTAATGTATAACAGCATAGCATTTTGTTTAAGAAAGTAATCATTTTTGTTACTTAGGACTGTGGTGGCTCAGTAGTTAGGGTGTTGGGCTATCAATCTGAAGGTTGAGTGTTCAAATCCCATTTTCATTGAAGTTAATAAAGTGGGCCCTTGAGCAAGGCCCTTAACCCTTAGGGTGCCGTCCCTGTGTTCTGACCCCAGCCAACAAGTTGAGGTACTTGTAAGTCGCTTTGAACAAAAGCATCAGCTAAATGACCAAATGTAATATCATTCATAATTATTATAGAGGCAATCTTCAAAACCGGCGGCACGGTGGCTTAGAGGTTAGCACGTTCGCCTCTCAGCGCTAGGTTATTCCCGGTTCGAATCCCCATCTGGGTGGAGTTTCCATGTTCTCCCCGTGTCCGCGTGGGTTTCCTCCGGGTTCTCCGGTTTACTCCCACAGTCCAAAAACATGAATCAAGTCAATTGAATTCTCCAAAAATTGCCCCATGTAGAGTGTGTATGTGTGAGTGAGTGTGTGCCCAGCGATAGATTGGCACCCTGTCCTGGGTGTATCTGCCCAGCGCCCGAGACGTTCTCCCCTGGATGGGCATGGGGAACCCCACCGCGACCCTAATAGAGGATAAAAGCGGAAGATAATGAATGAATGAATCTTCAAAACCATCAGTTACTAAAAAAGGAAGTCACTTTGTACACTTTGGATTATTCTCAATCCACATTTGCTTTCAAAGAAAATTAAGCATGTTGCGTGACTTTGAGATTTCAATTGAAGCATTGTTCTCTTTATTTTTGAAAACAGTTACTGTTTTCAAAAATAGTTTTTTTCTAAAAAATGATTTCCATTCAGGACTTAAGCCTGGTGATAAAAATGAAAGCGTCACATCTAATTTTATCATTTGACAAACAAATGTAAAGTAACACTACATTTAAAAGCTTGTTTTAATCACAGCTTAGTTTATTGTAGTTAACTAAATATAAGGTTATTGAGGATGTAATTTCAAAGCTTTCTTTTTATAACATTTTATTTATATTGTGATTTGTATTAACACTAATATAAAAGGTGTTCGTAGGTGTTATTTAAAGTACTTTAACGCTATAAATGAAGGCAAGCGACAGCAGAAGTGGGCTTGCACGGTGCGGGTTTGAGTTGGTTTCAGTGAGACTGAGGAGTTTCAGTGTGGTGCAGATGGAGCTTGTGAGGGTGTACTCACTCACACTGCTGTCTTCCGGACCGACCGCGTTGTTTCGAAGGCCACGCCTTCAGGGTATAAAACAGGACGCCGCAGCGAACTGATCAAGCTCAAGAAAAAAAAAGCCTCTTCTGTCAGAACCTCCTGAGTTCAGCTGGAGTTTACAGCCCGGTGAAGAAAATGATGCGCCTTCATGAGATGAGCAGCCAGAAGAACTCTCTGTTCACGGCCATGAACCGGTTCATCGGCGCTGTCAACAACATGGACGAGACCGTGATGGTGCCGAGCCTGCTGCGCGACGTGCCGCCGGTGACCAACGGGGAGGCCGGGGACTACCTGCGTGCAGCAGAGGACGACATGTACACCTATTACACACAGCTGAAGTCTATCCGCAACGAGATCGAGTGGGGTGCCGTGGTCCGCCACGACGAGTCGTCGAGAGCCCCGGAGAAAGTGGCCGCTGAGCCCGGCACCGAGCAGGCCGACCTGGAGCTGCTCCTGCGCTACCACCTGAAGGGCCTGCACGCGGTGCTCGCTAAACTCACCAGCCACGCCAACGAGCTGACCGACCGCTACAAGCAGGAGATCGGCATCGCGGGCTGGGGCCAGTAAACCGAATCCAGCGTCCACCCAAAGACACGTTCGCCCACAGAACAAGTGTTTTTCGTGAGACTCGAGTTCAGCGATAATAATGATGTTGGCTGATTCCGGGTCCACGCTACCTTTGCACACATATTACCTCATGGCTCGAATGATAATCCACACTATGATGTGCCTTGTGTATTTTGAGAGCTTTTTTTGTCTTATCAAGTGGTCATTCCAGCCGCAGGCAGCGAGCAGAGGACTCTGTCTTATGATGTTTGCTAGAGCACTCTCCTGCGGCACCCTTTTAAATGCTATTTATTCCTGTACAGAAGATCAGAACCTGTCCGGCGGTGTGAGACTGAACTGTGAATCCGTGAACTGGAACGCTCTGACCAGACCAGCTACTGCTGCTGCAATGAAGAGCTCCCTGAGAATCCTGACGCTCACACTGCCGTTATTGTCTGCGCGTTTGTCCGAAACATTTGTTACTGTTCTACAGATTATTATTTAATAGTGAAATAAACTTTGCGGAAGCAGATTTCTCCATGTTTCATTCCTGCATAGTTTACTCGTCGGTTTGTTTCCCACCTGCTCAGTGGCTTGAATGTTTAAACTCCTTCGCACCTCACTTCTTCTTAAACACCGATGATATTATTATTAACTACGATTATTTAACTGCGAGTCTACGAGTTTGTAAAGTAGTATGCCTCAGTCGCACATTATTGCAGCAAACGTTTAGATGTATTTTAGTAAACCAAGTTATTCCTTTTAACCCAAGTAAAAGGTTTTTTTTATTGAACAACTTTGTCAATTAATTCCACAGTGTTAATTGATTCCCAAATGCTTTGCATTCTAAAGACTAAGGTAAACCAGATTATGCTTGCAATTTATAGTTTTATGAACAACAGTATCTCTCCTACAGATTACTCTTGCAGGAACTTTTAGATCATATACTATGCTGGTCTGCCTTTGCAGATTGCAGAAAATCACTTTACAAGAGTTTGTAATGTGTCAGGGGAAAAAAAAGACTACTTTAAACATGGCTTATTCCTGAATTCGCTATTCAGAAACATTAATCATCCCACAAAACAATGCTCCTCCCCATCAGACATTTCTAATAAAATTCACAAGCTCTTCTCATCCAGTAAATTGTAATATTGTAGTTTTACAATATCAAACAGCTGTAAGTTGTGGCAGCAGTTTAGGGAATGCCATTTTCTGTACCAGCACTAGTGTGCTCTTTTGTAAAGTTGCAAAGCCCATGAAGTCATGGTTCAGTGAGTTTGGTATACTAACTCCAGTTTCCTGTGCAAAGCTCTTACTGAATTCCACTTTTAGAAATAATTACAATTCTTTCTCATCCACCCAGCATCTTAAAATACTATCCTTTATACATAGTTTAAAATATCAGTAAGTGAGTAAAGACATGCCAGCAAATAATTATAAACAATTACAGACAACAAGCACAATTTAGTACTTGAAAATTTAATTATTTGAAAACAGTACAAAAATATATTAAATGTTTCTATACAGTTTTATAAATAACAATAAAATAGGCACATTTAACATTTATACAGGCTATGAAATAAATTGTACAGTTCTGTAAAGGCAAATAAGACATAATATAGCCATAAACACTTAAATGCTTAAAGTGTGATGGAAAAACCTTAAATAATTGCACTGTTTAAACACTTTAGTCTTCTCTCTGTTAAATTGCATCATCAGAATGCTACTAGTGGCAGAGCGGGTTTAGAACCCAGCAGCCATCCAGAGAATTTTACTTAATTTAACCATTTGTTAACTTCTTAGATAACAATTAATTATAAATAAACCTATTTATTTATACTTTGTTTACAAATGTTCTAAATTTGTCTCAGAATACTATTCCTAATACAAAGACAAATTATTCTACAGCAGTTTTATTTCAAAACAGCATACATTAAATTCATACATTGGGGTTGGAATTTATATATAAATAATTTATGCACGTAAAAGTGCTTAATCTTCATACTGAGGTACTGGGCCATCATGGCCAATCAAGACCAAATGGCCATCAAAATGACCTTTATGATTAAAGAGACATTGATGGAGTAAAGCTCACAGTCAAGGTCCTCTCTCTTTAAGGCTCATGTCAGGGCTGTAGAAGAGGATGTTGTTATCATCATCATCCGACTCTGATTCAAGTGCGACTGTGTATCTCACACTGCTAGGGTGATACTCGCCAATCCTAGTGCGGTCACATAGTCGAGACTGAAGTGCCAACTGTAATAACATCATGTAATTATTAAATGTGAAAGTCCACAAACGTGTAGTGTATCTGAAAAAGAGAAATAATTTTACTTTGATTCCTGTATTGCTGAGCTGACTCCAGGTATCCTTGCTGAAGACGAATGCATTTGCCAGACCGTGCAGAGGAGCACAGAGCACATGCAGTAGCGTGAGTGTAAAATCAGGCTCTTTTGGATACACAGCATTATGAAGCCTATGAGCATATGAGACACTCATTACAAACATAAAGAGCAAACACACTACTGTGGATATAAGTGTGTGTGTGTGTGTGTGTGTGTATGTATGTGTGCACACACACGCTTACTGATTTAAGAGAGGGAAGATTGAAACCAGCAAATACACAGAGGGATACCATTTCAGAGGTCGAATTTCCTCAGCTAAAGCTATCTAAGGATAAGGATAGAGAATAAAAGATTATTTTAAATTATTTTACCATTCACAAGAAACACTAGAGTTGCTGAATTAAACCTCCTCAGCCTTCCCCTTTTGCCCTAATTCCATTAGCCTTTGAGAATTTTCAGTTGGCCTCCATCTTTGTTCTGTAAAAGACTGTGGGCTGAAAGCTTTCTCAATCTCTTTTCTTTCTGCAGCCATTATGCTCTATCTAGCCATATCGATTTCCTTGAAAAAGAAAGTACTCAAACTCTGTCTTACACAATAATATATATAAAAAAATACCCATCCCCATCTGTTTTATAATTAGTAAATAACATTATTTTATAATTATTTTTTTATATTCATTTTATCATTACTTAGTAATTAACTTAGCTGCACAAGAACACACCTTCCGCCTTTCCCTCTCTGGATTGAAGGTACCAAACCAGGACTGCATCTATTAACAAAACATAAAAATACACTACATAAAGATATAAAGATACACTAGCACACAAATCCAATCAGAAATAAACATTAAATAAAATATAAGTCTCCTAAACAGTAGACAATTAAACAAATAATGTACAGTGTGAGTGGTATTTAAAATATAAAATTTAAAAAGTACACAGCAGCATGGATGTGTGTTACAGAACCATGGAACATTGGAATCCAAAACCAGCTTTGTTATCAGCCCTGCCCTTGGCAACACAAAAGGAGTCTAATAAGCCTGTGAGAGTATCAGTTATACAAACTTGCCACCCATCAGACCAGAATTAATCTTGTTTCAAAAACACCTAAATTAAAAACACTCTTATTAGCCAAGATCCATTATCTGTTAATATCGATCATCTTGAAAAACAGATATTTCCTCCATAATGTCCACACACTCTGTAAAGAAAATAACTAAACATAATTGTACTAGTGTTTTTTGGCTAAGGAATCTGACTGTAAAGTTCAAAGCTATTTATAGTGTGAGAGCAATAGAAAGTGGAAGAAACGAAGTGTAAGAACATGTAGGTCTACCTAATAAAGTAGACATATAGTGCATAAATTAATTATATTAATATATGACTTACCCTCTTATTGGCCACAAATATGATGCGTGCATAACAGCAGATCATGAGAAAGATAAGAATAAAAAGTGGGACATACCATCTGTAAAGAAAAAAAAACAGATGAATAATAAAGCTGTCAAAGATGTTTTTCATTCATTTTCATTTCTCATTCTCTATAGTTATAAATTAAGTAAGTAAAATAATGCTTATGATTATAAACTTAGACAATAAGTTTAACCAAGAAGGAAGAAAAAAATGTCTACACTGAACCAGAATGGTTTACATTCCTTTTTGACAACTTTAAGGTGATGAAATGCATGATAACTTCTACAGGTTTCAGTAAACCCTCAACAAATTTAAAGCATCTCCAAAACTACAACTATGTGTATGCACATGTGGGCATGCAACTACACACAAACATACTCTTTTAAGTTCGATTGTCTATAAATTATGAAAAGTCTCTAGACATAAGACAAAATGAAATGAACAAATACTCTAGGCATACAAGTACATATACACACATAATTTTCATTTAAAATTTGTTCCAAGTTCTTTAGTACAATGAAGATTTTCTTAGCTTCAAAATACTTGTGAAGTTAGGATCTATAATCAAAAATTAAATTTAACATAATATTCTAGTTTCAGAAGACTTTAGGTAGTCTTTTATATGACAACATGTAAATTCCCAATCATTAGAACTAGCAGAAAATGTTACATATTCTTTTCATATTTCAAACTAAGCCTCTGCTCCAAGAGTAGTAGTAGTACAATAATGATGCAGAAACCATGCTTAAAAATGCCTTTGCACTTTATACTTACGTTGACTTTATAGTTTATTAAGATCATCAGGGTGACACATTTTACTTCTATTGTTTGGTAAAATAAGAAATAACATGACTGTATGCTTCACTTAATTTGACCGCATACAGTAAATGAAGTTAAAATAATTAAAGAATTATCAGAAGGTGCAGCCAAATAAGTGCTTCCATATATGATTTAAACAGATAGAATCAAAAGCAATCACTGCAACTTACATGCCAAATCGCCAGGCCACATGATCATCTGTGATCCAGCTAAATTGAGGAAGAAAGAGCGTTATTGAGAAACCAGTGATGAAGGTGGGGATTAGTGTATATGTGCAATAATTCCACCACAGCTGATGCTGAAGCTGTAGCTTACCACCAGGTTCCAGCTGGACCATAGTATCTTCTCAACAAAGGGAGTCCTGACATAAGAAGAGGAATCCCCCATGCTGTGACATGGTATACCCTGAAAATCAGTTTAATGAATTAAAATGTGAATATATAATTGAATAGACATCATTTATTTTGTAAAGGTGTTTCTCACATCTCATAATTTTCAGTCCTTAGTTCTCTGACTAGGTTCAGATAAAGATTCAGTGTAATAAGACACACCCAAGCCAGTGCACTCCAATCTGCAAACAACAACCCAACACAAGCATTGTAAGCAAAACCAGGTCAGATTAATCTGAAACTCTGATTATCAGATTAAAAGACAAAATCATTCCTCATAAAATGCACAATTGCAAAACTCACCAAAATATGTTAACCACCAGGCCTGAAAGTTACACAGAGAGCCTTCTGGAAGAGACTCTCCCTTCAGAGATGAAAAACAACATTTTTGTGTATAAAATAAGAAATAGACTTTTTTCCCCAGTCAACACCCTTAATAGTCATTTCAACAATGACCAAGCATAAAAGCTCTAAGGCCATAAGAACATATTCACAAAACATATGCAAATACAATATTGATTTAACTGGGTTTTAGAATTGATTTAGCAAATTCACACAAATAGTCAATTTAGGCTAAAAATTATTATGATGGTATTGTCTGAATTGTTTTACGGTGCTTTATGCTGGACAAATTATGCTGGACAATAATGATGGTTACCTTAGAAGGAAATCATCTTTTATTTGGGATTATGTGCTGTTGTTTTGTTATTGCTTTGTGGCCTTTTATAGTCTTAACACTGATTCTAAACTTGCACATCTGAGAATTAATGATTCTATTATAATGTATTTAGAAAGACTCACCATAACATATGCAACACTATCAAAAAATGCTGCCAATGTCAGAGAGACGATCATCTTCTAGAAAGAGAACATAACAATGCATTTAAGAACACTGTTACAATCCAAATCTTGACATTAATTGTGTTTTGATTACATAACCATATTTTTAGAATTAATTGAAACCCACCACTCCAAGAAAGTGTTCACATCATTTCACAAAACAAATGTTTCTGTCTGATGGTACCTGTGCCAATGAGTTGTAACGACGCAGCAGCCATATCACAAACACCATTAAAAGACTGTAAACAAATTTAAAAAAGGTCATTAAGAACATTTGTCATCTCATCAGAAAACTTTCCAAAATAATATTGACTGTACCATGCAATGAGAGAAAAAGTCCCAGTGGCTCTTTTCACTGTGAGAATCACATCCTATAGGGGAAAAAAATAGATCTTAATAGATATTTTACTATCATGATTACATTTCTAACTTACTTATTGTAGGAAAAGACCAGGGCTCAAATTAAAAGACAAAAATAATTGAGCATATGTTTATTGAACAGATGCCTCAAAAGAAAAATACTGCAAAATGTACTTAGTATGAATTTGGTTGGTTTGTATGACTAAATACATTGATGATGTTTGTGTTCACGACCTTTTCTAAATTAATAGAAACGTGCAAGTCCTGCCATCAACAAGTACATATCAACCTGCAGAACAGAACAGGTTGTGTTCTTTCTTTCTGCCACTGAAGCACAAAGAATGTTGAAAGTCAAGTTTAATGACAAGACTAGTTAAGGAGTGGCTTCCTGCAGCTGTTAGATTAGATCACAAAGAAACGCAACCTGTTTAAAGCAACTGTTTACATTCGCAATCAGTAAATTCTAGATTATTCTAAACAGACACATAGTTTAATGTTTATAATACACAGATCCTCAATATAATGTGGATATAGTGAATCTATTCTTTAATTCTAGTCTATTCTAAACTGAATGGGACAAAATATATTTTGACAAAAGTTAGCAAAAATGCCATTGATTAAATGGAAATTAAAAGGAAAGCGGCAAAGTCTTGCCAGTGCACTACAATGACTAGCTCCTATCTAGTAGGTAGGTTGTGTATCAGGACGCAGCCTCCACACACATCGCACTAACGCTGGAAACGGCTGTTTCGAGAAACGATCCATTGTTACTTACACATCGATAATCACGAGGATCACTACTGAAGAAAGCACAGCTCGTGCTACCGTTTCTATCTGCCTTCACATTCACATTTTCCACCATTATTCCGTTTTAGAGCTAACTATCTAGCATCATGTGAGCAAGAAGTTACGTTTGCAAACAACTACCGTGTCCGCAAGGGGACATATAAAACCAAACGACTTTCACTGCATTATGAAGTCTCAACTTCGTTTTTTGTTTTGTTTAGTTTTCGAAGCATAACAAGTGGTGATATAATTATAGCTGTAATATGGAAGCCCGTTTCCGCCACTAGGAAAGAAAGCAAAAGTATCACAGACTATTAATCTCAGAATTCGTACTTAGTAAATCAGATTTCTGACTTTTTTAAATCTCAGAATGCTGACTTTATATTACGCGCACACGCGCACACGCGCACACTGTTCACAGATCTTATTTGTAATAATAATACCAAATGTATTACAATTTTAATGAGTTACTGTTAAAGATGCTTGGTTGTACGGTGTAGATAAAAAATCTAGCGTTTTAAAGAAACACGTTAAAACAATGTCGTGGTATCTACTTTGATTCACTTTTCAAAAATTAAATCTAATTAAACAAACAACCTTGGCCCCGCCGTTGATTGAATGTTGTTGAGAGTGCATCTCAGTGTATTACGGTAACTGCTCTGCATCGGACCACAGCGCCATCAAGCGGGAGTTAAAACTACTGGCACAGTTACCCACAATTTAATGCATCTTGTGCAAGCGAGAGGGCCAAAAACATCGATATGGACATTTCTCATCCAAACCATGGACTTTTCAATCTTATTCCATGTGGTAGATATTACAGGAGCCTCCGCTCCCGAGTCCCGCACCTACAAAGCCGCTTTCCCCTGAAGCTGTAACTTTAATGAACTCATCACAGTCACATTCATCTCATCTTTTTAAATACACACTGCAATATATTCCATGGACGTTTCCATGTTCTCCCCGTGTCTGCGTGGTTTTCCTCCGGGTTCTCCGGTTTCCTCCCACAGTCCAAAAACATGGATCAAGTCAATTGAATTCTCAAAATTTGCCCCATATATAGTGTGTCTGTGTGAGTGAGTGTGTGCCCAGTGATGGATTGCCGTCCGGTCCTGGGTCTATCTGCCCAGCGCCTGAGACGTTCTCCCCTGGATGGGCATGGGGAACCCCACCGCGACCCTAATAGAGGATAAAGCGGAAGATAATAAATGAATGAATATATTCCATGATGTTGATATATATATATATATATATATATGTATATATATATATATATATTAACCCCCGGTGGCCAAACCCAGTGTCAGCATGGCAATTACCGTTGTCTTGGTAACGATAATAACGGTTTATTGATGTCAAAAATGTATTTCAATGGCAGTATCATTCCGGTCAATGTAAAAAAAATTCAAATCCAACAGGACATACGTTGGATAATGACTCAATAATGACAAAATAATGCATAATATGTATGTAATGTATGTACTGGTGAGAGAATTTATATTAAACAGTGTTTATAAACTCCAGCAATGCTGCTGCATACACCATACAGCATAACTGTGCTATATGGTGTACTAGTGCAACACACATCTGAATACCAGAAAGGTTATTAATTTGTTAGACACATTTCGTTTGGAAGACATATTCTTAGATGTTTGATTTCACTTTGATTTCAACTCTTACAAAAGTGAGTGAATTCTCTGGAAGCTTATTTACAAAGAAAGACCTTTGATGTTTTAACTGACTTAATTGGATATTTATTATTTATTATTATTATTTAATTATTTATTATTTATTATTATACTTAATTGGATTTTATATATAAAAACAAAAATATATATATTTATTTCAAGAACATACACAAGAATAATGGTTTGTGATAAACAAAGTGAAAAACTAAAAGAATAAAGCATTTACAATTTTTGCAAATCACCCTCAGTAACAGATTCAACACGAGGGGGTGGAGCAGAGACCAATATCGTGATTGGTTGGAGTCTCGTGCACAACAGTGATTGGCTGAGAAAACACCTCAAACGTCAGACAGGTCAGTCAAAGAAGGGCAATTCCTTCGCGGAAGAAAGCGTCGCTGCAGCAGATCAGCTGTTTTTGTTTTGAAACAAAACTAGTTTTGATCTAGACGCCATCAGTGGCGTTCAGCAACAGTCCCGCATGGTGTGACTTATAATAAAAGGTAAGTAAGCTGTAATAAGAACGTAATATTGACATGCGCACCTTCTGTACAGTATACTTGTTTGCTGCTCGTTTTGTAAATGTGTGTTTGTTTTTGCATCATTTAAACTATAATAAATAAAAGTACAAGGAATTTTATCTGAATTATTTTATCTCTTGATTTTTTGCATCCATCATATCATTTATAATGATTTCTGATGATTTACAAACAACTACAAAGTAAATTAAAATAAAAAAACAATAACAGTGAGTATAAACGAACTTGTCGATAACACTGGTATTTGGGCTTATAAGGTGATTTCAAACTCCTTAGATTTACTTAGTCATCATACAACTAGTTTAATCTGAACTTCATATCATCTTTGATCTCTGACCAACAGCCTTTGCAACAACTACCACACCCTACCTGCCAGTTTATTGACAACTCTATTAGAGACACCTGCACTTTCAAAATTTGAGTTTTACTTTATGGAAATTAGAAACGTGATCCAGGAGTGCAGCACAAAATCAAATGAGCTAGTCCTCTGTGGATCACTTAAAATGTGCATTTACAATATGAGTGGAGTGAGTATTTTTTGTAACTTTACCACATTTATCAGGGATTATATATATATTTCCGGACTCAAAAGGTTTTTTATTTTCCTGCAACACTGTCAATAATATATTTGATTAAAGATTGAACATGATGCAACATGAATTAATAATCCTTATAGTGAGGTGTCCACAGCTGAGGCTAGTGGGAGCAATTGTGTGCGTATTACACCTGATATTATATCTGATATTTCTGATGGCAACTGGAAGAAGAAACCCTGTGAACGTGATCTGGTATTCCTGCTGAATAATTTACACATGTAGTGGAATATATACCAAATATATAGAGATTACTGCAATTCTGAAGGGCTAATGAAAAACAATGTGGCAAACAATGTCTCTGTATGGCAGAATTTATTCACATTTTTATATATATATATATATATATATATATATATATATATATATATATATATATATATATATATATATATATATATATATATAGTATACACATATATTGTGTATGTAGTTTTTTATTTTTGTTTTCATCTATTTTAAATATTACTCATTACTTTATATTTTGTTGCTTAGAAGAAATGTACCCACATGTAAAATAATATCAAGTGAACATGTGTGGTTTTATTTGAATATTGAAATATTGTGTGTGTTATCTTCACTCAGCCGGGTCTTATGTGGTGCAAAAGGTCTCTGCCCTTCTCAGAGATGATGAGCAGAAGGCCCAGCCTATCCACACACCATGTAACCTGGCAAAATGTAAGCACAATTTTCTATTATAGATTTCTTTGTGTCATGTATTATGAAGTGGGGCCATGTGAGGCATGCATATTGCAATATATGACACAGCAATCTTAGTAATCAATGACAGGGTGTGGAATATTATGTTGAGCATTATCCTTTCACAAACCCTAATCTTGAATTCACATATGTAGTTAATTTTTCTGTTGTTTGTGTCTCGTGGTTTCATGTGTGGGTAAATCTACCTGCACGTTCGTTTGAAAAGGAGATCACACCAACAGTTCTGAGTGAAGAAATAACATTTATAAATAACAGAATTCTGGGAAGAAGAGCACAGTCAACAACCCGTGCTGCCTGTTCTCCGACCTCGCTTTTCTGACTCCATCTTCATATACTCTGCCTGCACAGGCCCCCACCTTTGCTGCTCTTCCATCTCAGATTGACCACCTGTGGGCCACCCCGGTCTAGCAGAAGTTATTCTGATTAGTGTAAAATAATGATACTTCTTGTTATCAGAACGTTTGTAGTCAATCGACCCATATAATACTACTCCCTGCCGGTGACTCCCTTCTGTACATCCTGACCTTAACACAGAGATACATTCTCACGTGGGTCTGATTACAGAACAAACATTGCCATAGCTTGTTAAAAGTATGAGAATTTAAGCAATATTAATTCCTGAAATAAATGTATAATGCTTTGATCTACATTTACTACTTGTAAATATTAAATGCGTAATAATGCTCATTATTTTTCCCTTCACATGATTTAACAAAAACAAATCAGAAAGAAATTATTCTGACACCATCCTTTCAAAGTCAACAAAACAAATGACATTAAAACAAATTACATTAGCCTGCACATTTCACTAGCAGGCTTATTTATATATTTGCTATAAATATAATGTCAATAAAGCTACAAGTTTAACTTTTAAAAGTTGTAGTAAGTACCACTGGAAGGTGCTTTCTCTATTTGATTTAATGAAACACAGAGCTAAAAATGTTTATTATTGTTTTTATTATTCTAATAAATTAAATTATTCTGTTCTGTAGGAAAATTATAGGTGAACATGTTATTTAGTGTTTATGATTTTTGTGTTGTAGCTGATGAGTGCCAAAGTCAGAAGCATTTAATCACAGAAGCGATGTCAGTTCCCGATGTGGGGAAACCTCATGCAGCAGGTGTGCCTTCGACAGTCACCGAAGTGGAAAAACGCAGTTCCTGATGTTAAAGTTCACACAAGTGTGTAACTGGTTGCTAAAATCTACCATAAAGTTACAGTGTTAGAACAAAAGGGCAGAAATCATGTTTCAAATCACAAATACTTGTCACTCAGTTGTGTTTTAGAAAAGTACATGTTTTAACTTAAGTATGAAGAGGTTATTTCACTTAATAAATTTTTTATATGGCATTTTAATTTACATAATTAATTTGCATGTTGGAGATGAAAAAATCTATACAAGTAACTTTTGCTCTAACACTGTACACATCATGGTTACTTTAGAATAAAATGATTCAGCTTTGAACTCTTGATTGGACTAATTTGGTTAAGTACATAGATAAATTTTTGATAGCAACACATTATGCATTGTGTGACTAAATGATGGGCAATGGCACTTTTATTTATGTGCTCATTTTGTTTTAGCTGTAGAGTATGATGATTTGTACATCAACCTCTGAATCAGAGACTGTCCAGATCTGAAGTTTTACTACAGCTGTACTATTTCCATTGCTTTTTAACTTGCCAAACATTGACTTTTTCTAGATATGCAAACTAATAAAGTTTAAAGTTGGTGATTTATTTTTCTTACTGTGCTTACACACAGAGGAATTTGACCTCCTCATTTAACCCATCTGTGCAGTGAAACACACATATTCACCCTGGGTGAGATGAGCCCTGAGCGGTGGACAGTCCTGTATATTGGGCCAGGGGAGGGGAGATACCATTATTTTCCTGTGGTGTTGTTTTTTTTTTTGCTCATTTAAAAAAACCACTTCAATTATATGGTTGCATGATGGATACCTGGTTTTGATTTTGAATTCCAAGCAACATAATTCACATACATTATATAGACAAAATATTTTTACCCTTCTCTTTATAACTAAATTAAGGTGATTTGTTCCGTCTCATTGCCAGACACGGATAAAATCAAGCACATACGCATACAGACTGGACAACTAAGCTTTCGACTATTTCAGAACAGTTTAAAAAAGGCCATTTTATTTCAGCAAGAATCTGTCAAGGACCATGTAACGGTCCCTCAAGGTTTCGTTGGGAATGTTTATTGTAAAAGAACTTGACTATCTTGCACAGAGCCACAGCATTTAAATATTTTAACCCTGATCAGGGTGGTGATCTTAATTTTCATAATGTGAAAATCAGGTTCCTTAGGGCAAACACACTTTCGTACATTATTAACATATTTAAGATTATTAAATATATTTAATTGACCTAGCGTGTTTTTGAACTGAAAATGTAATTGGTCTGAAAACCCACTTAGCGTAGAAATGAAATGCACACATTACACAAAAAAGGATTAAACACATATCTCCTATTAATCCACCCTATCATTATCTTGCCATAAGAGTGCAGATTTTACAGATTTAAGACCAGCACAGACAAATTTTCATTGAAATTGCATTTAAGCTATTCATATTTTTTTTTGTCAAATTTAGTGAATAAAAATCTAAATGCAGCAATTTTGTTTTTGCTTAGTTTTTAATGAGCTGAAATCAAAGAAAGACACAAGACATTATCTACACAAAATGCCTTTTTTTTCAAATATTGTTTTTTATTCAGAATACATTGATGTTTGACATTTGTATGTTTGTTAAAGTTTAAGCTGTAATTGCATATAGCAATCATCACCCAAAAACTCATTTGACACTCATGTGTCAGTCTTAATCGTTTTGTAATTCAATCTTAAATAAATTTGATGCCCTTTGACATTTTAAAGTTTGCGTTCCCCTAGTTTCTTGTTAGACTAGCGATAGTAATTGAACAAACATGCCCTCTCTTTTGCTGGCATTTTTCTCTTTTATCATCTACCCTGTTCAAACCCTGCGTGGGTTTCCTCCTTGTTCTATATATATAATATGAACTGCACGGTGGCTTAGTGGTTAGCACGTTCGCCGGCTCGACCTGGGTGGACTCTCCATGTTCTCCCCGTGTCTGCGTCGGTTTCCTCCGGGTTCTCCGGTTTCCTCCCACAGTCCAAAAACATGGATCAAGTCAATTGAGTTCTCCAAATTGCCCCATATAGAGTGTGTCTGTGTGAGTGAGTGTGTGCCCAGCGATAGGTTGGCGCCCTGTCCTGGGTGTATTTGCCCGCCGCCCGAGACGCTCTCCCCTGGATGGGCATGGGGAACCCCACCACGACCCTAATATAGGATAAAGCGGGAGATAATAAATGAATGATATATAATATAATATAAAGCGGAAGATGGATATATACTTTTTTTTAGGCTGTAACGACTAAAACAAGTAAGGTCTGCAGTGTGTATGTGTGCACATAGTTTAATTAATTTATCTCATTATTTACTCAGAAGGGCGGCACGGTGGCTTAGTGGTTAGCACGTTCGCCTCTCAGCGCTAGGGATTCCCGGTTCGAATCCCCATCTGGGTAGAGATTCCATGTTCTCCCCGTGTCTGCGTGGGTTTCCTCCGGGTTCTCCGGTTTGCTCCCACAGTCCAAAAACATGGATCAAGTCAATTGAATTCTCAAAAATTGCCCCATAGAGAGTGTGTCTGTGTGAGTGAGTGTGTGCCCAGCGATGGATTGGCGCCCTGTCCTGGGTCTATCTGCCCAGCGCCCGAGATGTTCTCCCCTGGATGGGCATGGGGAACCCCACCGCGACCCTAATAGAGGATAAAGCGGGAGATAATGAATAAATGAATGAATATTTACTCGGATAATGTATGTTAGAAGTTTACTAAGCCTTCGTCTTTACTTATCACTTAGAAACAAATATTCTGCCTTTCTCCAAGTCGCCTTTAGATGGCGCTTGAACGGAATGTTGCTTCACACCCGCATTTGAAAAATCCAGCCTTCTGTTTTAGAACTGCCAATCCGGTGACGTTCAAAACCTACAATATCCAATCAGAGTTCAAGCCTTCGTACAGTAGGTCTGAATACGGGTGGACCAAACAGGACTGCGGCAGTAATACAACGTCCGGTCGGTAGAGGAAGTTTTCATTCAGGAAAGAACATTTGAGTAGCATGAACGCTTAGGTGCCCTGTTCACACAGCGTTGTCATCAAAGCTCAGTCCGTCTGCTTTTCCTCTTTCTTTAGCACTTATTTTACTGTGTGTGGAGTCTGCCTCCTATCGCGAAGTAAGTACAAAAATTACCAAAAGAATACGAATGCAATACAAATATGTAGCTAGTATTTAAAGCCAAACAATGTATGACTGATTCTTGCAGCCATCTACCATTACCGTCTGTTTTTGGTCCTTTGCACATATTTTTATTTACGTATTTCATGCAGGATGCATGTTTGTTTTTGTGCTTGTTTTTGCACCAGCTAAATACCAGGACTGTCCCCGACATTCTTATCAGACAAGCTGCAGTTGTTTATCAGCTGTAGGAAATTGAGAATTCAATTCATTTCTGTACTTATGTAAAAAATACCAACCGTACAGTTTCTGTTTAAAGTAACATTGCAAGTAAAATATGAATAGTTAAATAGGTGTTGTTTTTTAGAAACTTGATTTCTTCATGAAATGTACAATAAAAGTACCGCTGGGTATTTAATCAGGTGGATAGCAGTGTACTGGTTCATCCTTCTGCACTGGTTCTGCCTGATTTAGAGCACTATCCCTTAACTTTGTGGGGTAGTTGTAGGCTTGTGGTTAAGGAACCAGCCATCTGACCTCCCAGGTTCGATTCCCGGTTTCAGCAAGTACTATGGCTGAAATGCCACTTGACGAGGTATCTAACCCCAGTTGCTCACTGGCTGCAAGGGTGTCCACTTTACTATTGTGTGTGTATGTGTGTGTTTTACTGCAAAGTGTGGAGGACAAATGTTTTTGTGTTTAAGCACAGTAGGCAAAATAAATCAATTCATCACTTTCAAGTGAGTATAATATGATATTTCATGTAATATATAATTTGATTATGTAACATGTTTGCTATTATTTCAGATAGACATGCTTAATATTTTTTATAGATAATTATTTTTTTTCTAGTTCTAGTATTTGTTGTTCTTACAATGAACCGTTTAATAAAAAGTAGTGGTTGAAAAGAATTCTGCTTTATTAAACTCAATGAAGGATTAGCTTCAGCTTTTAGCTTTAATTATGGCACACATTTGCTGTGTCAGCATTTTTACAAGCTTCTGCAATGTCGCAACATTTATTTATGTTTAGAGTTATATACAATTTCCTCTAAGATCTTGTATTGATTATATAGATATGAATCATTGCATATTACACTACACACTTTGATCAAGTCTTCTCCAGCACATCCCAAAGAACCTTAATGGGGTTCATCCACTCTTTAGCAGTCTGAGTCTAATGAATTCTGCCATTGTTATCTGCCTGTGCCATCAGGCAAGAAAAAAATAATTGAGGAAATAATAACCTGGCTGTTTTATATACATACGTATTTGGGAAGCCAGCTGATCTCATTCTTCTTCTTATTATTTTTTACAAATGTAAATCAAAGTGATTTTTAACATAAAATAACACTCTAAAATTCATTTTAGACAATAATGCATTGTATTAACAGCTTTACAATTATTTTAAAGCCTGAACCCGTAAGGAGACATAAGAAAAACAAGACTCAGTGTTGAACTTATGCTTATAGAGTAGCTGCAATTGGTGTTTACAGGAGTTTAAAACAGCAATAGTTATATATAGGTGTTTTATCAAATGGAGACCCAGTACATCACAAGCTCAATAGAAGCTAAACATGATGCAGTACATCCATTACATTCTTCTGAGTGATCTTTCTTGTCCTTAGTAATAATGTCATTTCAAAAGTAATGTCATAGAAACTGTAAAGGAACTCTGTTAAAAAGGTTTTTTGTTGATGTCAGTCAAAATAATCATTTTTACCACAGGACACATACAAAATAAAGATGACTACTGGTTTTTGTAACAATTATATAAAGAATAAGCAAACTAATAAAATGATCTGATATGAGACAGGCGGCACGGTGGCTTAGTGGTTAGCACGTTCGCCTCTCAGCGCTGGGGATTCCCGTTTCGAATCCCCATCTGGGTGGAGTTTCCATGTTTTTCCCCGTGTCTGTGTGGGTTTCCTCCGGGTTCTCCGGTTTCCTCCCACAGTCCAAAAACATGGATCAAGTCAATTGAATTCTCAAAAATTGCCCCATATAGAGTGTGACTGTGTGAGTGAGTGTGTGCCCAGCGATGGATTGGCGCCCTGTCCTGGGTCTGTCTGCCCAGCGCCCGAGACATTCTCCCCTGGATGGGCATGGGGATCCCCACCGCGACCTTAATGGAGGATAAAGCGGGAGATAATGAATGAATGATATGAGGCATAATTATTCACCCAGAAATTAAGTAATTGTGAATATTTTTTTTTACTCTTTGGAATTCTGATATTTTTTATCCTAAACATCCTAATAATATAATATCCTAAACAAATTATTATTTTTTATTAAGGGGTTTTTATTTGGGTTTGTCTGCTCTTATACCAGATCTTTTTTTTTTTTTAGAGTCAGAAGACAAGACACCACACTTCTGTCAATCACGATGCCCCATGATAAAACCTCTTTTTCTGGCAAGTCCGACTCCTGTAATGTTGCTTTGGATCACAGAAGAGCGCTGACAATCACACCAGTGGAAAAGATCGACAGCTGTCAGGTATGCCATTATTGTCAGATATTTTCATAACTACACACACACACAATATATATATATATATATATATATATATATATATATATATATATATATATATATATATATATATATATATATATATATATATAAATAAATGCTCTTATACAGCAGTTGTCCTTTTTGTCAGTTCTACTTACACTATTACTTTGTAGTTCTACATACCAAGCTAGTCCACTGTATTTTGTTTTTGATAGGTAACACCACAGATCAGGTATTATTTGGTTGTTATACGAATGATTAAAATGTAGTAGTGTGATATGTTTGTATGATTTCTGGTATAAATGACCGTATAAGCAGATGAGATGCAGCAGTGCTTTTAAACACTGTACTTACTTTGCTTCCTGTTAGACACGTCTACCTTATTGCTCCATATACAAATGAAAACATTAAAAGACAGTATTTTATTCGTTGCTGTGCTAATCATTCTATGATCCATGTTCGGTGTTCACAGAATGCTGTCAACAGGATTCTGATGGCGGGACATTTATGTTTAGTGGACTATTTTTAAGTCCAGCAGTAACACTGGGGTGTTTTCAAAATTTCAGCCACACTATTGCAACTCATCAGCTAGTACCAGTGCAACATACACAGACATACCACTATGTCAGTGTCATTACAATGCTGAAAATAAACAACCCAAATCCTACTTGTTTTGTGGTGTTCCTGACTTTTGGAGAACTGGAGAATGCGTGACAAAAGTATTGATCAATGACTTTAGGATAATTACTTGGTTATTATAATAGTTAGTGTTATTCAGTATTATTTCCACAGGAGTAATAAAGCAACATGCCATACATTTTGGATAATTATATTGTTCCATATCTGTTGGTGAAAAACTCTTTTCAGTTCCAGCATTACTATGGCCTCAGTGTACAATGCAAAGACATTTACAAACGCTTTTATGGAAGCCATGATTTCCTACACATACGAATCTTGTAGAAAGCCTTTTTAAAAGAATGGAACTTATTAGAGCTGTAATATGGGATAAGTTTAAAATGACGTCACAAAAAGCCTCTGCATTTGTAATGCATAGGAATGTGTGCCAATTCTTTTGCACATATAGTGGTAGCAAAGCTTCAAATCAATGAGGATGGAGACAGATGTGGATAGAATTCAAAATGGACTTAAATCCCACAATTTAAATGAAAAATTATTTTAATTAAGGTATCTTATCATGGTGTCACTGACACACAGAGACCATTTGAAGTTGTGTAGTCTTTCTGTGGTGTATGTTCAGAACTTGATTTGTTTTTAGAATGAGCATTTTTGTCCCTTTTATGCTGTAGGCTACATGTAGTAATATAAGTATTACAACTATTTAACAACTAGTGTTAGACAATCTTGTGATGTTTGTAAGAAAAAAATTGCCCAGAACAATACATGGAGTTCTGAAGATATTTATTGTAAAAGAGGCTATTTTTCGGTGGGGGAAAAATCATGATTTTTTTTTTTAAATACTAGCCTAGCAATGAATACAGAATAATTTTGGTGGTAAATGAGCATCATTTACAGCATTTCCTCTACAGAGCTTTAAAACACATGCCATGCTGACAGTAATAGATTGCTCCCCAAGCATGTACGCCTGTGCTTCAACCTGATTCCACGTTTTATTCACCACTGATTTGTGAATTACACCAATATTGCCACAATTGTGTATGTGAGAACTCCTATGTCAAACAACAGGGGGAAAAAAATTTGGATGGAAACTCCAATGCCAATGCGCTCTCAAATGGCCTCTCAAATTCTTTAGTCATGTTTAAATGCCTTATACTATTCTCTTGATGATGCTGTATTTCTATTCTGTTTTAGGAGTTTATCATCTTTTGTTTTAGATCAGCTGCCTGACTATTCTATGTTAGTTCAATTAGGCATAATGTTACATCCACTTTAAAATATAAGCCTCATAATTAAATAGCCTTGCATACTAAAGTGCAAAGAAAGGAATAATTTAATAAAACATACTAACAAACTAACTAATCTTGAATATGATCATGATTGAGGTCACCTAGGGCTCTCCAAGATCATCCAAGGCCACGTGAGTACTGTGCAACTGCAAATTTTTGTTTGTGTCTGTCAGCTTGGAAATCCATTAAAAATTCCCAGGAGGAGAAATTTCTTTGATGAGGGAGCAGATTCAGACGTGACAAAAAGTGCCAGTAAGCCTCACAAGGTGAGGGTTTTGGGGTGCATTGGATAAGGGTCAGCTCCAGATTTTACTCTAATCGGTCACAATTACTGACACTCCGCCAACCAAAAAATTATTAAATGCGTATTATTACTTAATCCCTTGAGTAAATTATTTTTAGCATTAATTTTTTTTGGCTATGTCAAATGATAAGAACGTTATTTATATAAGTGGCTGGAAGTGTTCTATACCCAAAATGATGATAAATATTGATTACAAATTCTTTAGTTACTGCAAAATACAGTAATCCAGTGTTTAAAATAACTGCTTCTTATGGAGTGCAATTAATTGTGACCCATGTAATAAGGTTCAAAGGCATTTTATTGTAATGTCTGATACCAACAGTGTGGTCTTAATGTAACTAACCACTGATAAGCTAACCTCACCAAATTATGTTGTTTGATCCATCAGTTCTATGTTTATTTATAGTTCTGAAGCTGACTATATACTTGCTGCATGAGGTTTTGTGGTGTGTACGAGGTAGTGGGTAATGTGTAGTTGATTATGCACACTCAGAGAACTTTATAAGAAATACTTTTAAAAACTTAGTGATTCTAGCAATTTTTGAACCCCCCCCCCCAACTACTCAACTACTATGAGTAGTTATACAGGTGTTCCTTATAAAGTGCTTAATGAGTGTAAATGTATGTTGGCTTAATAGACTGTTAATGTAGTTTATTTCAGGTTTCATATGGAAGTGTTTCTTTTTTCTGTTAGATTCACTGGTCACAGCTGGCAGCTAACAGGACAACTTCTCAGACAAGAAATTGTCATAAAAGAGGACAAGCAGATGGAGACCAGAATGAACATCACATTCTGAAGTTGGACATTAAGAGGTCATTTTGCTCTGTCCATGCTAATCATAGTATATTCACATAGTTTAATTAGAATTTTTAAAAGCAACAAAATACCTGTTGTGCTGTTGACACATGATGTATTTCATTTATCCAGTGTCATATTCTACAAGGATTTAACAGTTAATTATTTTTCATGTACTCTTCACTATACCTTGTGGCATGCCATTCTTTTTTTATTAGGTTCTTGCGTCACTCATTTTACAAACTTATCTTTTCAATTTAAGGCCAAAAATGTCAAGTATTATAAAATTTCAAATTGTGAGTGAGTGGTTCAGGAAGCATGAGACATCATTCTCACACATGGATTTGCCACCACAGATCTTAACCGTGTTGACAATCTTTGGGATGTGCTGGAAAAGGCTTTGCGCTCTGCTCTGCCATCATCAATGCAAAAGCTTGGTGAAAAATTAATGCAACACATTATGCATGCTGTAATCAAAGGTAAAGACTAACTAAATGTTAGTTTGTGTGACCTATTTTGTTGGTGGCACCTTTTTCTTTGGCCAGGCAGTGTAGTAAATCGGTTATAAACACATGTGGACTCTGACGCACAACTTTGGTCTCCATTTACTCACAGTGCTTTGCAGTGCTTCATTAAAAAGTTAAATGAATTGGAGTTTCTGAAGTGTCTGTCAACCCCCAAAAGAAAGTAAATTCACCCAGTGTTCAGCTGGCAGTCCACTTTAATTATTGCCTAAAATATTTAATTGGAAATGTATTAACCTTTATGTTTTTTTCGTCTAGGGAAATGTGTTAGTGAGCAAATCGCTGATGGTTATCAGAGAGATTTTTTTTTTTTGTTCTAAAATGTTTTATTGCCCTCCCCCTCCTCCAAACACACACACACACTCACAATATTTGCTTGCAGTATTTTATTGCCCCCCCCCCCCAACCATTGTACTACTTCTTAGCTGCTGGCTATAACACCCAAAGCGCGATTACTGCACCCCTACATTTAACAGTCAGAAAGATGTTATGAATAAATTATTAATTTATTTAGCTTTAAACATCTTTAACTCTCATGTCTTAATGTTATTTTTTTTAACTTTATAGCTGTACAGGGCTCTTCAAAATGCATTAAACTTTCATTTATGTTCATAGAATATAAACAAATGAAGATTTAACATTAATTTTGAACCATGATTAAACAGAATTATTTTAAGAAGTAAACTCATTAAACAGGCCTGGACAAAAAGGATGGTACCCATAAAAATAATGTGACCAAGGGGACATGTCAAATCCATGTTTGTCCACTAATTAGGTGTATACAATCTTGTAATCAGTCAATGGGCCTATATATAGGGCTATAGCTAGTCACTGTGCTGTTTGGTGACATCGTGTGTACCACACTCAACATGAACCAGAAAAAGTGAAGGAAAGAGTTGTCTCGGAAATTAGAAAGGAAATTATAGGCAAGCTTGTTAAAGGTAAAGATTATAAGACAACACTCCAAGCAGTGTGATGTTCCTGCGACTACAGTTTCGTATATTGATGACAAGTCAAAGAGACGGATAATAAAAATGGTAACAAAAGAGCCCAGAAAAAACTTTCTAAAGAGATTAAATGCAACAACCACAAGGAGCAGCAGTGTCCGATCGCACCATCCATCATTTTTTTGAACCAACCCCCCCCCCCCAACCTGTAACAACGCGGACAGTTTGGAGATGGTCTAAAGGAGACTCATGACTGTTCTGGCCGACATTCTGGGGGTTCCTGAGTGCATTACGGACTACATTCATTTCTATGTGGACACCACTGTCCCAACCAGGACTGTTAAATGTTACCCAAACAACAAACCCGGATGGCACAGTGGCTTAGTGGTTAGCACATTCGCCTCTCAGCGCTAGGGATTCCCGGTTCGAATCCCAATCTGGGTGGATTTTCCATGTTCTCCCCGTGTCCCTGTGGGTTTCCTCTGGGTTCTCCGGTTTCCTCCCATAGTCCAAAAACATGGATTAAGTCAATTGAATTCTCCATGTATTATCCATCAATTGAATTGCCCTGTGTTCATTGTGTTTGTGTGAGTGAGTGTGTGCCCAGCGATAGATTGGCACCCTGTCCTGGGTGTATCTGCCCAGCGCACAAGACGTTCTTCCCTGGACCGGCATGGGGAACCCCACTGCGACCCTAATGGAGGATAAAAGCGGAAAATAATGAATGAATGAATGAACAACAAACCTTGGGGGGAAAAAAGGATATTAAATCACTGCTTAATGATAAAAAAGGGCCCTCAGAGCTGGAGACAAAGATAAGCATGATCCAGGGCAAACTGTAAATCTCAGAGAGGCCAAGGACACCTACAGGATAAAGCTGGAGTGTAAACTTCAACAGAACAATGTGAGGAAGGTCTAGAGTGGAATGAGAACCATCACCAGCTTCAGGTGGACCAGCACCAAAGATGTTGAAGGCAGTGAAGATAGGGTCAACGAACTAAATCAGTTCTTTAACAGATTTGACAATGCAGGCTATGCCCTCCTCATCCTGACTCCGCTGCTGTCTGTCCCCCTCAGCCCACTCCACTCACCCTCCCTCCAATCCTTGTTTGCCTGGCCCCCTCCTGTAAATAACCTAGCTCATACCTCCACTCCTCTATCACAAATCACTTTCACTGTGAAACTCACTGCTGACCAGGTGAGAAGACAGATAAAACGACCCCACATAAATAAGACTGCAGGTCCTGAAGGGCCCCCCCAGAGTGCTTAAAGCCTGTGCCACTCAGCTTTGTGGAGTACTGCAACAAGTCTTTAACATGAGCCTAAGTCTCCAGCAAGTCCCTGTGTTGAAGATGTCATGCATCATTCTTATTCCAAAGACGCCACAGCCAAGTGACATCAAGGACTACAGACCAGTTGCACTGACATCCCACATCATGAAGACCATGGAGAGGCTCGTCCTGGATCAGCTCCAGCCCATCTTTCAGCCACTTCTAGACCCCCTCCAGTTCACCTAACTACCCTGTTTGGTAGTTGAGGATGCCATCATCTACCTGCTCAACCTATTCTACCTGCTCAACCTAGTCTATTCTTATAAGAAATACTTTTAAAAACTTGAATCCCCCCCCCAACTACTCAACTACTGTGAGTAGTTATATCTCAATGGGGTCAGTGTGGTCACTGTTGAGGACTGCAAATATCTGGGGGTGTAACATGGATAATAAACTGGACTGGACTGGACTAAAAACACTGAAACCATCTACAGTAAGGGCCAACATTGTCTGTACTTTTTGAGGTTTTTCAACATTTGAAGGACTATGCTCGGGATCTTTTATGAGTCTGTGGAGGCAATTTCTATCCTTTATGCTGTCACATGGTGGGGCAGCAGGTTGAAGGTGGCAGATGCCAACAGACTGACTTGTTGTGTATTTTTGGTACTTTTAGTTTAATTTTACTGTGCTTATTATTAATTTTTCATTTCTCCTTTTGTATTTATAAACACTAATAATGGAGCACCTGTAAAAACTGCAATTCCCCCCCAGGGATTAATAAAGTATCCTGATTCGGATTCTGTATCTGGTGCAGGGTTTTTGAATCTGTGCAGGATACAATGAAATCTGAAGTCAATCAAGGTATTCTAGAGAGAAATGTCCTGCCCAGTGTCAAAGCTTGGTCTCAGTCGCAGGTCATGGGTCTTGCAACAGGATAATGACCCAAACATGCAGCTAAAACCACCCAAGAATGACCAAGAGAAAAAACATTGAATCCTATTGAGCATCTTTAGAAGGAGCTCAAATGGTTGTACAAAATAATATAAAGTTAAGTTTTTTAATTTCTGTCCAGGTCTTGAGTTTATTTATTTTTTTATAATTCTGTTGAAACATAGTTGAAAAGTAATGTCTGACATTCATTGGTTAATTTTCATTGCATATTTGTCTATTATTACTTTTGTCAGATTCAAGTTTCTGTCAGATTCTATGACTATTGTGGATTTTTCTTTCATTAGCCAAGCAGTACCAACAATTTTGTCTACATCAGTACATATACATATATACGTTTGTAGGGCGCGGTAGCTCAGTGGTTAGGGTGTTGGGTTATCAATCTGAAGGTTGGCGGTTCAAATCCCAGGTCCACTGCAATTACCAATGTGGGTCCTTGAGCAAGGCCCTTAACCCTCATTGCTCCAGGGATGTTGTGATTAACCCTGTGTTCACCTTGTAAGTCGCTTTGGATAAAAGCGTCTGCTAAATGACCAAAAAAAAAAAAATGTATCATATTTGTGAAGGTATCCCTGCACAGTATAAAAGTGCACCACCACTACAGTGTCTTAAATTTTCCTGTAGGTCTTTGCAGTCAGACCTAAATCCGCTAAAATGAATTTTAGTTCATTTCATTGTACTTTTTTAAAATTCCTTAATCTTCTACTAAGAAATGCTTTAATCAGGCTGAAAAGTGTTTTGTAAGCCACTGTTTGGCACCGCTAGGATTAAAAAGGGGACGGTACAGTTTTGTTGAAATAATTAGTTGTGATCTGTGAATTACTGACTTAATCATATCCTGTATATATGTTTGTATGTATGTATGTTTTTAAGTGTATTAGGACATAAGCATGATGTTTGTGCATAGTGTCGTATGCACTAGGACATTTATATGTTGTTGTGTATAAGCAAGGGAGTATTTGTTTTTGCACTTGCCGTTGGGTGCATGCAAGTTAGGATTTGTTTATTCAAATTGCGTTTATTTTTTCCTTTTTTTTTTTTTTTTAAAGGGTGAGCATACGCTTAACAGATGTTCTCCAGACGGAAAAGGGCCGATATTTCTTGAGTAGAAGTTGCCAGGAGGCCACAACAAAACCTCAGTCAGAGCTTAAAAGGGCAGCTGGGAAGAGGCAGCACGTCAGAAGACTGTCACCCGAGCATGGAAAAGAAAGGAGTGCTAGTTCGGTTCACAAGGACCAAACAAAATATTCACCTCTTAAACATATCAACTGTGCAGATCCTAAACAGTCTTATGTTGTAGATCATGAGGAAAATGACAAAACTGTTTTTAAAGAAATTAATTCTCCATCAAACAAAAGGTCAAAAACGGGACCAAAACAAACTAACGTGGACACTTCTGTTCATGATAAATATTTACCTGAAAACATTACCTCCACCTCAAACAACTGGAGTCAAAAACTATTATTAAAACACATCAAGTCACCAGTTGACATAGAACATATATCAAGCTCTATTAAGGGTCATGAGATTTTACAATCAACAGAGCCCTGTCCAGTTCATTCTAAAGGACCTGAATCAAAACAGTTCTCTGAAGCCATCATCAAAACCACTCAGACACACAGTCCACCACGAACCAAGACACGATACTCCACTAGGGTGCACATTCAGGGATCGGAAAGTCAAGTAAGTTCTACAATATTGAAATTTATTTAATTGCATTTCATAGCCTTTTAAAACTGATGAGATTAGTTTCCTTATATAGATTTTTTTTGCAGATCACCGCAACAATGTTAATGAAGTTGATGGTTTGTTTATTTTAATGGAATAACCTCAAATCTCTAACAGTTCTTTATTTATGGACCTTGTTTATATTACTAAGTGCTTTTTCTATTGAACACAATCATGTCATATGTCAATGTTTATGTGATTATTTTGTGAAAACAACCAATTCAGACGATCATGTTAAAATTTGGTTTCTGCAGCTCATGGCTAAAAGAGTTAATGCTTGCAGAATGTATGAAAGAAACTCAAGCTGTTACAAACATATTTGGTGGTGAGGTAAAACAAAGGCAGCAGTTAACTGTGGTCAACCTTGGACAATAGCATTTTAATGGTTGGAATAATGTCACATGCAATCAAAATATCCATCCATTATCATTCGCTTTATCCTGTACTATGCCCATCCAGGGGAGAATGTTTTGGGCGCTGGGCAGATACACCTAGGACAAGGTGCCAATTTATCGCTGGGCACACACTCTATATGGGGTAATTTGGGGTAAATTGACCTTGATCCATGTTTTTGGACTGTGGGAGGAAACTGGAGAACCCGGAGGAAACCCACACGGACACAGGGAGAACATGGAAACTCCACCCAGATTGGGTTTTGAACCGGAAATCTCTAGTGCTGAGAGGTGAACGTGCTAACCACTAAGCCACCGTGCCGCCTGCCATCAAAATATGACTTTCCAAATTGTGTAGGAAAACCCAAAAAGACATGGAGTGTGAGTGTATTGTATAAAGTATTTAGAAAAAAATGTTCAATGTCAAATTAGAACATTTGCCCAAGAATTAATTTTAACAAAATTTTCCATTATTGTTTTAAATACAAACATTCTGCTTAATGTTTTGATGTTCCAGGTTACCAGTAAAATAGAAACACAATGTGAAGAAGACATACAAAAAGAGGAGAGAGATGATGAACAGGAGGATAAGGTGGAGGCGCATTTACATATAAATGGAAAGGTTCCAGTGGAAGGAGTTGAAGCCTGTGTCCTGCCTATCTGTAGCCAAAAGCAGAGCTCAGAGGAGGTAGAAATGGTGTCTTCTGAACCAAGTGAGTAAGCACTGGTCATTTAGTTTCATTAGTAATGATGTTCTTGTTATGAATAACATCTGTTTTGTATACAGATCCTTTTCAAAAAATTTGCATATTGTGATAGTTAATTCTTTTCTGTAATGTAATGATAAAAATTAAACTTTCATATATTTTAGATTCATTGCAGACCAACTGAAAAATTTCAAGTCTTTTATTGTTTTAATACTGATGATTTTGGGATACAGCTCATGAAAACCAAAAATATCTCACAAAATTAGCATATCATGTAAAGGTTCTCTAAACGAGCTATTAACCTAATCATCTGAATCAACTAATTAACTCTGAACACCTGCAAAAGATTCCTGAGGCTTTTGAAAACTCCCAGCCTGGTTCATTACTCAAAACTGCAATCATGGGTAAGACTGCCGACCTGACTGCTGTCCAGAAGGCCATCATTTACACCCTCAAGCAAGAGGGTAAGACACAGAAAGAAATTTCTGAACGAATAGGCTGTTCCCAGAGTCCTGTATCAAGGCACCTCAGTGGGAAGTCTGTGGGAAGGAAAAAGTGTGGCAGAAAACGCTGCACAACGAGAAGAGGTGACCGGACCCTGAGGAAGATTGTGGAGAAGGCCCGATTCCAGACCTTGGTGGACCTGCGGAAGCAGTGGACAGAGTCTGGAGTAGAAACATCCAGAGCCATCGTGCACGGGCGTGTGCAGGGCTACAGGTGCTGCATTCCCCAGGTCAAGCCACTTTTGAACCAGAAACAGCGGCAGAACCTGGGCTAGAGAGAAGCAGCACTGGACTGTTGCTCAGTGGACCAAAGTACTTTTTTCGGATGAAAGCAAATTTTGCATGTCATTCGGAAATCAAGGTGCCAGAGTCTGGAGGAAGACTGGGGAGAAGGAAATGCCAAAATGTCTGAAGTCCAGTGTCAAGTACCCACAGTCAGTGATTGTCTGGGGTAAAATGTCAGCTGCTGGTGTTGGTCCACTGTGTTTTATGAAGGGCAGGGTCAATGCATCTAGCTATCAGGAGATTTTGGAGCACTTCAAGCTTCTATCTGCTGAAGAGCTTTATGGAGATGAAGAGTTCATTTTTCAGCACCACCTGGCACCTGCTCACAGTGCCAGAACTACTGGTAAATGGTTTACTGACCATGGTATTACTGTGCTCAATTGGCCTGCAAGACCCAACACTTTGGATGAGCTTAAGGCTGCTATCGAAGCATCCTGTTCCTCCATAACACCTCAGCAGTGCCACAGGCTGATTGCCTCCATGCCACGCTGCATTGAAGCAGTCATTTCTGCAAAAGGATTCCCAACCAAGTATTGAGTGCATAACTGAACATAATAATTTGAAGGTTGTCTTTTTTTGTATTACAAACACTTTTCTTTTATTGGTCGGATGAAATATGCTAATTTTGTGGGATAGGAATTTTGGGTTTTTATGAGCTGATTGATCATTTGAACAGTTATGTGTTCACAGATTTGCCAATTGGCTATCATTAGCGAAACCAGTTTTATCTTTGAGTTATAAATTCCATTTTGGTGTACATTTCAGTCGAAAATTCCCCGTTCATATTTGATGGAACATACTATATATCTTTTAGTTGCAATCACAGATACACTTACTAACTATTACAAACATTTTCAGCTTTAAAAAATAATATGCTACCAGCCTTGTGGTAACAAGTAACAACTACTCTATACTCTATAATACAGATGTTTGACTTTCATCGTGTTAAATGTCAGTGTGGGATAAACTATATTATGAAGCACTTGCTTATTAACAATAAATCTGTACCTCTGATTTTTTTTTATGTTACACATGATACTTATTTTATAGGTTTTGATTTGTGATAAAGAAATGGTAACCTATTTTGCCTACTGTGCTTACACACAGAGGAATTTGTCCTTCACATTTAACCCATCTGTGCAGTGAAACACACAAATTTACACACACTGAGTGAGGTGCTCTCACGTGTCCCAAGTAGTGGGCAGCCTTATACAGCACCCAGGGAGCAAGTGGGCTTAGGTGTCTTTATCATAGGCACTTCAGTTATAGCAACTAGTGGGACCGGGAATGCAACTGGGGACCATCAGGTCGCAAGACTGGTTCCTTAACCACAAGCCTATGACTGTACATCTAGTGGGGTAGTCTTTTCCCCCTGTGGTGTTGTACTGTACTAGCAAGGAACTATAGAACAAAAGAAAGAGAACAACTTACTGCTTACTGTTGCAAATAATTGTATAAATGTAGGTCTTATCCCATCATTTGTCAGTTCTTCTTTCTAGTGAAGAGGAGGAGGAAGAGAGCAGTCTGTCACCTCACAGGACACTAGAGGGAGGCAACGAGTCAAAAATACAGCATAAGCCTGAACAGCTAATAGAGGAGAAACAGTTCTTTGATCATCACTCCAGTCAGGTCGGCATAAGGTCACACACCTACATGCAGTCTACAGCAGTTCCAGTGCACCACTACCACTATAATAGCATTAAGAAAAATGGTCTGTTTTATTTAAATCTATTTTTTTTTATTTGGTCAATTTTTTATTCCCTGGCTGTAAAAATAACACACAGTCTCATCGGCCCTTAAAATTGATGAAGCAGCACCACCTGAAACATCTGCATGAACTTGTGGGGTGTATTATTGTTAATAACCTTAAAAATTGAAATCTTAACATCTAACATCTCCACAAAGAAGGGTTTTCTCCAATGACTGATGAAACTGGACAAAAGCATATACATTTTTACTTTGTATACACAATTTATTATGTGTCATGGCTATAGTTATGTTAACATTTAGACCAGTCTCATAATTTTAGTTAAAAACAGTTTTGGATTAAAAACCTGTCATAATAAAACATATAGGCCATATAATTAGGTAACTAAAACTTCAAATAATACCACATGAAAAAAACTTCAACAAATGAAAGCAAAATGGAAAATTCTTGTGTAAAAACTTGACGCATTTTTCTGTATGATGTTCTGGAAAAAATATTTTATAACATCACTTTATTGAGAACTTGTGAGCATTCGCATTGTGTGTGAATTATATACTGCCTAGCCAAAAAAAATCTCACACTCTAATATTTTGTTGGAGCGCCTTTAGCTTTGAAGACAGCACATTCATTGTGGCATCATTTCCCCATGCTACTGCAATGTCACAACATATATGTTCTGTAGGAGGAGGAAAAGTGATGGAATAACCTTTTGTTCAGTATATTCAGATCATCAGCTGACCTAATTTTTAGGCACATAAACCTGAACCTGACCAACTGCAACAGCCTCAGATGATGGTTAAATCCAAATGGTGAACTTTTTTTGTCCAGGAAGTGTAAGAGGTATACATGAGGTCCTCAGCTCATTAGTTTCTTTACAAAAATATATCAAAGTTAATATGTACTATGTCAAAAAACATACATGAGCCAGTTGTTCCTAATCAGTGCACCAATATCTTTATCTATATTTAGGTCTTGTGTAAAAAAAAAATTATATAAATGGAGAAAATTTCAAAAGTATTGCAAATTTATGTAGTGTGTCATACGGAATTTTGTGTGATTTGACACTTGTGCCTCTTGTGAGGTTTTTGTGATGCATTTTTATATAATGGCTCTGTTAATATTTATATAGGAATTTGACTGGTTGTAAAATTGGCCCATTGTAAAAACAATATAATGTGCTAATGCTACGCCATTAAAGCTTTTAAATACAGACTAGGATTTGAAAGAATCAAGACCTAAACGTTTGAAAAGCATATGTTTAGAACTTAAAAAGCAGAACACTTTGAGAGTCACAGCTTTCCTGTACCAGAGGGTATTGGTAATAAATGCAAGATGCAGTCTTAGCCAGTGACTGCCAAAACAGCCCTTTATTTGAAGTCAATGTGGACATTTCCGTGATTTAATTGTTTCAACATGTCCCCTTAATTAACCAAACCTCACAGAAAGCATGCTGACAGTTACACATGCTAGTCACTTGAGGAATTTAGTGACGTACTAGCATAACCTTCTGTGTGTAGTGATTTCACTCTAGGTGTTAACATATAATGCTGTAATTCTTTGGTTCTGTTGGAAGATATCCCCATTAAGAGGTAACCTGAGCGTGAGAAGAGTTTAGACCGGCTGTGTAACGTCTGTAAGCTAGTCTTCTTTGACCTGTTTCCAGATGCTAAACAAATCTAGACAAATCTTTCTAGAAAGCAACCTTTTAAAAAGTCAAAAGGAAAGTTAAACAGTCTAAATCTATGATAAATAATTTAAATAATAATTTCAATAATGTGTGATTGGGGGGAAAAAACTTTCCTTATTGACCTCTCACCAGAGGAATAGTAAGATAAGATAAACCTTTATTTGTCCCACAATGGGGAAATTCACATTTCTCAGCAGCAGATACAGAGGAGGTTAAAAAAGTATCCAGTCATTAGAAGAGATTTAAACTAGGAAAAATTTTATATAGAGTTATAAATCTATATATACAATTAGATTAAAAATCTAATTTTCTAATTTTTGTTACTTACAGTCCTACAGGAATGAAATGAATCAAATATTGCACAAATGGTGTCTGATTAAACAGCAGACAGTTATTACATACAGATGTTTGAAATGTATTGCACCATCAATGATACATGTATTGCACAGTTATTTTTAAGTTTGGTTTGGAGTGATTATTTAGAGCAGTGCTGATTGTACAGTCTAACTGAGGCAGGAATGAAGGACCTGCATTTGTGATGCTGCTGCCCCAGCACACACTCCATAAAAAATGGCTGATGCCACTACTGTGTCAAAAAAGGTCCTGAGGATTGGCCCCTGCACCCCAAACGACCTTAGTCTCCTCAGCAGATACAGTCTGCGCTGTCCTTTTTTATAAAGTGCAGTGGTATTGTCTGACCAGTCCAGTTTTGTATTAAGGTGAACACCCAGGTAGTTATAAGAGTCCACCGTCTCTATGTCCATTCCCTGGATGTACACCGGTTTTGGGAGAGGGCGACCGCACCTACGAAAATCCACCATCAGCTCCTTAGTTTTCGCGGAGTTGATCTGGAGGCGGTTACATAGGCACCAGTCCAGGAAGTCCTGAATTAACTTTCTGTATTCCCGGTCATCATCATCAGTGATGAGACCGACAACAGCAGAGTCATCAGAGAACTTCTGTAAGTGACAGTTCAGTGAGCTGTACTTAAAGTCTGCCGTGTACAGGGTGAAGAGCAATGGCACCAAGACAGTTCCCTGTGGGGCCCCAGTACTGCAGACCACTAAGTCAGACACACAGTCCCGTGACCTCACATATTGTGGTCGATGTGTTAGGTAGTCCATAATCTGGTTTGTCATGTGACAGTCCACTCCGATAAAATCCAGCTTGTCCCTCAGAAGTCTAGGTTGGATGGTGTTAAAAGCACAGGAGAAATTGAAGAACATGATCCTCACGTGCTCCCCTGGTTCTCCAGATGAGAAAGAGCTCGGTGTGGATGATGCTGTCATCTACCTTCTCCACAAACACCAGGCCGGTAGGCAAACTGAAGCGGGTCCATTGATGAACTCACCAGTGGGTGGAGATGAACAAGCACCAGCCTCTCCAGTGTCTTCATCAGATGGGACGTCAGTGCCACTGGCCTGTAGCTGTTAGGTCCTTCAGATGTGGAGTCTTAGGCACCGGTACCATGCACAAGGTTTTCCACTGCTGTGGAACACGTCCCAGCTTGAGGCTCATGTTGAAAATGTATTCAACGATTCCACTGAGCTGGTCGGCGCAGCACGTCAGAAGCCTGGAGCTGATGCCATCAGGACCTGCAGCCTTTCTTGGCTTCATCTTCCTGAGCTCATTTCTAACTTGGATGGTTGAAAGGGTCAAATTGGTGCATGGGGGTGGAAAGTGATCAGGTGTTCCAGGTGTCTGTTTGCTGTTTCTGGGAGCAGTGGGCGGTGGCTGTGAACTGGCTGATGTCCGTGAGGGTGATGGCCGGGTCGTACACTTGAGTTGTTGAAGACAATGGCTGAAGAAGCGGTGTCAGGGTCGTTGGAGGGGAGTAATCAAACCTATTGAAAAACAGATTTGGGTCGTTCACCCATTTCTGGTCCCCCACCACCTGGGAGTCTGGTTTCTTGTGGCCTGAGATGGCTTTGAGGCCTTTCCAGATCCCACTGACATTGTTCTGCTGCAGCTGGTCTTCAATTCTTCTCCTGTACTTGGCTTTTCCCCTCACGGATCTTCCTTCTTAGCTGCTTCTGTACAGTTTTCAGCTTCTCCCTGTTTCCTGATTTAAAAGCTCTCTTCTTATATTTTAGGAGAACTTTTATCTCAGGGTTGACACATGGTTTGTTATTGGAGAAACACCGAACCGTTTTGGTGGGTACAGTGTTCTCCACACAAAAGTTTATGTAGTCCGTGATGCAGTGTGTGAAATTGTCCATGTCCTCCCCGTGAGGATCACACAGTACTTCCCACATAGTTGAATCAAGTAGTCAGGTGCTGTTGAATTTTTGTTATTAATTGTTCTTACATGTTTATTTACTTTCAGACCTCCAGCTTCGCTGATTCTTGTATGAATATTTATCCGGTGATGGAATTCCACTTCGTAGGTCTTCACTTAGGCGGCCTGACTGTCTTGAATAATGGACTTGTGCAGGTGTGTACATAGCTGTATGTAATGTATAATGTGATTTCAGATAGTGGCTTCTACCCAAGTGTGATAATCGACTGTCAATTAATTTATTGTCTTTTAGTGTCTTATGTTACTACCTCAAACCATATGTAATATGTTCGTATTTAATATTGTAAGGTTTTTCTTTTTTGGCAGATCACAGATCATGAAATTATTATTTCAGTGGAAGGTATGTGTCTGGAAATTTTTACAAGCCATATAGCTATAAGGGCTGCATAGATACATGTTACCATAAGATTTTACATTTTTGCACCTCAAGGGTGAAAGAGAGATAAAACAGTTATACTCTGTCACCTTTGGGAGCAAAAAATCTTATTAGAAAACACTTCTAAAAACATGAAGCAGTAAAAAAAAAAGCAAATAAACTCATTCCTCATTGTTCTTTTATTTTTCTGTTTCTCATAAAACTTTAACGGAGTCTTGTAGATATCTCATGCTTTTTTTGGTGATTTAAAAAATAAAATAATTTTGCTTGATATAAAATAGATACAACTAAATACATTAAACTAAATACAAGTAGGACATGCATCAGATACTTTTGGTGTCCGAAGACTTTCTATAATTGTTAATTTTAAAAACAGCAATTTGAAAATCTGTAAATTATTATTTAAATTTTGCAAATCAAAAAAATCAAATAGTGCATCTTTCTAAAATTTTTTTTAAAAAGGTTACAGAAACAGACTCTGGGGAGGATCACTGAGAAAAATAAACCAAAAAGGCTTTAAATTACATTGATATTATTGTCTGTGGCGGCACGTCGGCTTAGTGGTTAGCACGTTCGCCTCTCAGCGCTAGGGATTCCCGTTTCGAATCCCCATCTGGGTGGAGTTTCCTTGTTCTCCCCGTGTCCACGTGGGTTTCCTCCGGGTTCTCCGGTTTCCTCCCACAGTCCAAAAACATGGATCAAGGTCAATTGAGTTCTCTAAATTGCCCCATATAGAGTGTGTTTGTGTGCGTGTCTGTGTGAGTGAGTGTGTCCCCAGTGATGGATTGGAGCCCTGTCCTGGGTGTATCTGCCCAGCACCCGAAACGTTTTCCCCTGGATGGGCATGGGGAACCCCCCCGCGACCCTAAAATAGGATAAAGCGGAAGATAATGGATGGATTATTGTCTGTTAAATTTTAATTGTTTAATAAACAGAAGCTTCAGTCCATATTTTATGCTACAGTGCATTCATAGTGTATACATACTTACTAAATGGTTTATAGACTGGACAATGTACCGAATCTGTGGTGTTTCTAGTTCGAGCCCTGCTGATCAGGATTTTTGGGCCTTCATAGTTGGGACTTATTTTAGATCCTTAACCATGAAGTGCTCATATTGAAATGACACTGGCCACCCAACTCATAATCAAACCCAGAACCTTCATGCTATTAGGTTATAGTGCTACTGCCCTTATTGTGTGTTTTTAAATGATGTGTATACTCTTGATATTTTTAATTAAAAAGTGATGTCTAGACAGAATACATTTATTGAATTTATGAAATGGATTTAAAATACATGAAAAAAATATTATTTGTGTACAGTGATGCACTTGGTTAGTTAAAATAAAATATATATTATTCTTTTTTTTTATTTATTTATTTTTTAAAGATATTTCAGGTGCTGAGGTAGAAACATCTGTACCAACTGCATATGTTGTCAGGTACAGTGTATGGAATGGAGATATGGTGAGAGACAGTGCACTGGTTAAAGAAAATAAAGACCCACCTTCATCTCTGGTTTTTTTCTGGGTAACTGAACCTCATATGCAACGAGTGTTCAATGACCTGTCAGTCATACAGCCAGGAGCATGTCTTGGTTAGTTTTACTTTTCAAGTGCCCTTATAGTCAATAATTGTTAATTCTGACCCCTTATAATTATTTTCTTTTTCTTTTTATGTATCTGGTGCTCTGTGTTGCAGTTAAGGGAAGCATGTGCATTTTGCTATGTGTAAATGAACCTTTGAATGGAGTGCAACGTGTCCTTCTTGCGTCCATAATGGACTTGGTAGGTCTCAGACATGGTACAACTGAACTACTGTCTTCAGTACCACACCTTGAAAGTCTTAAGATCCTGCAGAACAGTCCAGACACACACCTTCTGCAGTTACTGCTACCCAGAACAGAGAAACATTTTGTCCCAGCAGAGTCTGAAACAACAGTTGCATCAGTGAGTACATCCACAGCGGCGGCTCAAGTAAGCACTTTTGCCCCACTGTATTTCGCATATAATCCAGAAAGTCTTTCTGAAGTAAAGTGTTCTGGTACTGTCATAAAAGACTTCCAGAAATTTGTTTTTTTTCTGTGGTTCTTACTTAACTACAACCCTACTACTGCGTGTGTGCGTGTGTGTGTGTGTGTGTGTGTGTGTGTGTGTGCACGCGATCATGTTAAAGCATGTTCAAGTTTGTGTGGGTGAAACTTAAAAATTCAAAACACTGTATATTAAGTACTGCATGATGTTTTGCATTAATGTCCTGTTTCTTAGGACTTAGAATCTCAGACACACTACTCACTGCGTCATAAAAGAGCTCAAGGGGCTTACACAGTGTCCTTGGCACATAAACCTGCCGCAGAGTGGATTCCATACCAGCACTGTGGTCCTCCTCGCAGGTATGATCTTATAGAATAAAGTAGAAGTTGTACAATGTTAAGCTGGAGAATTATACAAACTAAACTATGTGTATACAGATATATAACAAATGTGTTATTACAGCTCTCATGTACACTTCTACTGAGAAAAATAATAATGCATTACCTATAACAAAACATTCTGCCGTATTTATATGGGATTTTTTAATCATAAATTATATTATCTGAACTTTTTCAGCTTCTCGTCCCTAATATTTAATCTTGTAAGGCAAATTAAAAGCTTCTACCTAAGCTTCTTCCTCTTGTAATATTAACACTCACTTCTTTGTTCTGCATTTGTGTTCAAGCAGATGAATCTGAACTACACTAAATTGGTCTAAAGTTTACATTTGGTTATTTTTCAGATGCTTTTATTTGACTTACAAGTATCCCAACTAGGTTGGGGTCAGTACACAGGGTTGATTACAGCACTATTCAAGAAATAAGTGTTAAGGACCTTGCTCAATTATCCACATTGGTAACTTCAGTGGACCTGGGATTTGAACCCACAACCTTCAGACTGATATCACAACACCCTAATCACTGAGCTACCACACCCTATGTTCATTAATACAAATATCTTACTTTAATTACAACAGTAGTTTGGAATAATAATAATTCTGCATACTTTTGACAGGTTTTTAGTGGGATAATGGGAGCCAATTTTCAACAGTTTTCAATTACAGCATCTGTAGTTACATTATTAAATAATAAGGAATAACCAGTTTAAAGAACTAAAAAATGTTTTATAACATAATGTGATTAGTACCCTTTTTCTTTTAAATATTTGTATGGATGCAGAGATGGGAATATTGGCCCACTTTCTTTTTTTTATTTTTATTTTTTAAATGTTTAGTTTAATTTGAGTCATTGCACTCCTCTTCAAGTTTATCCACAGATTGTATTTGGGTTAAGTTCGAGGATTTGACAAACACTTGAGAAAAATCATCTTTATATCTGTAAATCACAATTTTGTTTTAAAGTTTTGTTTTTGTGTTGTAAAGCTAAAAGGTAAACCTTCAGCACAATTTCATCTGTCTTACAGAGGACTGTGTGTTTTTTCTCAAATGTGGATGCAAATATGTGTAGCATCTATTTCTCCTTTGATCAAGATTGAAGTTTAATAATAAAATGTATTTAAAGCAGATGGTTGCACTACAAAATATTACATCGGATGTCTGTATCTAAACGGGCAAATACTTTGATAACTTGTTTGAATAGTAAATAAGGCTGTATATTTGGTACTGTATTGAAGTAAATAGGCGGCACGGTGGCTTAGTGGTTAGTACCTTCGCCTCTCAGCACTAGCGATTTCCCGGTTCGAATCCCCATCTGGGTGGAGTTTCCATGTTCTCCCCGTGTCCACGTGGGTTTCTACCGGGTTCTCCGGTTTCCTCCCACAGTCCAAAAACATGGATCAAGTCAATTGAGTTCTCCAAATTGCCCCATGTAGAGTGTGTTTGTGGGCGTGTCTGTGTGTGTGTGAGTGAGTGTGCCCAGCGATAGATTGGCGCCCTGTCCTGGGTGTATCTGCCCAGCGCCCGAAACGTTCTCCCCTGGATTGGCATGGGGAACCCCACCGCAACCCTAATAGAGGATAAAGATAATGAATATGAGATAATGAATGAATGAATGAAGTAAATAGTTGATGTTGCTGTCAACCTTCTTTTGCTGAATTGCTGGTTTTCACAGGTTGATTCAGTTTCCCCCACCTCCATCTAAAGGAGCTATTACAGTAACCACAGAGGACTTGGAGTGCCTGGATAGTGGGGAGTTTCTCAATGATGTCATTATTGACTTCTACCTCAAGTAAGAAAAAATGTGTAACAAGATATGTGTACAACAGTCCTATTTTTTTAAAACTTTAACATATTGTTCATGTTAAGAGAATCGGGTGGTGGCTTGTTGGTTAGCACGTTCGCCTCAGTGCTAGGGATTCCTGGTTCGAATCCCAATCCAGGTGGAGTTTCCATGTTCTCTCTGTGTCCATGTGGGTTGCCTCTGGGTTCTCCGGTTTCCTCTTAAAGTCCAAAAACATTGATCTAGTTCATCTGAATGCTCCAAATTGCCCCATATAGAGTGTGTTTGGAATTTTGAGCTAATTTGAGGTTGTTTTAGTTGGTTGTCCCAGCTGTTGACCGCCCCCCCCCCCTTTTTTTCTGATTTCACAATGCAATACCATACAGCAACAAACTACAAGGACATTTCACCAAGATAACTTCTGAATCCACAGAAAGATCAAGATAAAAATACACACAAAAAGGGCACAAGTAAATAGTCTAAACTGGCCTTCAAAAAACCACAGAGAGAACATGAAAATCTCAATAGAAATATGAAGCTGGATTAAGGTTCTAACTCATGGCATGGTTGTAATAAAAAAAATGCAGACAAAATACACATGACACATGAACGATTGTTATGTCTGCATATTATTATCAATGGGAGGCACGGTGGTTTAGCACGTTCGCCTCTCAGCACTAGGGATTCCCGGTTCGAATCCCCATCTGGGTGGAGTTTCCATGTTCTCCCCGTGTCCGCGTGGGTTTCCTCCGGGTTCTCCGGTTTCCTCCCACAGTCCAAAACCATAGATCAAGTCAATGGAGTTCTCCAAATTGTCCAATATAGAGTGTGTCTGTGTGAGTGAGTGTGTGCCCAGCGATAGATTGGCGTCCTGTCCTGGGTGTATCTGCCCAGCGCCCAAAACGTTCTCCCCTGGATGGGCATGGGGAGCCCCCCTGCGACCCTAACATAGGATAAAGCGGGAGATAATGAATGAATGAATTATTATCAATGGACCACTACCATTTACATATTCTGATATGATGATAGCAGTTTGTGTGGGTACCATAAATGACTTGCTCCCTGCACAGCATTGTGTTTGTTGTGACACCTTATTTAAACATTCCAGTGAATGCACTGCTGCTGAGTGTTACATGCCAACCAACAAACAATGCTGTTTTAAAAATTCTCATAAGTTGCTTCAATTGAAATGATTAAGGCCTGTGAAGATGGGTAGAGCCATACCTAATAGCCCGATTTAATTTAATACAAGGTTTCAAATATAGAGAAAGCAGGTTTGTTAAAAATTTAATATACAGTGTATCTCGATTCTTGATGTATATGCCAACACCAAATGCTAAAAGCACATTGGATGTGATTAGATTTGAATGTACATATATTTTTTTCATGTTTAAATCATGTTGTGCATGATTATTATTACACCATGATTATTATTACACACATTAGGGTTTATTCACTGTATTTAAATAAATGTGTGATGTTTGTTGAAGGTATCTGTTGGCACAGAAGGCTCCTCGTGCAACCGTGAAGAGATCTCATGTTTTTAGCAGTTTCTTTTTTAAGCAGCTCACAAGACGAGACAATGCTAATGAAGACAGCACCAGCACTCCGTAAGTGGATTAAATAAAGCTGTACTTGTGAGATTGACACTGTGTATTTAACAGCATTAAAAAAGCTTATAATTTGTGTGCACATTTCTTACTGTACTTTTTTTTAGTGCTCAGATCAGAAGACATCAGCGGGTCAGGACATGGACAAGACATGTGGACATCTTTGAGAAAGACTTCTTATTTGTACCTGTGAACCAAGAGTGAGTATTAATATATGTAACAATGCACAATAAGTTAAGCAACATGGGGAAAAAACTCAGTATTCACATTTATTGTGCTCTGTTGTAGAGCTCACTGGTATCTTGTCATCATTTGCTTTCCGGGCCTGGATGAACCACAGCATGTAGAAAGGGTAGGTTATGGCCCAGTGCATGATGGGAATGTGATCTCCGGGGACCTTAAAGCTCAAAGTGAATCTGTTTGTGGTGATGGAAAGAAACTAGGTATATCTTAGTATTATACTTTTTTTTTAAATATGGTCCTAAAGTTTAAGTCCTCTCTTCTTAATGCACTTTTGTCTTTTTCATAACATTTAGATGAAAATAAATCTGCGTCTTCTCCACCAGTGAGTGACCTTTATATTACATAAAGTAATCTGATGTGACCAATGCACTAAATATACCCATGTGTTGTCCTTTTGTTTTCTCAGAACTGCACAGAAAAGACCTGTAAACGTCAAATTATCTGTAAAAGGTATTTTGTTAAAATGACTTTTTAAGAATAGGTTTAAATACAAAATTTTATAAAAGTAATAATTCAGTGATAGTGGTGGCAGCATTTAAGTTGATGTGGTCAATACAAGATTCAACCACAAGAGACAAATAAAAGTTAAAAATACATGGAAACAATTTTCATGTTTCATATTAAAAGTGAAAAAAAAATTCTTAACAGAATGCAAGCATAAATTTTATATTGATATATAAACCTATTTTAAATATAGCATATCAATGACTAATCAATGAGTTTGTTGGAATGATTTGTCCTTTACCTTTATCACTATTATACTGTAAGTCCCTACAATTGCATACTTTATGCATTGTAACAGATGTACTTTTAACTGTTTTATGACTTGAATACATGTATATCTTGTCTTTTATCTGTTTTAATATACAATTACCGCTCCTTGTGTTTATAACAAATTCCATCTTTCAGAGGAAAGTATAGCTTTCTGTAAGAATGGGTGGGGGTTAAGTCAAAAGAGATATTAAGTTGTAATGTGGTAGTACATAATCCATAGTCACACACAAAGTGTAACAAGTTATCCAGAATTCATAATTGCAGAACATTTAACAGTTTTTGCATTCATTTCCAGGCCATGTATTCTCATCATGGATTCCCTGAAGCTATCTGTTCATGAGCGTGTCTTTAAAATTTTACGCGAGTAAGTGTTCATACCACACTCTAAAAAATGGAATTGTGTTCTTGGTGTCTGTTTAAAAAAGATTTTTTATTATGACATAGGGTCTTCAAATGTGCAAAAAAAATTTCAATCATTATATAAATCTAAATCTTGTGTATTTTTGTTTCTTTTATCAATCAAACACTGTTGGAGTGTGGATATTCTGAGCAGGCCTTTCCTAATTACTCATATATGCAGTCTAACACGCTACAGCTCTTAAGCTGGTATTATTTCGTATCTTGTGTACATCTTGGGGCTGTCATAGGTTTGTGTTTAAGGAACTAGCCTTGTGATCTGAAGGTCCCCAGTTTGATTCCCAGTCCCAACAAATACTATGTCTAAAGTGTCCTTGTGCAAGGCACCTAACTCCAATTGTGTACAGGGCTGCAAACCGCTCCAGGCATGTGTGCTCACTTCACCAGTGTGACTGCGTGTGTGTCACTCCAGAACTGACAAAAAAGACACCACTCAAATTATACCTGATCTGTAATTGTTCTGACCAATAGAGAACAGAGAACCAACAGGGATTAAAAAAACAGATGTATTACAGTTTATAACTGCAAAACTACAAACTCCATATTTACGGTAAGCAGAGAAAATAGACAATGGAGCAAGAAATATCCAATGGAGGCAACATATCCAAACATTTTTCTGGAACTGTATATAATTACTGTATGTACAATCCCAAATGTATAATTTGTATAGAAATTAATTTCTGATTATTTACTAAACAATGAGCATATGTTATTTTTTGGCTGTAAATTTTAATAGCTTACTGCTTACTTTAACTTAGCTTAAAATGAAAACATAAAATAGATATATACACACCCAAAACTCTTTTATTCTAAACAATTATATTAGGATGATGGGCATCCAATACCAAGACCATTATTTACACTTTACTTATTCTGGTAATCTGTCAAAAATATTTTATTAACAGTCCATGCCATCAATCAACTCAACTAGACACTCATTAAGCTATGTTTTAATTGAGCTCACTTTGAACAGAGGGACTAGACTGGGTTTTTATAAAGTTTATAGAGTACAAATGAGTATAACAAACATTTTTATGAATGGAGACCAAGGTTTAAAACTTGAACCCTAAATTTTTATACACTTCTGCTCACATGGTTAACATTTAGTACTCCTCACTTTGCATTTGACTGGCAAATGAACTATAAAAGAGTGCAACATGATGAATAATGGTCACACAACCTGTGAAGAAGACTAACATTAGTAGCCATTCTGTGGTTGTTTTGAATGTGTGTTTAGGTATCTCCAGGCAGAGTGGAATGTAAAAAGAGGTGGAAATCGAGACTTTAGTGCAGAGAGGATGGTAGGCTCTCACTGCAAAGTTCCCCTGCAGGACAACAGTAGTGACTGTGGCTTGTATTTATTACAGTATGCTGAAAGCTTTTTACAGGTTTGTTACAATAAAAGAAGCGTCAATGTCATTGTCCCTGGAAGTATAAAGTGCTTAACATTAAGTTGACTGCTTTGTAGGATCCCGTGGTGCATTTTGACCTTCCACTGAGACTGGAGTACTGGTTTTTCCGACAGAGAGTGCGTGAGAAACGACAGGAGATTCGAGATCTGGTACTGCAGCTCTACCGATTTCAGAAAGGCTCACAGGGAAACGACAAAACACAGTATACAAATGAAATGAGGAACGTAGTGCATTAACTAAGAGCATTAAGCAAAATGTGCTTATCTTTATTTATCACTGTTTTTACTTTATTGTAATTAGGACTTTTATGTGTTTCTATGCTTTTGTACACAGTAATGCAAAAAGGTGATTTTAGAATGTAATAAATCTTTTCATTCTGAAAAGGAACTTTCTGCTGTTTGACTCATCTCTAAAGCTGTGGACTGTTCTGTTTATTGACCAGACTGGATGTGTTTAAGAGCTGGACTGAAAATAGAGTCTTAACTACATCTACTTAGTGTGTTGGGTTTTACGTATGTGAGTGGGGTGAGGAAAGGACGCGTACTGGGCATGCTTATAATCTGCGTTTCTCACTGGTGGAATGGATAAAGATGTGCAAAAGGTTGTGCTTAATACTAATCTAGATAAGATTAGACAGTCTAAATTAGACTGATTTACAGGCCCCATACTTTCCCTAATTTATTCCAGTACCCCTGTCTGCTGCTGAAGTACTATGTGAAAAGCTTCCATGTCTTCATGTGTGTTTAAGTTCTAAACTAATAATGGAAATAGAATATTACAGGAGACTGCCTTTAGGTGTACTGCTCCCATAAAGAGCAACCAACTACTCAAAAAACGTTGGGGATAAAATAAAATAATATTTTCTGTAACTTGTTCATCTGGCATGAAAAATGCAGTTTTCCAGTTTCCTGTTCTGAAAATGATTTCTACTCACTATTCTTGCCACTCACTGCAGATTGGTGCAGCAGATTGTAATCTCTTTTTTTAAGGAAAAGAGATTACAAAAGCATCAAAAGAATATAGATGTGAGTGAATTTATTTTAGAATTTGCCATGTCTAACTTAGGACTGGTTCTGTAATTAATGTCATTATGCTAAAAACACAGCTTAGTTCCATTTTCCACTGAGCTTTATAAAAATGTTCGGAATATATTAAAGTATAATAAAAAAACATCTGGATGCACAAATTTACATACAATACAAATATGTAATTATTAATATTTTTTAAAAACTGTAAAAAATATGTTAAAAAATAAACTGTAAAATGTAAAAAAAATATGTAGACATATCTTATTTGTCTTTGTAAGTTAAATTAGCTTGTTTCATTGTGTGAAAGTTTAAACATGAAGCTCTGCCACATGCACACTGCATTCTTTTCTCTTGTAGCCTACTAAAGAAGTAAAGACTTCTTAAATCTTCCTGTCTGGTTTATCATGCCAATTCTTTTTATATAACCATTGACTCATTCAAAATTTGATGTAACTTTATGTTTACTTAATTATCACAACTAAAATGTAAATGCACACCCTAGAAAAACTAGAATATATATTTAAAGTCTCTCACATTTATCAAGTGTGTCCACAAACTACCCACATTTTTATAAATACATTGCAAATATTCAGACGCCACTTATTTTGAGACCACAAAAACTTTAATTACATCTTATTCAATGTTGTCTATGCAATTCATTCTATTAATAACAACACCATAAAACATGAATCACTTAATCCATGTAGGCTGTGTTTTACTGATTAGACTGCTTCCTCCTAGATGTTCAGGAGCATTTTTCAGATTGAATTGTTCTCAATATAGTAAAAAAATGTTTATGGATTTGTATGTTTATGTTCATGTTATATAATATGCAAGCATTTGTATTTTTTCCCCTGTGGTATATTTCTTGTGCCAATACTCATCTACTCCAGTCCCAGTCTTGACTTCTAAATCTATTGGATTATCTAACAAGATTAGAGAGCAGGAAACTGCACCATTCCATCTGTTTATTGGCAACAGAAGTATGCGCAACACAACATACAAACCAAATTCTGTGATGTTATTTAACTTATGCGGGATATGAATTAATTCTTGGAAGTGAGAAGAGTTTTCGGCATGCATCGACTTGTGTGGGTCTCCTACCTGTCATTTATTTGCACAGTTTTTGTTTTACGACAAATGGATACTAATACTGGTATGTATGCTTTAGAGATTGATAAGCTTCTAATGCTTTTGTCCCCTTTTTACTTTGACATACATGTGAAGAAAAGCTGTGAAACAAGATATTGCATTATGTTTTTTTTTTAGTAAAACCTTTTAAGGCGCTTCACTTTTCTTTGACGACAGGTTCAAAACATCTCAGAAGGGTTATTAACTTAAGAAGGGTTATTGTACTTTAAAATTAAATTTCTTTCAAATAATTTTATTGACTACAAATATCAGTTGTAAATGAGACCTTCAAAAATTGCTATTAAATTATGTTTTTATTACTGTATATCTGCTCTTGCATCACATTTTGCACTTAATATTTCATATTTTCTCTTTAAACCTCTATTCTCTCTTTTTATTTTCTAGTATATTTTCTCTTTAAACCTGTAAAGTTACACTTGACTTGATAATTTGCAAAGATCAGTTCAATTGATCCTTTATCAAAATATTTCATAACTTTCTTTGATGCAGCTCGAACCCTTGCTAAAGCACCAGAGTACAGAGGATTCCTGAAGAGGCTAAAGCGAGACATTTTTCTGTCTAGTGGTGTGCATCTCTGCTCTCAGGAGACTGAACAACAAGCCACAGCTAGCCAGCTCAGTTATTACCAGCTCAGAGGTAAGATGAATCCGTTTTTGTTAATTTAGTAAGAATAAATAATCAACATGACATTGTGCTTTACAATTATCAATAAAAGGTGCCAAACTGTTCATTACATGGCTTTTTCAATGTGTAGTCAGGCATCACCGGGCATTAAACACCAAGGGTTTTTTCTGTAGCATGTGTTTTATGGCAAATGTGAGAACTGTGTTGAAAGTGAAGCCTTGCTGATTTTGCTAAACTGATTTATTGTTGCCTCGTGTAGCCATTGTTTATTATAACTGCATGAATGTCTACAGTTTCTGTAAAAATTATATGATGTTGAAGTAGAGTGAAAAAGAAAATCAGTAACAGATTGTTTATTTGACAATAGGCTCTTGTTTGGTTTGGGCCTTAAACAGTCCCTCAGTCAAAAGTGTTTTGGAACTGGTCGGGAGGTCAGCTGTGGATTTATATTGAATGTCAGGAACAGTTGGATTGGCACTGGCTTCTCACATTATTTCTCAAACAAACAGCGAAGAAGCAGCAGAGTAAAATTACAAGTCACTGAATCTGAAAGGATTATATCACCATGTTTCCCTGTCCCTGTGAAATGAGAAAATCCATGAGAACCACATTGTCAACTGAACTCTTCTACAACATATTATTTCATGTTCAGTGTTGTTTCATACTGTTGCAAAAGAGAAGACTGACATTGTGCTGTTTTGTAACCCCACGTATAATACTTTCTCAAGATAAAAAACAGCATATGCCAGAAATGTTTACAACCGTAGAAAAGCTATAGACTTGTTTGTATCAAGATTTGGCTACATACTGGCATCTGTACTTGGAGATAAAGCATTTCAATATCTGATATATTTTGTTTAGAACATGAAGTAAAATGTAAGTATAAAGATTGAATTCTGTTGTTGCTCATGTCGAAATTCTTTGTTATAACAATATGTTTTTGAATATTTGTTTATTTGTATTTTTTTTTTTTTACCGTTTGCTGTCAGAAAACCCTGAAACGTTTCAATATTTAGCAGTTTTACTTATAATACAGTGTGTGCTGTTCTGTTTTTGGAAATGTGTCCTGCCAAGACTGTGAGCTCAGTTCAATGCTTATGTTACCAGCATAAGATAATCATTGGCTGAAAGACTAAAAAGAAAAAAAATACACACAAGCTCACAATACATATATCACATTGGTTTATACACTTATCCGAAATGAATTTGGCATTTGGACATCTGCATGATATTTAATGTGTTTTTAATAATCAGAAAAAAAACTGCTGCTGAAAAACAGAAGACAGAGAAAATGTGTCCAGCTAGAAATTCTGGTAGTACATCAGTATATTTACTTATTACTGCACACCGATTGCCATTCTAAATTTTTTAATACCACCACAACCACCATCACAACTTACTATTATTATTTGGTTGAGAGACTGTGTGTGGTGCTTTAAATAAAAATATCAGACATAGTGCTAGGGTTTTTAAGAACTCCTGATTGTAACTCATGCTTTTTAACATACTTTTATTAAGTTTTATAGCTCATACTTAAAGTAACCTTGCTTAAGTGCTATTTTATTAGTTTTATTTTGTGAAGTTAGTAAAATCAAATTGACTTAAACAGTTTCTGGGTATACACTACTACCTTAAGAGATAACTGTTAACATTAAATGGCCATAAGCTACGAAAGTTTAAGTAAAGCAATTTTGAGAGTTTTTATTGTCATTTTAGCTATATACCAACACCTTTATAACAGGTATATACCAGTACTTAATATTACAACAGGTGTCAACAATAAACACATTCTAGTTAAAAACACTACTTGAACAAAATAGTGGGAATCATAATGTGTGTAATGTGACCATGAAAGGGGGTATAAGTAAGAAAATGAGATGTTCTGGATCATCTGAAGCTTGTGGAAGGAAGAAGAGCAAATCTCTACAAACACAGAACCTGTAATTTTGTCTAAACAACTCAATATTTTAACATCTGCAAGAGATACAACAGTAAAAAGGGAGGAATGGTTACAGTTTGGCTGTATTACTTAGATAAGAAACAGGCCCAACATGGCCAGCAAATGAATGACTTAAGTCAGTGATGACACCCAGATTTCATACCTGTGAAAAAAGGGAGTCTAGTACATTGTCAGTGAGAGAATTTCCAAACCAGCTATACTTAGTGACAATTTAAAGCACATGTGATTCATTCTGTTCACTATTTTTAAAACGAGAAGCTAATGTTTTATCCAGAGTAACATATTTGATAAACAAGATAAATGATCTAAGATTAGATTTTTCGAAGTGTGTTGTTCTGAGTTAAATCTTAAGTGTATCACATTAAAAATCAACTATAAAGTGTCCTATAATCTGTCTAAGAAGGAGAACGTTAAATAATGAATAGAGTATAAGGACTGAACCCTGTGGGATTCCTGTGGGATGTCATTGAAGTTGATTATTTATGTCCAGATGTCACTTCTTTATAATTTTTTAATCAAAGATGAACCAGCTTACAGGGTGGCACGGTGGCTTAGTGGTTAGCACGTTCACCTCTCAACACTAGGGGTTCGAATCCCCATCTGGGTGGAGTTTCCATGTTCTCCCCGTGTCTGGGTTTCCTCCGGGTTCTCCGGTTTTCTCCTACATGTCCAAAAACATGGATCAAGTCAATTAAGTTCTCCAAATTGCCCCATATAGAGTGTGTTTGTGTGCATGTCTGTTGAGTGAGTGTGTGCCCAGCGATAGATTGGCACCCTGTCCTGGGTGTATCTGCCCAGCGCCCGAAATATTCTCCCCTGGATGAGCATGGGGAGCCCACCCGTGACCATAATATAGGATATAGTGGAAGATAATGGATGGATGGAATCAGCTTACAAAGTACCGACCGGAAAAAAACCTGTTAAAGGATGTTCTCAAAACTAAGAAAAGAAATGTAAAATGAGTTTGGGTCTGAGTTCCAAAGTTGGAACAATTGATTTAGTACAAGGAATAAAAATTAACATGTGTGGTCATGCATAATACTTAACCCTTATTGCTCCTTTGGTTCTGTAGCAAATTTAGCTGGTATAAATATAATTATAAGAGTGTATAGCTTCCCTCAAGGGAAAGATTTGTGAATGTAGTTGGTAAGCCTAAAAAATAATCAATGTGCAGCCATTTTTAGTTTGGAAGAGTATTTTTCCATTATTGTCAGTATAAAGTATTTTAATACAAGTGCCTATTATAGAGCAAAATCTGATGTTTACTTGAAGATTGCATTGATTTCCTCTAATATGAGCGACCAAAATGGGAATACGTCTGTTACTTCAGTAGTATACTAGTATTGATTATTACTGTTGCTATTTAACGAGACATCATGGATGCTTCTACCTAACGTGTGGTGTCATTGCGTAGTTTGTCCACCAGAGATCACAATGCAGCCCCAGATTTTGAATATCAGCCTATTTCCCAATTTCCGTTATGCTAATTTATTTTACGTTTTTAAACTTTATAGTAAATCTGTGTTGTTGTAAATCATGTATTCTTCGATAATGTAATTTAAACTGTAATTAATGGTGTTTAATCCTCCTGATTTGTATGGCTCCACTTTTTCTGTAATGTACATGGTTTCTTCTGTAGATGGCAATATGAGAATAACGGTTTATGCTTTTCCGGCTCTTCCATATTTGTTGGCCTTTAATGACCCTTTCTTTGTCTGTCATTTTTTGTTGTCTGCCCTTTTATTGGTCTTATTTAGTTTATGATTTGTATATCATATACTTTAATTGTGGGACTGTGTATTGTTTATTTCAGCATGTCAGGAATTAATTTGGGAAGCATTCAAGATTTTATTGGACCGTCTTCCTGAAGAGGAGGAATACAAGCACTGGATGGGCCAATGCCAGTCCAGCAATGTGAATGTGCAGGACATTGGGAATAAAATCAGTCAATCAGAAGAATATCTAGCTGCTTTAAAAAGAGTAAGCAGGGATTTAATTATCTTTAATGCTTTTATGCTTTATGTGTATGATTTATAGGGACATGTGCGTGTAATATGTTTACATGACATCCTCCACATTTCTTTTCTAGAGAATGTTTGATACTGGAACAAACAAGTAAGTATTAACCTATTAGTAAATACAGTATATGCCTTTACCCCCTTTAATGTTCATCCAAGACAACAATTGTTGTCTTTCTGTCTTTCAGTGAAACTTGGACCCAAGTGTGCAGGTGAAAATGTGTATATACAGTAAAATCCTATAATGTTAATTGGTCAATTAAAAAGTTAAGAACATTAATGTTTTAAATCAGTGCTTTTATGACGAAACAGCAGATTCAGCATGTGCACAAAATTTATTTTTAGTTCATGTGACAAGTTGATAACATGTCTGATATAATACTGTGATGTATATCATATTATTTAAGAACTGATGCTGTATTACCTTTTAGACCTCACTGTGACTGGATACCCAAAGAGCAGAATATCATTCCTGCAGGTCTGTAATAAAAGGTTTTGTGTGTTATATATATTCCAACAAACAGAAACAAGCTGCTATTGGGGTACGTTGTATTGGTAATTTCAAGGGCTTTCAATTGAGATTATTTTATAATATATAATTTTTCAGTAACCCCTCACAAACCTGGCTCAAAAGATGAAAAAGTTACAGCAGCAACGTCTAGCATTTCAATAACAGCAGAAGACATTAAGGTTAGTATTAAATCTGCATTTGTAAATCTACTTTTTGGACACGACTATTTTTGACAAATATTTTAAGTATTTAATTTGTTAAATACTCATATACTAATATAATGGAAATGTTAGTTAAATTTGTCATTCTTATTGTTACATGTTCACTTGGCATTCCAACAGTACATTTACAGTGGATATTGTGTTTACTGCATCATTGGTCCGAGTGAGCAGAATTCTGTAAAACCGCACATCTCTTGTGTTTGTGATTTTAGATCAATAATGAGATAGAGCCCTCTGATTCGCCAATACCTCCAATGGTTAAACATACAGTGGAGCTTACTGGACTGCTTACAGGAGAGTTGTGGAGAGATGAACTTTCAGATCCAAGCAACAGCCAGTATTTCATTCTCTCTCTTCACTTTACTGAAAAGGTAACATATGTTTGAACACACTCAGATCTGATCCAAAATGTTTAAGATAAATCTTACCCCAAATATTCATATCATTGCACATATGCCTTTTAATATTTTTCACAACTTTTAAAATTGATGTTCTAATTTCTAGGAATTAAATTTGGGTGTTCTATGAAACACTATAAAGCTTATTAATTTCTATGTGGTGTCTCAAGATTTCAGCAGCACTAGAGAATCTGGATGAATTCAAGAGTGTTTCTGTATTGGATTTCAGGTATATATTTTTGGCAAAGAAGAAATTGATTTTAAATACATTTTAATGTCTTAAAACTATGGTCAACTGTAATGTTGCACAATTAATGCTGCGGCAATTACTTGTCAGAAATTTACATTGTTTATCATTTGTTATACACAGGCCTCACAAGGACACTTCTGGGTAAGCTTTTTAAACAGTTCATTTAGGCCATATTACATATTGTTGATTTTCAAAGGTTGATATTGCTTTAAGAGAGCATGACTGAAACCAGTTAAGCATTGCATTTGAATTTGCTTTTCAGGGACAAGATTGTACTGGTGCACTATAAAGTGTTTCTTCAGACAACCAGAAAGGAGATCAGTAGTAAGACTCTGGACTTTATCATTATGCATTCAAACATGGTGGAGGGAAACTTCAATAATTTGGAGAGGCCCACAGTCCATTACAATCTAACAAATCCAGATAACAACATCACTGTGGCCCCACTTGGTAATGATCTAAAGATATTCCAATAATAAAATATATAATCACACTGCCTATATGAATGTAATACATATACATGTTTAAATGAGTTACTATTTATTTATTTTATATTATATAGCGGTGACGTCTATAAAGCTCCCTCCATCTACAGAAGAACAATGGCAAGCAGAGGTGATTGTATGTCATAAATGTTTTATATTATATATATGTTTAGTAAATCATTTATATATCATAGTAAAATTTACGTATTTGCAGGAAATCATACCTGTATCAGAAAAAACAGAACTTGCTGTAGGGGTCATTGTAGTCCCTACATCACAAATTTCGAATGAGCAGGCTTTTATCACAGAAGGTAAGTGCAGAGAAGAAAACAGGCTTTATGTAGAAAAGGCATCATTTAATAACATGTTTATCCATCTGTGTAGATAGTGAGGTGATCAAGATGTGAACATCGTCTTGTTGGACTTCAAATTTTTTCACTCTAAATGATGTTACAGAGATTAATTCTAAACCTGTTTTTGCAATTGCAGTAGAGGATGATAAAGAGACACCTGAAATAGAGAATATTGTTCATGAAATGGACTGGCACAAAGGTAAAGAGCATATTAAAAATCAGAGTGATATGGTCTTTACCCAAGCTGGTGATGTAGGAGCAATTGAAGACAGAACATTGAAAACCATTCTTGAGGATGTGGAAAAACCAACTATATACCATAGGGACATAATTACTCCTCTTCATGATCTTAGAGAAGAGAAGACTTATACTGTTTCTGAACCTTGGGCAAGAGACATTAACATGACACCTGAAATAGAGGCCCGGTCTAAAGATAATGAAGAATTGGCTGGAAGGATGCATAAAGAGACAGTATTTTGGACAGACATGCCAGTGGTAGAAGACGATGGGTTCAAAACTACAACAAAAAATTTTGAGGAAAGCTCAACACAATTTGATGAAGTTAAAATGGTACCATCTAAATCAGCAGAGAATAAAATTATACTGACTGGCAATGACTATACATTTACAGAGCCATTAATGAACCAACTTGAAACTGCAACCTTAGAGACTCCTTCACAAACAGAGAATAATGTAATAAATCATGAGGTTTTTGCAGAAACACCAAAAGGGAAAGTTGATTTGACAGCTTATATGGAAGAAACTACTGTTATATTGGAGGAAAAGAAAAATGGCGAAAAGATTGAAGATGATAACTATTACGTTAATTTGAGAACAGTTCTTCCAGTGACTGAGTTGTCAAAAAAGGATCCTGCCAAAGACAAGATCTCTGTCAAAGCAGAGCCCCTTTATCCTGTTCACACAACATCTCTTTCACCAGTAAGAGAGTCTTCCTTCACTGTACAATCTGAATTCACAGAAAAAGGTACAAACGACCAACCACAGATACCAACTAAAGATGGAGTTAGTCATCTTGACCAGGGTAATGACTGGGTCAGCTTTGCCATGCCCACTAGCCCTGGCCGTGCTTTGATGGTGTTCTTCAGTCTTCGGGTTACCAACATGGTATTCTCAGAAGATCTGTTTAATAAGAGTTCCCCAGAATACAAAGCTTTGGAGCAGAGGTTTCTTGAGCTGGTAATACATTTCTTCTGACATAATCTGTTTTTTATTACTTTCCAGTCTGAGCCATTGCCCCTGCTGCTTTTGTTAGGCTGCCATTGTACACTTTCTTTCATATTCTTGCCCTCAATTAAAGCTAATAATCATTCTTTTTATAAAAAAAGATTATGAGTCACATAGTCCTGTTCTTTCCCACTGCACCTGCCCTTCAATTACCTTGTCTCATTTCCTGTAGCTGACTGTACATGTGTTGGTGCCAGGTCCAGCATCTTTAACTAGCCCATCTACATCAAGTACTACATCAAGGTTAACACTCAACTGACAATAGCATATTTAAACAGAATACAAAAATACTTGTTGGGAGAAAACACATTAAACAATCCATTACTTAATGTAGCTCAAATAATTACTGTTTGTTCCAGTAAAGCACATTGTAAAATAAAAGCTGTTGATGTGATAAATTGTCATACATTTTCTACTAAGTATGTTAATAAAAAAGCCTCTATAGCAGCAAAGTTTAATCATTACTTCCCTTTGCACAAGTTCAGATTTACACAGGTTCTAAATTTATCATCACATCTGTACTAAAAATATAACTTAAATGGGAGTTAGTATAATTAGGTGGAAAAATAGCAGATGGAAGTATTTATTGAGTAGTATGTAAGAATCAGTAAACAATTCATTGGTTGGTGTGCATTTAAATTCTGATCTGTCCTGATATTCTTTTCTTAAAACTGAGCTATTTTATTGATGCTTATTTTCCTCAGCTGGTGCCATACTTGCAATCAAACCTCAGTGACTTCCAAAATCTGGAAATACTAAATTTTAGGAATGGCAGCATCGTGTTGAACAGTCGAATGAAGTTTTTGAAACCAGTTCCTCGAGGTGTTACCACAGCTGTGTACCTGATCTTGGAAGATTTCTGTAATACAGCATACCAGACCATGAACCTTGCCATTGACAAATATTCTCTGTATGTGGAATCAGGTACATATGCAGACACATAGTAGAGCAAATTAATAATTATATACTTCTAAAACTCATTGTACTAATGGATTTTGTCTCTTTGTTATGTTTTAGGTGATCAGGCAGATCCATGTAAATTCCAGGCATGTAATGAGTTTGCAGATTGCTCAATGAACCGTTGGTCTGGTGAAGCAGAATGTGTGTGTAATGCAGGGTATTTCAGTGTAGATGGCTTACCATGCCTAAGCATCTGTGAAATCCAGAAAGACTTTTGCTTGAATGATGGAAAATGCGATGTCATCCCTGGCCGAGGTGCTATTTGCAGGTATTTGAAATACACACACACACACACACACACACACACACACACACACACACACACACACACACACACACACACACAAAGTATGCATGCATGTATATATGTTTGTGTGTGTGTGTGTGTGTGTGTGTGTGTGTGTGTGTGTGTGTGTGTGTGTGTGTGTGTGCGTGCGTGCATGGGTATGTGCATGTAGGTGTCGAGTAGGGGAGAACTGGTGGTACAGAGGAGAGCACTGTGAGGAGTACGTGTCAGAGCCCATGGTGGTGGGCATAGCCGTAGCTTCAGTGGCTGGTTTCCTACTTGTGGCTTCAGGGGTTATCTTCTTTTTAGCCCGAGCTCTGAGAGATCAGTATGATGAAGAGCTGGAAGACCCAGTAAGGTAACCAAAAAAAATTACCATTCATAAGCATGCATTTAAACTTTATATTAATTGTATACAGTTTATTTAATTTATTTATGCCGTGTGCTTTGTAAATGGAATTACTGGTAATGTGTATATTTCTTATGAATTACATCCGAAAGTATATTATTTTTGTCAATCAGTTAATGTTAATAATGCAATGGAAGTTTTCTTCTACTTCACATTGATTAACTTAGTTAGTGTTGTGTACATTCTTTTATAGAGCTGATATATATATATATATATATATATATATATATATATATATATATATATATATATATATATATATATATATATATAAATAACAAAAATATTAATAATATTGCACATCTAACACTGTACTGGTTCACTGTACTGCTCTGATTTTACATCACTACCAGTATGCTTAATTATTTTGTGTAACTAAGACAAAATTATAGTTTCACATTGTATCGGCTGTCTGTCCATGTCATGTTTATATACTTTAAAATAATGTTTATTTTTATTTACATATAATCTTACATCTTATTTAAACCTTTTAAATGTTTGAAAACTGTGTTGCAAAAGGTTATCTGCCCATTACACCCACACATGATTTAATAAATATTTTTTATTGTAAGTAGCAGCATTCCATAGTAATTAAACCAATAATACATATAGATATTTTACACTTTACAAACTGTTATTAATGCATACTATTTATGTCTCAAACTTTAAACTCAGCTATTGAACAGCATTGAACTAAAGAGTTTTTGTGATTATGTCTTTGTGTTGTACACATCTTATTAAGATTATTTATTTCCTGTCTTTAGCTTAGAGCTGCATATATCAGTCATTCTTTATATTGTCTCCAGATGATGCTTTGAGTATATGCATGATGTATGGTTTTGGATATATGAAAAAAAATACCTGCCCTCTTATTTTCTTCAATTGAAGTTCAATTATTTGTAAACTACCAAATATTCATCTGCCTAATGCATAGTTTCTGGAGCACACTATTTCAGAACTCCCCAAGATCTTTTATGTCTATAAATTTTTTGTGTGTACTCAAAAATGTATTTTACCATTTATTTTTTACCATTTACTAAAGATCTTTCTGCTTGGCTTAGAGATGCACAGGTGGCGTAACCATTTTTTTTGTCATCTTTTTTTGATATGACAGTGTTGTGGTTACCATGGTATTTAATATACATTTATTATATTATATTTTATTAGAGCCAACATGGATTTTCGGCTCAACAAACTGCAAATTGATCATAAAGTTCTAGAAAACATTTCCTGTGTATTTGTTCTATATTTTTTTGAAAAACTACAAATATGATAAACTGTTCTAATTAAAAGATTATGCAGATTATGCATATGTACATTTTATAAGATGATAATAATGTAGTGATTTTTAACCTTAAAATAAAAGTAATATCAATATCAATAAGTAACACGTTGTCATAATATTAGTCCCATTAATATAAGATGACTTTGACCACACTGACTTTGTTTCAAAAGATTGAAATATATATTATAGTGCAATACTTCTGTGAAATTAGTCAATGTGAATGTTCATTAGATACATGTCTGTGATACAATGATATATGGTCTGTGTGCACACAGGAGAAGATGTAGTATTGCATCAGTCGACAAGGCTACAAAGTACAATCCAGTGTATGAGAGCGATGCAACAACAGGTTACAGTCATTACTACCGTCGGTACCCTGAGCCCCCGATCCACAGCAGTGCAAGTGCTGAGGCCTCCACAGATTTCAGTAGTGAAGAGATTCGTCACATCTATGAGAACAGTGAACTCACCAAGGAAGTAAGCTTTTTAAGTGCCAACAAGGGAAACAGATGTATCAAGAAAAAAGATTGCAGCGTATTTGACATTTGCTATTTCAACTGCAATATTTATTTCTGTTCTATAGGAAATTCAGGACCGAATTCGTATCATTGAACTCTATACTAAAGATCGGCAGTTTGCCAGCTTCATACGGCAGCATCAGGCGTGAGTGTTTATTACTGCAACATTTTAGCCAATTTCCCCTTGTTTTTCCAAATTTTTTAAGGATGGCTTTTTTGTGTATGTCATTAGAGTGTTAGATGCCCGGAGTGAGAATTCATCCACTTAAGCCAGTCTGTTACTAGGTGCCCACAACCAGGTATCTGACTCCTAATATTCATAGTTTGGCATATAGCAAAATGTTTAAAAATGGTGTACTTTAACTGTTATTTTATGAAAAGTCAGTATTTCATACATAAGCATATTAGTGACACTGCTGGATTGAGAATAATGCACCAACCAAATAATACCTTCTCTATGGTGCTTTTATTGGGGTCCTGATCATTAGAGAACAGAGTAAAGGGGACTAACACAGTCTGTACTGTAGTCCACAAACACATGTATAATAAACACATGTATATTTAAATGAATGTTTTATTTAAACAAAACTATTAATAAACTGGAGTTCCATGATGTAATCTAGTCTAGTTTAAAGTAGCCAATGTAAAATGGTATATTAACTCTATAGCATTAACAAACTGTGTAATTGTCTCTCCTTCTCATATAGGAATATGTCTAAAGAATGCAATTTGAGTGACTGATCACTAATGTGCTAAGGGACTTATGAACCTGAGGAGTATTTTGGTGTAAAACTGCAATTCTGGATACTGGATTACTGTGTCTTTTTTACCAGTGCCTTAATGACTGTTTTCATGAAAAAACTTCAACTTTTTTGTTCATTATAAGCTGAAGTATAACCAATGCCATGCAGGAGAAATTGCTATTTGTATTTGCTTTAAGGGTTTAAAGGATTTATACCATATTTAAAGATATAATTTATTATTTTTTTTACATCAAATATTATTTCTAATCTAAGGCTATTTATAAAAGTGGTGACATGATGCGATCTAGTGAGGATTAAATTCAAAAGTGGCATCATGTGATTGAAAGCAGCAGTGAATATGAGGTGTTAACATGTTTTCAATTTACAACATCCTGTTTAATGGAGCCAGAAAAAAAGTTATTACTCTCCAACACAATTTTTCATTTTATGACAGCTTTTTTTTCTTCTTTTTTTTTAAAGATTAGCAAATTGTTCCTCTAAAAGATGAAGGAGATAAAGAAATGTATTTAATGTTTTATTTTTCAGGACGTTTTTTTCTTAAGATTGATTTTAATGAAAGGGGGAAAAAAATATAGATATATATATATATGACGGGATATTTTGGCCATTTCCTTGTATGTTGTCACTTTACATTTAATGTATTGTTTTAAAGTCTTATGCATACACTGAAACACACATAATGCTTATAGTGAGTTAACACTTTTGAAACTGCAGTAATAATATGACTCCTGTGCAAAATTATGGCAAAGTAAGGAAATAAATGGTTTATTTAACATGAAATAATTTACTGCACTCTGACAGAAACTTCAAGTAAACTTGACCTTTCAAGTTGACAGTCTTGCTTTTTGTAATGTTTTGAAATGTTTAGAAGCAGTTGTTTGTGGTTGTAGTGGGGTTAAGGAATTTGACACCGATTTAACTATTTTTCACTAACTTAAAGATCAAGCATCTCCTTTTAACTCTATCCTTTGGGAGGATGGTAATTTCATATAGTATTCACATCAATCCATCTGAGCATCAAATTCTATATTTGTTTATGTTTGCTAAATATTAAGTAAATCGTGTACTTTCTTTGTTGCCATTGTTAAAGGTTCAGGAATATCAAATTATCAGGTTATTTAAAGCCACATAGTTTTTGTCTGCATTCTGTTTTTTCAGTAGGGGTTCATAAAAACCACTGTGTCACTTTTTGAAATAATTATATTTTTCTTTTTTTTATAATAACTATGAAAGTATTATATTCTGAATTCATATAATGATGTTTAGATAATGATGTCATGGTAAAGTGTAAGAAAATCTGTATGAAATAAATTGATTGATTACTGGTGGGTAGTCAAAATAAAGAGATTTTACCTGTAGAGGTCAGTGTGCAAACTGTTTTCAAACGGGGTATTTTGGATACCACACAAACACACACACAAAAAAAGACTATGAAAAAATATATAATTAAAAGGGTAATGATGCAAAATGTTGCCTGATAAATTATCAAAAAAGCTCTGTGTGAAATTGTACTATTTTATCTAAACCTTTCTGACCTAATTATTTTTAATCAGAGAAAGGGATTTCCTTTGAGTAAGTAATAAATCTTTTCATTTTGGCTCTAGGATAGGTTTGAATGATGTTACCCTAACTATCTTCTGCTCTTAGCCAAGGTCTTTTCTTTTACATTTTTTGGCATATTTAATGATTTACTACAGCCTTTGGCAGTATTCCTCAGCATCTCATCTATTTTGGCACAGAGCACCAGCAGCTGCATTTATTCCTCACGTCCTGTCTTGTTTGGATGGACACACACAGCAAGTGATGATCTACAGTAGAAAGCCTTCACAAGTAAAGGTTGCATATTGGGAGGTGATACACAGCAGATTCACTCAGACAGCTGGCTTTATTGTAGTGTTTAGAGTAAGTTACCCATACCAACTCCAAAACATTCGGCTTGTTGTAGTTCAATTTTAAAATTCTTCATCTGTTTGTGCATTATATCTGTGAGTTGATAAAACCATTTGTATGCAATTTATAATTCTATTTTTAAATGATTTTCTTCTATAATTGAATAAAATAATAATTTGTAATTTGTTGATTCTTTATTGATTTTCTCTTAAACTTAAAAATAACTTCCAAGGAAATACAAAAAGTAAACTTTCTTTTCTTTCTTTCTTTTTTTTTTTTTTTTTTTTGTATTTCCCCATAGAGAAATATTTAGCATGTGTATACATTTGCCAGCTCTCCAGTTCATTCTTGGATCTGTCAGTACTTTCAGGTGTATTCCATATGAATGCCATCCCACCTGTCAGCTTTCTGAGTTAAACCCCAAAAGAGGACAGTGTTTCCAGCACATTTTAAGTTTCTCCAGCTTCAAAACACTGACTAGATAACGAATGAGTTTGCATTAATGTCAGTTTAATCAGTGATGAATTTGAACTTCTTTTTCCATTTTTTTACTCTGGCCAGTGAAAATGTCAGAGTTAAACACTCAAATTCTGTCCTTGAGCAGCAGTGTTGAGCAGCAGTGTTAAACTCATAAACATCTACCTTAGAGACTTGTCTGACAAACAAACTAATTAAAACTGGATAGCCAACTGTCAGAAAAATAGGAAAAATAACATCACTATTGTGATATCAAGAGGACTGCAAACACATCAGAACTAGGTATATCATAAAATATTGATTGAATTATAAAGAAGGAAAGTTTCTTTTTAGATGAACAAGAAAACAAAAAGTAAAAATGCATGGGACAACCAGTTTAACAGAATAAAGATCTGCAGATTTATTTGTAGAGGAGGTAAAAACATTAATATTTATGTTTTAAGTAAAAAAGAAGCTGCACGGTATCTTAGTGGTATAGCACGTTCGCCTCTCAGCACTAGGGATTCCTGGTTCGAATCCCCATCTGGGTGGAGTTTCCTTGTTCTCCCCGTGTCCGCGTGGGTTTCCTCCAGGTTCTCCGGTTTCCTCCCACAGTCCAAAAACATGGATCAAGTCAATTGAATTCTCCAAATTGCCCCATATAGAGTGTGTATGTGTGTGAGTGTGTGCCCAGCGATGGATTGGCGCCCCGTCCTGGGTCTGTCTGCCCAGCGCCCGAGACGTTCTCCCCTGGATGGGCATGGGGAACACCACCGCGACCCTAATAGAGGATAAAGCGGGAGATAATGAATGAATATATGAAAGTCCAAAAACATGGAAGTCAATTGAGTTCTCCAAATTGCCCCATATAGAGTGTGTATGCGTGCGTGTCTGTGTGAGTGAGTGTGTGCCCAGCGATAGATTGGCGCCCTGTCCTGGGTGTATCTTCCCAGCGCCCGAAACCTTCTCCCCTGGATGGGCATGGGGAACCCCCCTGCGACCCTAATATAGGATAAAGCGGAAGATAATGAATGAATAAATAAAAAAGTATGAGTATAAAATCAAAGGCAGCCATGCTTAACTAAGTATATTGATATGTTTATGACAAAATAACAACATTTGATTAAATGTTGACAACACACATTTACATCATCAATAAAATATTTATGTGCAAAATACATTCTGTTTTTCTTTCCCTGTGTAAGTAGAATAATATGGCTCAATATGGTTGGATAACACAATCCAGCCATGCACAACCCTCATGTTGCTCCAAAAATTTTAATTATATACAGTTATATACATCTTTACTCTTCTCTGCATATCATAAGAATTACATAGTTCAGGTTTTGTGCTATTTTACATTCTACTTACTGGAGAATGTATTCACATATGAAGATGGTGAAATATGTTAACATGGACGAATCTGCCAATGTTAGACCTTTTTTCTTTTTTGCTCCAGTCCCACTTGAAACATGTTTTATGTGTTGTTTGTGGTTTTCCATAATGTATTGGATATCTTTTTGGTTTGGCAGACAATGGTCATGGCTGAAGTCCAGTCATTTCTGGTTTATGATGTAATGATAAAATGGTCCTTTATCTATATTTGACTGAAGATAGTGGTCATATTCCTATGTGTCTTTACCTCAGTGGCTGATTTACAGAGGTTGATCCTGTACTTTATCTGTAAACTTTAAAATCTGGCATAACAATGGCTCATTGCATAATGGGAATAATAAAAAAACATTACTATATAAATTGTTATGCAAAATTTACTTTGGGTAGCCCTATAAACTACATGCAAAAATACTCTGTTCCCTACAGCCATTCTAATAACAGTAAGTTCAGGACCTTGAATTCCTTAAATGTTGAAAATTGACCTAAAGTTTTGCTGAAGACAGGGGCACATTTCAAATTGCTCAAATGTTTAATGGGTGATAGAGAGCTACAATACCCTGAAGCAATTCTCCCAGCAGAAATGTATATACAGCTGGTCTTTACATGTTACTAGTAAGGGTTTTAAACATCTGTATATTAAAGAATTAAAAGGAGTCTTTGACGGTTAAACAGTGACAGCTTTGATAAATGTCTTTGTTTTTTGGATTATTTCACAGACTTATTTGCCACGTCAGGTTTTGTGCATGCATGATTCAAATGAATGCACACATATTGCTTGGGTGGAAGTTATTAAATTATTAGGACCATCTTGACTGAATGCTCCAGCATATGGCAAAAGTGAATCAGTACAAATGAAAAAAGTCTTATGCTTGACACAAAAAGTGCTTTGTCTAAATCACTAACAAAAATGCTGTCACAGTCGATGAAATTTCACAGTTCAGCAATAATGAAAAATGATAGTTGTAACTTTGGATGTTTAAAGTATTTTGTTGTGTGTAGGCTGGCATGGTCCTGCAGTTGGTAGTGTCTATGCAGCAAAATGTCCAAGGTTTAATTTACTAATAGAATGATGGCTTCCTTTCTGTGTCTAGTTTACATGTTCTCTCTTATAATTATGATTTGGGTAAAATAAGTCTTCCTAGGAATTCTGGCTATTCAGTGTACCATTATCAGTGTACCATTATCAGTGTACCATTACCATTATTATTATAAGCGTTGGGGATTCAGGTTCGGACCCCGATCTGGTGGAGTTTCCATGTTCTCCCCTTGTCTGTGTGGTTTTCCTTTGGGGTCTTCGGTTTCCTCCCACAGGCCAAAAACATGGATTCAACGTAAAATGAACACTCTAAATTGCCCCATGTAGAGTGTCCCCATGTTTGTCTGTGTGAGTGAGTGTGCCCAGAAACCAAAACATGCCCTGGATGGGCATGGAGAAACCCTCATGTTAATCCCTATTAAAGGATTAAATGGAAGATAATGAATGAATTAATGAATGATTAGCGTGCTACGGATATTTGTAGTTTTTTTTTTTTTTAATAACCCTAACTTTTCTGGAAATATGCCAGGTTCTTGCGATTTATTTATTTTCTTAAAGTAAAATTGTTGAGTGAAAATCCTCTATATGTGGTGAGATAAGCCTGATGTGGTGCCATGTGGTTATTAAAGTGAAATCCATTCTTGTGCCATGGTTTTGAGTCATAACATTTTGCAATAAACAATAGATCACACTGATGGGCAGTGGCGCTAAAGAAACACTTGGCACTTAATTGCTGCTTTTGGAAACAGTACTTTTATGCTTGACCTGATTTTATACTTTTAATGGATTGTTCCCAGTGTAGTAGGTAAACCAAAACATTTTTTGACACTGAAAGAGATTTCAGTGTCAAGTTTGTTGATATTTTAAGTTTTTATATTTTGCTTAAGAGAATACAACCCAGAATTAATTTGGTCCACGGCATCATTACTATTTATTTTCTCTTCTCACTTATTACTTGCCTTTTGCATTCTCAATGCAAATATAGTTAAATTACACAAAGTTAATCATTTCTCATTAGTCATAACAATTTTATGTTTTAATGTATGTAACATTTTTAAATGTGTTTTACTAGAATGTTTCACTAGAAGCTTTAATTGTTACTTGCTGTTTTCAACAAACATCTGATTTTACCAATATATTTTCCAGTGCAAAAGAATAAGTCACTTCATTACCATTTTGCATTCTCTGGAAAGTCTATTGAACCCTGATTTTATGCTTAACATATAATGTTCCTCATGGTAAATAAATCTTCAAGGCTGGAACAGAAACTGTTTTTTAAAATGGAATGAAAAAAATATAGGCAAGAAAAGAAGGGGCAAGATGAAAGTAAAAGATAAAGCAGTGTATGAGAGAAAAATAACATATTAGGAGTGTTTGTGTGAGAGAGAAAGAGAAAAAGAGAAAAGAAGGCTTGGTCAGTGTTAGTGGGGAAGTGAGTGAGAAAGTCATGTCAAACTTGATATGTGACATCAGAAGTTCCCTCCTACTAAACAGTCCACTGAAGGTACTTTTGGTCACAGGAAAAAACTTCAAAATCTTGCCGTGACATGCACAGTCCAGATTACACATGTCCATGCTCAAAAACACACTTGTGAATCCAGGGCTAAATCCGACTTGAAAGAGACTGTGAAAATAGTTTCAATCTGTGAATCAGTGGTGCGACGGCATACAACAGAAGCCTCTGTAAAGCACCAAGTCAAATTTGTACTGAGTTAGGAAACAAGAATGACTACCTGTCTTTTTCTCATCATCATCTGCAGTGGGGTCCTGCTTTCCAGTTTTACCTGTGCATTGAAAGGTATGGTACATTGTAATGTTTTTTCCAAACTTGGTTAGAAATTACTGTACCAGATTATTTTGCTGTGGTTTACCTGTGATGGCAGGTGTAATACAAGAAATAGATATCTGAAAAAAGTCATGTGTTAATATTTTTTCCATTTTGGCTGTTTGAGTTGTGGAAGATGATGCATTTACTAGAATATAATTTCCAATGTTTTTGCTAATGTAATGTGCTAACAGATTACATGAAATCAATAAATTCAATGAACCTTTACCTCATTGTTTAATAAGCTACTTGTTTGTATAACTTAGACTTAATTTGACTACAAGTAAGTGAAACAAATTTTTGTTGAATGTTACTCTGCTTCACACTTGTTCAGAATGACTCATGAAATAGAAAAAAAGCAATCTACAAGAAAAAGCCCTATTGTATTTCTTGAGCGGAGGAGGTCAAACGGGTATCCAAGTATGAGGAGACCTTTGGATCAACATCAGCCAAAGGGCCTGGTCTGAATTTAAGCTGTAAAAGATAAATTGCCTGATGCGAAGTGTACTGTGGTCAGCTGGATTTTCTGCATGTGTTATCGAATGTCTTTCTTTTTCTTTCACACTCAGTACATCATTGTATCTGGCTTTAGGGAATACTCTGAGCTTTGAATCCCCATCACTTGCACTTAAAATACTATTACCTTATTACTAAGTCAAACAGATTTTCATTTTCGGTTGTGTTTTTGCATGGCTTTTTTGGTGTACAAGTGTGAAAATTTGTTTGGAACATGGGTGTAGTCTTGGGAATGAATGGTCTCTGGTGGTCTGTGGTTGGTTTGTAATGTGAAAGTTATCTGCTTCAGGGCCAGGCATCTCAGAAAAATTGTTTAAATGTGTCACAGCTTTTCCTACTTTCAGTTCAACGATGACATATAACTGAATGTTTTTATTTTTTTTATTATTATTTTTTTTTTGACATTTCTGGATCCTAAGACCTAAAAAGACATTCATAAAATTCATGAATGCAATCATAAATATTAGATTTTTGTATACATAAAATCTTTAATCAATAACTACTTATAATGGTACTTCCCATTTCCAAAGAGTTTTATTAAATGTGTGGTCTAAAACTTGTGTGTGTGAACATGGACCTGCATTTACCCTCCATTCTTTCACAAGTCCTAGAATTATTTATTGTTATGAACCACAATGAAGGCTTAAGTTTAGAGTTTGCAAATGACTGCAAAATGATATAAACAATTCTGTTGCTAAAACGGCTTGTCATAAATCATATTGCAAATGAGACCAACCTGGAAAAAAATGTATTCAGAATCCTTTTGTGAGTTAGTAATTTCTTCAATTTCCCAATATGTTCTTTCTGTATACGTTTTGGGGTGTTTTTATTGGATGGAATTACATTTATTAGCCATTGTGGTTGTGCAAATGATATGGACGGCTTTATTCATAATACCCACCTGTTGACCAAAATAGTTCTTTCACATAGTTTTTTTTTTACAATAACAATTACAATTACAATAAGCATTATTTTTTATCATCCCATAAAGTTATTCCAGTGATTCACAACTGTGGGACTGCTAGAACCCCCATGCCATGGTAAAAGATGGGAAAACACCCTGGACAGGTTGCTAGTGCATCACAGCGGGGGCACAAAAACACATTCACACCTAGAGCATTATGTATATTATGTATTATAAGTTAACATTAACATGATTTTTATGTATTTGGACTGTAGGAGGAAATTTAAACATCTGAAGGAAACACGCAAAATCCACATTTAAAGGATCTTAGCCATCCTTCCTGGGAATCAAACTACACCATCCTAGATGTTTCGACTGTGGTCATGTAAAATGCTGTAAAATGCACTAATAAATTGTTCATTAAAGATTAAACTTACAATGCTAATGCTTACCCACTGATTTTGACCACTACACCTGTCCTGTCAGAGAAGTCATCAATTAGTGAGCTTTAGCATTGAATATTAAATGGTTTAGCAGTCTTATATTCATGAATTTGTTGATTGCTTGTTTTTTCATGAATTTTTCTTTTTATGTTGGCTTATTTTTCGAGAAAACAAAATATCTCTTTTGTGTTTGAGACCTCTTAGTGATACCATTTATTTAATCCACTGGACCATTTTTTCTGCATATTTCAGCACTGCCAAATAGCTGTTATAGACATTTATTCAAAATTTCCATCTGATTTGTTTATATACACATTTGCACACATTACTTATCTGACTACTATTTAATTTGAGTTTCACTTTAAATAAATACAAGTTTAATGGCATACATTAATGTGTGATTTTGTTGTATTTAATGCACACATCCAGAGAGCCAGACGTTACTCATTCTGTCACATTGAGCACGTTCATGGTTCATTACTAAGGCACCTCTCCAATGCACCTGCTGACAGTCCATTTCAGTCCAGATTTGCATAAATCCCTCAGGGGGCTGCCCTAGGGTATGCCAAGTCAGTGCTGATGTAAAGATTTGCTTGTCCTGATTGTGCCAAAAGGTCTCTGTGACTCATTTAAGCTTTTTTCCTAAAATACTTCACAGACTATATTTTAATTCCAGCACCACAATAAACTATTTAAATTTCATCTTTTTTTTGCATTTAATGCTGATATTTTAAATGGTTACACTTTTGTTAAAATGTCAGTTGAAAATCACTGCTATTGTTTTAGTTTTAGTGAATAAAGCTGCTTGATAGACAGTTTGAATTTAAATTGAGTGTTGTTCAAGACTGTTGTTTATAAAGCATATTAAAATGACCAAAACTTGTTTCAAAAACTTGTTTCAAGTTTTAGGTTTATTTTAGTTTGTAGTGCTTTTAACAATATTAAAACAGCTTTACAGTCTTTTAAGGCTGATCCTCCAAAGTCCAAACAAATGTTATCAGAGTAATCTTGCTGAAATTCTCAGTGGAAGAAGTAAAAAGTCTTTTCTACTTTTACATACAATGCCAAATGTTTTATTTCAAGTATATCAATTAACACCATTTTAACATATCCATGTTAATATTATATTATTGTATCAATTTTCTGTTATCTATTCTCTATTCAGTACAAAGACAGAACACCAAAGTCCGTATCAGTGCTATTGGTAATACTATTACCCTGAAGTTCCTGGAAGAAGATAACATTGACACAAAACTCGAGGGTTATATCATTGGGTATGGTGGAAGTATGTTTTCTAAACAGGTTTTTCACATCCCTGAAAATGGAGAGCCCTATGAAACTGAAATTGGTAAAGCATCTTACATCTATTCCTTTGATGCATGCCTTGTTCTGTTTCATACATAAATTTAATTTGCTAATATACTATTATTTCAGATGCTGAGCCTAAATATCTGATTGCTGTACAACCATTTAAAGGAGTAAAGGTCAAAAAACAATGTGCAGGTCAGGAGTTAATACATACCACCCAAAGCTCTATTTACATTGCACTGTCTAAAGACATTGCTTCTAAAACCATCACACAACAATAAGTGTTACTGATTTAAAATATTTTGCTTTGTTTTTCACTTTGTAAGTTGTTTGCATTCCATGTTAGTTATGATTAATTTCTAATTAACAGGAAAGGAAGTCCTAAAGAAGCCTTTACATTTGGTGATTGGCTCTGTGACTCCAACCTCAGTGTTGCTGTCCTGGAGTACAATTCTTAATACTCCATACCCTGATGCCAACCTAGATGACTGTATTGAGGATGGGTAGGCATATCTGTACATATCTATTTGTGTTATGGTATATCTAAGCATTTTATATCTGCCCTGTAAAAAAGCTTCTGTAGGTTTAAAGTGTAGGTGGACTAGTACATTTGTAAATGATGTGTAAAACACACAATCTGTTTAATAATACTGTAAACATTACATATGCAAATAGTAGCAGCACAAATACACACACTTCATGAAATTCTGGCATATTTAGCCCTGCTAATGGGTGATATAATTTAATCATATTATTTGGTAAAATAACTTTATTGTTGTAATAAACCTTTGAAAACACTAAACGAATTTTAAAGTATACAGGTCATAAACAAACTTGTTATTTCACAATTGACTTTTGCCTTCACATTGACAGAAATGAATTCCTATTATACACAGCACAACTATGGTAGTTTGGACTCATCTTAACTAATATAAATATAAAATTCACAGGATTAAAGTTCCCCATTTAGTTACACACTGAGAATGTGGTCCATATATTTTGCCTGATAATCTTCCTAAATCAACCCACCTTGTCAACAAGGCTGGAAAATTTCATGGGGTAATTTACTACATTACATTATTAGACTAGCTTTTAAGGGTAGATGAGAAGATTCTCAACCTCCTCACTAACTCTGAATGGAGGTTAAGCCACTCATTCTCTGGTGAACACACTATACACTTCATCAGCAAGGCAAGGTAAAAATGTGATTTTACGATTTTAATAACCACTAAATAAATTTGTAATAGTTATTAATCTTAGCTTTAAACTAAGATAAGATACTCAAAGCACAAATACTGTCCCCATCACTTTTAACCACCTTACCTCTGGATCTATATATTTACATTGTACTGAGCACTAAATTGGTTAAAATGTCTAAACTGAATAAACATTGAATAAAAAACTTGCAAAAACTAACATGTTTTGTTCACGAAAGAGGCCAATGTCTGTTTTATGTTAAGAACTTTATTGTGACTGTGCAAGCAAAAAATGCAATTATATAGTGCAGTTATATTATAAGAAATATGAATCATTAAAAAAAAAAAAAAAAAAAAAAAAAAAAAAATATATATATATATATATATATATATATATATATATATATATATATATATATATATATATATATATATATATATAGATGTGTTTAACTTTAATATGTTATTTTAGGTCAAAAGTAGTACAAAATAATTGCACTGTAATAATCTGATGTTGGATGCCAATAGGTAATCTGTTCTCTAATCCTCAGCCAGTTCAATGTGCGCTACAGAGAGAAGGAGCCAAACAAGAACTGGACATATCAGACATGTCCCACCACAGGCACAGTCATTGACCATCTCAAACCAGAAACATCTTATGAGTTTGGGGTTCAAGCTGAGACTGATGTGGATAGGGGAGCCTGGAGTCCTTCAGTAACACATAATACAGCAGGTGTTTATAGTCATTTCATAACACAATGAAACAATCATCATGTTTCATTAGCTAACATGCCTAAAGGTGTTAAAAAATCTATAATCCTAATATTAGTAAAATAAGTTAATCTCAATTCTTCATTCATATACTAATAGTATAGCAAAACATTACATAATAAAAATAATTACAGTTTGCGTAATTGAGCCCAAGCCTTTCAAATAGTGGAGAAAGTATAGTTTTCAGACAGGAAAAAACCTTAAAAACCTTTACATACTCTAAGTATACTACTGATAAATTAAAACATGCCTACTACAATTATCTTTATAGTAACAGTGGTACTAAAGACACGTTTTATTTAGGAATACAGTTGTATGTGTCATTAAATTGAATGTTTTTGACATAATTACATAAAGATCAAATATTCATTTTCATATATTTCTAAAGAAAGCAACAATTCTACATTAAAACACTGGAACTAGATAATGACACTTACCTAATGACACTAACCTCTCTTCTTTATGTTTAGACATTCATATACCAGAGAATCCAGTGAACATGTTAAGGACTAAGGTATGTTTTCTGTTATAGAACAAAAGAAAAAAAATTTTTCACTCTCTGTCTTTCTCAACTTTTTTTTGTACATATAGGTTTTTCTCTCTACAAAGAAGCCCATTACTGAGGCCCCAAAAGCTTATTTCCCCACACTTCCCAGTAGGACATTAATTAATTATAATTAATTATACTTAAATATTTTATTACTTAAATGTAGTTAATTTGTCAGTTTCCACTGTCTAGTTGTGCAAAATGCCACTGAGAGGAGACCAGCACCCCTCATAAAACAAACAGCACCACCTATAATACCAAGAAGAACTCTAGGTAAGGAAACTTTTAATTGCTTTATCTTTAATGCAATAAAAATTGTTTTTCTTTCCTCTAATATGTCAACATTAAGAATAATTTTTGTCTAAATTGTTTTTAATATCAGAAATGGCATGCAATAAAATCTATTTGTATTTTATTAATACCAATACCATTTATTTCAAATGCTTATCATTTAAACTTTATTATATGTTGTTAATAGTCTTTAGTTATATTGTGTATGTCCTGACTGATTTGATGGATGAAAATCGCAAGATTGTGTGCCCCAAAGTGTATACTAAAAACTGTATACTTTGCAACTAAACACAATTTATGTGATTCTAAGCTTGTTTTAGTGTACTCTCAAGGTCTGGAGCTGGCACAGATAGAAAATTATCCACAAGCCAAAAACCTGGCCACTGTCTATTATTCACAAATTTACATACACAAATAGAATTTTACATTTCAGTGATTACATAGACATACATACAACACTGCTGGGCACAAGTTTTAAAACATATCAATATTAATAGTTCTAGTGTTGTATATAAGTGATGCAAATGAACAAAGGTAAGGTAAAAAATATATATGAAATGTTAACCCCAATAATTTGGATATCATCGTTAAGACAAAAGGCTTATTTTAACTGTACAGCACATTTGTGGGAACTTCTACAATGATGTTGGAAAAACTTGTGAAAAAAACTTTAGTTTATTAGACATTGAGATATTTGAGACTTGAGACATTGAACTGTTTAAATATTAATACTAACTGGTAGAGTCTGAAAGACAGAGTTGTTTTGTATACACACACTGAATTGTAGCCACAAAAGTAGGCCTTGTCAATCACATTGATTAGTCAGTGAGAAATGCCAGTTTTTGGTCTCATTCCATATTATTTAAGAAGTGGATAGTTCTTTGGATACAATGTGTACAAAGAATAAAAAAAATATTTATACCTGGGTTAAAGCTTATATGTACTTGCCAGTTTAATTCACCTAATATATTATTAATATATTACTTATTATTAAAAGAAGTGCCAAATATGTGTATAACAAAGAAGTTTTTTGTTTTATTGTGAACAGGTGAAGGGAGCCAAAGTACTTTATTATATGTTTACAGCATGAACTATAACAAGCCATTTTTAAGACATTATGCTATATTGGAATGCATTTTACCTTTTGTATATTGAGTTTTATTATTCAGAATTTTAAAAAATACTGAATAAATGTTTTTTTTAAGAAAATGCAAAGGCTTTAGCTTTGTTAAAAATGTGTTATTTTGTTCATCATTATATGTTTAATAATACATATTTTTTTACCCATATTGCTCCACCAAGATGAACTACCTACAAGTACATGCAGAAACATAAACTCAAACGCACTGTCATGTCTTTTTTGAACAGGCACTGAAAGTGATGGCTTTGCAACTTCTGCTGCTTCTGAAGATTTTTTGTTCTTGATACAAGCTTTCACTCACACACAAATGACTTTACCTCCTCCAACAGTTATACAAATTAAGCCCTCTGATTTAAGCAAATCTCATGAACAGCCTCACACAACTCCGTTCCAACTAATTACAAATAAAATTCCAAATACCTCAACCAAAACAGCATCCAGCACTGTTAAAACTAAACTCCGATCAACTCAACCAGGAACAATGCTTTTTCACAGCACAGATCCCTCACAAAGCAAGTCTAGCACCAAACCCCATACCCAACCTACACCTAGAAAAATCAAACACAAAGTTAAAACAACACAGAAACAGCCAAAAACACCCCAGTCCCAAACAAAACAATCTCATACGAGTAAATCCCAGTCTACTACCCAATCACAAATGAGGCCTGTAAAAATGCATTCCAAATTCCAACCAAAACTTAAAACCACTCAAAAAACTCAATACATTACCTCACCTCAGACCCATAGTACCATATCACAACCCATCACAATTATGTCCAGACCATATACATCACAGTCCCAGGCTGGCACAACCCTGCCCAGCACAACCCAAACCCAGCCCAGCACAACCCAAACCCTGCCCAGCACAACCCAAACCCTGCCCAGCACAACCCAAACCCAGCCCAGCACAACACAAACCCAGCCCAGCACAACACAAACCCAGCCCAGCACAACCCAAACCCTGCCCAGCACAACCCAAACCCAGCCCAGCACAACCCAAACCCAGCCCAGCACAACCCAAACCCAGCCCAGCACAACCCAAACCCAGCCCAGCACAACCCAAACCCAGCCCAGCACAACCCAAACGCAGCCCAGCACAACACAAACCCAGCCCAGCACAACCCAAACGCAGCCCAGCACAACACAAACCCAGCCCAGCACAACACAAACCCTGTCTACCATGATGTACCCCCATGTCCCAGTCCAACCCAAACCCATCCATAAACAACAGGCCATTACATCACCTCCAACACTGCCAATCAAAACGCAGTCGAGTGAAACACAATCACCTACAACTATTAAAAATATTTATGTTATCAAACAGCCTAACTTATCTCATAAGCAACCTATTATTCAACAGAGCACATACACAATTAACCCAGACTCTGAACATAAAACTCTGAATAGAACTACAGTGCAGAATAAGCCTGCATTCAACACTAGCAGTCTTTTAATAAAAGCAATCAAAGATCATTCCTTCACAAGTATATCAACCCTGTCTGTAACAAATATACAGGAAAAATCAGATCAGTCTATACTCAGTACCACTGAATCAAGCTTTCAGCCTCTTATTTCTGTGACATTCCAGCACCTACCAGTTTTAGCTAAAGTCCTTCAACAAACAAGTCCTCCAAAAACATATTTGCCCAGCACTCAAGTAGATATAACTCAACGTTATATAAAAGTCAAGTCTACAGCAAAATCTAATGGCATCCAAAACTCGTCTTTGATTGAAAAGAAGGTGGTCAACAGGAAGCCCCCAGACAGCAAACCGGGTAAATTCTCCTACTGCTTTCTTGTTGCTTATTATAGATTATAAAATAGCATAAGTTAAAATGCTGAAAGCCATTTGGAATATAAATTTTTAAGCTTATTCTATAAATATCCTAAAAAATCCTTATATACCCTTAAATACCAGTAATTCCCCAGCAAGTCCCATCAGACTTATTCCAAAAATCAGAATACTTCATTAACCCCCTGAGAGAAATTGCAGAACATTTTAAAATGCTAATATAATGTAGGTATCTTGGATTACGCAATTGCAGAAGACCAGTTACTGTATTAAAGTTGTTGTCCAAACGTAATCCTCAAATCAGACAGCTTCTTCATGTCACACAGCTCGAAGTCAATCCAAGGATGGACAGCTTCTCACAAAGCCTATTCGTGTCACTGATGTGAAGAATAAGACCCAGGGTAATGATGTTATTGTGTGTTAAAGTCCAGTATTATTGGTCTTAACCACTTTATTTTACATGCCCATATAAGCAAATGACTTCATATCATATAACAAAACATCAGTGATGCTAATACACAGACTGCTGTTAAACATCACCTCTTTTTTAAAAACTTATTTTCCAAAAATGTGACCACAGCAACCACACTTGTGCTGCAACTACTGTATTACACTCTCTCATTGTCACCATTGCACTGTGCTATCATGCTATCATACTCAGTCTTTATGGTAAGGAGTACTTCATTCAAAATTGCTCATCTATCTTAGAAACAGTAAATGATGATCTTGTTTGTTAACATAATATAATGCACCTGCCGCTTTAACTCATTAGCTTTTTGGATGAATTACTTCTAAAAGAACTACCTCTTCAGATCTAATGCACTCTCATCAGCACCCATACTTAGTGCTGCCTCTGTATGCCTTATTGCACTCTGAGTTTGTTCTCCACAGGATTCTCAGACTTCTTCTCACATCTCTACTTACAGAGTAAATGCAACTTGTCTGTCTCTTCTTCGCCAGCACCGTTCTCATCTTTGTCCACGCAGAACTCCTGCTGAACCTATCCTCTATATAAGTGCTAACACTTTTGTGTCTTTCCAGGTAACTCTTCGTCTTTTGTGGTGCACCATTCAGGGGAGACATTAACTCGGCGTGAGTCTGCAGTTGATAATATATTGAGCAACATTTACAGAAATAGAACAGAACATCACAAATCCCTATCCCTGAGTGATTCACTACTCACTATGTTTTACTCTTTATACATGTTTAATTAGGTGTGTGGGAATCAAAATAGGTCATGATTCTTCATGTGCTCTGTCATATTTCATGCTGGTCTCTGAGGATTATTAGAATTAGATCAAAAGTGAATTTCATTATAATGTACAAAGACACAAAGACAGAGCCAGAAGTCTGTTTCCCATTTTTAATTTCTCTAGCTTGCTGGTTGTTGTTTGAAGCGAATGATTAAATCTAATGAGATCTTTGACTCAAAAGAAACCTAAAATCAAATTTAGTCTTATTAGATCATTTTTTTCAGATTCAGATTGATGAAGGCTTTGCTTCTTCATGCAGTTTTTGTTTTCCTTTTCGTACTTCCTAATGCATAAAATGATTTTCCCTATTTATAGTTGTCATGTTTCTGGAATGTGTTTTGACATAAACTTGTTAGGTCAGTAACAAGTTTTCTGTTTTTCTCTTTAGCAACCCATGATGAGAAGCATAAGGGGTTGTTGCAGCTCAAACCTTCCAAGGAGCCTAAAAAAGGTAAATTAGAATTGGTAAATTAGAAAACTAACTGAATATTCTTCATAATCATACTTATTTATTAATGCATATTATATGTATACTATATGCCATAAAGCTAGAGACAATGTTTAAAGGCAAAAATTCCCCAAAGATTTAAAAAAGATAAGTTTTCTGTTTATTTTGGAATCATCACATACAATTAGTCCATTAAATGGTAACAAATTATGAACATGACTTGCATCTAAACATAGTTTCAACAATTGTGAAGATATTACTCAAACACGATGAGATCAAAACTTTGGCACATCTCAGGGTAAAAATTAGTCAGCTTCATGAGTTATCTGATGCAGTATTGATAACAAAGTGAGGTTACACAGAGGCTTTGTTTTCAGAATAGAGATTTGTTAGTTGTTTTGTTAGGAATGCCTGAGTAAAGTTTTTCTGCTTACACAAAATTCTCATTTACTAGACAAGATTATCACTTTACAGCACAATAATCATCAAAAGAATATAATCAAAAGAGTTCTTTATTTTTTTCAACAGAAGTCTGTACAGACTTTTGAAAATATCTTCGATGTGCTTATTTTTGGTCTATTCAATAGATATTAATGAATGTGCATATGATAATAAATTATTTAAAGTTACTTGAATATTTGTACTGTTTCTTCTTCAGTTCTTGAAGTAGTTGTTGGCTTAAATCTTCACCACCTATTAGTTTTATTTTAGTAACAGCATGGTTTCTTATTTTTTTTCCTTTTTAGGACATGCTGTTCTTGACAATCTTTCGCTAAAACAGTGTAGCATTTGGAAAATGTTCAAGCACTCTTTCAATGTTATGTCTTTCAGAATTGCAAAAAAATGTAGAACCGCCATTCAAGAAAAAGCAAGAAAAAAACAATGTTCAGCAGGAAACAAAAATGGAAGAGAGCAAAATACAGTGGGGTAATACATGTGTTGTGTATATTGGTTCATTTCAAATGTAAACTTAAAGCTTTTCAATAATCTTTACAGTAACTTTGCACTTATAATAATTTGATGATATGTAACAAATATTTAATGCTATATTGTGGTATCCAACAGATAAAGACCCTGATTTAAAGCAGGTGGATCCAGTTCCAAATGTGAAACCTCGTGTACCTTCCACCACTGAGAAAACATTTTATCAAAAGCCAACACCAACTTCTACACCACTTTTTGTCCTTAATGGTATGAAATCAAATTCATTCTTTTTTTTCATGACATTTAATGCCTGATAAGTAAAAGAGAGGGGATGGCATGGTGGTCTAAAGATTTCAGAACCTCCTTGACAATTTAAGTAAAAGTGCCACAAAATAAATACTGAAAGCTCAAAACACAAAACATTAATTGATGCTTTACATCATCAGGCAGTTGGTTCGACACAGGAGACAACTCCTCTGTGTTCAGTGCTCTTCCTAACTCTGATGTGGATGCAATGGGGGAGAAACGCTTTGTTGGTAGGACATAAAGTTGGTTTTGTTTATACATAGCATACATTTCAGATTTAATTTACATTTGGTGTTATTCCTTTTAGAATAACTGTAAATAAAATGAAATTAAAAAATTAAATAAAATAAATTTTACTCATTTATTTACAGTTACTCTTCAGTCATAATTTGATTTTGGAGTTTTAAGGTCTTAATAAAATTGTAAAAGGTTTGTTTTTGAATTGGGAAATGAGAGTTAAATTATTTAAAAACACATTATAATAATCCAATAAAAAAAGTGTGTGTGGGGGGGGGGGGATTTCCTCGGACTGGTCATACCTCGTTGCTCTTTTATGATGTGTTTTTGGTCTTTGGTAATTGCAACACATTCTTTAAATCTCTAGGACCTAATGTAATCTACAGGACTGATAAACCACCGGATGAACCATGTTCTGTCACAAAGTCTCTTAGCTTTTTCCCCGAAGAAGAAAATATGGCTATAAATGTCACTTCCCCACCCATAACCCCTCCAGCTAACTTGACAGTGGTTACGGTTGAAGGATGTCCTTCATTTGTTATACTTGACTGGAAGAAAACAGACAATTTAACAACAGGTAATGCAAAGTTCTATTTTTTTTTCATCAAATGATAGAGGTAGCCAGCTTTTCAAGCAGTTGTATAGCGTTTACTTTGTATAATGGCATTTTACCACTGTTGACTGTGACTATTAGTGTTCGTAACATTGACATATTGATAAAAGCAAATGTCCTAATCCAAAAAAAAAAAAAAAAAAACCTTTCTCAGACAGACTTATTTTAGACCTTTATTTAGTATCATTGAGCACTTTTAATATTTTTGATTTATTTAATCATCGATACCAATTATAAATACTGGATAATTGTCCTTTGAAAAACGGACATGACAAGACAGACATGTTGTATGCTGTTTTGAAACAGGTTTTTAAGCTTTTAATTTTAACTAGTCCAAATTGTATTCAATAAAAAAATTGTTTATAATAGTTATAAATTTATCATTGGTTTAACAAACTTGTGTAAATGTTCCTGACACCAAGAGTTGACAAGTTAGTTATGGTTTTAGTGCCAAAACATGACCAAGATTTATTTGTTTTGATTTTTATTATACAAACCATCTTTCCAGAGAGGGTGGGATACTTTCTGAAAATGCAATAAAAACTGAAATCTGTAACTTGTTAATTTATTAAACTTTTATTTACCAAAAAAAAATACAAAGTACAGAATGTCAGTGTTTGCACTAAAAAGTTAGGCTCGATTTGTTAATTACAAAAAAAAAAAAAAAAACAAGCTTAACAAAACTCACCGACCACAGAACATGTTTCCATGTTCATTTTTGGAATTTAATAAAAAGCTTGACTGTTGATGTCCAGTGACTAACACTTAATTTGTGTTTTCTCTGTTTACATTCGGAATCTATCCAAAATCTTAATTTAACATCCAAAGAAAAGTTTTGACTTACTTTGTTTAACATTACATTTTCATTTAATTTCTAAGCCTCTTATTCTGATTAGATTTATGCTGGAGCCCAGAAGTGCTTGTAAGGTGTGAAAACACCAAAACAGGTGTGCATTTCACACAGAAGGGACATTCTCGGGAATTCAACCAAAAATTTTTTTATTTGAGGCGTGAGGGCTAACCACTGAAATATAGTGGCACTTTAAATTGTTGTCACATGCATGGAGGAATATTTCTACATTTTAAATGAATTACTTATTTAGTGTTTTTAGTTTTATGTAGTACCACCTCAGATTTATTAAGTCTCAAAATAAATTTTAAAGTGGGCATAAACTGACAAATTACAACTTATTAAACCAAAATTAACTGTTTGCAATTCTGCACTGGCATTGATATTGCTCTCGGTCTACCTGTAATTTATGCTTTTTAACAGAAATTTACCAGATTGTAAAAGACTATAAGGAGGTTTTCTATGGGATTTTTGTGGAAATGTATCAGAGAAAATTTGGACAAATTATATAAAAAATGTTTCTTAGGTTAGGAGGTGTTGGATGGGAAGGCCTTGATCACCATTTACTTCAATTAATCTGAAGACTTAGAAGTTGGTGCTCTGTAAACTGGAATTTATTAAGGCAGAAAACTTCTTTAAACATTCTTTAGGGCAGCTTTCTTTAATTGTAAATGTGACATAAGCTGATGGAATTGTCCAAAATTGCATGGTTTGCTGTTGAATTGTTATGCCACTTTTATACTTTTTTTCCTTTAACATACTGCACATTATGTTTATGATTACATTATTAACCAGTGAAAAGTTTAGCACTTAAAACAGTTTTGTATTGTTTTCAACAGAATACGCTGTCACATCCTCTGTGAAGGGAACAAATCAAAATGAAGTATCTGTTATAACAACCAATCAAACACACACAGCAGTAGAAAACCTGAAACCAAAAAGCAGGTAAACCTGTGCATTATTAATGCTTAAATTTGTCTTTACAAAATAATAACTGAATTAAACATGTGATTTTAAACAATGTGATTTATATGCCAGTTATGAGTTCACTGTGACACCTAAGAACATTCTTGGTTCAGGACCTACCAGTGAGACAGTCAGCTTTAACACTGAATCAGGTAACCCAAAAGTTCTTTACTATCACCCTATTACATTGATTCTTAGTAGCACTTAAACTTATTATCATATTAAACTCCACATTTATCTGGTAAGGAAAAACATCAATTTAGTTATACTTCCTTTCTAAATCAATAACTTGAAATCGATTGGAAGTAATTTACAATATGGCATAAAAAAATTCCAAAGTTCAAAAAGAACCATGTAAAATGGTTCCACTGTTACTACAAATACATAATTTAATTGCACAATTAATTAAGTCTTTAGAGTATAAACTAATATGTCTTCAATTCGGGCGGCACTGTGGCTTAGTGGTTAGCACGTTGTCCACGTGTCCGCGTGAGTTTCCTCCGGGTTCTCTGGTTTCTTCCCACAGTCCAAAAACATGGATTAAGGTCAATTGAATTCTCCAAATTGCACCATATAGAGTGTGTTTGTGTGAGTAAGTGTGTGTCCAGTGATATATTGGCACCCTGTCCTGGGTGTATCTGCCCAGCGCCCGGAATGTTCTCACCTGGATGGGCATGGGGAACCCCATCGCGACCCTAGTAGAGGATAAAGCGGAAGTCTTCAATCCTTAGTACCACATAAACCAACTCTAAAGTCAGCATTAGAAGATTGCTAGTATATCCAGTCCAATTGTAGCAAACTTGCTTTTACTGACAATTAGAGCACTAGAACTTAGCTTTCCTTCCATTAAACAAAAATTGCTTTTGGGTAGTCACTAGCAACATTTTTTTTTTAATGAACTCAATATAGTTTTTTAATACTCAATAACACATATATACATATATACAGTACTCCTGCCCAGGACAAATAACAGAACTTGACTTTTTGGTATCTATTTACAAACTGGTATCTCCTCAACATTGCCACACCTCTATATTACCAGTTTAGTAAGACATCAATTATTTGTCAATTATTTGCACATATTCATAAGATACCATTCACCTTAGTCACAAAAATAGCTGGAAATAAATAAAAAAAACTAAAACTCATGGACCGTACTGTTTGATATGACTAAAGAGGGTGAATACACTGGACTAGACTGATAAGTCAACTATCATGATCTCATGACTCTTAAATGTAAGCACTTGTCATTGTGCTTAATATATTATATCTATATAATACCCACTTTATATAATATATAGTACCTTGTCCTCAGTGGAAATGTGGAAAAGACTGTCCTGATCTAAAGTGTATGTACAACAATGTGTGGGCTATACATTCTTCAAAAAAGGGCTCAATATTAACATTTTTGAGGTTTATGTAATCAATAAAAGTAATTTAGAAAAAGATGCATTACAGTTAAATTGTGCAATATTAATTAATATCATATGACCAAATAAAAGCCAAGTAATTACTAGTAACCTAGAAGCAATTTATATATGGTAGCATTAAAAAAACACTTTGATGTTGATATATTGTAATTTATAAACAAGCATTCCATTGGTTTTATTTTGGTGTGTGAGGTGTTGTTAAATAGATGACTGTCCTCATTTATTATTTAAATATATTAACTTTTGTGTGACTTAAAGGTGGTGCTTTAAGGTGGCTTAAATAGAATGTCCATTTTGCTAAATCAACCAGTTATTATTGAACACAGTATAAGATTGTAATCAGTCCAAAGGTCCAATAATGAGTACAATGTGTCTTTTTTTTTACTGGGTCTGTGGAAACCTCTATGCTAAGATCCAGGACTCCAGCAGCTAATAGAAACCACATGAAGGCTGACATAAGTTGATAAATTGCAAGGCTGGGATTTGCATAAAAAAACATAATTTTGCTTAAAGCCTAAGGAGAAATTCAGTACCTGCATATATCAAACAGTTTCAAGTTCATTGGTAAATAAAAAATAAAAATAAAAAAACCTGTATCGTGTCAAACAGAGCAGTTAGCCAGAGCCTTGGGAACCTTAATGTTTACTTAGGAATTATTTGTTTTAAAATGTGGGAGTGTGATGGTCCAGTGGAAGAACAGCTGTTTAGCTGAGACCATCTGAATAATAGAAAAATGTTGACACCTGAAAAGGATATTATTGGTCAGAAACAGATTATTTTCAATAATGTATAAAGCTAATTAGCAGCAGGAATGGGGGAAAAAGTTTTACTCCAAGTCACACAGCAGCATTGTTCAAATGTAATTTAAATAGCTTCACCACATTTTATTCAGGCAATGATGTAAGACCTATGGAATGGAAACAACATTATATTATGTAATATTATTGGCAGTAAAGTTATTCCTTCTGTTTTTTTCTGTTTTCTTCTTTTTTTTTTTTACAGCTAACCCACGTGTGAGTGAAATCCCAACTGGTAAATGCTCTTATGATGTTAAATATTAAGAACTAACTCAAAAGTACATTTTATCCTTTTTTTTTTTTTTTTTACAAAAACATAAAAAAAGAAAAAAGAGAATTCTCAGGATTAGTCTATCAGTTGTGTGAGGTATATTTAGGGTAATAAATATAAAATAGAGTGTCACAGTCATTGCTTAATTTATTTAAGTTAATATTGGCCTGAGGCAGCCTAATTTTGCACTGGTAGCACTGTTGACACACAGTACAAGTTAAATTATATAAGAATTTTAATTTAGTAAGAGTTTAATTCTGTATTTTTTTTTAACCCATTTTTATTTTTTATGTCAACAATCACCAAATATGAGGAACAGAGATTGCAATTTGTAGCTTTCTGTATATTTTATAGATTAAGATATTATTGTAGAAAGCTTTTCAGACTTTTTGGGTTCATATCAAATGTCTAAGCCTGAAGGTACCTAATAAATTATACTAATATTAGGATGTTGAACAACTAATTTTAAAACCATCAACATTAATATATGACAAAGTTTTACGGTGTGTTATAATTAGGGTATGAAGATATGTTTCTTTTAAAGCTGCATGTATGTGTATTAACAAATGTGCTTATTGACTATTGTAAAATAATACATTATACAAGATGCAAGTTAAATGTTCGCCAAACGGTCAAATTCAAGATGGTACATAAATAATACTTTTAAAACCTTTTATCTCTTGTAGGTAAAAATGCCATCTGGTCATCATTTCCATTCAAAACAGATGCTTACTCAGAATGCACTGGAAACATGTATGTGAAACGCACATGGTATCGCAAGTTTGTGGGTATCCAACTGTGCAACTCTCTCAGATATAAGATCTATCTGAGCGACTCACTTAAAGGTTAGTAAGTTTTTTTTTTCTCCTTGTGCAAGTATAACTATGTTGTTCTACTGTTGTTTTCATATTTTTTGTAGTCATAAATACTGGTGAAACTAATTAGGCTCTTTGATTTAATGCGTTTCATTTGTCTTCATTGTGAGATTCCTGGTCATTTTCCAATACATACAGAACCTTTTTGCTTCTTTCTGTGTAGGGAAGTTTTACAATATTGGTGATGATAATGGCTTTGGAGAAGATCATTGTCAGTTTGTCGATTCATTTTTGGATGGACGGACTGGAGGGACGCTGCTGTCAAACCAGTTACCAGCTCGTCAAGGTATGTGTTATTGGTTATATTTACGCACAAATGGGTGGAAAAGTGCAAACTCACAAACACTGTGTCTACATGAGATGGTTTGGAAATGTATTCTAGCATCATGGACTTTCTTATGGAACCCATAAACCTGTTTCTTTAGCTTCAGTCTCAACTGCTTTTGGAAGGTGGTTTTGGAATCTACACGCATTTTGAAATAGTTTTTATTTATCTTAAAGGTGTTCAGTGATATTTAGATGATTAGGTTGGAACTCTGTCAAATTAGGTTTTATTTTTCTTGTTGTTCATACTATAAGTTTGACATTCACCAGATTTAATAACTAATAAAACAGTGTCCACATTATTGGACTGTGCAGAATTAGCAATTTCAAACCTTTTTAAAGCTAAATATACTTGTTAAATGTTAGAACAGCCATGTTGCATTCTGTAGAACAAAATACACATTCCTCAGTGTTACCTTTTTCAGGTTTTTTCCGGAGTTTTCGCCAGGAACCTGTGAAGTTTGGACAGATCGGTGGAAACACACACATCAACTATGTGGCCTGGTATGAGTGTGGTGTGCCCATTCCTGGGTCATGGTAGGCGGCACTCCATGTTGGATCAGAATGTTTGCTTAATTTTATTTCTCAAAACTCTGGCTGCTGCTTGATACCATGACCAGTCATTTTTCAGCTTGTGTGTTGCAATCACTTGCAACACTAACAAAGGTAGCACTCACAAAAATGAGTCTCCAAAAGAGGTTGCATTTAGTGTGGAGGTTTCCTGCTTTGTAAACATGCAGGAAAGCCTAATTATCTTTTCATAAGGAAAACACTTTAATGAAATTATCTACACACGTGGGCAAAATTGTTGGCTCCCCTCGGTTAATGAAATAACACAATCTTCACAGAAATAACATGAATCTTACAAAAGTAATAATAAATAAAAATTCTATAAAAATTAACCATTGAAAGTCAGACATTGTTTTTCAACCATGCTTCAACAGAATTACGTATGAAACAGACCTGGACAGAAATTACGGTACCATTAAATGAATACTTTGTTGGACAAACTTTTGAGGCAATCACTGCTATCAAATGATTCCTATAACTGTCGATGAGACTTCTGCACCTTTCAGCAGATATTTTGGTTCACTACTCATGAGAAAACTTCTCCAGTTGTCTCATGTTTGCAGAGTGCCTTTTCCAGACAGCATGTTTCAGCTTCTTCTAAAGATGCTCAATAGAATTTAGGTCAGAGCTTATAGAAGGCCACCTCCGAATAGTCAGTTGTTTTCCTCTTAGCCATTCTAAGGTTTTTAGCGGGGTGTTTTGGGTCATTATCCTGTTGCAAGACCCATGACCTGCGATTGAGACCAATTTTTTTGACACTGGCTAGCACATTTCTTTCTAGTATCCCTTGATAGTCTTGAGATTTCATTGTACCCTGCACAGACACCCTGTGCCAGATGAAGCAAAGCAGCCTGAGAACATAATAGAGCCTCCTCCAGGTTTCACAGTAGGGACAGGGTTCTTTTCTTAATATGTTTCAGAGCTGATGTGCCTTGGCAAAAAGTTGAATTTCTGCCTCTTTGGGGTTTATCAACATGTAGGTTGGCAAATTCCAATCTAACTTTTTTATTATTTGTTTTTAACAATGGTGTCCTCCTCGTCATTTCTCCCATGAATTCCACTTTGGCTTAAACAATGACGGATGGCGCAATCTGACACTGATGTTCCTTGAGCTTGAAGTTCTCTTTAGTAGTTTTTCTGGACTCTTTTGTTAAATTTCATATTATACGTCTCTTCAAGTTATCTTTTATTTTCTGCCTCATGGTTCAAAATCAATGTCAGATTTTCATTTGTTCATTTTCATAGAATTTTTATTTATCATTATTTTTGTTAGATTTAAGTTATTTCTGTAACCATTGTGGGTTTTTCATTCATTTATCTAGGGGAGAAAACAAATTTCTTCATGTATGTATGCAGCTTTCACACTGATTCATTACATCATGTTCAGGTTAGCAAATACATAAAGTAGAATTTGTAGTAAATTTAAAATGTTTCAATACAAAGTATATGGTAATTAGTTCTTATTTAACCAGATTTTATAAAACTAACTTAAGGGAGAGTATTAATAATATTGCCATGTGTAAAAGTTACAACCTGTTCAGCAAATTTGGCATCATTTTGGCATTTGGCAGCAGTTTAGCAGTTTAATCTGGGAATTCTCACCCACATCACACATTTTAACATGTTTCAGATCTACAGCTTTCACTGTTGAAAACAGTGACCTTCTAAAACCTTCTAAAATCTCATTATCTTGACTGCAAAATCCTCTACAATCGTCGCGGGGGAGTTTTCCATGCCCATCCAGGTTTTGGCTGGTCAGCAGGGTGCCAATCCACAGCTGCACACACACACACACACACACACACACTGTATAGAGATCATTTAAAACATCTAATTCACCTTGAATTTGTGTTTTTGGACAGTGGAAGTCCAAATGGGATAACATATAAACTCCACCCAGATAATTTGAACCCCTGCGGTGAGATGCAGATGTGCTATCAGTACACCACAATGCCCCTCTAAAATCTTACATTTTTATCTCCAGATGTAGTTTGTTTGAGGTTTGTTTTAAATCACTGTTAAGTGTTATCATATTTACCTTCAAACTCATCTTACTTTTTTTCTAATTATTTGAACATGTAGATCATGTTTGTATCAGAGATGTTGCACACTAGATGGATATATCACCTCGTTTGTGACATTTAATGCTCAGGTTTGCAACAGAATTTCAGTTGGCATTCCCACACCTTTATCCACCTTTACACTCACAACGAATGATACAGCTGGGCAACAAAAAGTAAAGTTATACATATACTGCACATTCAATATTTCAGTGACTATGGATTTATTTTTGGCAAATAAATTCTCTGTTCTTTTTTCACTTTTTTGCCTAACTGTATCTCAACATGCACCCAGTGTATGAAGCATTGATCTAAACACTTATTTATCTACATTTTATAATTGCACATATAAGGCATAAAGTTTTTAAAGGTTAATTCATTTTTTATATGATGTGTTAGAAATATTGCAATGAAATACACCTAAAAGAATGTTTGGGGTAGCAGGCTCCCTAATATTTGAAACACTATATTTATCAAAAAGTTGAAAATGTCACAGGTCTCTGAAAATCCTAACTATGCAATAATAATGCACAAGAAAACAAAACTACATTCATTTTTAACTGGAAATTTACTGGACAGTCATGGGTAGAAGAAAATACACCTTCTTTTGATTTAAAATCATCATAACCTTTCAGTAACAAAATAAATGATAAGATAGACCTTTATTTGTTCCACGATGGGGAAATTCACATTCTCAGCAGAAAGTTACATTAGAAAATGTGAAAAGATATTTAGCAATTAAAAAGAAGTTTAAAAAAAAAGGTTCGTTGTTTTTTTCTACTTTGCTATACAATTTATTCGGTTACAAATTGTCAATGAAATTTCAGCCCACTCGTTTGAAGAACATAGTTACATAATAGCTGCAATACTCATAATTCTGGAACGGATATCCAGCAGAATTATGATTCCCAACTTTGACTACATTACATCAGTATTTATACATTTAGATACTTATTTGCTGGGTTGATTGGGCTCTGTGTCCAGCTTTATCAGATGCTTAACCGATGCAGATGCATTTACAGTGTAAGATGGAATGGACGTGACTTGTATCGCTAAAATGTTTTTTAAAGGAATAAACATGTAATGCAACAAGACAGACCTGTGGGTCCCGTGTACTTTTTCATATAACTATTTACACTTGCTGTAATATTTCTATGACAAGTAGAAATGATTTTAAATCTATTAAGTTGAAGACTATCTATAATTTAAAATTCATTAGTATTCTAAAATTTCACAAATTTAGCAGATAGTTGATGTCTTTTCTTCTAACCCATGTGGTCTACAACACCTGCCCAACCAGATTTGTTTTTATGGGTGCAGCCTGACATTGATACGCTTGGCTGTGAATAACCTGATCTACCACCATACGCACTGTAATACATAATGTAAGAATAAGTTTTGTATTTGAATATACAGATTTTTAAAAAACTTGATGTAAAAATAATATGCAGATGACATTGAATGAAAAGAGAAATTTAAAAACATGGCCGCTGCACACTGCGCCATCTCAAAATTTATCTGGAGCTGAAGCGTCAGATTACACAAAAGGAAAAATTGTTAGCTGTTTGTAAGTGTAAGAAAGGTACACATTTTTTTTGTCTATTTACATAGAGCCCTTCTGCATTTGATTAACACATGGTTGCCAATTACTCTCATAGTAATCAAGGAAAAAAAACAATATTAATAACCTGTCTTTTTTTTTTGGTTACCCTAGGTTGCTTATTAAAGACTGCACAAATTATTTCTTTACTTTAATTTCCTCTATGACTGTATATAACAAGAAGCGTTACGTGCATGCAAATACAAATGTGTGTATATCAAAATCTGACATTTTTATTTATAACTTTTTAAAGTTAATAACAAGGTGTATTTTAGATTTTCAAACAAATGTTAAATATTAAGAATGATCCTTATGACTAGTGTGTAGTAAGAGACCATGTGGCAAGTTCTTGAAGCGAATGGGACATGTTAATGCCTTTTAATATTTGACTGGCTTGTAATTTGCTGTCAGGGATTTTACAATGCAAGTTTATAGACATGTTTTGAACACTGTATTAAAAAACGCTTTTTTTTTTTTTTTTTACACAAATGGTTTTTAGTAGTGTCTGCTACACATCATGGTGCTTTTATTGTGGAACACTGCTTGTGGTTTCTTTGTAGACATGCAAAAAAAAAAAAAAAAGAGTTAATATTCATCCATGGAACCATGTAAATATTTTAGTAGTTTTATATTTATTCACCCTCAAAAACTGCTTTCTGGACAGAATGACAGGGTTCAAGGAACACAAAGTGGTAAAAATTGGAAACAGGACATGTACAGGTGACTGGTGCCCTGTATGGATGCTCACACAAGTTCATTTATTCAACTCCCATCTAACAGAAATTTATTTTTGCTTTTATATATTTTACTAATATTGTTCTGTTACTGTAGCACCCTGGTGGTTAAAGGCTCAGTCCAGGACGTAGTTTAGCCAACTGTATTTGCAACAAAAATAAAGCAGCTATGACCGTTAACAGGTTTTAAAAATGACCATTACGCTTTTTTATAGATGTAATAATGGTACACAAAATGCTTTGCACCAGTTAATTATCCAGCTGTTATTTAAACAAAAATGGAGAACGTTAAGTCTTCAATCTGAAAGTCTTTATTTACTGTCAGAAAACAAGTGTTAAAAGTTTATACAGTATGGACTATAGTGAAACTGTAGGGCCATTCGATGATTAGTAAAAAGAAAGATGGATGATAAGAAACAGACTGAGAGGGAAAAAAAACTAAACATGTAATTTCCTTCAGCTGTGACTATATCTAGTGTTTCAACATAAAACAACTGATGGTTTAACACACAATAACACCAACGTGAACACGAGGGTTAAAATAAAAGTCAAGCACACATCTTTCTTACTTCAGTGACAAACCCACAGCTGTCAACTTCTACACTGTTTGGTCTTTTCTGTGCAACCACTTTCATTTGTTCATAAATGTCCACACATTTTTGCACAAGCACAACTTCGCACACACACATACACATGCGTGTATGCACGCACGCATGCGCACACGCACACACACACACACACAAAAAGAGAGAGAGTCAGGGTTTGATGTGTTTTAACAAAGTGCTACAATTGTGTTTTACCGGTAGCCAGGGCCAGGCTGGGTGTAGCCCTGGCCATAGGGGGGGCGATTGCGGGCGTACGGGTTGGAGCCTGCAGGAGGTGGGGTCACACCAGGGGGTGGGGTGTAACCAGGACGGGGCTGATATCCAGGTGCAGGCTGAGAAGTGGGTGGCAGGCTATAGTTTGCAGGCTGCTGAGAGGCTTGGGATGTGTAGCTTTGCGGCGGAAACTGAGAAGGAGCATACTGGCCGGCACCCTGGGGAGGGGGAGGAGCTTGTGACTGAGCATTAAATCCGGGGGCAGAGCCTGGAGCAGCGGCCTGAGATGTGGGAGCAGGGTAATTCTGGAACTGCTGTTGAGAGGGTGGGGCTTGAGGACCACCAGGTTGAGTAGAGTAACCAGCTGGAGGTGGAAGCAAAAGAAGCAGAGTCAGATATCACACAGCATCTTTGACTAGATGTCATTAAGTTCTCTTAGACCATCAGTCATTATTATTTAAGCAGAAAAACATAACGTAATTATCCATCCATCCATTATCTTTTGCTTTATCCTCTATTAGGGTCACGGTGGGGTTCTCCATGCCCATCCAGGGGAGAACATTTCGGGCGCTGGGCAGATACACCCAGGACAGGGCGCCAATCTATAGCTGGGCACACACTCATTCACACAACCACACTCTATATGGGACAATTTGGAGAATTCAGTTAACCTTCAACCATGTTTTTGGACTGTGGGAGGAGACCAGAGAACCCGGAGGAACCCCACGCGGACACGGGGAGAACATGGAAACTCCACCCAGATTGACATTCGAACCGGGAATCCCTAGTGCTGAGAGGCGATCATGCTAACCACTAAGCCACCCCATAATGTAATTATAAAATAAATAAACAAAAATAATTAAATAAACAAAATATATAAATAAAAACAAAAATACTCTTCCTTTAAACTGTGGTGCACTGAATGAGATACTGAGATTAACAGTGAATTGATCCTAATATTTTAGGCTGAGCTACACAAAATGTTTTTATTTTAGAAGTAGAGATAAATATTTTCTTTTATTAAGACAAGCTGCGCCTTAAGTCATACAGTGGGGTACCACTTTTTTATTGATTGAATGTACTGTATTAATTACAATGGTCAACAGAAATTTAGCTTTTTGAACATTTGTGTGTATCTCATGTATTATTAGCATACATTTGCAAACAGTCACATGACACTTAAAGTGGACAATTCATCGGTAGTTACTATTGAGCACATAATTGTGGCACATAAATCAATTGTGAACCCAAAAGAATATTTTGGCCTCCAATTCTGATAAAACTCCAGCTGGCAAAAATAAACAGCGAAACACAAAAAAAGTATCAAATAAATTAATCAAATCAATAAATAATCACTACAAAAAAACATAATAAAACCCAGCTTTACTATTAAAACCACAGGTTTTGAAAGGTTAAGCTTGTATAATGCTGCACATTTTAGCTCATTCACAAATCTGTTCATCAAGTACATACTAGAATGGGAACTCAAACTCGCTGTAGAACTTGCGGTGTGGAATAACAAACTGTGTATTAACTGCACTGGAAATCATGATGCTTGTCACTGATGATGTGTTATAAGCTATTTATATTTCTCTTGACAGTAGTAGTAGTAGTGAGAAGCAACTTAGTTGGAAGATGTGATGACAGTTAAAGCACTACTTTACAAAAATACATCAGTCTGAAGACTGGATTAATTAGGTAAAATAACATCTGCTTAAAAATAATTCTAGGTTATACAAGGTTTAATTAGGTTGACTCAACACTACACCACTGTACTCATAATAACAATCAATCCAGGCCATAGTCAATAATAGTGTCATACATGAATATAAAAAGTGTTCATTTGTAAATAAAGATGAAATAGTGTTTGCTTATACAAGGCTTCGTCTCTGTAGTTTAAGGTAAATAACAACTGGGCATTGTATGTACTGAGTGTCTATTAAGTCGAATCTACTGTTGAAAGTAGATGAATCTTTTGTAGCTTCAATAATCTTTCAAACATGTGTTGCAACATTTTATGGGGCCGTCCTAATGAAACAAAGCTGATAAAAAATATCTTTATCCTAACTGATGCATTAGCAGCTTCTCAATTACTCTTTCCTCACAAAGGGGAAATGTGTACAGAGATAAGGAACATTACCGGCATACTGCACGCTGTACTGCTGCTGAGGAGCGCCTGGTTGCTGAGGAGGGTACCCCCCTGGAGCTTGATACTGTTGATACATCTGACCTAAAAGACACAGATGGTGCAAGATGAGATTTATACAGACAACTTAGATAATTAGGACAATATGAGCTTTTCTCATATTAAACTATTGAAGGACTGGATCAGCACATGGGCAAAACATTTGTTAGGAATTTCAATCATTGCACCATTTCCTTTTCACAATGTGTTTACATTTGAGCATATCCCAGTCAAGCTTTTAAATTTGAGAAATTTGAAGAGGCTTATGGCACTTCAAACCTGTCAAATTAAAGACTTCCCAAAATCGGTGTACTTTTTCCACATCTGGCACAATTCTTAACACGAAAGGTGTTATTAAATAGCATCAAGCTTGCGCTCTTCTTAGCAATGTGGTATTTCATCTCACTGTTCTACATCAATAAATCCAAGCAGCACTGAATAACTGATGAAGTTTGTTAAGCATGTGGCTGCTCTGTTCTGGTGACCAGCTGCACTATACTGAAGAAAGCAACGTTTAACAACTATGCTGGTTAAAGTTGGAATAGGAACATAAGATACATCAACACATGGTGTATCTTTCATGGCCTGTTTATGTGTACAGCATCTTACAAAGCACTTCGTAACAAATGAAAAATAGGCGTGCATCAAAGAGTGGCAGATTACTGGCCTGAAATGACTGGCCTGAAAATATTCGGAAAAGTTTAAAAGTTCTCATTAGAGTTGTCATGGTGAACAGCAGCACAATCTGCCAAGGCCCAAGGTACATGACAGTCTCCGCAAATAGACTTGAATGACATGCAATTAGCTTGGAAGCATAGCATAACTGAGGAAAACATGACACACTTGACTAATACTCACATGAGCTTTTTGTTATTATTTTTAAAAAGCTGGATGACTAAGAAAAAAAGGTCATTACACAGGAACTTGGGCTTCAGTTAAGGCCATATAGACAGGGGATTTCCTAAATCGGTTTTGCAGTGACTCTATTTTCTCTTTTTTTATTTTATTGCTGTTATTGCTGGACAGGGGCACGAAATGTGGGTGAATGAGCTTGTTCAGGTGCAAAAATCCAAAGCCAAACACCAGGATTACAGCAACAGTAAAATAGTGTATTTTCCAAGTACCACAAACAAGCTTCTTTCTGTACTCTGCACATGACTGAAATGCATGTGAACCGCAGCCAAAAACAAAAAAAAAGAAAAAAAAAGAACACATGTTCATCAAATCTGTGATACTTATTATACTGCATCTTCCATTTACATTACACGTGCATGACAGCTAATTTTAACAGTAAGGGTCAACTACTTTTTTTTTTTTTTTTTGCTCAGAATCTTGAAAGCAACTGTTAAAAAAGACTGATCTGTATATTTTAAGTCAATGTTTAAATGCAAAGTAAATAATTTTATAATTGTAAAAAAATATTTTGCACACCTTACATAAATTTGTATGAGGGTTGTTCAAAATGTATTGCCAATCAACTTCAACTACGATCTTACACCATCATGAAACTAGTGCATGTATTCCCCTGTGGGAAGACGCTTTTGTCTTGTTTACGCAAACTTTCACTGCATGAATTATTCTCCAATCATCTCGTGGTGTCATATGCAAAGCTTCTACAAAAGACCAAAAGAGATTACATGGTTCACTATAGTTCTGCTATTGGCTGCAATGATTTCAGTAATAACACAGATTACAGAATCCTTACTTTGCTAATGGTACTTTGTTGGTGTAATGTGTTTCAAATGTCAAGATTAAGTGTTGAGTTGTGTTGCATTTAATTTGAAAAACTAATGAACTTGGCAAGTAAAATGAACATATTTGTGGCATACACTGTGAACTAACCAGCACTTAAAGTTGTGTGCTTACCATCCATTGTAGTGGTAGGATTCTGCTGGACACCCGAGTAAGGTGGTGCACCTTGAGGGGCCCCTGCAGGAGGATGAGCTGCTGAGGAGGATGAGTTAATACTATCAGGAGTGCCTGCACGTTCTTCTGCTGCAGCAACTGCCTGAGCTGAGCATTAGAAAGAGATTGAGAGAGAGAGAGAGAGTTTTAAAGCTAAAGTATGTAACTTGAGGTTTATACATAATATAGTATAAACAGTGATTGAGTTTGCAAACCCTTGAAAATTTTGTACAATCCAGCATAAACACTTGAAACACCATTAGATATTAATACAAGTTCTAAAAGTGGAAGAATATATTTTACATGTCGTTATTTCTGAAAAAGTTAATCTTACAACGCAGACCTGTGTGTGGTCAATGTAGGCTTGCTTTTAATATGTGGTTCCTTATGCAGAAATAACTGCAATTAATTTACAGTAACTGTATAAAAATATTAATCAATACCAGTAAAACACAGCTTTAAATCTTTGTTAGTCAGCAATCACCGATCAATACCCAGAACTAATGTTATGTTTTATATTCAAAACTTGCAATAAACTCATGGTCCCAGGTAAACGTAGGTGATGGTGTAGCTAGACATGGTTCCAAATTCAGTTCTCACCAACTTCCAAAGAGACTATTAAACATTTAAAATAGTTTTGGCAGGATCAGACATGTTAACACATAAGACAATTGAGAAAAAAAAAACACGTATATGCATATGCTATTAAAGTTTACTAAAACATGCTTGTATGCATGTACCTGGAGCTGATTCGTCGGATAAGCCAAATGCTGAGATGACATTTTTATTGACCTCCTCTTGATTCTTAAGGGGATCAAAGGCAGACATGCTGGCAGCACTAACCGGAGGAGCCTGTTTCACTGCTGTGTCCACAGCCTCCACACATTCTACAAAATTACATGTACAGGAGTCATCATCATATCAGTTTAAACTGGATCCTGGCTACGGCAAAAAAAATATATACACAATTTTACAATGGGGATTTTTGCATAAAGGTTTAGGCTTTAAATGGACACCAAAAAAATTAATAAAAATCACAGGCCAGAAAATGAGCAAATCATTGCACTATGTTAGAGTTGTAACATAAAAGCGCTAAAAAGAAGTATTCACTCATTCATTTCATTTTAAAATGTTGTGAGTAACTTGTTCATTTTGATGTGGTAGCTCCATGACCTATTTGAAGAGTAAATATATATAGTATATGATAATTAAAAAGAGAAATCAGTCATGGTATACCAGTCTCTGGAATGTTATTCTCCAGTGCAGGTTCTGAGGGTGGTTCCAAACGGTCCAATAGGCTGTTAATTCTGTTCCTCAGCTGGATCAGCTCCTTGCGGAGGTGTTTTACCTGAGAGGACTCTAAGGGACGTGGCTGCCCATTAACTGTGGAAACACATGGAATCAGTTGTATTAGAGTGGATGTACTTAATTGCCAAAAAAAGGAAAAAGCCTTTGTAATTTCTCAAGGTTGTCTGGTTTCTATAACATTCTACAGAGAGTGGGTGTCTGTACTATAACAGTTCTCAGTCTGCTGTCTGTTTCTGTTATTGTGCCTTTAAAATGACTTCAAGCTTCGTGACACACCTTTTGCAAGCACTGGCTGCAAAATCAGTCCCAGCCCCTTACTTTAGTCACACGTTTGGGTCAAACACATACACGTGAGATTGCAAAGTCACAGGCCAGTAATCAATCTCTACATGTTTACTCTGGAAAAACACACTTCTCATCTTCCCTTCTGCCTCTCAACATTTTCCAGTTAGTGGCTCTTTACAGCCTTTCTGGTACAAAAGGGCAGGGCTGTAACTGAAAACACAGGGCAGGAAATAATATAATCTGGTTGGGCTTGAGTTTAGCCTTGATAAAAAAGCTAATGCAATAAATACAGTTAGAAATAACAGGGCAAAAATCGATGTACACATTATATACCGTAAAAACTGCATTTAATATTCAGTTAGACTTTCACATAACAGTCTTTCCAGCACACACTTGATAGACAATAAGCAAGAAAAACATTCACGTTCCAAAACATGAAATGTAACCTCTGGCTCCCTCTGGTGGACAGTTCAGCAATTCTATATTTACTGTATTTTCATTTGAAACCACACGTGCTTTTTCTTACATCAAATAACAACAAAAAGTAAACCACACAATCTTAATAAGCATAACTGTGCAGACTTTCTATATACAGTAAGTGGCCTGAACAGAGCTCTAACCCTCTGACCTGATTATATAGGTTTTTGCACTGTTATATAGACTGTTTGCAATGTTTAGAAACGAGAGAAAACATCCCAAAAACCTAAAAGTTTAAAACTACAAGCACGGCATTGTACGGCATCTTGTAGAAGTGATGGCATGTTAGTTTATGTTGTTCTGAAAACCAAATGTCGATTGCAAACTGGAGCGAAACCATAATCGGATACTGGAGTGTTAATGTCCTCTTTCATTTGTATTTTTTGGTGTTATTCCACTGCTTGTTGTCCCTCTTCATTGGCTTCTAAATTTCAGCTGGTTACTAAGCTTACTATTGTTTTGTAGTCTGACTTATGAGTTGCTTTGAAGAAAAGGGTCAGCAAAATGATAAGCTGTTAAAAGGAATTGCAGGGTTTTAAAGCACACAGGGTTATTTCACCATGACAGCTGGAGACAGATTATCTGCTTATACAACATCAGCTCACCACAGTGCATTAGCAGGAAAGTTTATTTATTTTTTTTACTAAGCTGCTCATCCTGACAAAGACATTGGGGATGCTGGAGCTTATCCCTAACTAAAAGTACAGTACAAAAGCCAGGAAAAACTGGAACACTCAACAGCCAATCTTAGACAAAAAAATTGTGAATTGAAAAATAAGAAATTAAAATTGTGACTTTTATATGGGTACATTCACACATGTTTAGAAGCAGAATACTTTATAAATCCCCGGAGGGAAATTTCACCATGTAGATTATAGTTACATGTAATCATCTTTTTTTATTCTCACAAGTGAAAACTTACCAAACAGAGTGAGCTTTAAAATTCTGCTGCACTGGATGGCAAAAGACAAATCGGAACTGTCAAAGATAGTGATGAGGTCATCATCTGCAAAAAAAAATGGAATTTCAGTATTTGTATGGAATCATACAAAATATTCAACAGAAAATAACAGACAGTCTATTAAATATACAGGTAAACAGAAATGTACAGAAATGTAAACAGATGCTGCATAACAATTTGGAAATGCTAAATCTATGAAAAATGAGCACCAACTATATAATCATTTAAATCTAGTAGTTTTACATCAACCATAAAGCTACTCACTTCCAATGTTTGGCCTGAATTCTATGACATGTTGTTAAATTATAAAACTATGCACGTTCATGACAACATGACATCACAGTGTAAGAAAGACCATGTTTTGTTACAGCATAGGTTTTAATGGACATTTGATCCAGAGGTCAAGAGTTCGACACCATAATAAGCGTGACCAGTAAAGAGAAAATACCTCAAGACCACAGGTTTCAGATGAACTGGGTCAGTGATTGTCCAACATTAGTGATGCTTTTTAATGAAATGGGTACACTCACCAAACCAAACACTTATGAAAAAGCTTCCTGGAAACGTCAGAGACAGTGCATTCATTTTACCACTTTGCTTTAAAGTTTTTTTTACTCTGTGCTCAATGACATTTATATTTTGGATGTGAGAAGGAAACTAGCATTCAATTAATTTTTTTCTGTGAAAAGGTTGAACTGAACTAGGTTTTTAAAAATGTCTCTATTTTAGATTTCACAAAAAGAAATTGAGGTCATGGTAATTGCACCACATCTTGTTCCCAGTGATAATATTGTCTATTCTCGGATATTCTGCTTTGAAGTGTATGTGCTATAAGATTGCCACTGACAGAATGAGAACTGTAGCACATTATTAACAATCTGTCTGTAAAGCCAATAATACGTTTTTATGATAATTATTCATCAGAACACTCCAGTTTGCTCTAAAACAGGATAATAAGCTAAATCATTGATAATGATAAGGACAACTGAATTCACCCTCATCCTTGTATTTAATGGTGACTTCGTCGCTGCTCTGAAGCTGGCCACGGAAGACACGCTGCATCATGAGCAGCAGCTCATCATAAGTAATATCTTCATTGTGGATGGGAATACGGCGGATGTCGTCACCAAGCTGAGCCTTTATGATCAGCTTTCCACTCAGGTCCAGCTGGCCATTCATCCTGCTGAAACAAGCACTCAGTAAAAAAATCTGCATTTATGAAATTCCTCACACATGAACACAAAGATATTTTGGGAACTAAACTACTTCAAATGGTATTTGTATGGGGCGGCATGGTGGCTTAGTGGTTAGCAAGTTCGCCTTTCAGTGCTAGAGATTCCCGGTTCGAATCCCAATCTGGGTGGAGTTTCTATGTTCTCCTTGTGGGTTTCCTCCAGATTCTCCAGTTTCCTCCCACAGTCCAAAAAATGGATCAAGGTCAATTAAATTCTCCAAATTGCCCCATAGAGTGTGTTTGTGTTTATGTGCTCAGTCCTGGGTGTATCTGCCCAGTGCCTGAAACTTTCTCCCCTTGATGGGCATGGGGACCCATAGAGAATAAAGCAGAAGTAGAGCATAAAGCAGAAGATAAAGGATGGATGGTATTTGTATGATGCACATTTAATAGCAATGATAATTTACAATGGTGGTGCAGTAAAATGTGTACTTAAACTGTTCTGCTTGGTTACAGTTACTCAAAATTACAATCACAATAAGGGTCTTTGGCAACTATTAAGCATTTCTGTTTTTATATGTCTGGAATTGTGATTTTAAAACCCAAAAGTCAAACTAATAGTCCCACACATTAACTAGTGCTACCATGCTCACATACATAAGAGAGACAAAGACAAAGAGACAGGAAAAAAAATTCGGATAAATCCTGATTCAGCTTTTTGGTTTTTTTGTGTATTGCTCGGCTGTGTCATTGATTCCTAATTTAGCAAGTTGGGCAATACTGCCAGTGAGGATTGGAGCTTTGTTTCCAGGGCAATTACACTGAATTTTTCATTTTATACACTTAATGCTTGGACATCCTAGATTTTCTTTAATCCATTTTAATGCTAATCTCCTATTTATACAACAAAATCATTACACATGTTCAAAAATAGTGGCTGTCAATTTGGTCCATTTATATAACTTATGTTTCCTATGTATGATGGGTACGGAAAGTACGCAGACACCTTTAAATTTTTCACTCTTTGTTTCATTACAGCCATTTGCTAAAATCAAAAAAGTTTTATTTCTCATTAGTGTACACTCAGCACCCCACCTTGAAAGCAAAAAAACCTGAAATGTTTAATTAAAATAAAAAGATACTAAAATATTACATGGTAATAAGTATTCAGGCCCTTTGCTCAGTATCACCCTTTTGAGCTAGTAGAGACATGAGCCTTCTTGGGAATGATGTAACAAGTTTTTCACACCTGGATTTGGGGATCCTCTACCATTCTTTTTGTAGATCCTCTCCAGTTCCGTCAGATTGGAAGGTGAATGTTGGCGGACAGCCATTTTTAGGACTCTCCAGAGATGCTCAATTGGTCTTAGGTCAGGACCCTGGCTGGGCCAGTCAAGAATGGTAACAGAGTTGTTCTGAAGCCAGAGTTCCCACTTCACTGTCATTTTAGCTGGTTGCATTGGGTCAGTCTTGTTGGAAGGTGCAGAGCAGAGATGTTTTCTACCAGGATATCTCTGTACTTGGCCACATTCATCTTTCCTTCAATTTCAACCAGTTGTCCTGCCCTGCTGCTGAAAAACACCCCATAGTATGATTTTCCACCACCATGTTTCACTGTTGGGATTGTACTGGGCAGGTGATGAACAGTGCCTGGTTTTCTTCACACATACTGCTTAGAATTAATGCCAAAAAAGTTTAATCCTCATCTTATCAGACCAGCGATTCTTATTTCCCATAGTTTGTAAGTCCTTTATGTGTTTTTTGACACATATGCAGGATTTCATAGGTCTCTATGCAGGATTTCATAGGTCTTGAGAAGCTTCCATCGGGCCACTCAACAATAAAGCCCTGACTGGTGGAGGGCTGCAGTGATAATTGACTTTGTGGAACTTCCTTCCATCTCCCTACTGCATTTCTTTAGCTCAGCCACAGTGATCCTTTGATTTGTCTTTTTGACCTCTTTCACCAAGGCGCTCCTCCCACGCTGCTCAGTTTGGCTGGATGGCCAGGTTTAGGAAGTGTTCTGATTTTGTAACATTGGCCAGATGTGTGCCTTACCACAATTCAGTCTCTGAGCTCCTTGGGCAGTTCCTTCGTCCTCATGATTGCTCATTGCTCTGACATGCACTGTGAGGTCGTATATAGACAGGTGTGTGCCTTTCCTAATCAAGTCCAATCAGATCCAACCCTCTCAAGGAGAATGAGAAGAAATGGGCAGCGTGCGAGTGTCACAGCAAAGGGCCTGAATACTCATGACCACATGATATTTCAGTTTCTGTTTTTTAATAAATTTGCAAAAAAAATTCTACATTTCTGTATTTTTCTGTCAAGATGGGGTGCTTTTAGCAAATGGCTGCAATGAAAAAAGGGGGTCTGAATACATTCCGTAGCCACTGTAGAAGGAGTAGGAGCAAGAAAATCAGATCATAGCAGAACCCTATCAAATGAAATTAATGTAAGTTCCAGCATACAAAGAGGTATGGTTTTAAGAAGGCATATATACATTAAATATACAGCACACCACCAGCACAGCAAGAGCATTTACCTGTACTCGTTAGAATGCTACATTTAGTATGTAGAAATTAATTTTTTCACAAATACACAGGTTTTTGATGCCAAATTGATCAACTCTGTAGCTCTTATTTTACTATCGCTATTGTCTCTCATCTTAATTCTCTACTAGGGTCATGAGTGGGGGTCCACATGCCAATCAATTGGGCACTGAGCAGATATACCCAGGACAGGGCACCAATCCTACATTGGCCACTCACTCACTTCTATATGATATATAGAGGTAATTCAGATAGGAGCAATTTAAAGAAGCCAATTCACTTCAAATCTATGTTTTTGAAATCTGAGAGGAAATAGGGGAACCTGTAAGGAAAATCACATAGAAACTGACTCCAGAACAGTGCAATGTGTAACCTCGATAATATATTTTCTTATTTAAGTTCTACGTTATTTTAAACATTCTATACCAAAAATAATTAAGCCACAGAATGACAATTGTATTTGATGTAATCAGAAATACATAATACTAAGTTAAATATTATTACAACCAACTTTCCATGGGCGGCACAGTGACTTAGTGTTTAGCACATTCGCCTCTCAGCACTAGGGATTCCCGGTTCGAATCCCAATCTAGGTGGAGTTACAATGTTCTCCCTGTGCCCGTTTGGGTTTCCTCCCACACTTCAAAAAAACATGGATCAAGGTAAATTGAATTCTCCAAATTGCCCCATATAGAGTGTGTTTGTGACTGTGCAAGCGAGTGTGTGCCCAGCGATAGATTGGCTCCCTGTCCTGGGTGTATCTGCCCAGCGCCCGAAACTCTCTCCCCAGGATGGGCATGGGGAATCCCCTCCCCACCCACACACAACCCTAGTAGAGGATAAAGCGGAAGATAATGGATGGATGGACCAACTTTCCATACTTTAAAACTGCTCATCTCTTATGTGAATGGACAGCTGCCCACTAGAAGAAACATGATATGCCAAGTTGCCATCTGAAACAGTAGCAAGGAAAAAGAAAACCAGCATTTAATTAGGGCCCGAGTAACCTGACCCATGGCATCGGCACCAAAATGGACAAGAGACTTGGTATTACTGTCAAACAGTCTAAGGGTCAGAGGAAGAAGAATGATTTGGCAGGTCAGGTAAGCAACATTGTTCCTAAAACAGACTTTGGTCAGTTACACTGACTCATGCTGATATGAAGCTTGTATAGTAAAGCATGTGGGCAAAAGATTTGCTTCTTTTGCTTTAAAGCAATGTACAGCTGCTATGTTTAAACACAATCAAATTGCAGATTTGACAACAAAAAGATACAAAGTATTTTTTTATATAAAAAACTGTTTAAATCACCAAACATTTAAAAAACTTCTACATTACACAGACGTTTAGCTAAGAGTTTGAAAGCAAGTACAGAATATTACCTATATTTTTTTTAATATTCATTGGATTTACTACAAAACAAAGATGAGCAAATAACAGTGGGCATTGGTAAAAAACAACAACAACCCTAAATTCCACTTTAAATCAAACATATAAAGTAACACCAGCACCACTCATCTATCCAAAAGCGCACTACAGTTGGACAGTAATGCAACACCAAAGGGTTCTTCACACCATCCCAGAAGCAGGTTTCCAATAGACTCACTGAAATTTCAGTGAGAAGCTGTAACTTGGCTACTGCTTTTTCTTACCCATTTTTTCATAAATAGCCTGTTACTGTAATGTTACCGGCCAGTGATTGAGTTATGAATTGTTTTCTAAGTTGAAAAGACAAACCACTTTATTGAGACACACACATCAAACAGTGTTACTTTACTCAGCCCTCTATTTTGTTGAATTTTACACAAAAACATTAACATAACACATTGAGTGGTGATTTAGTAGCTATGGGCTTTCTGGATGTTGAGTGACATGGTTCAGCTCCTTCACTCTTTTTCGACATTTACAATTATTTATATAGCTATTTTAGCAATGCAACAACTATGGAAGCCAACTTCACTTGGATTCGGTAAGTCAGAATTCGGAGATTAAAAGTCTCTGTAGCTGAAATGGGCTTACATAAACAGGCTATTATATTAAACTAATAATTCATAAAGCACAATGCGGTCGGCAAAAGAGGCAGACATTCACACACATGATGCTAAACGACGTTCCAATGACAGAGTGAAAGGTGCCTAACAAGGAGCCGAACATGAGGCCATTTTCATTGCGTTGTTGGCAGGACGGCTCGCGTCTGCCAGATACTGATCCATTCACAGCAGCCGTTCATTCGAGATGACGTAAGCGCCTGTTCCCACCTGTATGCACACGATCCGTATTACTATTGGCTAATGGCCTCCAGCTGGTCCAATGAGCGCGGTACTACTCGACAATGTTGCTAAAATCAACCAACCCTAACGCAGGACGAACGAAACGGGTGCGTTCTGAAAAGAATGGCGGAGACAGCAGTTAAAGGAGCTTCCTGCGAAATAAGAACCCCACGTCTTTAACCCAGCGTTACCGGTGCACATAAGAATCAGATCGGCATCGGGATAACTTACTAAAGACAAACAGCTCATAACTTCCATACGATTGAGCGCCCAACAATCCAACACGAGTATTCCGATTTAAATGTCCTTTTTCTTGTCCCCCTTTCCCAGCTGCTAAACTCAGAATGCTAACTTCGCTAACGAACTCAGGTTCACCGTATAACGATGAAAGGATGCGGACAGAGACACCGTGTTAATGACACATATCAGGAGAAACGACAAGCTTACTCTGCTGCTGTACCTGGAGTTTCGGGTGTGTTTATCCCGCAGCTGTAACAGGGATTTTGGCAGACTAGCTCAGTCCAGCCTGCACATCCGGAAATAACGCACACGAACTATACCACGGATGGGGTTTGGCCTCAAAGAGTCGATTCTCTGATTCGATTCATTTGCGATTAGGTTACGAACCGAGAGTGTTTACAGCCAAACATCCATCCATCCATTATCTTCTGCTTTATCCTCTACTAGGGTCGGGGGGGGGGGGTGTTCCCCATGTCCATGTCCATGCCCATGCCCATGCCCATGCCCATGCCCATCCAGGGGAGAACGTTTCAGGCGCTGGGCAGATACACCCAGGACAGGACGCCAATCTATCGCTGGGCACACACACACACACTCTATATGGGGCAATTTGGAGAACTACTAGGGTCACAGGCGGTTCCTTATGAACATTTCAGGCATTGGTCAGATACACCCAGGACAGGGCACCAATCCATCGCTGGGCACACACTCACTCACACAGCCACACACACAAATGCACTCTATCTGTGGCAATTTAGAGTATTCAGTTTACCTTGAATCATCCATCCATCCATTATATTCTGCTTTATCCTCTACTAGGGTCGGGGGGTGTTCCCCATGCCCATGCCCATGCCCATCCAGGGGAGAACGTTTCAGGCGCTGGGCAGATACACCCAGGACAGAACGCCAATCTATCGCTGGGCACACACACACACACACACACTCTATATGGGGCAATTTGGAAAACTACTAGGGTCACAGGGGGTTCCTTATGAACATTTCAGGCGTTGGTCAGATACACCCAGGACAGGGCACCAATCCATCGCTAGGCACACACTCACTCACACAGCCACACACACAAACGCACTCTATCTGTGGCAATTTAGAGTATTCAGTTTACCTTGAATCATCCATCCATCCATTATCTTCTGCTTTATCCTCTACTAGGGTCGGGGGGTGTTCCCCATGTCCATGCCCATGTCCATCCAGGGGAGAACGTTTCAGGCGCTGGGCAGATACACCCAGGACAGGACGCCAATCTATCGCTGGGCACACACTCACTCACACTCTATATGGGGCGATTTGGAGAACTACTCGGGTCACAGGGGGGTTCCTTATGAACATTTCAGGCATTGGTCAGATACACCCAGGACAGGGCACCAATTCATCGCTGGGCACACACTCACTCACACAGCCACACACACAAACACACTCTATCTGTGGCAATTTAGAGTATTCAGTTTACCTTGAATCATCCATCTATCCATTATCTTCTGCTTTATCCTCTAGTAGGGTCGCGGTGGGGTTCCCCATGCCCATCCAGGGGAGAACGTTTCGGGCGCTGGGCAGATACACCCAGGACAGGACGCCAATCTATCGCTGGGCACACATTCATTCACACAAACACACTATCTGTGGCAATTTAGAGTATTCAGTTTACCTTGAATCATCCATCCATCCATTATCTTCTGCTTTATTCTCTAGTAGGGTCACTGTGGGGTTCCCAATGCCCATCCAGGGGAGAACATTTCTGGCGCTGGGCAGATACACCCAGGACAGGACGCCAATCTATCGCTGGGCACACACACACACACACACTCTATATGGGGCAATTTGGAGAACTACTAGGGTCACAGGGGGTTCCTTATGAACATTTCAGGCGTTGGTCAGATACACCCAGGACAGGGCGCCAATCTATCGCTGGGCACACACTCACTCACACAGCCACACTCTATCTGTGGCAATTTAGAGTTTTATTCTCTAGTAGGGTCACTGTGGGGTTCCCCATGTCCATCCAGGCGAGAACGTTTCGGGTGCTGGGCAGATCTATCACCAATCTATCCCTGGGTACACACTCACTCACTTACACAGACACACTCTATATGGGGCAATTTGGAGAACTCAATTGACTTGATCCATGTTTTTGGACTGTGGGAGGAAACCGGAGAACCCAGAGGAAATCCACACTGACACAGGGAGAACATGGAAACTCTACCCAGATGGGGATTCGAACCGGGAATCCCTCGTGCTGAGAGGCGAACGTGCTAACCACTAAGCCATACAGGCGAACAGCTTACTTTAACAAAGCACCGATCTTTACACCTTACATTAGATTTGTATAACAAACACCGCAAATGCGTAATTCTGTAGGCTCAGGGGAATTTAGCAAACTCGTGCACATCATAAAGCTCAGTCCGCTGTTTATTGTTTTAAATAAAAAAATCTAATATCGATTTAAATCGCCGAATAGCAAACATTTTCAATTTCCCCTGAGAGTTGATTCAGTATTGAATCGACTCCAATGTTGCAAGAATCAGACGGACTGCAATTTAAACGTGGCAGACACACGGCGGCGCATGCGCCACGTGGCCTTTCACTGACAGACATGCGAGTGGTCCTTGTTGTTGGGAGTCATTTGTCTTTTGGAAATCACATTTAAATGAGCAAATAATTATAATTGACTTTTTATGTATTATAGGCACACTAACGAAAACCCTACTCCCAGTTTTAAAAGAATACCGAAGTTAATTAAAAAACATTGCATGTTATCAAAAGACGGTAATCCTAGTGGCTCCATCTGCTGGATGCTGAGATTGAAATGCATTTGTTTTGAAGTCGATCAGTGTATGAAACGCGATCTAGCTTTAAAACGACATGACTCACGGTGCAGCAGTTTCCAAAAATGGTTATTTTATTTTTAAAGCATTAAAGACGTGAGGTAAAAATGCATAATAAATTAACTATACAAAACAAAGTCCTTAATTCCTAGACAGACATAGACATACACTTGTCCACAATAAATAAGCAACAATTTGAAAAATGAATGTGAAACGGACTTGTGTGTACATTATTTCCACATTTTAAAAACATCAACACAGTTATTCCCGTTGTTAAGCAAACAAAAGACATTTCTTAAAAATAACTGCTCTGCACAGTCAGCAATGAATTATATAAAGTCTATACATTTCATATTTGTTTTGTTGTTATGTCATTAAAACATGCATATGAGAATCATTATTATCTTTTTTTTAAATTAACCTTTATTTATCCAGGAAAACCCTTTTTCAAGGGAGACCTGGCCAAGATAGTACAATGTTTTCAGTTCCAGAAATTAAAACTAACAATTAAATGCATGGCCTGCATTCAGTTTTGTTGGTCTAGTTTATTTTTTTTTCTTTTCTTGTGTTGAGTCAAACCAGGCATCCAACAGCTTCTTACTGTAGTATATTTGCCCTGCGTGAACCTGAATAGCAATCACCATCAGAAGGTACATCACTGACACAGCTGAGAAGCCAAAGATGAAGCGATAAGCCTTGCCATGCCGATAGAGTTGCTGGGCCACCGGGAACATTTCCATTGCACCAAAAATCAGAGGAGCTATAGAAAACAGGCCAGCACTGATCATGGAGATTACCAAGTAGCTGATATTGTTCTTGGGCATAGCCAAAGCGGAGAGTAGTGATGGCAACAGGCTAAGGAGGTACGGGTACTCCCACTGATAGGGCATTGCCACTATGTCATGTGAAAGCAGCTTGAGGTGGGCAACTGTCACCTGGGAAGCTATAAGCACCCATATTATGACATGCACGATGGTCAACTTCTTAATTTCCGACTTTAATGAAGCACTGAAACACAAAGAGATCAGTGATAGACACAATGACCTGCAATAAATAAATTAACTCTTCATCAAAGTAGTAAAGTAGTTAAATACAGCATGTATTTAACTTAACTACTAAAACCAATTTCCTTAAGTTATAGCTAACAACTTAAGATGTAACAATAATAACACATTATTTATAAAAACTAAGACAATTATTTATTTTTATAATTATTTAAATGTTTTATCTCATAATTATAAATCTCATCTTATTATCTTCCACTTAATCCTATACTACGGACTAGGGTCGAGGGAAGGACGTTTTGGGCGCTGGGCAGATACACCAAGGACACAGCATTAATCCATCGCTTCATACACATACAAAGACACACACACACACACACACACACACACACACACACACACACACACACACACACAATACGGACAATTTAGAGCAGCCAATTCAATTTGGACTGTGGGGAAAACCGGAGAACCTGTAGAAAACCCATGCAGACACAGAGAAAACATGGAAAGTTCAACCAGATCAGGATTTAAAACTGGATCCACATTGCTGAGAGGTGAACCTGCTAACTAATAAGTTACCCTGCTGCCCAAAATCATAAATCAATCTTATTTTTAATTCTACACATCTACAGTATATTGCCACAATATTTTTGACTAAACATTACGATGTTAAGATCTGCTCAGTTATCTGCTCAGTTATTTAATTCATCATTAAATTGGCTAATTTAAATCTCATGCCATAGACACACATCTTTCCTATGATGTATGAATATTACATTAACAGGAGGAGGTCAGCTTCGTGTGAAGAAAGTACATAGACAACTATTGACAAACAGCAGTTTTGGTATTTTTGATAGAACCATCAGGACCAAAATAAATCCATCCATCTATCCCTTATCTTCCACTTTATCGTCTCGGGCGCTGGGCAGATAGACCCAGGACAGGGCGCCAATCCATCACTGGGCACACACAGATGCTATATGGGGCAATTTGGAGAATTCAATTGACTTGATCCATGTTTTTGGACTGTGGGAGGAAACCGGAGAACCCGGAGGAAACCCATGGGGAGAACATGGAAACTCCACCCAGATTGGGATTCGAACCGGGAATCTCTAACGCTGAGAGGCGAACATGCTAACCACTAAGGCGTCGTGCCGCCCCCAAAATAAATCAAATAGATCAAATATATTTTCTTATTGTTTATATTACATGAGCTTAGGTGGTACTGATAATATTCCAATTAATCCTCTACATGGTTCATTGGCAGTTCAAGAGGCCATGCCTCTTACACGTTTCATTATTTCAGCTGAGGTAAACATTTTTCCTGCTGTGTCCAGCAATAGTAATTCAGCATTGATAGATTTCAGTAGCCTTGGTAACGCCATCACCAAACCCATTTTCTAATGATGCAATGAAAAACGTGTACAAAACTGATTAAGATGGATTTGATTGTAATTTTTATCTCCCCTGTTTTGTTTACTGTCATAAAACCACATATAATAAAACAGTATTTTAAAGTAATTTAAAGATACAGTGTAAATCCATATTTATTTTCTAGGCACTAAGTGATTTATTATTTTCCCCTTATTTCAGCTGTGATAGATTATGCTATGACAATGGATTTTTATGTTAACCTATTAAAACATTTTCTGTCATATATGTTTTTTTTTTTCAAATTATAAAAGCCAGATGAACATCTAAGTGAAATGATATAATGATTTAATGTGATTACATAAAGTGTAACATTCAAAGTTAACTGTTATTATGAAATTTACCTCATCTGATAGTGGGAAGCCACTTTCTCTCTGTGCTTGAAATCACTTCCATTTGTCCCAGCAGCTCTTGGGCCTCCACGTGAAGTCATGACTAACACCTTTGTAATACAGAACATTTTTCAAATATATTACATTATGGCACAGACACCATTATCCAGAATGGTTTACAATGAAAAAGGTGATGCATTTTGAGTAATTAATAATGATTAAAAGTGGCAGCTTGGCAGCATTCAGGTTAGCCTACAGGTTAACCGTCCATTATTGTGAGCATTTAAAAAAAAAAGACTATATCTAGAGTTTAAACAATGCAGTCTGTCGACTAAGTAAATATTTGTCAAAACATTCTAATAGTGCAAACTGATCTGCAGAACAGAAAAACAAAAAATATCGTTCCAGAGTGAAAACTGTTCAATGGAATAATACTCAAAGCATGCAATGAAGTGGGGGAAGGTCGAACTGCTTTTAATGGCTCTGAGTACGTTTAGGTATACCATGGCCCAGGGGGAATTTACATTGTCCTGGGCGGGGACCCAGGGCTTGGCATTATGACTCTTAGGATATATAATGATATATAATGATATATAATTTGAAGTGCACTGCACTTATTCAGATGAGGAGTGGGTTTGAGCTTAGAGATAAGAAACGTAATTTCCTAATAATGGTCTGATAACGAGTTGGTTGTAATGACACACAAGGCAGGTTTTTTCTAAGGTAAATCGCACTCCAAGGACATGGCAAGATCATAAAACACTTTATTTAGGCCTTCGTTTGGTGGAACTAAATAAACGCTCTCTATGATCCCTTGCTTATGCAGCTGACGATGCCACTGTGACACAGCAGCTGAACAGCCAAGACATGGGCTATTCAGTTAACAAACAATAACGAATAACTTGTAAAATGTTCTTACCGTAAGACTGGAACGATGCTGAATCAATTGGTTTTATTCTACAGATTTCGCAACTGAAACAGACGACATACACAATAGCCGACTGGTGACAGAACGCGCAATAATCTGCGCATGCGCAGTGGAAAAGGCATCTTCCGCACGTTTTCTTTCCGCCTGGACAAAACGTCCCATGAGCAGGATCAGCATCAGCATCTGGAACGAATGTTAGCGGTTTGTATTAGAAATTAAACAGATCACATACCGTCACTTGATCTGCAGACTAATTCATTCAACACACACAAACTTAATTATCCATTCATTCGTTCGTTCATCCATTATCTCCCCTACTAGGGTCGCAGGGGGGTTCCTTATGAACATTTCAGGCATCGGTCAGATACACCCAGTACAGGGCGCCAATCTATCGCTGGGTACACCTTGAATCATCCATCCATCCATTATCTTCTGCTTTATCCTATATTAGGGTCACGTTGGGGTTCCCCATACCCATCCAGGGAAGAACTTTTTGGGTGCTGGGCAGATACATCCAGAACAGGGCGCCAATCCATCGCTGGGCACACACTCACTCACTCACACAAACACACTCTAAATTCGGCATTTTGGAGAATTTGGATATCCATGTTTTTGGACTGTGGGAGGAAGCCAGAGAACCCGGAGGAAACCCACACGGACACGAGGAGAACAGGGAAACGCTGAGAGGTGACAGTGCTAACCACTAAGCCACCAAACCGTAACATTTAATAGTTTTTTTACTTAGGTCAGATTAACTGCTTTCAAAAATACATTAGAAATACATGACATGTTTTGAAAAGATTGATTCACCTTATTAGACTTAAAGGATGAAATGAGGGTGTTAAATGTGTAATAATAATAAAAATAATAGTCATAAAATAATAATTAAAAAATATCCATTGTTTTACGCTTAATCCTATTCTTGGGTTCTGAGTGTGACATGCATTTGTATTTAGCCCTGTATGCTCTGATACCTAAAATCCAGTCATTTCCTGTAGAAGTAACTTAATTAGTTAGTACAGTCCACTAGTGTGCATATTATTCTTAGTATAACTACAGCTGTTCTGTGAAGGCCTCAGAAGTCTTTTAGAGATCATGAGTGATCAAACAGCATCATGAAATCCAAAAAGCACATAAACAAGATGTAAAGAAGTGTAAAGCAGGGCTAGGTTATAAAAAAATATCCAAAGCTTTTACAGAACACTGTTCAATCCATCATAAGGAAGGACTATGGCACCACCACTAACCTACCAAGACATGGCTAATCCAGCCCCCAGCTAAACCAACATTCCAGACCAGAAGAGTACTCATTACAGAAGCAGCCAAAAGGCCCATGGTAACTTTTGAGGTGCTACAAAGATCCATATCTATATCATATATGTAGGGAAACATGATTAAAATATCTCTGCTCAGATGAGACCAAAGAGTGAAAGTGTTCTCTTAATTTTCTTTTGGGAAATCTCTCTATCTATCCATCCATCCGTCCGTCCGTCCGTCCATCTGTCCGTCTGTCCGTCTGCCCATCCATCCATTGTACATAATTCTCGATAGATGAAATCTAACCTCCAGTTTTTTTGTTGTTAATCCACAAAATATGTACTGTATATGAGCTTAAAATCATTTTTACTACTTTGCAGCAACACTAAACAGCTACTAAATAAAAGAAAATGACAGAAATTGTGCTAAATTTAAAATGTTTTTCATTGTGGTCGTAGTCTAAGCTTGAAAATTATCTGACCAAACTATAGGTAAAATATAAGTACATGTTTCTACCTGCATATGTGTTATTAATATCAGCTGCACTATTTTACTACAAAATGGCTAAGAGGAAGTAGCATTTTGTGAAGTGAGCAGTAGGAACATCTTGGGTTCCATCATTATGGGAGACAATTAGAGTCTTTTCTGGGTGGAGTTTGTACAAGCGTATATTCTCCTTGAATCTGTGTTTTTTGGAGGAGCAGTTTTCCTAAACAGTTCAAAGACATGTAAGTTAGGTAATTTGGAGTTACTAAGTTATCCCAGTGTAATTAATGCTTATATAAATGTTTTGTCCACCCTGTGGTTACAATATGTCAAAGCATTGTTCTTGTCTTTCCTTGTCTCGATTAGAACTTAACAACGTCAAGCACAATCTGTGGAATAGGATAAGATGCGACTAAATAAATGAAGTATTTGAATAAAACAAAAACATAATTATAGGTGTAATTTCTTTATTTCTTAAAAAACATAATGTTAACATATAAATTTCTCAGACTTGGCTTCTTGCTGGATTACACAATTTGAGTAATTTATGTAAAAGGGACAAGGAAAATGTAAAGCATTTGAAAATGTAATTACCCTTTCAAATTTTCCCATTACAATCAGTGATCAGTAGTTAGCATAGCAACTGAAGAATGGAGTTGAAGACATTGGTTTCTGAAAAAAAATGGTTAAAAATAATTGTAATGTTTGGATTATTGAATGTATGCTGAAATATTTTGGGTGTATTAATATAGAGTAATGTTTAAGATCTAAAGCGCACACATGCTTAAACATATCTATACTTTGTTTCAGTGGTTTTTAAATAAGTGGGTTGTATAGGAGCCTTTTTTGCCAAAATTAGTCAAATTAATTTAACACACAGACACACAGATACACTTACACACACACATACACACACACACACGCACACACGCACACAAACAGACACACACATACATTACTTTCTCATTTACTTTAGTGTTCACTTACTAATTGTATGAAAATTGTATGAATGTGCAAAAAGAGTTTGTATAACATTGTATGAAAACACTGTTTAGCTATGCCTTAGCTTGTCAAGCTATATTATGTATACATTTTAGTTAAATTTTAAATATAAGTAGAAACAATTAACTAAAAAATGATTTTTTTTCTTTGTTTCCTTAGGGCAGCTGCCATTTTGTTCAATCTATATATGGCACAGTGTCATAAAATTCTAAGCACACTATAGTTTCAATTCATTCAATAATACACAATACACAATACACAAACATACACAATTATGAGCACCATATTATTTCACATAATTCTAGAGATCTTCAAATGTAAAACCTTATGAAAAAAATGCATATGATTGTTTATAGTCTTTGTGCATAGGTAGCGTAGTGTTATAATATACACAATACTTACACATACATATGCATGGCTATGATTGGCGCGATTTCACCAGGAAATATTTTTAAGGTACTCTCCTGTAAATCTTTTCTGCTAGTAAGCTTTAAATCAAGATTTCAATTTTATTTCTCCATTTTTTCCTTTCAGTCTGCATTATAATTCCCCTGTCAATTTATACATTTTTGTATTCTACATTGGGTAGAGTAAGAAGCCAGAGAAAGAAGCATGGATGTATTGTCCGGCATATAATCCAGCTGCTTGGTCAGATGGGAGCTGGATGTGAACGGTGTCTCCTACTTGTAATGGAACCACAGCGCTGCCAGATGCCTGATCCAGAGCACCTTTCTTATACTCATCAAATGTATACATTACAGGCTCTCCATTACGATACAGTCCAACCCACACATCAGAACCTTTGCAATGTATATGATAAGAAAAGTAGTAGATTCCTGCAAGATCACATGTAAATAAACCTGTCTGTGGGTTGTAATTTTGTCGTCCATTATAAAGTAGTTTGTCAAACACCACTGGTGTTCCAACAGGAGGGAATGGTGTAGTCAACTGAGCAGTAAATGCAGGCATTTCTAAACCACTGATACCCATTACTTCAGCTTCATTACCATACTTTCCTTTCTTGTACACACCAGCCTTTACTCCATCAAGTGCTGGCCCCATTTCTGGCAGGACACCCATCAAGTCAGGATTCAAAGCTGTCGGACCTGGAGGACCTGGAGGACCAGGAGGACCTGGAGGACCTGCCTGGCCTGGGGGACCACTTGGACCAGATGAGCCAGTAGGACCAATAGGCCCTGGAACTCCAGGTCTTCCCTCTCCTGGAGGACCAGCCAATCCAGGTTCACCAATTTCTCCTTTTGGTCCAGGGGGTCCAGTTGGTCCAATTGGTCCTTCTAATCCTGTAATTCCTGGAATACCTTTTGGACCCTGCGGTCCTGCAGGTCCAGTCTCACCCCCTTCTCCTTTAGGACCAGACAAGCCAGGGGGTCCAGGGAGTCCAGGTATCCCCCTACTTCCTTCTTCTCCTTTGGGACCTATGGGTCCTGGTGGACCTTGTGTTCCAGGCTCACCATCCTCTCCTGGTTGACCTAGTTGCCCAGGAAGTCCTGGAGGCCCACAGTCTCCTACAGGTCCTTGATCCCCCTTTGCCCCAGCCTCCCCTCCCTCCCCTTTGGGACCAGGAGCACCAATGGCACCAGGAGGTCCCACTGGTCCAAGAGGACCAGGAGGACCACTGGGTCCTGAGGGTCCAGTTATACCAGGTGGACCCCCATATCCTATGTCTCCTTTTGGTCCAGAAACTCCAGGTGACCCCCCCACTCCTTTTTCACCCTTTGGACCAGGATATCCTGGTTTGCCAAATCCAGGTAATCCAGGCTTCCCAGGCAATCCTGGTGGCCCAGGGAGTCCTTTATGTCCAGGGATACCTGGTTGCCCTGGGGATCCAATCTCTCCTGGTTTCCCAATCCCAGGCAGACCTTGTGTTCCTTTTTGTCCCTCTAAACCAGGTGTTCCTTTTGGACCTTGTGGACCTGGTTGTCCTGGTTTACCTGGTTCACCTATGCGACCTGGCATACCGGGCAAGCCAGGCTTTCCTATACCTGGGAATCCTTTATGCCCAGGAAGTCCTGGTAGTCCAGCTGGGCCTTTTGGTCCTTGTGGACCAGGTAATCCTATTCCCCTTTCCCCCTTTGGCCCAGGCAATCCTGGAAGACCAGGTAGACCTTTGTGTCCTGGTTCTCCTTTGGGTCCTGGCAACCCTGGTAGTCCCTGCCCACCTTGTTTTCCAATACCTGGAAAACCCATAGGCCCTGGGGGACCTGGTGGTCCTTCCTTTCCTGGTTTTCCCTCTCCTCCACTTGGTCCTTTGTCACCTTGTTGCCCTGGTGGTCCCATTTCACCAGGCCTCCCTGGCATGCCTGGATTTCCAGGTTTTCCAAGTCCAGGTAACCCTGGAGGGCCAGAGGGTCCTGGATTCCCTGGTGCACCAGGTACACCAATTCCCTGAGGGCCAGGTGGTCCTTGTGGTCCTGGAGGACCCTGAGCTCCTACTTCACCTGGAATCCCCTGCTCACCTCTAGGGATGGTCTCACCTTTATGCATGAAAGAAGAAAAAAATTAGTTTACAGTTAATAGAGGCAAATTTGTTTAATAACAATTTGCCATTACGCACCTTTTTTGTCCTTTCCTTTGTTCATATATATTGGCAATTGTGGCATCTCTTTCCTGTATTGTGGATACTGCATATGGGGCATCTCTTTTCCATTACCCATATGAGTGATTTGTGGTATAGGCTGATGTTGTTGATGATGTGCTTTGTGCCCATAATATGCACCTCCAAAAGCAGTTGGCAATAGTACTGTTAGTTCAAAAAGGACCATAACAGCAGCTGGTGCCATGGCCTAATTAAAATAAATAAATAAATGAATGAATATACAGCGTCTATAATGCATAAGGAATTTTTAAGCCATTTAGTTACTAACACATAAATTAAGGAAAAAAAAAACATATACAAAAATTATTCACACAGATTTAACACTAGATATGCATTAAATATGCTTACACTTTAACACTAAAGTTTTGTGAATGAAAAAAAAATTATATAATTTTAGTGATTTCATTATAACAAAAAAATCATATTTAGAATTAGAATAATAAAACTGTATTGCACCAGAAATAGTTCTATTATTATTTGTACCTTGTGAAGACTTAAGTATGTCACATGTTATGATGTTTAACATAATAATTTTTATCTGTCATACAGTATAAACATGTCTACTTATGAAAATAATGTTGACAGACATAACAATACAAAAACACATTCCTAGTTAGGAGAATTGACCAATTGACCAATCTGTCTTTGGGCCATGAAACGGCGAGAACAGGGAAAGTCCACCCATACTGAGATTTGAACCTGGATCCCTAGTGCTGAGAGGTGGACATAATAACCATAAAGCCACTGTGCCGCTCATATTTACTGCATCATTTAATATACATGTTTCAGTTATGGAGAACTTCAAAATATAAAGTTTTGTTTATAGAAGAATACTGATTGTTTGTTTTGTTATATATAAATTATATATTTATATATAATGTGGTAATGTTTTTTAACATTTGGTTTCAGAGGTGAAGTCCTAATTGTTTGAATGTGTTTCTTGAGTGGATGAAACGTTTTTGTAAGGAGCCCCTGTACTAAAAACCTGAAGGGACATAAGTAAAAAAAAAACTTGTTATGAATAAAAAACAAATTTTATTTTTTGTACATAATTATTTGTTTTTAATGCAACATTAATATTGTCAAACATTTTAAAATAGTTTCTAAGATGTATTCATCCATCCATCCATCCATCCATTATCTTCCGCTTTATCCTATTTTAGGGTCGCGGGGGGGTTCCCCATTCCCATCCAGGGGAGAACGTTTCAGGCGCTGGACAGATACACCCAGGACAGGGCACCAATCTATCGCGGGGCACACACTCACTCACACAGACACACACACATACTGTACACACTCTATATGGGGGAATTTGGAAAACCTCAATTAACTAGATCCATGTTTTTGGACTGTGGGAGGAAACCGGAGAACCCGGAGGAAACCCATGCAGACACAGGGAGAAGATTGAAACTCCACCAAGATGGGGATTCGAACCGGGAATCCCTATCGCTGCCCAAGATGTATTCAATAAAACATAAAAGAAATATTAATTTCTTTAGGTCATGTTCACATGCGGGCGACACAGCGGTTTAGTGTTTAGCACATTCGCCTCTTAGCATTGGGGATCCAGGTTCGAATCCTGAACTGAGTGGAGCTTGATAAACATGGATTCAAGGTAAATTGGATGCTTTAAAATTGCCCTGTACCCTGTGCGTGTGTGTGTGTGTGTGTGTGTGTGTGAGTGAGTGTGCCAAGTGATAGATTAGCGCCTTTGTCCTAAAGCACTAATAAGGATTGCATGTGACAAAAACTAAAAGGGGTGGCACCTACCAACTTGGTCATTTAACAGCTGTGCCGACTGTAATGAGACACTAGATGGTGCCCCTGTCCACCCTTTCCACTCCCAACACCACCAGCAGGACTGTTGCTTAACCAAAAAAGCAGCAGGGAGCATGTGCGCCTTATGTCCCTCTGGGTTCACTTCACCGCAAGCAAATTTAGTGGCCTACTACATGTTGCTTGCTCTTTTATTTTCAGTGGGAAGTATTGTGGCTTACCACGCTTTGCTTCCATAAAACAAACAGGTGGTGACACTGCATGTTGGTCCAGCCGTATAAGCACAACGGGCTGCACAGTCAGAGGTTGAATATACTCTAGAATTGTAGCACCATCCCAGACAAAAACAAAAATCAAACAGGAAGCCTCCAAGAAGGGGCAAGCTGAATCTAAACCTGTTTGTCTATGTCTTGTTTTATAAAAGCTTTCTAACAATTCTTCATATGCTTATTTACAAGAATTATTAATTAGAATTTATGCTTATTACTGCTAGAAAAGAAAAGATACAAATATGCATTTAAACATGCATATAAATGTAATTATGGTAATTAAAGCAGTTTCAGAAAAGAGACCTCTTATGCCAGTTTGTATCAGCTTTATTAAAGAGCTTTTAAAATGCCGAGCAACCAAGCTGCGTAAGTTTTTTTCAGCCGTTAATGTATCCCAATTATCATTTGGATTTGGAGTCTCTTATTTAGTGTTTTCTTGAACTCAAATGCATTTATATTATGGTTAACTAAATAATTTTGATCAGACTGGTATGTTGTAAGTTTACTGAAGACTTTAAATTGTCCAAATGTCTAACAATGACCTTTACTCTTTTCTCAGAAAGCTGCTGATTTTGACACAAACATGTCATACCAAGTGCTGGACTTTGGTTCTTTAAGCTAAATCATAGCTATAGTCATATAGTGCATATAAAGTGCATCAACAGTATATTTGAAGTGAAACAGGTAAAGTAGACAATGAACATGAAACAAGAAGGTGTGCCTAATGTCATTCTAGTGAATGTATATAGGTTTGTGCGTATGTTTTAGGTTCTTTTTTTTGTTTTTGACAACTCCTTGTCAATTGTCAAATTGTTTTATTGCAGAGCTCACTTTTTATTGCTAAAAGCCATTATAAATGTCAAATAAAAGATAAAAACCAATTAATAGTTTAACTGGTATTTTGATCATTAAAGTTTTAAAGATACATCCACCAATGGTTTCATGAGAGTTTAAGGACAGCTATGTTTAAAAATGTTTTTGTGAAGGAGTGCAAAGTATTTATAATATAAAGTTTATAGTATCATGAAAAGATTCAGGGAGATTGGGGAAATCCTAGTACTTAAAAGACCAAAGGCGGTATCCGCTGCTGAATGTGTCATTATATGGCATAGTGGCTGGTTCTGGAGAACCACAGACTCACACAATGCATAATGATTTATTTAAAATAATTAAAATGAATACAAAACATAAATGCCATGGGGCATGTGCAATTACTAGTATCACAACAAAAATACTTGAGAAGACACAACCCCTACAGCTCAAACCATAGCTCATGATGCATGTTTTGTGTGATGCTAACATATCTTAGCATGTAAATCTACTGTAATGATGTCCCATCAATGTGATGACATTGTTATCTCTGTAGGAGCTAGGTTTAAAAGGGAAGCCCTCAGGCATCTACAAACAGCCAGCACTGTTTTAGTGTATGTCTTTTTTGTTTTATTATTTGTTCAGGTCTGTATTCTATTAAAAATATATGGCATAGCTTGAAGAGAATCAGTGACCATGGACTATTAAAAGACTAAACTCTTGTATGCAGCAAAAATGGAAATAATTTTCCACAAAATGAAACAATTAACATATTTTATTCTCAAACAATTACAATTACTACAATTATAACAATAATTATTATTTTAATGTCCCTGTTAGTGTCCTTTTTTGAAGTGAATGACCAATTTACAGATTTCAGTCTAATCTTTCTGGAAGGGGGTTTGTATGAACCCTTCTTACAAGTTTAATCTTTGAAGTTTCCAAACTAGTATTTAGAAAACAAAAATGTGTTTTACTTTAGCGTAGCAAGCCAAAATATAATTCTAAGACAAAAGTAATAAAAGCTGAAACATGTCACCTACTGTATATTTACATTACCATAACCATTCAATTCCAAGTTTGTGACTTAATGTGACACACATCTGAGTTGTGTGTCACATTTTGGGTGTGTTTATATTTGTAATGTTATCTATATATCTATATCAATATCAAGACTTTGCAATCTTTGTGGCAAGAGCAAAATATTTCTAGCAACAGATATAACATGGCACTAATAAGTACTGTAATAATGGCCTGATGCTTTCATAGTGCAGATAAGCAAATCCAATTTGACTGGAAATTGTGACTTTGTAAAGTGAATGTCTATATAAAATACAAAATAAAAAGTGACAGAGCCAAGCAATTAAAAAAAAGTTACACATATTTTTAACTTAACTTAATTTTGTTGTTTTTGGGCACATTTATCCAAAACACCTTATTATTGAGGAAACAATATAAGTCAAAAGCAAAGTTAAAAAGCTAAACTGCTGTATCCTATGTTTTGCTAATCTGTTTTTTTTTAATTAGTTTCAAATAATAGAAAAAAAATGATACTCAGGCTAATCAAATGATGTATTAATGTTAAAATTAAGACCTCAGGGGGCAAATAGAATAGGTTAAGTAAGCACGTGTTCACATGTGCACAGTAAGCTCACTGGGAAACAGCTGTCCAAAATAACCCAAATATTTACACGGTCATGATTGTTTCTTCTTTTCCTGGTTTGAGAATGACTGGCCAGTGTCTTAAATGCCACTTCATTCACTTTTTTGGAGTACTCAGATCAATATAATAACAAGATGCATTGATAGTCCGCCACCGCATTTGCTTATATCTCTTTTTGCAAATTTTATCCAATTTGGATACTCTTACAAGCAAAGCAATCAGCTTTTGGTGTTGTTTTTTTGTATGCATTTTTGTTAAATCCTGAACTAAAATTCTAAATGATTAAAATGTTAATGTCAGTAAATGAAAAAAACATAGTCCATTATATTGTACAAAGTGAACATAGAAAGCTCTGAACAAAAACAATCAAAACAAAACAATCTAAACAAAATTCAAAGCTAAAAGATGCTACCAAATGCTTTTTTGAGTATAAGCAGTAAATACACATTTTCTGATTATATAATGATACTACAGATTTGTTCATTAGTCTAATTTCACCACTACTTTTAAATCAGAGGTTACATTATAAAGATGTTAAATACAAATCAGAAACTGAGCTTATGAATAAGAGAATTTAGACTGTCTCAGTGCACTGCTGTGTAGGAATCACTAGGTGATTACTAAATAGGTTATAAATATCAAGTGAGTTTTTTGTATATATGTTTATGTAATTTATATTACAAATTATATTCTCCTGGGCTAGATGATTATTTTAAATTGCAATATATTATTATTATTCTTTCATTGTATGCTTCTTGTTGAAATTTTGCCTATATAACTTTTAAGCAGTCTGTTTTGTGTATAAACTATATTAAATAGTTATGAAAAACTTGCTGACTTCAATGAAGTAATTAGAAAAAAATCATTGTTTTGTATTAGTTTTGGCTCTGGACTATGAAAAATAAAGAGGCCTTCTTAATAAGATTAGTCAATTAACCTTCTTCAGTAAAAATCAAGATTAAAAATGACATTAAATGGGGCTGTTTCAATTCACAAGATTAAAGAATATTCCTAATATCTGTGTCTTCTTTATATAGACAAAAAGTGCTGAAAAGGACTGAAAGGCCTGTACAGTAGCTGCAACAGAGTGTGCATTCTGTCTGTTCATCTGCTTACTCAGACAGGGTTATTTTCACAGCACAATGATAATAAGAGTGTGAATTCGGTAGAGACCTGCTAGGCTGTGTCTATGGATGTGTTTGTGTGTGCTCTATCTGTGTCTATCTGCTGGACCCCAGATGTCCGTTGTATGCTTAGTTTCTTGTAACCTACAATAGTAAATGGCTGTATGCATGTTTACACTGTGAGTGCAAAAATCCCATATGTTTATTATACTTATTATTCAATTATTTGATTCTTTCAGGAGTACAGCATTTTTTATTTACTTAATGAACTAAAACAGTTTAAGTTTTTATATTAAATATTCAGTCACAAAAAATATGTAAAGTATTTTCATTATTACTATCAATGTAAGTAAGAACTTTAGGCCAGTAAAGGAATTATCCTTCTAAAGTTTATGGTGAACTTTATCTTCTACAGTCTTTTACAAGCAGCTATGCTTAAAATTGTAAATTTCAGCTAAATGGGTTAGCCTAGAATTAACTACCCATAGGCATTCCATTTTTTAGACTACAGTTTAACTGGCTATCCACCCTTTCATGCAGAAACCAACAATGTGTGGTTAACTGTTTAAAGTATCAGTTACTTCAGTTTATACCCAGTTTTTTTTTAACACACTTCAATTTGTCTTTAAATATAATTGAGACTATATACTCAATTTAACCATTAAAAACAACACACTTGTATCAAATAAATAATACATTTGCATCCTATTAATGTTCATTCTTTTAAATACATATTTAAAGAACTGGTACATGTAAAGTAGCCAGACTAATATGGATTAGGATAAGGGAGTCAAACAGCTGCCCCTACGGGGCTATAATGTGCTGTTAAAGTGTCTCAGTTTTTCATTTTTTTGTCCCAACGTATCTCTTTGGTTTAATAAAAAAAAGATTCTACAGTTTCATTAAAATAATTTTTAAATGACAACTCTGGACTTTAAACTTGTGGTACTATGATAAGACAAAATACGTGTTAAAATAAAAATAATATTGCAGTATTCTTATTTGGCAATAAGTTCTATCAATGCAGTGAATGTTTTTTTTTTTATTTATTTATTTTTTAAAAGCCCTAGTACTATGAATCACATTTCTATTAGAATGACCAATTTCTTAATGCTGTTCACAAGCTTCAAGCTAGTAGTCTCATATTATTTTATATTATTATTTTATTTATATCTTTCAGTAGATGAAATTTTTTTAGCCAGTCAGGTTGTTCATCGTTTGAATTTGAAGGGTAAATGATAATAATTACACAATTCAATAAAAGTTATGACTTATTCATGGCTTATTGCACAGAACCATTGTTTTCCTTCTCTTAATCTTTCTGTTTTAGAATGCAAAATAAAGCTGAATGAAGCATACCTTTTTGATTTTGATCATCCAGGGGACAATCTCGGGGATCTACGTGGTCCAACACTCTCTCAGGCTCGCCCTCACCAACTGACTGACTTAACAAGTAACACTTAACAATCACTCACCTTATATCTTCAGCATTGGCAGGAGGGAGGAGAAAAGTAAGAGTGGTGTTGGGGAGAAGGTGGAGGAAAGATGGTCAGAATACAGTCTTCACAGGCCTAAAGTTTAAAAACTGAGGCTTACTCTCTTATCTTTATGACAAAAAGATATTGTACTTATTGACTATAATAAGTTGAATTTTTAATTAAGAGTACAGTTTTGTTGCTTGTTGAAAATTACTAAACTGTATTTAATTAACCACTAAGATGTTGGCTCACAGTTTATTTGGATAATTAGGTTTTTAGATTTGTAATGATCATGAATTTGAATCATACCTTACTTAAAGTATTAAAATAAGATTTAACAAAGGTTTTATTAAGTAGTGTTTTTTCCACGTTACCCTAAATCAGTGTCAGCAAATATTTTTAAAATTTGACACACTAATTTTCAGGTGGAAAAAACCTAAATGGTGGTTTGATTAAAAACATTTTTTGATTAAAAAAAACATGTGACATGGATTACAAGGCACCAGTTGAAAAATAATTTGTCTCTATCCGAAGCAACGGGGAATGATTTTAGAATAGGGAAATGCCTGTATTAGCGTAATGCCTTAAATTTGTGAAAGTTAACTAAGGTGGAGTTGTGGAACAACATTCATGAGTGTTTTCTTCTAAGATTTGCTGGATAAAAGGAAAATGTTCATTCACAAATGCCAGTGATCTGTGAAAAGCCAGGCGATGTAGTGCTGGAAATGGTGGACAGTCTTCGGAAATAATGTGTCTTTCTATTTTTCGAAGTAGGATTTTCCACTACCATTATGCTCTCTAGACTCCAGTGGTAAGCTGGAAAATTCCATGTGTCTTAATTCCAGGTATATTGCATTCTGTTATATCTTAAATTTTGTCAAAGTACTTTACTATCAATGCTGCAGAATGTACAGAACATACAGATGATTCAAATTGTGTACCCTAAGATTTACCCTTATATGTAACTAGTAATAAAATGTAGTGGGTGCACATTTTTTTATACAAAAACAGAACATGTACATGCTTACTATGTGCTGTTTCTGTGCTATCACAAACATACTATACAGACCAAATATGCAATACAATAATATATAATTTAAATGTATGCTATTTTAATTAACGCATTATTGAAAAACCTATACATTACACCTACAGGAACTTTTATGAACGATGTCTTCTAGATTTTAAATTGTCTAAGAAAAGTTTTGTCTGTTTATTCTGAAGAGCATTTATAAAGTCAAATATTGATGTTGGAAAGAAACTGGCTCACAATTTTTGTTTTAGATAATTCCAAGGGTATTTCATAGGGTTATCCAATCATGCCTTTACAGACCCTTCTTTATGCACCAGGGAACAATCATCCTCCAAAGGAAAGGACCCTCCCTTAACTGTTTTAACACTCCCCCATAAATTTTTCAATATACAGTTGTTCACAATGTATGGCTATGTGCTTAATTGTATGCACCTGTGACAATTGAACTGAATAAATATCACTGAAATTCCTTGCATTCCCTTGACCATGAAAACATCATTTTTATTTGTTAGTATGAACAAACTGAATCAGAATTGTTCATATATTATTTAAAACAAATGAATTACAAATAATAAAATTGTTACAAAAAAATGGACAAAACAGGCCAAATGAGAATACTTTCCATTTTGATATTGAACCTTCCCCCAATGTTGCATGCTCTCTCCCAGTTCATTGTGCACATGCACATTCTCACACACACACCAAACTTAATTAGCCATGGGTGTGTTTGCCCACCAAACACAACAGTTCTGGCATCTGTTTTTGTTGTTTGACAATAAGAAAGAGTAACAAGAGTAAAAAAAAAGCATTAGAAATTAGAAAGTCCTTTGGGCAGTTTCTTAGCATTAAACACATGGAAATCTAAAGTGAAAAAGTATTTTATTTTTTATCTTGCTTATTTATTCCTTCATAAAAGAAAAAATAAGGAACGCAATGAGTGAATATAGTGTGATGAAGAATCTGGTTGGTCAACGGGTAAACATTTGTCCAGTTTATGGTTGGCCATGTCAAAATAGTACAAGTTAGTATGGTTGCCGGGGGTGCAGAGGTGCAGAGGTTCAGGTACTGCATGCTTAATGGTGGCTGTAAATGTCTGTATATAACGATTTTCCCACAAATACAACTCTTCTCCAGCTTTTGCTTCCTTGGAAACACAACAAGCACATAATCTAGCAACAGTCCATCACCATGACAACATGTCTTGGGACAGTCAGTGACCCCATTAAGGGGAAGAACTCACATCTTTTGTGAATTTAGAGCATTAACATTTTAGTGTATGCCCACACGTGCACATGGTTATATTTGAAGTGCAGTAACATTTGGAAGTCATCTCAGTTGAATGTACATCATGTACATCACCAAATCCATTGAACATATAATTATTTTACTTTATTTAGTATTTATTTAGAATCAAGCTTCTTTTATGAATTAGAATTTGCTTAATCTTACACTAAAATAATAAGTAAAACCAAATGTTACATAAGCTCAATAATTAATCAATATTTCTTGTGAACCATGTGAAATAATTATTGCCACAGCTAGAATTTTTTGGGAACAAAATGTAACAATTAAAAAAAATTATATCACACTTAAATGTTTAGTTCATGAGACTGTCTAGTGATTTTAAAGAATTAATTCATGACTTCCTGTTTCACTGGGGTAATGTCTAAGGTGACACAGGGGTCAAAAATGGGAAAGGCAAGAAAACACAAAATTTAAATTAAGGAAACATGAGCTGAGCATTAAGGAATGGCAAAATTAGGCTTACAATCAACAGGTGTACTGTAAGATTGGGTTAAATGCAGCCATCTAAGGTAAAGTCCGCTTTATATATAAATGTAATCAAACTTAACACAAGGCATTTTGTCTTTGATAAAACTAATAATAATACTAAAAATACTGTCAAATTAAATTAAATTAATGATGTAATACAATAAATAATACACTATCCAAAACAGGAAAAACTCTATGACAAAACTAACATAATTTTTTTTTTTATTTATTATGATTATGTCTAGCACCAACTTTATTGGTTAAACAGTATTTACTGAAACAAATTTAGTATCAATTTAGTAAAGTAAATTTTAGTAAACTATTTTGAACAAATCTTCATTGTAGTGTGTAAAATTTCCGGCCAACATTTTAATTCCTTAACATTGTAAATATCTGCTCTCATTAAAGCATTTTTTTGATCTCTTTATTTTAATTTATTTTATTTTATTTTATTACCTTTATTTATTTTTTCATATGAAAATACAACATGCTATTATAATGTTACATACAACATTGGAATAGCTATTAAAGTTGATAATACACAGATAGTGTGTGTGTGTGTGTGTGTGTGTGTGTGTGTGTGTGTGTGTGTGTGTGTGTGGGTGGGATGTGTGTTTAGCTGTAAGGTCCCAGTCCTTAGAGCCTAATGTCTCTATGTGCACACTACCCACAATCCTCTGGCTCAGTCAACAACCTGTAACATTCCAGAGCCTAGAATTGCAGTGAGGACAATGACATCACTACTTTTCAACCTGATCCAGGCAACACATTAAACAAATCCAATCTTTATGGTAGATACAGTAAACTGAGGATATGATATTGTTACAAACTTATTAAATTTTATATATAAAGCATCAAAATATATACCCACTAGATACACCTTGCTATTCTACCACTGCTTTTCAAACCTATGAGGTCACCGTCGCCATCCTACTGCTATGCATAGTGTGTGTCCTTCTTTTGTGAGTGCATATATGCCTCAAAGTTAAGCTGTTGGAATCTCCGTATGTTGTCAACGGCATTCTGCTTAACCTCAGACAAGCACATTAATCACAAATGTTATTTGACCAAGTAGCATGTTTTTGTCAGAAGCTGCACACACATCCTAATCTTGGCTGTGTGTGGGCTGTCATCCTTATGCCCTGTCATGGTCCATTTTAGGTAGACAGATGAAGCTTTCATTCCACAAATACATGAGGAGACCCCTATGCACAAACACACATCAATTAACATCAGGTAACAGTATAAACCCACACCACATTTTAAAAAACGATTTGTGTTATGAAATTACATAAAAATTATATGTGTTTTTAATTTACAAGAATTAGAGAGTTAACTCCTTGTGTGACAACAACAACTTAGAATAGAATCTGCTTATGCCAAATTTTGTTGTCAGAGTTTTTTTGTAATTTGATGCAGAGATTAGTGCTTTTGCACCACATCAAGGAGGACCTGGGTTTGATTGAAGCCTTTGTGTAATTTTTAGCCCATGGCTCTGGTTCAGTTATAAAGCAACATTATGTTTGTTTATTTCTGACTATGTTGACTGTTGCTTAAGGTGCTAGGGCAGCGAGCAGTGTGCAGGGTGTCAAAGCACAGTAAGTCATGCTGCTTTTTGGATGGCATGCAATAAGACACTACATTTTCTGGAAGCTTTCGTAGACTCAGAAGACCATAACATAAACTACACTTCCTCCTCCACATAGTCCATTCTTGCTGCTGTCATGGCACTTTTCAATTAATGGTATTTTTCCATTCTTATTTTCTATCCCATTGTGTCTCTGACCTCCCTGCAATAAACCAGGCTATGATGTGACACAGACTTAACAGAGCAAATTCATCAATGCCTAGCACATACCCTTCTTTACACTTACCACTGTCAGGTATGGCATGGCTTGTTTGGTGGCATGCAATTGTGTGGCAGAATCTTGACTCAAGACTCTAAACTCCATTGTGAAAGCATGGCTCTAGAACTACAAGGGCATTCTGCTAAACCATCCAACCAGCCCAGGCTTCATCCCTACACTATTATTGCAGGTTAGTTGGGTTAGCTAGGTCTTCTTGCCCTTCTCTGTTTCTGTACATGTGGCTCTTGGCCCATTTTACAATGAGCTTATAGCTCTTAAGTGTATAGCCACGTGTACTTTCCATTTTGAGTGTGGACACCATGTTTTGTTAGTTAGAATTTTAAATGATGATTTTATTTTTAGGTTCAACATGCTGACGTGAAAACTTGATTTTTCAGTGTCATGTTTATCTCAGTCGGCACGGTGGCTTAGTGGTTAGCACGTTCGCCTCTCAGCGCTAGGGATTCTCCCCGTGTCTGCGTGGGTTTCCTCTGGGTTCTCCGGTTTCCTCCCACAGTCCAAAAACATAGATCAAGTCAATTGAATTCTCAAAATTGCCCCATATAGAGTGTGTCTGTGTGAGTGAGTGTGTGCCCAGCGACGGATTGGCGCCCTGTCCTGGGTGTATCTGCCCAGCGCCCGAGACGTTCTCCCCTGGATGGGCATGGGGAACCTCACCGCGACCCTAATAGAGGATAAAGCGGGAGATAATGAATGAATGAATGTTTGTCTCATGCTGCAGTTCCTCTTTAAATTCATGCACAGACATACAGACAATTAACATAGACAAGCCACAGTTAAGATGCATTACCTCACTGTGATGGTAGTGTGGTGGCCTTATAAGCTGTTAAATTGCATGCCGCAAGGAAGAGAGTTTCCATGGACCTGAATGCTTTAATCTACACTGTGACAACAGCTGTAATTTATATTAATTCCTATCTGTAGTAAAGCCCGTTCCTGTTGGGGAGAAATCCTGGCTCCAGTCCTAATTCGTGCCCACCCTTTGTTACATTTTTTTCTACCAACAACACAGACTTTATTGCTGACACAGCACATGTATATATCAAATAACTACTGGGCTTTACAGCTTTTTCTTGTCCATAAAGTGATTTTGTTTTTATTTTGCCTACATTGTACCTGCTTACACACATAGGAATTTTTCCTCTACATTTAATCAATCTTTACTGTGAAATACACACAAATACACACACTGGTGAAGTGATCACACATGCCCAGAGCAGTGAGCAGCCTTGTATGTTCACACGTTGTTTAGGCAGAGCCATGTCAGGTGCATTAATTAAGCATAATCAAAGTCCATTATGGATGGCTCCCTGACACACTCACCTTACCTTTCCTGGCTCCACCTTTCATTTATAAGTGCACTTTTATTCCCTTTAGTCTATTTAATTCCACAGCATCAGTTCGCTGATGTACGAAAATCTAACCCTGTAACAAGTTTGGACATCCCACACATAAGTAAAATGTATGACGTGCACACATAACACTTTGGTTAATCACAGCAGCAAGCAAGCTGCAATCCCTCAATGCATGATTTACAGTGAAGCCGGGTACAAGTGGCATGTTAAGTGGGTTAAGGGGCAATGCAGTCAAAATATATGGTTTAATTTTTGAACCACCGCAACTGCAAAATTTTGAAATAAATTGATTTCGTAGTGGGCGGCACGGTGGCTTAGTGGTTAGCACGTTCGCCTCTCAGCGCTAGGGATTCCCGGTTCGAATCCCCATCTGGGTGGAGTTTCCATGTTCTCCCCGTGTCCGCGTGGGTTTCCTCCGGGTTCTCCGATTTCCTCCCACAGTCCAAAAACATGGATCAAGTTATTTGAGTTCTCTAAATTGCCCCATATAGAGTGTGTTTGAGTGTGTGAGTGTGTGCCCAGCGATGGATTGGCGCCCTGTCCTGGGTGTATCTGCCCAGCGCCCGAGATGTTCTCCCCTGGATGGGCATGGGGAACCCCACCGCGACCCTAATAGAGGATGAAGCAGGAGATAATGAATGAATGAATGATTTCGTAGTTCATATTTCACCCATGCACAGGTTTTGAACAAAAGTTGATAGGATATTTAATTAGTGGAAAAATTAAATGTCACCTAAAGCCATACCATTGTTAAACTATGCTCATTTCTTTTCATTATCTTCTATTTAATCCTGTACTGCAGTCACTGATGGATTTACACCCAGGACAGGGCGCAATCTATCGCTGGTCATTAACACAGACACACACCAAATTTTGAACACCCAATTCACCAAAAATCCACGTTTGTTGATGTTTGAAGAAAATCCACACAGACATGGGAAAAACATAAAAACTCCACCCAGATCAGGATTCAAACCTGGATGTCCAGCAGCCATGCTGACCACTAAGCTACAGTGCTAACCTGAACTATTCTAATGGAAGAGTAAAAAAGAATTTAACAGAATCTATGACACAATGTACAATAACTGTTTTTAAATTCAGTTATATATACTCTATATACTCTTAATTCTTGCTTGTCTAGTTAGTCTGTTTATTATTCCAAAACATCTTGAAATAAAAAAATAAGTGCATATTTCACTATGTCATGTAATGGCACCACGACAGGTTGTAGAAAATGTAATGGTTCATGTAAAGGGGAATAGTGAGTAACACCACTGTGATGGTATGTGAAGAATCTTTAATATGTTTAACTGTCTCTACGAGGCGGCACGGTGGCTTAGTGGTTAGCACGTTCGCCTCTCAGCGCTAGGGATTCCCGGTTCGAATCCCCATCTGGGTGGAGTTTCCATGTTCTCCCCGTGTCTGCGTGGGTTTCCTCTGGGTTCTCCGGTTTCCTCCCACAGTCCAAAAACATGGATCAAGTTAATTGAATTCTCAAAAATTGCCCCATATAGAGTGTGTCTGTGTGAGTGAGTGTGTGCCCAGCGATGGATTGGCGCCCTGTCCTGGGTCTATCTGCCCGGCGCCCGAGACGTTCTCCCCTGGATGGGCATGGGGAACCCCACGGCGACCCAAATAGAGGATAAAGCGGGAGATAATGAATGAATGAATGAATGAATGAATGTCTCTACGAGCCTCAATAAAGCATGTTCACCAAACAACAGAATTTTAAAAAATAATATTGTATTTTGCTAAGGCACTTAGTGTTTGTATATGTTTGTATTTTACTTTGTCTGAGTGTTGCATGTTAATTCCATAAAATTAGAAATGGATTCTTTCTTCATTAAAGTGACGGTGTCATCCACTGCATCACATTCTGCCATTTTTTCCCATTTTTTGCCATTTAGTATTGCTTGATTCTTTATAATCCCTCTAATTTAATGGTATATATTTAACTGTTCCAAAGTAGGCAGTTTTTGTTAAACTGTTTCCTCTTATAATGCTCACCAAATATTAATTACGATTAAGTCATTTATTTGTTAGCAGTACAGCTATTGAGGTAAATAAAACAGCTCAATAAATCTGAGAAGGTGCCTGGAAACTACATGATCGATTTTGTAAACACTGTCATTATGATTGTAATTCAATTTAAAAACAAGAAGAAACATGCAAACAGTAAAAAAACTTGTCCCAAAGTCTCCTTTATCATTTCGTCATTTCGTCTTACATCATTGTAGCCTATGTAAAATTATATTAAATTAATTAGATAAAATTTAATAATGTGGGTATTAATAATTTTTTTGTGGTATATATGTGCTTCTCCAGCAGAACTATGTAGATGTGTTATATATTCAAATGCTATAATTGACACTTTGCTTATTATGTGGTTGAAATATTTGCACAGTTTAAAATAGCACATAGGAGTAGGAACAACAGTGTGAAATTTGAATGATATGTGTCCAGTGTCTATCTGCAGCTTGAGGTGAAATTTCACGAGTGAATATATGTGTTTATAAATCATGTGACATTAGAGCACTTTGTCTGCTGTGAGACTCCAGCCAGACTGCTAGGATATATGCACAGCCCATTCAGGCAGTATTCTGAAAATGAAGACAGCAGATACAGTAAAGGTCACAGAAAGACATACAGTACGTGTACTTACTGTTTAAATGTAAATATATATTTTCACATTCCTCTATGAAACTATAAAATTGAGTAGCTAGGTATCAGGCAGAATGCACAAACATACAAAAACATATACCTCAGTTTGTTTCTACTACCAAATACACCTGGTAACAGAGCACAGTACAGATTTCAACAGCTTTAGATGTGAAGAACCAAATGATTATAGTATTAGTATTTGTCTATTAAGACAGGCCCAGCCCCTAATAAAGTTACCAATGTTGGTCCTTGAGCAAGGCCCTTAACCCTCATTGCTCCAGTGGTGCAATCCTGTGCACCACGATCCTGTGCTCACCTTGTGTTTGGCCGATCCTGTGATCACCTTGTAAGTCACTTTGGATAAAAGCATCTGCTAAATGACCAAATGTATAAGTAAATTTAAGACAATATATACTGTTTATTCTAATGCAAGTTTCAAATGTGATAACTAAAATACAAAACTGATTTAGTAGTTTTAAAATTTACATTTTAATTATCTGGCATTCAAAACAGACAGTCTGTTCGAGACACTGGTTGTGGAGTGTCTCAAGTACTATAAACTGTGGGAATTCATACCAGAGTTAGACCCTTTCTCAACTAAAAATATATACTGGAGTGTGTGGCATGGCTTCAGTGACAATAGAATATCTGTGGACTAAAAAAACAACTACCTGTGCTAGTAATGGATGGAAATGGTCCAGACTTGTTGGGAAGAAGTTGGTTGAAGGAACTGTCTGTGGAAGTTCAATCTATCCAAAAGGTGGCAGCCAAGGTCCCAATAGCATTAAAAGACTTACTTGAAAAGCATGCAATAATTTAAAAAGGAGGAATCAGAAAAGCGGCGGCACGGTGGCTTAGTGGTTAGCACGTTCGCCTCTCAGCGCTAGGGATTCCCGGTTCGAATCCCCATCTGGGTGGAGTTTCCATGTTCTCCCTGTGTCTGCGTAGGTTTCCTCCGGGTTCTCCGGTTCTCTCCCACAGTCAAAAAACATGGATCAAGTTAATTGAATTATCAAAATTGCCCCATATAGAGTGTGTCTGTGTGAGTGAGTGTGTGCCCAGCGATGGATTGACGCCCTGTCCTGGGTGTACCTGCCCAGCGCCCGAGACGTTCTCCCCTGGATGGGCATGGGGAACCTCACCGCGACCCTAATAGAGGATAAAGTGGGAGATAATGAATGAATGAATGAATCAGAAAAGCGGAGAGATATAAAAGCTAAGATTCAAATGGACAAAGAAGCTTCACCCAAGTTTTACAAGCCAAGACCTGTTACTTGAGCTGTAAAGCCACAAGTAGAACAGGAGCTACAGAGGTTATTAAAGAACAAAAAATAATAATCAAGCCTGTCCTGTTTTCTGAGTGGCTTGCACTAATTGTTCCGGTAGTCAAGCCAGATGGTGCCATAAGGATTTGTGGAGTATTTAGTTTAGATCAGGGGTCTCAAACTCAAATTACCTGGGGGCCACTAACCAGGCTGTGTTTTTGATGAGGGGCCAGATTAAAGAATTGCAACAAAAAGCAGCGGGAAAATGGAAAATCAACTATTTATATAATAACTATGTACACATATTGTAATTCTAATACATTTTATACATTGTACATTCAAATACACTCAGTGTTTGCTCAGTGCTTGCTACCAGAAACTTGACAGTGCTTCTTCTGACACAAATTAGCCACATTTGCTTTAAGTGAGTTTGCAGTGGACACTCTGATGATGGACTGGAGATGGGCATCAGTCAGTCTGGATCTGTGCTTGGATTTATTAAATTTACAGTTGAGAAGCGTTTTTCACACACATATGTACTTTTTTTCCAAGTCAACTTTTATTTTATTTTTTGAGAGTTTCGAAAGTCACATTTTTGCTAACAAAATGTTTTTGCTGGGAATGGTGAGCGCATGCGTAGCGTAGTGTCACATCCACTTTACCTTCTGTACCAACTATTCCCCTTCCTGCCACTGGTGGCGCTCAGAGTTTTTCTCCAGAGTTCTGATTACTGCTTCCTGTTTATCTCTCTATTAAGCTGTTCTGATCTTCGGTAATGCGCTGTTTGCACACTCCTCTCTTCTGTTCTATGGATTACCTCTCTGGAGAGTTCGGTTTCCCGAGTGTCAGCGATCATCTTCATCGCGGCGTTACACCATCAGTACGTTTACTGGGGTTTGAGCGCTGTTTTCAATAAAGCAGTTGTAGAATGTTGTGCTGTAACATGGGCACTATGCTTAAGGTATGCGTTGCGGGTGGACGAATAAAGGTGTGACACACGAGAGATGTACGATACATGTGGAAAAGAGTAAAGTGATTCGGAGTTCCTATTACTACACGAGTCTGTGTCTTTCATTAGCACCAGCGACACATCTACACCAGTGACTGTTATACTGTTCATCCACTTTGGCTTCGTTTCTGAGTACAACCCGTTACATGTAGAGACGTGCAGCTTACGAGTGGGTTGGCCTTACGCAGCGTTGCCTGGCGCTAATCACCAGGCAACGCAGTGTAAGCACAAAAATAAAGACAACGCACAAACACCACATTACAAATTAACATAAAATATAAAAATTAACATAATAATGTATAAATAATTAAACCAAATTGTGGGCCAGATTATTATATTTAATGCTTATTTTGTTAACCCCTGAGGGGCCTTATATGACTGCATCGCGGGCCACATCCGGCCCGTGGGCCGGCACTTTGAGACCCCTGGTTTAGATCAATATTCCCAGAATAGAAGACCTGTTTGCTAACCTCTTTGAAGGAACACGCTTCTCAAAGTTACATGAGTCATGCAAATGTGACAATTAACATACACACAAGGGGTTACAGATCTATTCTAGACTTCCATTTGGAGTGTCATCTAGCCCTGCCATTTTTTTAGAGGAAAATGGAGGGTATCCTCCAAGGGGTTCAAAATGTCATGATTTATCTGGATGATATTTTGGTTAGAAATAAGAGAAGAAGAGCACCTATCAAACCTGGAAAAGGTCCTAAAAAGAATGGAAAACAGCTGCAGACTGAGGCTGAGAAGTAAATGTTCATTTTTGGAGAAGGAAGTAGTTATCCTGGGACATAAGTTTGATGTGTTCCATCAAACACTTACATAAAGCAGAAATAAATTATTCACAGTTGGATAAGGAAGGACTGGCTGTCAAGGTTCCACAAAAAAAGTTTACCATTGTGAAACATCATAAGCTCCTCATATTGCTTTTCAATGAAATGAAGCAGTTCCACAGATGGCGTTGCCACACATTTGGCATTGGGCAGAGAGTATGAGTACACTATCATCTTTTTATCATAAGAACTGGAAAAGGAGATCCAGTGTATACTCATAACTGTTGACTAAACATATAGTGATTGTTCCTCAATTCTTTAAAACTTGTAATACTGTTTAAAGGAAACAATGATTTCACTGTTTTAACATAAAAAATAAACAAATCTTTGACAAATCTAACTTTTGTGGTTAAGTTGCTAACCTCACGTTTGTCTCTCAGCACTAGGGGTTCCCGGTTCGAATCCCCATCTAGGTGGAGTTTCCATGTTCTCCCTGTGTCCACGTGGGTTTCCTCCGGGTTCTCCGGTTTCCTCCAACAGTCTAAAAACATGGATCAAGTCAATTAAGTTCTCAAAATTGCCCCATGTAGAGTGTGCGTGAGTGTATGAGTGAGTGTGTGCCCAACGATAGATTGGCGCCCTGTCCTGGGTGAATCTGCCCAGCGCCCGAAACGTTCTCCCCTGGATGGGCATGGGGAACCCCCCCACGACACTAATATAGGATAAAGCAGAAGATAATGAATGAATGAGTTGCTAACCTAAGGCACATTTAGTTAGAAGATTTATGAATCAAGTGCAAGCATCGCCAAACTGCCATTGCTGGGCCCCCTTGAACAAGTTTCATAGCCCTCGGGTGTTTTAAAGGATCCTTAATTTAAGTTTGCTTGGAATTTTTGACATTACTGTATCGTCTTTTAATGGAGACTTATCATCCTCACATATCCTGGTAGTTACAGGTAATTTTTTATTAATAATGTACATACACAGAAGTTCATTTTAATTCTGGGGCCATCACTGTAATGTAGTGGCATAGTTGTTGCTGACAAGGAAGTCACACATAGGAGCAGCTCCAAATAAAAAGACAAGAAGGACAAGTAATTATAAATTTTGTAACATCAAAAGCAAACAGAAATTTGGAAATTCTAATGTACATGTCCTACCACTTAATATGTTTATTTTAAACAAATAAGGATTTTAAAAATCACTTCATATTATTGCTAATTGAAAAAAAGTCATGAATAGACACTATTTACAGTGGCTCAGATATTTTAATCAAGAACTGTGCTCGTCTGTTTTCTCTCCTGGTACTCATGCATTAAGCTAATGCTGCAGTATTTTGGAAATCAAACTTTGCAGTGTACAAACTGTTTTTTTTGGTTTTAGATAATTTGATGTAAACACCTGAAGCCTTAGGTCTTTGGAAACATTTACAATGAACATCTGTTACAACCCTTTCAGAGTCAGTGTCTGCTGTAGCAGCCAAGGGGAACTCTGACAAGAACTATAACATTGACTGAATCAGATCAATGACTGGATTAAGAAAACTGTTAAACAGTAATATTTTTAAAGTATTTGTATAATAAAGTTAAGCCTTTCAAACTCATAAAGGTGAATTCAAATAATTAAGCACAAGTAATCACTGTCTATGAAACAACCCTTTTTTCAGCAAATAGAAAATTAAGCCTCTCTTACTAAAGTTTCAAATGGACTTTGAGGGATTCATCACCTTGATTCTCATTACTGGCTTTAATGACAATTATACCTTACGTTGCAATTCATCAATTTGCAAAAGTTATTATCCAAAATGACTTACAAGTATCCCAACTAAATGGTTGGGGTCAGAACACATGGTCAGCAATGATATAGCACCCGTTGACAATTAGGGTAACTTTGGTACATTGGTAACTTTTGATGGACCTGAGGTTTGAACTTCAATGAATACCAATCATCAGATTGATACTTCAACATCTACTTTTGGGATGACTGTAGCAAACTTGTTGGCATGGTCAAAGAGAATGTTAGAGATACAATTTGTTATATAACTTGAATCTGGCTTTTATTTCAACATTTTACAAGAATAACTACTCAGGACTCTGCAGCAATCAACAAACACTTATTTTCTGGAAAGCTAAAAAATTTTTTTTTTAGCTATACAGTTATGTGCATACAACAAGATAGTACGTGTTTTTTACTTTTCACCCAAAAAGCATTTACCCTTTTCTAGCAAAGCAGCTAAGTGAATTTGATGCTGCCTCCACTATACTTCATGGTGTCCTTTGGATACAAAAGTCACCTTTTTTTCTTTTTTCATTGTGAACATAAAATGGTGACACCATCAAAATTTTAAAATAAAGTTAAAGAATGTAGTTAAGTTTGGTGGATCGTAGTTTAATTGGAAAGGCTAGCACTGTTCACTATGTAATTACTAATGCATTTTTTAAGAAAACCATAAGAGGGCGTTGGAGACTGTGAGAGTAATATATATATATATATCTTACATCATACATAGAATAAGAAACTGCATCAAAGGTAGTAAAATAAGTAGAAAAGTCCAAAAACAACAAATGCCCAGTCATCCAGAATATTTGCCTATTCAATAAGAATGCATTTCTTAGACATTGATGGACGTAGGATGAGCATCACTGCACTGTGCCAGTGTTGGCCATCTTATGCAAACATTAATATGTCCTAAAACACAACAGGTATGCCAGACAAATAATAGTAATGCCTGTATGTAAGCCATAATTAACACACATATAAGTAAAAAAATATGGTCCACATGTTTCAAAACATGTAAAAAAAAAAAAACTGATTCAAAATATCTGATTGACATCTAAATTGTGGCTCTAATCTGTTGCTTATGTAAACCACATTTTGATATACTCAGCCTAAACGCTATCAATCCATATAGCAAATGGGCCAGGTGAAATAAGATCTGGGCCAGCATAATTTTGCTACCGGGTAGCTAGGCTGGCATGACATCATATATATTGATAGGCGCTTTCACCTATACCATTGTATTTTAAGTGATTAAATGACTTAAGCATTAGACTGCTCTATAGTGTCCCCCCCACACACAAACAGAAAGAGGGAGAGAGAGACACACACAGCATTTTTTGGGGATATTTAATAGAACTGATAAGATAGCACCAGTAGCAGAAGGACTCATTGAATTCACTGCTGTAGCATGTCGAAAGAAACTGAGAGAGAGAGAGAGAGAGAGAGAGAGAGAGAGAGAGAGAGAGAGAGAGAGAGAGAGAGAAAGAGAGAAAGGAGTGAACTTGTTTCTCAAAAGAAAAGACAGTAATTGGCTGCAGCAGGAACTTGATAAGGAATAGTCCACTCAGCATATGCATTATGACTCCATACACATCAGGCTGCCATTTCATCCTCGTGGTGTCTACATTTAGGACCACCTACTTGATGTCTACTTAAACTTATAACAAAGGCAACTGATGTACGTAGCCAATCAGCTATAATCTTTAATGTTGTGTTAGTTTGTTGTTAAATCTGTCATTAAAACTAAGATGACGTTCACTTCATTACATTAACAGAAAATCATTACAATACATTATAAAAAGGTAGGCATTAATATTAGGCTGCTTTCCTCTCAAATCATCATGAAAACAATATAAACTCACAAGAACGTGCAGGACTGCACCAAACTAAGGATAATAGAATAGAATAGAAAGTGATAAACAACATGTTTTTTTTTTATTCGATCATCTGTCTTTTGTAATTTTATTGAAATCAATAATTAAAGTGGGCGGCACGGTGGCTTAGTGCTTAGCACGTTCGCCTCTCAGCGCTAGGGATTCCCGTTTCGAATCCCCATCTGGGTGGAGTTTCCATGTTCTCCCCGTGTCTGCGTGGGTTTCCTCCGGGTTCCTCCCACAGTCCAAAAACATGGATCAAGTTAATTGAATTCTCAAAATTGCCCCATATAGAGTGTGTCTGTGTGAGTGAGTGTGTGCCCAGCGATGGATTGGCACCCTGTCCTGGGTCTATCTGCCCAGCGCCCGAGACATTCTCCCCTGGATGGGCATGGGCAACCCCACCGCGACCCTAATAGAGGACAAAGCGGGAGATAATGAATGAATGAATGAATGAATGATTAATTCATAAAGACAGAGCTCTTTATTGCGGCAGTGGTATGAGGTGGGCAGTGTCCAGCCACCAGTAGGAGCTGTAGCTCGCGGCGCCGGGAAGAGCGGAAGCAGAGGAAGTGGTGTGTGTGTGTGTGTGTGTGTGTGTGTGTGTGTGTGTGTGTGTGTGTGTGTGTGTGTGTGTGTGTGTGTGTGTGTGTGTGTGTGTGTGTGAGTGACCTGAAGAGGCGAGAGAGCCGCGCACAGATCGAGAGGAGGTGGACGCACAGATACAGTAAACTCAGAGATCAGCGGCGAGCGCGTCTACTGTCTTAGCTAATGAGCGGCATGGTTTAAAGGCCATTATGCGTGTGCACCGTTATCTGGGATGGAGGCACCGCTAATGGTGGGGAGGGGAGTCGCAGGAGCTGCAAGCTTCACCCTCATCGCCGTCGTCCTCCTCTTCTCGGCCAAGGTTTCCCGTGCGCAGAAAGGTAATTAGTCGTAACATAACACACATGTAGGAGTTTTATCAGTGGGCAAAGTTCTGCCTAAAAGTTTTTGACTGTATGTAGACACAGGACCTCCCCCCACCTTGCGTTTGGATGGGTCGGTTTAGTGAACGCGGCAGTGCTTTAAGAAGTACAGCGAGACCCGCTAAAGTCCATACATGGTCTTGCTGCAGCTCTCACATTTTATGTATCTGCATCCCAAATGTGTATCTGAATCTCACAGAAGGCTGCTCGAAATGTGTTGGGTTGTAAACAGTGTGTTGTTTTGTTGGAGGGGCTTCCAGGTGGTCGCCAATAGGGGGTCGTATTATCAGAGTTCAAAGCTAGGGGGAAGGGCAGTCATTGTAAACACTTCCAACAGCAGCAGGACAGCACTTGCTCATGTTTGTGCATCGATCTTACAGTCTGCCCTAATGCAGTTACTTCATATTTAATAAACTTTAAGGACGTTTTTGTATTTTTTTTATCTTACTGAAATAATCTCGCTTCATGCATGAACTTGCATTTGTGCAAGTTTTGAGTTCTGCCCTAAGACTAAAAATGTAATGTTTTGGCATCATTATGCAGGGTTAAAACTTTATCAGCCTGAAAAAAACTTTATCAGCCTGATTATTTTCAGCACAGCTGCATAGATGATTGGTTTAAAACTACTTCCAAAACTACCCACAGTTGTCTTTTAAATTACATTACAATGTAAAGAGCATTAACTTGAAATTCTCTTGCCATATGACATGGGGCAAATTGTCTTCCTGTGCTGTGCAAGCATCAGTTCTATTAATTTATTTCCTTTTTAAAGGAAGCATTGGCTATTAGTTGTTTAAAAATATTCGCAGAAATATTATATGCTGAAATCTTCAAGAGCTGACAATAACAATTATCACGTAAAGCGTGATCAGTTAAATAGAACCAAAAACTTATGTTTCCTTGTGTTTACATCCTAATCATTTACTTAAATTAGCTTTAGCAGGTTAGGATTCATGATACAGGTACATGTTCTTGATTAAAACAAAAGAATTGTAATTTGGTTAACTGCTTGTTATTTTTTCTCAACTTGTGGAAGGTAAATTGTACATATTTTTTAGAACACACATGCATATCCAGTAGTTCTATTTAGATAAAGTATTAGATAAAGCAAGTGCTTATGTTACCAAAGAGAATGACTGACAGAAATAGTCATTTGTTTTGGTAATCTGCAAAGAAGTGCTGAAGTACAGGAGAGTGTCACAACCTTCTGATGTTTACATTTAAATTAGATTAATAGTGCAGTCCAAGGTTCAAAATGGATTCTTTATGTTTTAAGGGAAGTAGCCCTGTGTTTTAAAGTTTCAGAATGCAGATAAATAATGTTTATTTGCACGTGCAGTTAAAAAAATCCAGAACATAGGTTTTAATCAACTTACCTTATCTTAGCTAATTTATTTAATTGAATAATAAAAAATTAGATTTACTGATTTTTTTTATTTGATTTGATTGATTTATTAAGTTTTTTTGTTTAATTGTTCATTTTATTATTTTGTATTACACAGCAGGGCAGCACGGAGGCTTAGTGGTTAGCACGTCCACCTCTCAGCACTAGGGATTCCTGGTTCGAATCCCCATCTGGGTGGAGTTTCCATGTTCTCCCCGTGTCCGCTTGGGTTTCCTCCCACAGTCCAAAAACATGGATTAAGGTCAATTGAATTCTCCAAATTGCCCCATATAGTGTGTGTATGTGTGCGTGTCTGTGTGAGTGTGTGCCCAGGGATATATTGGCGCCCTGTCCTGGGTGTATCTGCCCAGCACCCGAAGCGTTCTCCCCTGGATGGGCATGGGGAATCCCCCCACGACCCTAATATAGGACAAAGCGGAAGATAATGAATGAATGAATGAATGAATGTATTACACTGCACTCTGTCAGCTGTGAAGTGCCTTAGCTGTCATGCAATTGCTCCTTTACTTATGTAAAACAATAACATTTTTTTTACCATATAAAATGCATAGTTCTACAGGCTGCCCAGCCATCCATGCAGCACATTTAAACATTTGTAGTTTTTGTTACAGGGGCAATGAGGATAACAAATTCCTGCACTCACCCTTCAGACATGGCAACACGATTAGGATTAATGTATTCACTATAATTGCTTGCTGTTGAGTCTGCATATGAGTGTCTTTTTATTAAGTAAGCACAGTGAGTAGCTTGCTATACTGCATTAAAAATAAAATCAATTAAAGATGCACTGATCAATCATCTTGTGGCCGTTTTTTTTTTTTTTTAGCTTGTTGACCATAAGACATGTTTGGATGGCCAGTCTCATATCTGATTTTGTATTATTCAAATTTATAATTTTATTTTTGTTCTACTTTTCTTGGCTGTGGAACAAGTTGGTTCCATCTTGGTGAAAAAGTTGACCAGCCTTCTATTTGCAAAACCAGGAAGGCTTGTAAGAAAAACACAACTAAGCAAAAACTAAGAGCGCAAAACCACAAGGCAGTTCAAAGTGTTTAAAATTCCAACAGCAATGTTGTGTTTAAGCCAGTCATACTAGTGCAACAAACAACAACCTTACATGTTCTTCTTCTTTCGTATAGCATCAGATGTTTAACTCAGTGTCATGCAGCCACACCCTTGTCTCTGGACCTAGATCAAAAAGACCAGCTTCTGGGGGTGGGGGGTATGTATAGGGGCAACCAGGGATTATGATAGTTATCTTTCATTAACTTTGCAAATGTGAGCTGCCAAGTACTTTTTAGAAAGAAGATTATTGCCTTAATTTCAAATAATCCTGGTAACCCTTCAAAAAAGCCAAGCTTATTAGTCTTTGTAATTAAACTATCCTGAATTTGGATATTTAACATGCTAACTGAGGTTTGTAGAGTCTGAAATTTATCTAATGTTTTTTTTTTGGTAATTTCTTAAAGCACAGTCTGACCACAAGATCCTTGTATTTTCACTCCTGGGAAAAAGGCCTGTTTTTTAAAAAAGGCCTATCTGTTTTCTTATAGTGGAAAATATTTCTTATTGTGAACAGATGAACTGTAAGATTTTTGTAAATGGTAGCACTTTCCAGATTGATGGACTAAAACAATTGCTTCTCAAAGATCATTGCTGATGTGTATCCTCTGGCATATTTTGAATCCTACCTGAATGTTTTACCTTTGCATTTGACTTAATTTTTGTTCAATAAATATTGGAATTATGTAATTTATTTTGTCTTACTATTAAATCTGAAGGTTTAGATCGTTCAAATTTGTAAAATATTTTATAAAAAAAAAATTGTACTTTGTTGTAAAAATCTAAATCTACCTTATCAAATTATTATTATTCATTGTCAATTTATTCCTCAAGCAGTTGTGTAACTGTTTTGTAATATCTTTTCAATGTCTATTCAAATTGTGTTCACCACCTAATGCAATATCAAAGCAGCATTGTATGTTGACCATAAAATCCACAATACATATTTAATTTTTTTTAGTTGCGGATTAAATGATTTTGAGCTTAAACCGCTCAAAAAACATTTGGTTTTGGTTTTGCTAGGTACACTAGGTGGCTATCCCTTACATTCCATCCCCATTTGCCTTCTCCCTCCCTAATTGAATATTTTTCTCTTAGAACAGTCATAATCCAGAGAACAAAAATGTGTTATTCGCAAGCCTTATTTAAGGGTTTGCATAGGGCTTGGGGGGAGGTAAGGATGTTTTTGCTTTGGGGATCTGGATGTTGTCCAGTGTTAGTTACACAACAGCAAAAGCAAAGCAGAGATTTTCTGGCTGTAGATCTGACTGTCAGATCGGATTGGATTACATGTTGCCTGACACTTTCTTACACTATGTGTGTGTGTGTGTGTGTGCATGTTTGTTTACATGTATGTGTAAGAGTATCCACTTTTTAAATATTGTTGCATTTTACAAAACATTATGCTTCAGCTCAAACATTCTATAAAGCAGACTATACACTGAAATGGAATAATCTGTTGAGGTAAATATATCATGCTCCTAAATTATTGGAATTTTACTGAAGTGGAGGAGTCAATAAACAAGAATCTTATTTTTTGCAACTTTTGCAATGCTTTTGCCTTAGTTGTAGGAAAAGAAGCAAAATGGTATGTTTAGTAAATCTGTATTTAATGATTGTGGTTCTACATCTAATATTTCTAAGTGTGACATTTCTTTGACCCCCAAATGTTGAAAGGATTTATTATTTACCTTTGCTAAGTTTATTTTTTGTAAAACAATGGCAATAACCATGCACGTTTTTTGCTATTAAGCTACAAAATTCTGTAAAAAATCTGTAGTGTGTGTACAAAATAAAAATGTAAAAAGGTTGAAACAATTTAAATTTCATAGTGGAAAATTAAAAATGGCATTAGGCCTAAGTTTTACTTTTAGACTTTCATATGCTTTTCTATATTTTGCACTATTAGAAAACATGCCTTTCTTGTACTGAACCATGACATCAGTGTATTGTTACACCCCTTGAAATAATGTATTGTTAAAAGCTGTGGTCTGGTTTTGATTTAATGTCCAGGCCTGCTATTACTGATGCTGAAGAGCATATTATTTTTTTATATCACAATTTAATTTATGTTCTGTAATATTCTTTTATAGCCAAAAAATGCCAAAAAAAAAAAAAAAAATTAGATTGGCATTTTATTTTGTGCTTGTGGAAAATAAAAACTATTAAGTTCTTAAACCAATACAACAGTAAACTTAAATCATAATTAAATAATTAAATAAAAAGAATAAAAACATTTTATTTAAGCAAAAAATAAACAGCACAAGGTGTTAAAATAATAAAATATGTTTGCACAAATGTCTTTCCTGTAGAGCTAATTTTAATATTTTATTAATACTTTGAAGCCTAAATTTGCCTTTATGACTATCAGTTTAACTGATCCTGTATAGATATAGAACCAACAATGATGTAAATAATAGCAGTTCTAACAACATGCAACAATTACTTTATACATTTTTAATATCCCTTAATCAAAATTAAGAAAAACTGTGATTTTTCTAGGGATTCATTAATTTAATAGTGAATTTTCATATGTAACAAAGTAACTTAAAATTACCCGTGTTAAGATTTTTTTTCTCCTATAAAACTTTATACTTTTCACTGTGACTCTATTCTGCGGTCATCTTACCATATATTTTGTTTCAGCTGCCATATGGGGCATCACACACAACACGGTCTTTATTTGTTAATGATACAAAGTTATACAGAGCTATTGGCTTCTGGTTTTGGCACTGGCCACTAGAAAACATTTTTGCAGTTGCAGGTTAAAATTTTCAAGACTCCCATCAGTCAGACATGATCAGTTGTGTCTGAGGTAGGGAATTCATCATATTTGTGTGCCATTTCTTGCGCTGCTGCACCACAAAGCACTGTTGTTTTAAAGTTTAATGTAACAACTAGAATAGCAAAGTGTAAGATTGTAATCTGACTGATTTGCTGTACTGTGCTGTTGCCACGTGATTGCATGCCTGAGAACAGTTGGTTCTTGATAAATTACCTGTTTAGGTTTATTTTCTATTTAGTCATGTAACTGCTGACATAAGCTGTAGCATAGAGCTAAAATGCACTCTTTAACATTTATGTGAGCTGTAAAGTTTAATTTCTCTTCCATCTGTATTTTAAGGTACCCTGTTTAAGCAAATGGGTCCATGTTTTCTTTGCCTGAAATAAAAATTAATCAGGGTCAAAAACTAAGATAGACTAAGATAAACTAATATTTTAATATTTAGAACCTTAAATACCTTCATGTAAACCATATATTTAGGATTTAGGTGCTTGCAGTTAAGTACAGTTATACAACATGATAACATAAACAAAATGTAATAGCAGTGTAATACAAAGACTAAAAACCGAGGAAAAAGCATCTAGTATTAATTTGAGATCAGGATATTGGCAAACAATACAAAATCATGGGGGGCATAGTAGTATAATGTTAAGATAAAACTACACTGAATGCTAGAATTTTTTGTTGTATTTTAATAAGCATTTCCCCTAATAAAATAATGCTTGCTTACACCGAATAGTGCACTACCAGTGTATTAAATACATATATATTTATATAAGACAGGAATCTTAACTTGGGTATACTGTAGGGGTGAGCTGCAATATTCGCTGATTCGACGATTCGATTCGGAGAACCGTAGTCGACTATGAACCTCATAGTCGAATGTACCATTTTGACCACATGGGGGTGTCCATGGCTGCTGCTAAGCATTAGTTTTTACATGAAATGTCTTTGTTTTCGTTATATATATAGCCTTTTGTCAAATGAAATCATCCTAATTTCTGTTAATATTTTTTTTGAAAAAAGTCCAGAACGGGGATCCCATTTACGGTGCTCTAGAAAAACAAGTAAAATATATAAAAAAAAAATCTTTTTAAAAAACCACGCTTATAGCGCCATCTTGTGGTGAAATTTTAACTGATTCGACTATCGGTCGACTATAGGGAAAATCTGACGAATCAGATTCGACTATGAAAATCCTTAGTTGAAGACACCCCTAGTATACTGACTCCAGAGTGTCAAAAATGCAGTGCTAATGCCAGTTAAGGACATGGATTTTCATAGTTTTCTAAAAGAAATTAAATTAATATTAGTCATAGGTACTGTATGTAAGATAAGTATCTTACTGAGCACAACAAATGGAATTCTGGTAACATCCATAATATATATCCTTAGTTCATGGGGATAAAATATCATATATATGTTCCCATAATTCAGGAACTAATAAAGCCTAAATCAACCCCTGTACTTTATAAAATTCTTAGAATCATGGTGTGCACAGTATTAATAGTATTAAATGAATGCTTTTTGGTCATGCTATTTCCATTGCTGTGTGTTATAGGAGATGGCTGTGGCCACACTGTGTTTGGCGTGGGCAGTGGCAGTTTGGCCTCTCTGGGTTACCCTCTATCTTACCCTGCACATTCAGTGTGTGAATGGGAAATTACTGGAAGAGTTGGACAAACGCTCATCCTGCGAGTAGCAGATCTCGACATCGATACACATAACTGCCAGGTGTCCTACCTTCGACTGTTTAATGGCATTGGAGCAGGCAGGACAGAGATTGGTAAGAATCACTTTTCCATTTTTCAAAGGCTTTGCCACTACAACTTTGAATGGTGGTGGTGGTGGTGAGGAACTTTTAGACACCTAAGGAGTATCCATCCATCCATTATCTTCCGCTTCATCCTATATTAGGGTCGCGGTGGGGTTCCCCATGCCCATCCAGGGGAGAACGTTTCGGGCGCTGGGCAGATACACCCAGGCGCCAATCTATCGCTGGGCACACACTCACTCACACAGACATACACACTCTATATGGGGCAATTTAGAGTTCTCAATTGACTTGATCCATGTTTTTGGACTGTGGGAGGAAACTGGTGAACCTGGAGGAAACCCAAGCGGACACGGGGAGAACATGGAACTCCACCCAGATAGGGATTCGAACCGGGAATCCCTAGTGCTGAGAGGCCAACGTGCTAACCACTAATCCACCGTGCTGCACCTGAAAGGAGTATGATTTGAAAAAACTTTTACAATGTATGGACAAAATTATTGGAGCACCCTTCACAAAAGTAGCATTCTTTCAACTGTGTAAGAACAGATTGCTAAAGGCAACTCTCTGTTCCAGCATGACTGTGCTCAAAAGCAAGGCACACAGCAAGGTGTGGTGATTTACAGTATAGTTTAGTGTGCTGGGAAGGAAACTTTACTGACTGGCAGTGACCTCAATCCCATCAAACACATTCGAGATGAAGTAGATTGTCAGCCAGACCTTTTTAGTCCAACATCAGTGTCTGACTTCACAAATGCTCTTCAGGATGAATGGGCACAAATTTCCACAGGCACACTTGGAAGTCTTAAACAAAGCCTTTCAGGAAGAGTGTAAGCTGTTATAGCAACAAGTGGGGACCAATTAATAAAAATCATTCTTTGAAATTATAAATATTTAATTTTGTCCATACAGTGTTTATGAACTGAGAATGTATGTGTTGATGTTTATTTAATTACGGAAAGTACATACATATTTTATTGTTTTATTTATTATTGCATAATAATAAAAATGAATATCTTAATCTAAAAGTTTACTGATGTTTAAGGACAATAGTTTATGCACATGTACTATTTATAATTTGGGTTATGTTTGACTTTCCAACACTTGGTTCAGTTTGCTGGTATACCTGTCATTGATCTGACACATTTGTCTCAGTCTAAACCGATATTGTTGTCATTTAGCCACAATGCATTTTGTTGAGTGTATTAATCTGTAATCTAAATTTCATCATATTTCCTGTACACTTTATTATATTAAATAGACATCTCCCAATCATTATTTAATCACATTATATTAAATTACTTTTTTTAGTTTATGACCCCATTTTAATTGTCATCTGAACCTGGTAATTGTGATGGATGAAAGCCCATTATAAACTTAAAATCAAGATAATTAGCAGATATGTCTTGTGTCATTTATTGTTGTCGTATTGCAGACAATATTATGACAAATACATCATAGACTTTGAAATGTTTGGATTAAGTTTCTCAGCTGTTCCTAGTTTATGTTGATAAGGTGTTGTCTTCATTAGGGCAGCATTATAGCTGATTGTTTGTCAGTTTTGTTTTATGTATAAAACGCCAGTATATGTCTTGGTGTATAAGATTTTCATAAAGTAATTATGTCCTTATTAAGACTAAGCAATATTTGTCATGGTAAAATGCATTATTGAGCATGACCTGGATATTGGCAGCAGTAAAAAACACTAACTGCCTTTGTGATTAAAAAGAGAATATTGTAAATTAATTAAGTGTAATGCAGTGGGTGAAATATATTGGAAAAAATCATTATAACTCATAGTTTTAGATAACATGTTAAATATATTATAACTTTGGCTATTTCACCCGTTCATTCCAGACAAAGTTTCTATTTAAGACATTGCTTGTATCCTATAATCTTGTTAAAGCATTATGCTTACATAGTTACCATATTTCCCAACTTTACCATTTATGTTTTTGAGTGTGTTTATCACAAAAGACCAATTACTTAAACTTCCATTGAATACTATTGTAAAAGTGCTTGTGGTAGAGGGGCTTGTTTTATTCATCTATCCAGACTTTAAATAATTCCAGTTAATCTAATGTAGTAAGATGTCTAGTATAATTTGATTAGAGTCATACAAATGATACCCGAATCAACAGAAATAACACTTTTCAAAGGAGTCAGGTTGCTCTCTGTATATTGAACTGTATTGCAAATGCAGTATAGATATCTTTGGGGTTTAAACTCAATAAATTGTGGATGTAGTATCAGGCAGGCGAATTATGCTTTTAGTCCATTTTTTCAGTCCTCTGGGCTTATAATAATTTTTTTCTGAGTAATGTTTTGTGAACACAGATTCGAGACACCCAGTTTTCTGCTCATCCATAGGCAATGACTATTGATTTCAGTTATTTTAAACACAATGCGAAACATGTCTTTATGGCCAAGAGCACTTAAATCAGAAAGGTGGTTTTCACTGAGCAGCTTGACAAAAAAATGCTTTGTGCCCTCACCCATTCTAAATTTGTGAGTATTTGTCATCGTAAATTCTTGCTGTCTTTTTGCAGTGAAATTCTGTAATAAGGACCTAAATGAGCCTCGGATAGTGGAGTCAGCCGGCCATCAGGTTACAGTACAATTCATGAGTGGCCCACACAGCTCAAGGCGTGGTTTCTTCCTGTCTTATGCCAGCAGCCCACAGCCAGGTAAACACTCCTCATTCCCATCCCACTCAGCTCTGACTCATTTTTCCCAGCTCTGTGTATGGCTGTGAACTATGATTGATGATGGTCAATATTAGGTTTCCTTCGTATATTTTTAGGTTCAATAAGACATGAGAGGGTGTGCATTATTTTAAATAAATCACAGGAAGAGGTGTTAGTATTTATTTTTGTTATTGCTTTTATAAAACAGTTAGAAATGTACAATAATTAAAAACAAATTTGATTCATAAAGGTTTATTGAAAGCAAAATCGTTGATGAACTGGTCTTCCGTGACATAATCTAGTCTGGTTTTTAAAGTGAACACTGATCAATGAGTAACAGGATTCTGTTTTTTTCTAACAATCAAACACCGCCATCTGGTGGAACACTTGCACATCACAGTTTATAAAAAACTTCCACAACAGGTTTAGTGCTCATCGGCTAGCTGTTTATATTATTCTGTATTTTATGATTAAAAATAATGTATAGGATTTCATGCATTGATACGAATGTGAAGCGGTGTGCGGTCAGAGTTGTGCATGATTGTCAATGTCACGTATAATGTCACTGGACAAATGGCTTAGATTTAAAGGACAGTTTTAAAAAAGAAAATTTTAAAACCTCATTAGTTTCTTTTTTCTTTACTTTCTATTGAATTAAGTAATAAGTGCATGTACAGTAACTAATATTGTGTCTTACACAATGTGTTATGGTTAGCTTTTAATGAGTAAATACTTTATTATAATCCAGACATTAGTGGGACACACAATTTACAGCTCATAATTAATGTTTTGTATCTAACAATAAACTTCAAATGTCAAATCTTTTTGTCTGTGAAATTTGTTTTCTGCGAGTTTTCTTTACTTTATAGTGTAAAGAGAGAGAGAAAACCTTGATTTGAGCAGACACTGGCAGACATTTGGCACTAATCGTCATTTGATTAGTAGTGCCACATCATCTGATTTATCTGCAGCTTTTCATTTGCATAAAACTGACGAAAACAAAACTACTTGTTTGCTTCAACCTATTTTATGGTGCTCCATCCTTATTCATACTTTACACAAGATCTTTGGCTTTTAACATACAGAATTATTCAAATGTTGGGCATTTCCGGTATAAACCATGTTTTAATAATAATAGTAAAAAAAAAAAAACACATTTACTAATATGAACACATTTCCGGACATTTTACTGCAGATTTATATATTTACTCAATTTGGCTTGTTTAAACATAATGACATTTAGATTTTAGCTTTACTTTTAGAAGAAAAGTATATTTATAAAAGATTTACAGAAAAAAATGCAGCGTTGCAGCATTTTTTTTTTTGTCAGTTTTCTGATATAAATCAAAGAAGTCATTCAACTGTTTACTTTGTACTAGTAAATACTCCAATATTTTGGAAATAGATTTAGAAATTTGCAAAAATGCTATTCTTTTTCTTACAACTAAATAAAATGACATTTGATGACATGAAATTAGCACGAGTCTATGTCTCACTGTACAGTTACATATAAATTACAACTGGGAATTCCTGCTCTGTGGTGCTACTATTGGGGTCCTGACCATTTAGAGAACAGAGTTAAGGGGACTAACACAGTATATACTATTGCATGCAAACAGATGTTCTACAGTCTTTAATTGAAGAACAACAAAAATCCATCTTTACAGTATGTGGAACTGATGGATAATAAGTGGAACAAAAAGTCGAAACTTTTAACTGGTACTGTACAGTAAGAGAATCTAGGGGAAACCATAATGTGAACTAAAAAAGTACTACATTCCAATTCATTTAGAAGGGTTATAAAATAGCCTACCAATAAATTACCAGAGGCGGCACGGTGGCTTAGTGGTTAGCACGTTCGCCTCTCAGCGCTAGGGATTCCCGGTTCAAATCCCCATCTGGGTGGAGTTTCCATGTTCTCCCCGTGTCCGCGTGGGTTTCCTCCGGGTTCTCCGGTTTCCTCCCACAGTCCAAAAACATGGATCAAGTTAATTGAGTTCTCTAAATTGCCCCATATAGAGTGTGTTTGAGTGTGTGAGTGTGTACCCAGCGATGGATTGGCGGCCTGTCCTGGGTCTATCTGCCCAGCGCCCGAGACGTTCTCCCCTGGATGGGCATGGGGAACCCCACCGCGACCCTAATAGAGGATAAAGCGGGAGATAATGAATAATGAATGAATAAATTACCAAAATAAATGTATGCAAGCTGTGCACACATTAGTGCACAAACTCTTTCCAAAATTGAATTCCTGATTTTCACTAGTCTAGCATGATCATGTTTGCATGAGTATTAGGATTGTAAATATGAATAAATTGAAATTCAGTCCACATCTTAACAAATTTAAAAAAGTATTTATCATGTGGTATCTTAACCAATTTAAAAAAAGTATTTATCATGTGATAATCTCAGAAGAAAGGTTGCCTTAAATGAACTTGATCTATAAATCTAATAAATATTTTGATAACAAAAAATCCCCACAAATATAGTTGATGGGTTTACAGGTCTCGCCACAATTTTTGTTCTCCTGGTAAAGATAGGATAAAGGTTTAGAAGAAATTCACCATTTGGTAAATTAATGATTTTGGAAAGGTAAACTGGAATTATTCTGTAAGATGGTATTGTCTAAAATATCTCCATCTTTACAAATTTTCAAATGCAGAAGTGGTGATGTTGATTGTTTATTGATTACTTTCTCAGAATACATTTACTTCCATTAAAGAATGTAGATGCACTGTATACTGTTCCCCTAAGTGAGCATTTCTGTAGAGACCAAACAGACTAGCATAGCACAGCTTAATAACTTGGGATGTATTTATTTATTCATTTTTGTTTAGTACCATTTGTCTTGTCCAGCATTGTTTTAAAAGTGGACTGCAATGGCTGAATGCTGAGTGAACCATCACTGTTATTTAGTCTATCTGTATATCTTTTATTCAGTGTGATTATTTAAATGGTTCATCACTCAGCAGGATGTGTTTTTCTTGAATTAAACAAACTGGATTAATAATGCCACCTTGACAAAACATGTGATTCATTACTTGACTAATAAGTAATTGTTATTAAACCATTTTGACTAGTTTAGTTTCATGGTGTGCAGTGGTAATGAATAATGTTTTTAAATAGATAACATTTAAATTTAAAGATGCAGAATGTATTAAGATAATGAATGCCATCTAATGTAAACCATGAAAAGCGCTGTTGTGATCAGTTTGTGATCTGTAATAAATATCAATAGATATCTGTAATTTTAATTTTGTATCAATTCACAGTGGCTCTGTGTTTAATATATTATGATTTTAGAAAATGATGCAGTCTTTGTTATAAAATAAACTGTGAAAATATTAACATTTTAATATTAATCATGTATAAACGAAGCACTTTTTTTTTTCTTGGGCCTCTGTGAGACTGTCCTAGGGGTGCCTTGTGGTATTGTTACCTTTAAGAATTACAGTCAATTAAGTAATTTCATTAAGAACGGTACATTCATTTGAAGTTTTTTTTATTTTATTTTAAGTGAGTAAGTTTTTTATGGTTGTTAATGACATTTTTTTTTTTTTTTTGCAAACATAAATAAGGCTGTGTGAAATGACAGTGTTACATAAGTTGTTAATGTCTCATTGTGATTTTACTTTACATGGTAATCACACAATTTTGTAGCTGTATTGGCTCTACCAAGAGTGCGTGTGATAAAGCTTTTTCGGAAATTATCACAACCTTATTTCTTGTGGTATCTAAAATGCGCTGCCCCCATCAACCTTTTCAGGCACTTAAGTTAAAAAAAAAAAAACATTCAGCTTGACATGAAAATCCAGAGTTGAGATTAGTGGAGTATATACAGAACATTTTGAATGAACAGTGTATAGGGAGCAGAAAAAAACAAAACAAGACTGGAATGGGGCCTGAAGTACTAATGTACATACTAAGAAGGGAATGAACATTATTACCAGTTTAAACCTCTTCTGATATAAGCAAAAGTTTTTTTTCCTTTTCTTATTACATTACATCATTTCAAATGAGGAAATTTAGCTTTTTAAAATTGAGGAGAATTTTTATTTTTAGTATTAATTAATTATAGTGTTTATTGATAATTCTAAAATAATGAATAGTGATCAATGCTAAAAAATTTTTTTTACCCAAATGATCATGTTAAAGATTTGATCAAACAGATTTGAATGAATTTTTCACACAGTTTTGTGATTTTTCCACATTTCTACAGTTTAAATATTAATTTAATCAGACATTTGACAAATAGCCTAATATATATATATATATATATATATATATATATATATATATATATATATATATATATATATATATATATATATATATATATATATATATATATATATATATATATATACTGTATGTATGTAGTATGTATATGCAGCTATGACATTTTTTTCATCCTAATGTATTTAATAATGATTCATGAATTGTACAAATGTTTAAATTTCTCTTTATTTCTGTGAACATAAATGAGTTCATCATTTATATAGAGAATATGGTTCCATGTATAATTACAGATTTAAAGAGAGAATTAATAACATGCATAAGTTCAGAAAACCAATTCACTTTTATTACTGGTCTAAATCTATCATCCCTGTCAAAGTTTTTATTAAATGTATATTAACTTGTCTGAAAACACTAGATATTTTATTTCTTTATTATGAAACTGGCTAGGGAAATACAGACAAATGATGTAAAGCCCATTTTAATATAAATGTTGTTTCCGTTAATTGGAAAAGCACACAAATATTTGTTTTTATACAGAGATTGATTTATGTAAAATGTGTTTCATACAGAATTTAAGATTATCTGCTCTAACAGAAATTTTTGCATAGGAGTTGAATAAAAGCCTGAGTTACCAATTGATAGTACTAATTGAAGTAAAAGAAGCTGGTGTTATTATGAACTTTATTTCCCATTAACTTGAATCACATACTTTTTGCCAACATAATTATGTGTTTTGTATAGATTTTGAAAATGCTAAATAATGGTGAAATTCATGAGGACACTTGATCAACACACTCACAGAATTTTGAGCAAATCCAACTTCTAAAGTGTGAATCTTATGAATATGAATTTGACTGTTCTAGGAAGTACTTCTATAGATCTTTGGACTTGGTCTGGGAGAAATTGCGTGGCTATTGACTCAGAGTGGAGAATCAGATTGAATATCAAACCATGTGCATCATTCTAGACCTCATTCTATCTTCTAGAATTTGTGTGGGATTAGTACTACTAAATGATAACAAGACACGAAGAGTAGGGAAACATTAAGTGTAATTAATTTGCCATGTAATCAATGAGAAATCACAGCTGCTTTGTGCTTACATTATGATGAACAAAAGCGGTTGGCAAGCTATAGAGTTGTACAATCATGTGTGTGAACAGCAGTCAGCTTGAGCCTGCACCTCTCGCGATGTTCATTATGTTGCCATGACGCTAACTCTGTGTGTTTGTACAGATGAGAGGGAGAGGTCTCACATGCTACTGATTACAGAAGAGAGTGAAATTCTGCTCTCTTAATATTTAACTTTAAAATGTTACTGGTTAGAACTGTAAGTGAAAAACTAAAGCAATAATTTCCAATATGAGTAAGTGAGAAAAACTGATATAAAATCTTGCACTGTGGTTTGGAGTCTCTAGAGGAAGGGTGGGCTGTATTGTATCGCACTAAGAGTGGAATTAATAAATGTACTTTGAAAGTTAAAGGAAGTGATGTCACAGCTGGAGTGCTCTGTATAGCTCAATAATGCCTCTGCACTTTCATTTGGAAGTGAACTGATTAGAGGGGAATGTGAGCATCTGTCTGTCATCACAGTCTCTGTATTACATCAGTCACTGTCCAAATGGTCCACAGGAACAAGAAGAAAATATACTCTCTCATTATATGTGAAATTGTTTTATGCTCCTTTTTTTATAAAAGTCCTTAGACTTAAATGTTTATTTACTTATTTTATTACATATATGATTGTGCATTTGGTTTGAGCTCCAGCTAAATATTTCAGGTTGCAATTTGCATATACAACCAGAATAATTCTATATATCCTTCTCTGATCTCATTTATGGATGTTTTATTAATGCCCACAGGGAATTCCATTTTGCCTTGTTTTTCCTGAATCACACCATACTCAGTATACTCATGATACTGTTGTAAAAGAAACCCCCTAAAAATTGGCAGTTTTGCTGGCTAGTCTGCCTTGATGACCATTTTTTTTAATTGCTCATGTCATTCACTTTCCACCATGTAATGTAGACTCACACTAAAATTATCTATTTAAGTTTTATGCTGCATGAGTCTGATTTCTATAAGGGGAAGCACCAATTGTTAAAGGGCTATTAAATATTGCAATTTAATTTTTACTCTTATTTTGTAATTCATCAAGTGTATTTATTATTTATATATAAATAATGTCATCAGTTTGAACTTTGAATACATTTAAAGGCTTTTCTTTGTATTTTTCACATTAGAAAAAAGAATTTAAAATAAATTTATTATTATTGTTTATAAGCAATTTAATGTGGGTTTGTTATTACTTTTATGGTTTGTAGCATTTAAAGGTTATCAAGGGTTTGTTGAAATACATTGGGTTACATATTTTATATTATTTATATATTTTATTTTAATAAAGTATTTTGAGCTATTTTGTAAAGCTCCCTTTTCTTTTTGGTGGATTAGAATTGTAGATGTGCTTTCATTTTTATTCTTGCCTTTGAAAGAAAAAAAGTACTTTCTATTGATGTATAACAAACAGCATGCAAACACACACACACACACACACACACACACACACAGGTCTGATAAAGTGCTTTGTGCTGCATGGTACATCCTGAGCCTCGTCATCCCTGGAATTTAGTGGCAGCAGTGCATGTGCTGGTGAGATGTATTGTATGTGTGTGATGGAGACCGAGAGAGAGAAAGAGAATAAGAGACATATATCTTCTTTCAGATGAGTCAGAATGAGTGAAGTAGGCAGTACCATACTGGAGGGTAATGGAAATTTTATACCACACTACCACAAGATACATATTCACTTCCTCTCACATATTCATGCAAGACACTCGTGCTGTGGATATTTTTATTTTTTATCATTTACACTCCATTCTAGTGAGCAGTCTTACAATGTGATGTATAAAATGCATAAGTAATATTTGTTGGCTAAAACGCACATTGTGATCAATGCTATCACCAAAGCAACAACAAAATGCTGCTATGGCTGACACAAAAAATTACTTGTTTGATTTAAAATGAGTGTTAAAAAACATGTACAATCTTTACATATACTGTATAAGTAATATTCATCCCATTAACTTGCTTACACCTAATTAATAAAATACAGTAAAATAGGATAATTACCAGATGCAATTAGAGCTATTGCTACCAAAACAAGATTATAATAAGATAATATTTAAAATAGACTATTTTGACTTTGTAAGATTTGGGGCTGGGGCAACGCATCAACTACGTCGACGCAATCGACTACGATTACGACAATCTGCATAACTTGCGTCAACAAAATCACCCATGTGCATCTAAAGTGTGTGAGCACTTTACACAGAAACACAACAGCGTGGAGATGACTTTTCACAACAGTACAACTGCTATGAATGAGTGTTTAAAGCGCAAACATCTTCGCCGCCGGGATGTTTGAGCAGCAAAACAGCGACGTAGGTCCAGCGACCTTTTTTTTAATAATCTTAGCATTTTATTTTAATACCGCTCATATCGCATTCAAATCATCTTGAATGTCTGTGCTTGTATATTGTCAACAGAATGTAGAAAATCAACATACAATCCATAAAATGTAATGTCATATGTGTCTCAAACTTTTTTTTTTTTTTTACCAAGAATCTACTCATCTGGTGATTTAATACTTTAAAGTAAGCTATTTGAATGTCCAGTATTTTTGAGACATTTCAGTAATGGTGAAATACTAAATTTAAAATATTCCACCATTATTCTAATGTGCTTTATATTATACTTGAATTATTGAATCTCTTGTGGCTGAGGTTTTATCTTTGATAAAGCTGTTAATGCAAAGCATTTTTGTGTTTCAGTAGTGCCCTTAAGAGATTGTTTGTTTAAAATATTAAAACATTTAAAGGTTTTTATTTTTCATTATTTTGGACAAATTATTTTAATTCCAAACACAATCACATTTGATAAATAGTTTTGATGAATAGATGATTAATCGACTAATAGATTAAATCTTTAGATTAATCGATAGAAAATTAGTTGTTAGGTGCAGCCCTAGTAAGATTACAGGCTATTCAGATGTCTCAGAACAAATCTGTAAAAATGGATTAAAAAATGTTATATCCTCCTTTAACTATAACACCTTATAGTCCTCATAGTACTTATAGTAATCTTATCAGTTCACTTGATTTTAATGTACAGATAAAAACACTAGGTAAACATCCAAGACAGGTGTTCACTATATTGCAGTTCAGAAAGAATACATTCACGTAAAGGGGGGAAGGGGGGGATCCTGTATTTCACCTTTGGACTGTGGGAAGCAGCCAGATATCCAGCATTAATCCCATGAATGTAGAGGCTTTGTCCTGGGAAATGAAGTCAAAACTTCCTGTGATAACGCACCAATTCTCTTGTTTCACTTTACAGTACTTAAGTAGTGTAAATCTGTATATGAGTCATATTGTTTTTTTTGTTTTTGTTTTTTTTCCAGATATGATCAGCTGTTTGGAAAAAGGGAAAGACTTTACTGAAGCTGAGTTTAGGTATGCAGGTTGAAGTATTTGTGTTTGTGTATATGCACATTATTGTATGTGGGGCTTCATATTTTTATTTATGTTCTAGGCCACTTAGCATAAGCACAGCTACTGAGTTTACTAGAGCCTTTATGTAAAAGAGCAGGACATCCTGGACAGGTCATGAGTCCATCTGGGGCAGCTACATTAAAAAACATGCACACACGACATACATACACTACATTCAAAACATTAATTTTTTTTTAACATATGTAAACTATAGGAATCAGGAATGGTAGGATTTTTTTTTTCACCAAAGTTTATTCTGTGTATCAAATGTCCAGCATGTGATTATCAAATCAAAAATTTAAATCCACTATTTAGGTTTTTATATTGTATTTCTTCATACTACCTTTTTTATATTTAGTAAGCAGTGAACTGTTTGAGCAACTATGTGAAGGTCTAAATGTGAGAGTAATCAATGCCTCAATGCCATAAGTAAGTTGAAATAAAATTTCCAATAATTTTCATCTTGAATATTTTACAGGGTGGGACGTTGTTTAGTTCAATAAAACTGTGGGGGGTTGAAATAAAATACAAGACCATGAGAATCTGATGATAGAACTGTGTAATGGTAACACAAGTAATGAAACCGCCCATATAACTGACAAGCAGTTAAGTAGTGGGTATACAGTGTTACAGTGTATAGCATTGCATGAAAAAACATAAACATAATTGTTAATAACTGAATAATGGTCAATAACTGAAATGTACAAAACCTTGCTTGTAACCTTGTCACAAAACTTTAAAGTATGCTACAGAACATGCTACAGAATATTTTGTATATTTAAAAAAAAACAACAGTATTTTCAAGATCTGATCTTCAGTGCAAATGTAAGCAGTTCACTTTAGTTGTACCACTAACATGGGATGCCAGCATTTCTAAAAATTATCGGCATTGTGACAGTTTTAGTTGCTCTCTTCAGCTCATGTTCCCTCTGTCTGTGAGTGCACACATTCAGTAGAACAGCATGTACTCAGCATGACTCCTGCGGAAACAGAAAGCCTAAAACAAAGATTGTTTTGGTTTTTGGCTGAGTTCGTGCTGTTCTGGGAATGTATGTGCTTGAGGACGCAGAGAGCATGAACTAGAAGGACGACTAAATAGATCACAAAACAGTCCAATGGTCAAAACACCTGTTAACAACAAGGCTGAGTAATGACATCTGTAGCTACATAAAACATTAAAATAATACCGAAGAAGGTAGTCATCATAGCTCAGTAAATTGTTAGTAGTTCAGTTTGCAGTTTTTCCTTTTTACATAAAGCAATTGAAATTAGAGCATGCAATGGATGGAAACAATTAACACTTTTTAAACTTTATGATTTTATATTCCCTGAGTGTTATAGTGACTAATTTCTTGGTATTTTATTTTCTCTCACACTACAGTAGGTTCTGTCCTGCCGGATGCCTGACAGATTTTAGTGAGGTGTCTGGAACCATACCTCATGGATACAGAGATGTATGTATATGGCTTTATACAAACTTCATACAGTAGTGTTCAAAAACAGTCTAATATTATTAACATGATAAACTTTCACTATATTTTTCTTTGTACTTTTACATAGGAAATAATTTACTAAGTGTAGTAACTAGCAAAAAAAATTACCCAAAACTTGGGTCATGCCACTTATTCATGTTGGTTCTAGTAAATTTACTTTTAAATACTAGGGGAAATCAGTCATTGCAGGCATTTTCCTGATAAGATAATATAATTGGTCCTATATTGGGGAAATTCATGAACATTCAATGATGAACATACTTTGATTGAAATGTTGTTCTAATAACATTTAAATAACAGTATTATGGGCAGTTCATCTAAAATTATCTTAAAATCCTCAAATATACGTTCTTGTTTTCGAGTTCATCTACATCACATCGCTTTTTTGCCTGCTTTTTAGTGTCATTTTTAGATGGTTATCTTTTTTTGTGCATGAACTATTTGAGAGAACCACACTTAAGATTCTAAATTTGAAGTCTGTTAAATTATTGCATTTCTAGGTCTTAAGTTTCTTTTTCTGTTCTGGTTTAATTCAGGTAGTTTTCAAAAGGCAGCAGTTAAGACATTGTGTATAAATATTTGGTACCTTGGCTAATGCAAGTAAAAGCCTTTTTTAAATAACAAACAAAGGTGAACTTTTGTGTTTTTAACTTTGTAATTTGCAAATCAAAATATACATTATATGACTTTTAAGTGTGCTACCTTAATACAGCTTATGCTTTGCACTGCGGATTTAATGTACATATTACCAAACATGTTCATACTAGAAGTAATAAATGTATTACATAGAGAAAAATAGTGGGAACTCTACACAATAAACCTCCAGGAGCTTGATGACATCTTTTCAATGTTGGTCCACAGTTTGGAGTTATAACGGGCTCTGCGTTCAGCTTTTTCTACAAAAGTGTTTGTCTTTAGAAATTTTGCCCCTTTAAACCAGAATAACATTTGTGATGTTGGATGAGCGGGTATGGCTTGCAATCCCTGTTCTAGCCGAAATGGATCCCAAATATGTTTGATAGTGTTCAGGTCTATGCTCTGTGCTAGCCAGTTCTTCCACATCAAACTCACCCTAGCATGTCTGGATCTTGTTTTGGGTGCCGTAGCACAAAAATTGGCCGTCCTAAAACTTAAAGTAAGTTGTAATGAGGAATGTTTATTTAAACTCTGAAGGCTCTGTGTCTTAGACATTCTCTTGAGCCTCTGCTTCCACCTGCCACACAGACAATTACACAAACATAAGTTTTTTCCAGGCATCTAATCTTACCACTTTCATCTTCAGCTTCCTATTCACAAAAGCAAACATTGATAATGCATTTGCTGCACACACACACACACACACACACGCAGAAAGAAACTAGGATAGAAAACTATTAAATCTGCAGTTCTCAGATGATCTGCATTTTAAATAATTTACATTTTTTAAACTTTTTTTTGAATATCATTTATTCTGTAATTATATAATTAAATGCATATCATTCAAGTAAATGTAAAATGTCGTTAATTACAGTAAAATGTATAATGAAAAATAGAAAAGCCATTTCTTGCTTTTGCAGCTGTTCTGTTATAGGTTTGATGGTGTGTTTGAGATCACTGTCCTGTTGATCCTGTTTATCCAACAACTTTTACCCTAGCTTAAGTTGTTGTAAAACTGGCCTCACGTTTGACTGTGGAATTGTTAAATATATGGTTTTATATATGGTAATTGCCAGTTCCTGTTGCTGCTTAACAAACGCAAATCAACTCACCTTAACCACTTTAAAAATAATTTATATAGTTGAACTTGGATGCATTTTTACATTTCAACAGTGCCAGGCAAAATGTTCATTAGTAAATATGCTTCTGTTTATCATCTATATTTTGATGTGTTTTTTTCTTCTTCAAATAATATACTTAGCATAAAATGTAAAATACATAGAATGTGTATTTTTTTATTTTTATTCTTTTTGCCAAATACACGAGCAATACAAAATGTGGATGTTTTAAAAGATATTCTAAACATTTATTTGAGGACTGGTTAAAACAACATGAAATATTTGTCTAAACTTCTGCCTTAAATGTTTGAAGCAAAAATGAAATGTTTTGACTTTTTTTTTATTTTTTAGAAAGAAATACTAATGGCTTTTAATTGAGCTAATTTTGACTCCATAAAATCCAATTAAGAAAAAGCTTTACATGAAAAAGCTTAGCCTGAACAGTAGTAAGGCTGAGGGAGTTCCTTGTTTATAGTTGAAGAGTTCAAAACAGTGCACCTTTTGCAAACCTTTTTTCTAAAAGGTGCACTGGAACCTCAGCACTTTTTATTGTGTTTTTTAATCCATTATACTTACTGTTATGGAATCATTATTTGTCCCTTGTTAATGACCTCATCTCCTGGAACAGTTCCCTGTTTTAAAACAGCTAATGGCATTCTACCAGCTCTGGCTTTGTTGCTGTTTTGTTGGTCTAAACGGCTGACGTTCTCTACTGTGATTTAAGTGTGTGTGTGTGTGTGTGTGTGTGTGTGTTGTGAGTATGAAAGAATATGGGAGTGGTTAGGTCAGTGTTTGGCTGAACAGTTTGGTAATGCAGACCAGCTGGCTGTAGAGTCGAGATCTTCTGTACAGCTCACATGCTTGACCTAGCATGAGTCCTCATGTGGGTGTGTATGTGCACAAGTTCACATGGTGTGAGGAAGCAAAGTGTGTGTAGAGGTACTGTGTCTTTTTATGGTTCTTGTTTGTGTGTCTTGAGAGTTTGCCTAGTGTATGTTGTCAGTCTTTGGTAGTGAGCATGAGAACCATGAGTTTGCAAAAAGACAGCACCCTTAAATTTACTGCTGGTTTTGCTGTGTGTGTGTGTGTGTGTGTGTGTGTGTGTATGTGTGTGAGAGAGAGAGAGAGAGAGAGAGAGAACATGTGCACATTTCCATCTTCATGCCGATCTGTTTCATAGTTTGACACTGTGGATCTTTAAATAAGGCAGAACTCAGAGCGGCTGTTGATGACACACGCTTCAAACCTGCTACAGTATATCTTATCTCCAAGAATAGCGTCAATGTGGCAACACTTCCAGGATATGACATCAGCCAAGTCATCCCTTAAGTGACTCAGCCTCATTCAGTCATCATGAACAGTTTAACCTCTCTTCCACAATCTTTCTTTCTCTCTCTCTCTCTCTCTCTCTCTCTCTCTCTCTCTTTCAATACAATGCCACATTAAAAGGCAAAATACAAGGCATCACATTACAGGTGCATTAGTAGCGAAAATAGATTAAAACTGTACATGGAAATCACTCAGTTAAATAATTACAGCATTTGCCAACCTTTTTTTTTTGAGACCAATGTCTACACATCCGAGTGCCGTATTCTAACATTCATAGGTTCATTTCTAAAACAGCTTGTAATAAGTGGTAATGAGTGAAAATTAGTATGTAGACGTTTATTAACTTGTATTAATTTTGTAAAATGTTTATTCTTATTTTTCAATGGGAAGGTGATATGAGAATAAATGTCCATTGTTGTAGCCTTAGCAGTTATGGATTTTTGAATAAATGCAGTCAGGCACTTAAAATTCTGAAAGTCTTTAGTGTGTTCAAACATGATAAATGAGACATACCCCTGGATTTTAGAGTTCAGAGGTCACAGCCACTGCTTTACATTTGGTTTTATGTGATTGTGATATCTCAGGAATGTGTCAATTGAATATTTACTTGGACTCAGAAATGATTGGTAAAGCTTTTTATGGTGGAAGTTATAAATCAGATCTTTTCTTGTTCCTTCATTCGATGCAAGAATGAACTGATTAGACTTGATGGTCAAAGGTCACTGTGACTGTGGTCACTACTGTTGCAAATGCTATGTTTCTGGAATGTTCTTAAGTAGAACACTATATGATAATCGTAGTTTAAAAATAAACAATCAATAGTGCAGCAAGAGGTCACAAGTGAGCAATCCCTGATAGGGATTCACAAACTTGAAACAGTCTCGGAGTCTTCATTAGTCAGCACTACAAAAAAAGTTCCAACCACATATCTCATTATCTTCCGCATTGTTTGAAAACACCCAGGACACCCACCCACCCATGACAATCACTTACACACACACACACACACACACACACACACACACACACACACAGCAGCCAATTCACCCTGAAACCAAGTTTTTGGACTGTCAGGGGAAACCCTCGCAGACACAAAGAGTAAATGGAAACTTCACCCAGACTCGGATTCGAACCTGGATCCATGCTGAGAGGTGGACGTGCTAACCACTATGCCACCATGCCGCCCTCTTGGCACATATATTATTTACAAAGACATATAACATAAAGACTTGATCAGCTGGATAATATGATGTAAGCTTGTAATATGTGTTTGTAATTTATATTTTATTCTATATGTTTGAACCTTTTTTATTTGGAGGATGGGGGAAAAAACAAACCATTTTAGAAGTTAATGTGCAATAAACTACAATTGGTGAAAGTTCCCTTACAACTAACCACCACATTGTAGGCACAATAAACCTCAAATGTTACTTTATTGTTAGTAGTAGTAATAACAATTATGATAGTACTACTAATAATAATTGTAATTATAAAAAGAAAAAAAGAGGCAAGTATTATGTAACTTTCTCCAGATTAGTTTGCAAAAAGTAACTGACATGCCACGTGTTGTAACCAAGACTATATGTTATGTCACATTGTAGAAATGTGGTTTCTTTGCACATACTTATGAGCAGCTATAAACTAAAGTGGTCATCCACTACTTTCATAACCACAGTATAATCTGTAATTATTGTTCAGTGTTGTACCTCTTAAAACCAAAGTAGTACTTACTATATATGGTAGTTGACAATATTATGTGAGTGTACTCAGCCATAGCTTATGTGGCTCATGCTAAGAAATAAGCCAAATAAAATCTTTTCAATGAGGTACATGGAGATGGTACAATTGCAATGGAGCATTCAATAATGATTGCAGACAGGACAGCTGGCAACTGCATAAAACAGTTTAATCACATCTACCAAACAGCAGGTGAGCTTTGATTACTCTCTCTCTCTCTCTCTCTCTCTCTCTCACACACACACACACAAAACACATAGAGCTGGTTCACTATTTGAACTTTAGCTGTGGCAGTGTATAACTCCTCAGTGGATCTCTAGAGCATGGCCAGAGTTGCCTGGAGTCTAACTGATCCATATGTACAGACCAGATTTACCAAAAATCCCATAGGGATTCTTTTTATTAAGAAACCTGCCTAAGGTCCTAACATCAATAATCTATCAGTTTGTCTACTTGTCTACTCTAATGACTTAGAGGAAAGCTACAGGCATTTCACAACACCTTGGGGTTTAACTGTCACATATAGGGTTTCTGAACTTTAACAAGGAATTGTAACAGAGCCATGTCGAAGGAAAGTGACTTCATTTTTGTAGCTGAATTAGGGTTAGATGTTTTTCCCCCTCATAAACCAATGGATTGTGAGGCAGGCAGTCTTTTAAGGATATCTCTTGTTAGGTGGGACATGGTTACTGCTATCTCTCTTTGATCCCTAAAACTTGTCAAACTCCCTCTTACAGCTAAATCAATGTTACACCTGACATGGATTAATTGGTAGAGGTGTTTTAGACTGAGGTATGACAGGCATAAATCACATCTGCTAGATTCAATAATAATAATAATAATACATTTATTTAAGCTACAATAGTAGCTTTGTGAATGAAAAATTGCTTAATGGCTATTTAAAAAGAATGAACAGTATTGTAAGCCAGAAATGAAATCAATAAAAGCACTAATAATTACTGTCATAAAAAGTCTTTAGAGAATGAGAAAGCAAGAGTAAATGAGAGTTCAAAGGATTTTTTTTTGAGTGTAGCGAAAATAGTAGGTGGTGGTAACATCACTTAGTTTAACACGGAGTGAAATACAGTGAGGAAAATAAGTATTTGAACACCCTGCAACTTTGGAGCAATTATTAGAAAATGGAAGAAACTAAACATGAATGTCAGTCTCCCTCGGACTGGGGCTCCACACAAGATCTCACCTCGTGCCGTATCAATGATTCTAAGAAAGGTGAAGAATCAGTCCAGAACTACAAGGGAGGAGCTGTTCAATGACCTGAAGAAAGCTGGCACCACTGTTTCCAAGGATACTGTGGGTAATACACAAAGACATCATAGTTTAAAGTCAAGCATGGCACGGAAGGCTCCCCAGCACAGAGTCCAGGCCCTTCTTAAGTTTGCCCATGACCATTTGGATGATCCAGAGGAGTCATGGGAGAAAGATCTGTGGTCAGATGACACCAAAATAGAACTTTTTGGTATTGATTCCACTCGCTTTGTTAGGATGACGAAAAATGATAAGTACCATCCATAAAACACTATCCCTTCTGTGAAGCATGGGGTGGAAGCATAATGCTTTGTGGTGTATTTCTGCACATGGGACAGGGCAACTGCACTGTATTAAGGAGAGGATGAACGGGGCCATGTATTCCGAGATTTTGAGGAACAACCTCCTTCCCTCAGTTCCAGCATTGAAGATGGGTCATGGCTGGGTCTTCCAACATGACAATGACCCAAAGCACACAGCCAGGATAACCAAGGAATGGCTCCGTAAGAAGCATATCAAGGTTCTGGAGTGGCCTAGCCAGTCTCCAGACCTATAATCTATAGCGACATCTTAGAAACCTGGCTGGTCTGGAGGAGATCTGTGTGGAGGAATGGGCCAAAATCCCTGCTGCAGTGTGTGCAAACCTGGTGAAAAAGTACTGGAAACTTTTGACCTCTGTAATTGCAAACAAAGGCTACCAAATATTAACTTTGATTTTCACAGGTGTTAAAATAAGAGTAACACACATTATTTAAAAAAATCATAAATTGTTATTTCTGGATTTTTCTTTGCACAGTGGACATGCACCTAAGATGAAAGTGGGAGAACTTGCAAAGTCGCAGAGTGTTCAAATACTTATTTTCCTCACTGTATATGTACTACATTATCAGTGATAGCCATATAAGTATAAGTAAGAAAGATGAATCAATTATAAAATTGAAAACTATAATCAGAAAGACTACCTAGTATAATTGCTGACCATCATTTCCGTCATTTAATGGTAAGACTTAATTATGTTTAGTTTTATTTATAAAATAAAGTTTGGTATGTCAAGGCCTATGGCATTTATAATTCACTGTAGTATTTGATTGGCAGCTTATAAGGAGAAGGATTAAGGGTATATGGTTTATGTGTTCGGTAGCATCCAAGTGAATGGAATTCTGAATGATATTAACATTGTAAAACCTAATTGAAATATCATGTTACGTTTAAGATGAGTCAAAGAATATTGAAAAATGAAAAATGTTGTATGGCATAAAATGTTATTTTAAAAGATAATAATGGAAACTAAACTTCCAGATGCAACGTGCATTATTTTAAGGCATGCATGGTCAGCTTTGCAAAATTGCAATATCATTGCACAGTGCTTTGTTTCATACAGTTTCTATAATTATTACATTTTCTATTCTTTTTTTTCTATTTCTATGTTATATTCAATTTTATAATTGTTAAACTTATTATCTTAGAAATGTATTGATACAATGTGCATTATAGTATGTTGCACTGAATTACATTATCATAAACAAAAGGAAGAGTTTTATAGAAAATAACATCACAAGTGTGATTTGGTCAGAATCGCAATTGTCTTGAAGCATCTTAGTTTTGATGTTATTTTTTTTACAATAACACTAAGTCTCTAGTTCAATTGCTTTACAAAATTAGTAATTCCTATGAATTGTAGCGGATTAACACACATTAAATTTGATTTAAGTAGAGTAGAGTAATAAATTTTTGTGTAAAAAAAGCTATAATGTTATGGTATATATAATCACTGTATGAAAGACTTCTTAACAATCAGATGGATCTGAAATGACCGGTCATAAAAACGACAATATATCACTGCAACAAGGTATATACTTCAATGCTGGTCACATCAAATAAAGGTATTTGACAAGTTACTCAACAGACCTGCTATGAACTATTGAGGTTTCCAGGGTGTCTACAAACCTTTTGCCCAGTGTGTGCTAGGTAGGCTCCAGCATTCTTTGCAACCCTAGTTAAGATTAGCGGCTTACAAAAAGTTATTACAGCTTACAGTTAAAAGTTATAGCTCTACAGTATAATAATAAACCTACAATAAAACAGAATATTCGAGTATTTAAGTAGATTGATTTTACCACTCTCTTCACTTATTCTGTATTTACTACTCTACTTTTCATGTTGTCTTAAGTTTCCTAATCTGCTTTGTGTAATGATCAGAAAGTTTAAGAAAATTTTCAGTAAAATTCATTAATTTTGAACAATGTACCAACATAAATAAATCACAACAAAAACCTTAGTTTCTGTTGTGCAAATGTGCAAATTATAGAGCTGTCAATATAAGAGTTCTGTAGTAAGTTTCTCTCTTGATTTCATTTTAGTCTTCTTCATTGTGTCTGGCTGGCATCCATGCTGGTGTGGTGTCGAACAAACTTGGAGGCTGGGTCAGTGTAGTTATCAGTAAAGGCATCCCATATTATGACAGCACACTGGCCAACAATGTTTCATCTGTAATGTGAGTAACCATAGTTCCTACATTCGCTCCTGTTTCCTTCTCTCTTCCTCAAATGTTCTTTATATTCAGGATATTTGTCTTTAAACTTATTTTCTTACATTGAATAGTTGCACTGCAGTTTTTAATCTCAGTGTTTATTTTTTACAGAGGGAATCTGTCCCCCAGTCTCTTCACCTTTAAAACCAAAGGTCAGTAAAAGTTCCTAAAGTGATTTCTCTTCATTAGTTCATTATGTTTATCTTAATAATGAACAATGTGTGTGTTTAAGCAGTAATACGTGTAAACATGCATAAAAAATAGATACACAAATTTCCAAAGAAGTTACAGCACTGTTTAAATGTCCGATACAAAATAAAAATCTTTCATGTTTATTCAGTTGAGCCTATATTTAACAGAGGGACAATTTTTTTTTTCTAGTGAAAAATCTATTTCATAAATGTAAACAATTTTAGTTAGAGTTAATATTAATAGTAATCACTGTTGATGTTTATTGTTTTCTTTTGTCTTGAGTTACATATTAGTTGAACCGCCAACTGTGAAACCTTCTAGAATAGTATAACTAGAACCTTTTCTTATTTTCACTCATGTGTATTTAACAAATAGAACTAAAATACATTTTATCTGTTAATTATACTATAAAGTCAATTATCTGTTTAATAATAATAAAAAGAAATACTTTACTTTTAATTCCATTTTTAGAAATTTTCCTAACTTCTTTAAATTCGGTTTGTAAAGTATGTATATAACAAGCATTTCAACAGTCATGTTAAAAACAAGGGGCGGCACGATGCCTTAGTGGTTAGCACGTTCGCCTCTTAGCGCTAGGGATTCCCGGTTCGAATCCCAATCTGGGTGGAGTTTCCATGTTCTCCCCGTGTCCACGTGGGTTTCCTCCGGGTTCTCCGGTTTTCTCCCACAGTCCAAAAACATGGATCAAGTCAATTGTGTGGGTGATTGTACGCCCAGAGATGGATTGGTGCTCTGTCCTGGGTGTATCTGCCCAGCGGATAGGGCATGGGGAACCCCCGTGAGCCTAGTAGAAGATAAAGCGGAAGATAATGGATGGATGGATGTTAAAAACATATTGTTATTTACATCTCAGGCACTTTACATTCCTATTTGTGGCTATTTTGATGATTTATCTTATTTACATAATGTGATAAACATTAATAGCCATTATTCAGATTTGTCTTTTCCCCATATCATAACAATTCAATTTGCAAATAATAAAGCATTGTATTATTACAGGCTTTTTTTTTTTAATGTTATATTTATAGTTGAATGGTTGAAATGATATGCAAAACAACAAAGCTATTGATCTGTGTTAATAATTTCATTGTTTTCTAAAAAATATTTTCATGGTTGTCTAAAAACAATTATTTTAAACTTGTTGTAGTTTTTGTTATTATTGTTATTATTATGGTAATAATTATACAATAACAACAATAACAATAGAGGGCTTGAAAAGTGAAAGATGAAATATTATGCACCCCTAATATTTAAAATATAGCAAATGATGTATTAAAGACACTATTTAAGTGTTTTTTTTTGTTTTTTTTCCCCAATAGATTTCAATATGTCAATGCAGCAGTAAAATGGTTTAATTCACTGAAAATAATTTAGATTTAGATTAGATTAGATTTAGTTAACCTAATGCTTAAATGACTTCTTGTTATTGGAGTAAAAGTAATTATAAATGGGATTTATAGGTCTATTAGAGGCTCAGATTTGTGAGAAGTCATTTGTGAGATTTTGTATCATTATGCTAAAAAAAAGATTAAACAGCAACAATAGTGTTGTGTGGGCTATTCTATTTTTTTTAATGATTAATGCGGGATTTATTTATTTAATTATTTACTTATTTATTGTACTGGACAAATATACATGCAGCTTAGTGATTAAACAGTTTACTTACTTGTGTGTTGCTTATTCACTATATGTGTAGGTTGTTATGGCACTCTGGGCCTGGAGTCAGGTGTGGTGAGTGATTCACAGATCTCTGCCTCCTCTGTCTGGGAGTGGGGCCATCACAGCGAGAAACCTATAGTGTGGGCAGCTTCTGGGGCACGTCTGAAAAGACCTGGGCATCCATGGGGGCCCTCGAATGGAGACACGAAACAGTGGATACAAGTGGATCTAAAGAGAGAAAAACAAGTGACTGGTAAAATAGCAATACAGAAGGAGTGAAATATAAAATGAAATAGTTAAACAATGAAAGTAAATGTGTTTACTATTCATTTTATTTCAGGAATTGTCACCACTGGCTCCACATTAACAGAGTACCAATTTTTTGTGTCTACCTATCGTGTGCACTACAGCAGTGATGGACAGAACTGGACAGCCTATCAGGAAGTAGGCTCAAATCAAGACAAGGTATTTATACTGTGCTGATGGAAGTCCGATTTAGAGATTAAATGATTTAGAATTTTTATTTATTTACTTTTAGAACAATTGTTTTTCTTTTTTCTTTTGTTCTTTTCTATTTGTAGTCTGATGGAAATATAATCACATTTGTTCACCATCTACTATTTCTTCAATCACTATAGTGTTTTCATTATTGTTATTTTTGGAATGATATATTCAGTACCCAGAAGAGTTGTTTTGTTTGAAATGCTGTAAAGATGTGTTTTTTAATGGAACCTAAATAATGCACCTGCATTTTTGATTACTTCCTGTGTCTTGTGACAAGGTAAGACTAAAGAAAAACTTTTTAGTTAAAAAGTTGCAAATATTGTTGCAATATTAAATTACAATTTTCACACTGGAGGAAGTAAAGATAAAAATAGCCATTGAAAAGGCACATGTGGTATAAATTCAGTTATGTGCTTGAGTGAGTCTCAAATTTGAATTTTGAGTATTTTGATGAACTTTGTAGTTCTGCAATTACAGACTGAAGCCCAACTGTTTCTTTGTAAATTTTGTAAGTTTTTTGTAATTTGCATTGTGATGGTAGGGATCAACAATGCCTCAACATTGACATAGTAGTGCGCGTCGCCATGTCATAATTGAATAAAATGCAGCAGAGTTATGGTAAATTATAAACACCTCACTATTACTACTAGACCAAGTCCACCAACTTCAAATACCCAACCACCAGTTTTCTGTAGGCAGCATCTTGTGAGCACTAATGAAGGATTAGAGGACGACTAACACAAACAGTTCAACAACACACAAGCTCCTGTGTCTGCTTTTACATGTATAAAATCAATGATAAGGTATCTTATCTAATCAGAGTGCACAGTGACTGACATATTACCAGCATGTTTTTTTTCTTATTTAATCATACAATTATTCACTACCACTCAAATAGAAAGAGAAATGGATGGACTACAGTTTTTTTTATTAAGGCTGAACTTTGATGGAATAGTCTATTTTTTTTCCCCTTCTACAGTGTCAACATCAACGATTACACCAACAAGTGCTGCGTTCTAATTTTCATTGTTATAATACATTCCCTCCTTGAAATAGAAGTCTTACATACAAAATGGAGAGGAAAGGAATGAGGGTGACACCATTGTTTAAGAGCCCTAGACTTGAAGTTCACTTGCAGGTAGATAATAATGCATAGCTATCAATAGGCAAAGAGTTTAATGGAGGAGATCATTGATTGGCTCTGTTTAAAGCAATGACTTTAAACTGTTGGCCTGACAATGATGCAACACTTTATTCAGTATGGTACGATAGCATCGACTGAGCTTAGTGAATGAATGGTAGCTCCATTGTGTCTTATTCATTTGAACCATCAATACACATTGATCAACTGTACTGCAAGAACACAAATCATTGCAGTGAATATAATGGGTAAATATATGCCGTTCTTTATCCCATCACATTAACCCTCTGTTTCACAGGTTTTCCAAGGAAACATTAACTACCTTTATGAAGTGCGTAACAACTTCATCCCACCTATTACAGCCCGGTTAATCAGAATTCTTCCTTCACATTGGCATCAGAAAATTGCTCTTAAAATGGAGCTACTCGGTTGTTACCCGGAGGTAACATTGTTACCCGGAGGTAGGGCATATACATTTGAACTGAAAGGTCAATATTCTAACAAGGCATGGCATGTTTTGGCATTGTGCCTTAACCTCTCATCCTCTGCTTTGTATTATTTAGCAAGGCCACGCATATTTAAACAGGCTGATCCTTCTTCATCAAAAAGAAGTACTGTGCCTACATTACAGGAGAGCACAACACGCACACCTAACATCAAAAACATCACCATGCCCCCCCATTCTCATAATGGTAAGAAGAATACTGATCTAATTTTAAATACAACAAAAATCCTGTTTATGTATTCTGTAAAGGTAACCTTCTGAATACATGCACTTTGTGTGTAAAATTAAACAGTGCCTTATATTATGTATATGTATATGTGTGTGTATGTGTATATATATATATATGTATAATGTATGTGTGTGTGTATGTATAAATGTATATGTATGTATGTATATATGTATATGTGTATGTATAAATGTATATATAAATGTGTATGTTAATATAAATGTATGTGTATGTGTGTATGTATGTATATATATATATATATATATATATATATATATATATATATATATATATATATATATATATATATATATATATATATATATATATATATATATATATATATATGTATGTGTGTGTGTATATATGTATATATATGTGTATGTGTGTGCATATATATATATATATATATATATATGTATGTATGTGTATGTGTGTGTATATGTATGTATATATATACACACACACACACACACACACACGTGTGTGTATGTATGGTAAATAAAATTGTCCTTCAGGTTATAGAATAAGTCTTTCAGTTCCAGCTCCAAATTAATACCTATGGTTTTGTAATGGTTGTCCGGCAAGTGCACACAGATAATAGCTTAGTATGTCAATTGCTGTACAACTTCTGCAACTCTTATAGCCTGCTGTTGAATCTAACTCCTTTAGGAGTGACTTAAACTTTCATGCACATTTAATCAGAGCCTAAAACAATCTGCAGTCCAGCATGCTTTTCTGAAACACCTGGCTCGTAGACTTGCATTAAATAAATACAATAAATAACCTTTACAATTATTACAATAAAAAACCTTTAGTTCATTAATACAGACAGCGTCGCTAATAACAAGAACAAAATAAAATGAGGTTCTATATTGTGTAATCCTGTTTCAGTCCATTATCTCTATAGCAGCAGTCACTTTGTAAATATAGTTTTTATAAACATAAAACATGTATTTGTTTTGTTACTTGTATTGTTTTTATTTATTTATGGATATTTTTACCAAAATAATAAACTGGACTAATAAAACACTGTCATTAATTCATAAAACTCGTAAAATTCCTCATAAAACTAATCCATCAATAGTTTGTGTTTGATACTGAAATTTTCAGTTTCTCTATGAATACTCTATGATAAATATATTAAAACTTGATTCCATTTCTAACTAAACAGATAATTAGAGGTCTTTTTTTTGGCTAAACATCTCTTAGGTGTTTGAGATGCAGTTTTTCTTGTAAATATATTTTTTTATAAACATAAAATGTAACCTATAAAACTGAAATAAAATAGGTGCTGTGGCTATATTTACTTTTACTTTTAACAATGTCTTCTCATACCATATTTAAATAACCTTTTTTTTTTTTTAGTATTTACTTCAGTCCACACAAGCAGCTGTGTGATTGAGAGATAGTTTTATGTTTAAATACAAACTATTGCATTGATAACCTTAATAAGCCAATTATTTATATTTTAATTCACACTGGGACCATTTTTGTTATCAACACAAATACAGAGGTTATTAATGGGTGCTTAAATTCAGTTAAATTTATGTCAGCTTAGCTGTCATTAGCACTCATGGTTCATAGACCGATAATTGGATAATGAACATTTATCGGAAGGATAGTTTAATGAGACACCTTGTTAAATGTTTTAGTGATATTTAAAATGGGTGCAAGCACCAATCTTTTGGAGCTCTGTCTGCCTCTGTCTATTCCAGCTCCTTAGGGTACTTGTCTAGTAGACCTTTTTTCACATCATCACACTATAATTGCCACAATTCAGACAGATCTATATAGAGATAAGGCCTTTACGAATTAATTCTGTGTGTTGCTGGATTACTTTTCCTCCTTTACTAAAGTCATTACTGTGCTGCTAAACAAAGTTTAGAACTTAATGACTGTAAAAGCAACAATGCATTAAATTGACCTAAAAACATGCAACATTGTCCACGTCTTATTTTTTTGTTGTGAAATAGATAAAATGATGCCCAGGTAAAAATCTAGGAGAAACTACATACACCTATTACTAAACAGCCAATGAATGTGATCTGCATAGCTCTAGTGCTGTGTGACAAACTGCAAAAACTAGGGACACAGATGCTCACAGACAGCCTGATTTTAGCTGGCCGCCAACTCTAATCCTGTTGAGTCACTGCCCTGAAATATTGAACCTGTCTAAATTTGTTTTAGAAAAGAAATGTTACATTCACTTGCCTTGTGTGATTTTCACATTCGAAATATGCACCTGTTTTACATCTGACTGTTGCACATTTTATGCATTACAGAGGTGGCAGTAATAGCAGTGTTGATTCCAGTGCTGGTTGTGGTTCTTACAGCTCCAGTGCTATTGGCTGTGTGTGCTTGGTTGTGGAAGAGCAGGTTCGTACACCTTGCAATTCTCCATTATTGAACCCACCCTGCTAATATATTTTGGCTTTTAATATCTTGCTAGCCTAAAGCTTTTAAACCTATAACAATTTTTTTTTTTTTTTTGCTATTTGCTGCTTTTTTGATGTGCTAGAAAAAGTCCAGAAGTGACGTATGACCTTCCACAGTGGGATCGCACAGGTATTGTACACAATGACATTGCCAGTTAAAGCTTTTTTGGGAATATGTGTGCATATGATGAAGCATATATTATGTATCTTAGTGTGGTGGAAAAACATGAAGCAACTATTGCCTTCTAAGCTGGATGGAGATGAATGTGTCCGGTACAGCTGTTCTGCACGGGCAGAGCATCAGAGGCCCAGGGTCGAACCTGGAGGTATTCAAACACATAACACATATAGTTCATATAGTCCTTAGCTCATCTTGCAATAGCTTTAGCCATAATACTAATAATTTTTTTTTAGAATATGCTCAGCCGCTTGTCAGTGGTACCATGGCATCACTGGGTCAGAGGTCAACATTCAAACCTGAAGAAGGAGCTGATCCAGAGTATGATGCCCCATTGACTCCTGAGCAGTACCATGCATATGCTGAGCCCCTCCCTGCCTCAGGAGCTGAGTATGCCATTCCAATTACAATTGACAGGGCTAATCACATATCAGGAGGCACTCTTCCTTTTCGGGGACGGAGCTTAGCAGCCCATACAGATGGAGGTCAAACAGTGGGGTGTATGTATGATACACCCAAAAGCACATCTGACCAAACTGTGCCCAGTGAGGGCCAAATCTATCAGGTGCCACAGAATTCCACCAGTACACCATGCCAGCAAATAGACTGACCAGCAAGAGTAAGGTTATGTCTATAGCTGTATGTGCAAACATCATTGGTTTTGTTTCAACGTGTGCCATTACAGTCCTATCACTGAAATACAACACGTCCAACGGGAGGGTGGGCATTGAGACGGTTACACTACTGTTTTAACTTGTGTCTATGTGTGATTTTCTGAAAGTGTATATTTCTGAATGTTCTCTGATGTTTAACTGTGATTCCCTACATATTCTCTCCAGTACTAAGAGAAGTGAGTCTTAATCTTTTTTTTTTCCCTTGTGCAAAGTACAAGAACCAATGGTACCAAAGACCATGGCTCTAGATTCTTCCCGTTACTTACTGGACCGGTACCAATTGTTTTAGTTCTAAACAAGTTGTGTGTTTATGATTTGTAACAGCTGAATGTAGTGGTACTCTGGTACAGGACACTATACAATAATATGGTTTCATCATAGCTTGCATTCCTTTCTTACTAAAAAACATTGTTATTTAATTTTTCAGCCAATCAACCATACATCTGCAAAGCCTTATGAAATGATAGTCAACATTTCCTTAAACTTGAAAAGATACCAGGAATTTTGGCCATACAGACAGAACTATAGAATGTGATTTCTGTAAAAACTAAATTGTAAAAAAAAATTATAATGTTTTAATTGTTTTGGCTAATCAGCTTTTAATGAAAAAATATGTGAATATATTTAGAATTTAATGCCTACACTATATTCAAAAGAAAAATGGGACAGAATTATTGGAATAATTAATTAAACTTTTGGCAATTTCTGAAATTAAATCTGCCTATTAAGTTATTCCGAGAGTTTTTACAAAACACAAAACCACACATCAAGTAGCTGAATGTTTATGGTAAGTTTATAAGATAGAGTTTGTGTTCTACAAATGAGGAGTGTTTGTTCTCCTTTTCAGATCTATATCTCACTAAACTGAACTGTGAATGTTGCATTAGACTTGCAGTCTGTTAAAACCCCGGTTTTCAGCTATTTTTATTTAGGCAGGTTTTTTTTTAACATGCTATTAAGTACATCTTCACAATCATATTTGGTTTTACAGTTTTATAAGCAACAATTACACTGGTTGTTGTTTTTTTTTTTTTGTATTATGGTACTTTTGCTGCTTATCATAATATGCAGTGAATTTCACAATTTACTGTGAAACTAATCAGTTGCCATGATTTTATTGGGCAAAAGCAATGTTAAACACAATCATACATGCTTTAATGCAATCTATCTATATTTCTTCTAACTAACTGATTTTTAGAACCCAAACTGGCATGGGAGGAGATACAAATTCCATGCACAATAAACCTAGGCCATTCTCCTGGGCAACTAACCGAGGACCCTCTAATCTCCCTTAAGAACATTACGAACAGTATTTTTACTTATAAAAAGTAGTATATAACCATTTCATTGCATATTTAAAAAGTGGAATTAAGTCAGTAACTGAAAAAAAAAGATTTTTATCACTGCCATCTCCTCTGAAACATGGCAATTATGTTACTTCAGAATTGAACAAACATTCTAAATTAAAACCCTACAGCTTAAACTTAAATCTTTTTTCATTGTATACATTTACATATAAACTACTAAGATTGAAGTATGCACACACTGGTTTATTACATTCCATTTTAAATCCATGTACCTCACCAATGGGATTGACGTCCAAGTTCTATTCAGGTCACTGGAGTTCCAAAAGAGACTTTAAAAGGTGTGTCTACATACTTTAGGCTTTTCTTTTGAGAGCTAGTTTGTTGCTGTAAGGCATATGTTTACTTGTGTGCCTTTTATATTGTTTGTTTATTGGTAAGATATCATTTTTGCCATTAACACCCAAAATGAATTCCTGTTAGTTGATTGATAAACAAGTAAACAATTTTCTGGAATGGGTATTTTTTAATAGTTTATTATGCAGTTTCAATCAGCTACATATCTTTCTGTCATTCAACTCAATTTTTTTCAAGGTGGGTTTGTTTGGTTTCATCATTAGGGCTGATTAACACTGGATTATGTGGATCTGATTTGAGTCAGGGTTTGGTAAATGTACCTCAAACAAATGTAATTTGTCAATCATGATCAAATAATTCAATAATGGATAAAATTTATCAAATGATAAATTGACTTCATTACTAAACTTATTTTCTATCAAAATCATGTTTCGCTACAGACCGCTGAGGTCGTAATTACCATCTTAAATTTTTTTTTGTTTTGTTTACCTTTCATGTAATCCTATTTTATAACAGAATAGCTAAATTCCTCTTAATCACGTTTTATTGGAACACCAGACAAAAGTTCTAGTTCTAGTTATCCACTTTACCAATGCAGATGACTAATTTACACTTTTATTCAATCACGATTGCTTCTTTTTAGCCCACTGGATGAACTTCTCTAATATCATTACAATGTCATTACAGTCTGTTTACAATGTAGCAAATAGAAAATGCTTTAATTTGAACTCTTAACCATTGCATAGCATAATGCAGGGTTATACCTATATTGAATAAGTAGCTTTATTTATTATTAAGCTGCAATCGATGTTTGTCTTCCATGTTTTTACACAAGTAGATTTGAAACAATTCTGTAATTGCTGCAGTTGACCAATCAGTAGATGGAATTGTTTCTCACGCCACAATTATGTCCTGGTTTGGTGCTTTTTCTACTCTGTCAGTAAGAGTAACCAAATTGAGCACTGGTACTTTAGCACTGGTACTGTTACTCAATGGCAGTATCAAACAGATTTGAAGCTGTGCCGTGCCTTCCTGTTTTTAGTGAAATAGAGCTTTGTAATTTTGCAGAGATGTTGCAGGTGATTTAATATTCAGCTTTTCAAAAATATGATCATTTGTTTCACATCCATCACACGTACTGGAAATAAAATTTATCTCAGTTATGAACTTTTTTTTTCAATTATTATTCTGAGATGCAAAGCACTCAAACCATTAGTAAACCATTCCTAATAAATCTATGGATACACAGTTGTCATAGAGACACTGTTGCCGTGGGGCACTTTGCCAAATGCTTTTATACTGAATTAAAAAAGTAGGAAATGAAGAAGCCATATTTGATGGGTTGGAATACTTTACTATGATATCATATGGTCTCCAACATCCAACTATAATAGACACATCCAGTTCAATCAGCACTGAAATGCCCAACATCCTGCAAACACCACCACATCACAGTGGATTACACTTGCCTGTTTAAGGCCTGATTTTCAAATATTTACTAATGGAATAGACAGGCCATTTTACAGCAATCAGATTTTTATTTGCTATAGTAAGACAGTTGTTGAAAGAAGGTTTAAAGGTATTCAGTGGTACTGAGATTTCAGTTAAATGTGCTCTGGTTCTCATGTCAATTACATGCAGATATACACTGTTTCGTCATCTTGATGTCATCGATCTTCACATGGTTTTGTAGCTTTCTTGTACATGTGCACTATATGCAAAAATGTGTGTCAGTCTGTTATTCACTGTAGATGATGATTCTGGTTTTTACTTTTAAATGACTGTTAAGAATTGCTGTATTCAAATTACAAATTTAATAAAAAAATTTAAATCATCATCCAAGAGCATTTGTATCCCTGCATGACATGTTTATTATCTAACAGATGTACCTTTGGTACCTTGCCCAATAGAAAAGCCCAACAGCATCAGATACTATAACCCTCTTTCCTCATATGCTGTTATCCAGTACCATAAAATCTTATGGCAACATATAGTGCCAGTCAAAGGTTTGGACACACCTTCTTGCGCCATTGTCTATCTTCTCCACTTACCATGTAGATGAACTTTGTAGTTTTACAATTGCAGATTGTAATACATCTGTTATATTTTTTTTGTTTGTCTCATGTTGGTTCTATGTTCTCTATTGGTCAGAAGTGTCAGAGAACAGGTATAATTTGGATGGTGGAATGTTTATTGTCAATTCTGCAATGACAGTGATGCAGTGTGGATTTTTTTGGTGCAGCAGTGCTGCTGTAGTGTCATTAAAACATCCCCGTGACACTGCTAAAATGAGAATAATACACCAACTACATAATACCTGCTCTATGGTGGTACTGTTGTGGTGGTACAGGGGACCTGACCATTATAGAACAGAGTAAAGGGAACTAACCCAGTATGTACTGTAGAACTACAAAGTCCATCGTAACTGTAGGTATAACTGATAACATGGACAATAAGTGATGCAAAATAAGCTGGGTCCAAACGTTTTACTTAATACTACTATGTACAATTAATGCCCAATGTAGTATATGTAAAATATTTGGACAGATTTTCTTATACCAGTAATTTTTTTATACCAGACCCATTTTATTTTTCTCCAGTGTTATTTTTTTGGCACTTGAGGGTTAGTGGTTAGCATACTTGCTTCTAAGGAAGAAAGTCCTAATGTCGACAATTCTATAATTGTCACAATACTACTAATTTAATAAAAAAAATACTTTTCTAACAGTTTCTATTGTAAGTAAGAAACCACAGAAGTTTAAAAATTACACACACACACACACACACATGTTCTGTTTCTAACTTTCAATTATAGAGTAAAATATTGTTTAAAAGTAAAAGTGAAATTAAAACATTTGTGGTGTTTTGACTTAATATCAAAAAACTAATTATAAATGTCTTGGATTTTTGATTGAAGTTAAAATTGTGTTCAGTACATTTAAGTTTCCAGTTACAGTTTATTAAATGTACAATAAAATCACTTAAATCAATAGTGCTAGTGACAGTGTAATTGCTTTACCAATTTAAATTTGAAGTGAAGTTACAAATGAGGGTCCTTGGCCAACTCTGTGTTCTGACCCCAACCATCAAGTCTGGATACTTGTAAGTCATTTTGGTAAGCCAAATGTAATATAATGTAAAAATAAATAAATGAAAAAAGCAGTAAACCGTTTTATACTGTTTACAAAAATAAAATGTAAAGAATCTGTACAAGTGAGAATCTGTACAAGTTGCTTAAATCAGCACACATCCAGGTTAAGTTTGCCCATGACCATTTGGATGATGCAGAGGAGTCATTGGGAGAAAGTTCTGTGGTCAAAATTCGTGCTGCAGTGTATGGAAACAGGAAACATTTGACCTCTGTAATCACAAACAAAGGCTACTGTACCAAATATTAGCATTGATTTTAAAAGGTGTTCAAATACTTATTTGCAGCAGTAACTAAGTAATTATTTTTTAAAAATCATAAATTATGATTTCCAGATTTTCTTTTAGATTATGTCTCTCACAGCACCTAAGATGAAAATTTCAGACCCCTCCATGATTTCCAAGTGGGAGAACTTGCAAAGTTGCAGGGTGTTCAAATACTTATTTTTCTCACTATACGTGATAAAAAAAAATATATGACCCCTTATTCTACACCTAGTATGCAATACTTGGTGTTACATATCATTCCTTCTTACATTTACATTTACATTTGGTCATTTATTGGACGCTTTTATCCAAAGCGACTTACAAGGTGAGCACAAGGTTGATCACAACATCCCTGGAGAAATGAGGGTTAAGGGTCCCAATGAGGGTTAAGGGTCTTGCTTAAGGACCCACATTGGTAACTGCAGTGGACCTGGGATTTGAACCCACAACCTTAAGATTGTTAGCCCAACACCCTAACCACTGAGCTACCGCGCCCATTCTTAATTGTTAATAATTAATAATAACTATATAATGATCAATAATATTTCTGACAACCTTCCATCCTGATGCATCTAGAGCAGGGGTGCTTAATACGTCGATCGTATTTGCAGGGGTATCGCGATGGAGGTTTGAAAAAAAAAGCGCATATCGCGTATTAGCGCTTTTTTACAGCACAGTATTTGAAGCACTTATACAAACACACACATTCACACACAATGTGATTCATTCTGAATCGCGATCCCTATCCCTGTGTAAACGAGCAGTCTGCCCCCCCCCCCCCCCCCCCCGCTGTTCCCAAAACCGGCACGTGGCCACGCCTCCGTGTCTAAATCCGAAGCACTGCCTCGCGAATCATCTACATTAGATTTACATTAGATTAGATTAGATAGTTCCTGTTTGTGTTTTTGCACTTTATTTGACTGACAAGATGAGTGAAGGGCACTGGGCAGATAGACCCAGGACAAGGCGCCAATCCATCGCTGGGCACACACTCACTCTCGCACACAGACTCTATATGGGGCAATTTTGAGAATTCAATTGACTTGATCCATGTTTTTGGACTGTGGGAGGAACCCGGAGAACCCGGAGGAAACCCACGCAGACACGGGGAGAACATGGAAACTCCACCCAGATGGGGATTCAAACCGGGAATCCCTAGCGCTGAGAGGTGAACATGCTAACCACTAAGCCACCGTGCCGCCGACGGACTTTGCTCCAAAAGAACTGAAATGTTCCACTTTCATTTAGAGTGGGAGAATGAATATTTTTTTACAATGTCAAAATTAAAATGCATTTGCTTTTATTAATGTTTATGTTCTGTTTGGGCAAATGTGTGTTACAGTGGTTGTTTTACATTTGTGCTGTATACTGTGTGTTTGCTCGTTTGGCTGTACTAAAATCAAGTTTTCTCCATGCTATTTGCTGGAATGTGTTTAATAAAAGAGCAATTATAATAGATTCGACAAAACTAACATAATGTGTTAACTAACAGGTTTCGATATAAAAACCTAAAAAAAGAGATTAACCTTGGTAGATCTCGATGACCTGTCCAATAGAAAAGTAGATCTCGGGCCAGAAAAGTGTGGGCACCCCTGATCTAGAGTATGATTCTCAACAATACAACAATATTCCCAGAGGTCCACTGCTAAATTATTATCCCAGCACTTCTCACACAGAATTCTCTTGTGTTTACATTATAATTAGCCCAGGGGTTTAAAAGGGTTAAACAATGCTTGTTAAGAGCTAAAGACCTGCAGTGTGATGACCCTTTCAGGACCAGGGCCGTGAACCACTAAAGGAGAGTTAATTCATCATTCAGCATTTCACACACACACACCTATTACCCCTGGCCATGTTTTAAAAAATGGGGGGGAAAGCACACACACACATACACACTTATTAATAGAACAATGTAAGATTTAAAACAATTAAGGATCAAAATGCAGTATTTTCACCAACAGGCCAGTCACTTATAGTACTGCATGGGTTTAAACCATTCTACTGGTAAATATTCATCTTTCGCTTATTGGGGTTTCCCATGCCCATCCATGGAAGAACATTTCACGTGCTGGCAGATACATCTATGGACACACATGCACACACAGACTATGTAGATGCATTTTAGAGCAGCCAATTTGCCTTGAATCCATGTTTTTGGATTGTGGGAGGAAACCTGCAGGGGCATGGAATGAACATAGACCTGAATCCCCAGTACTGAGAGGCGAGCATGCCGCCATACTACAGTACACTGTACGTGATATGTTCCATTAATATGGACTTGAAACCTGTCAAATATAATGCATTTTAAAAGATTAGACCTTTGATACTTTGTTTAAAGTTAATTTTGGAAAGATATAACAGCCAATTTAACCCAGCAATCTACATTTTAATCACCTACAGTATAATGAAAAACCCAGATTAATAGAGCATTTATTAAAAATCAAATACAAATACAAACTAGTGGGTAGAAATTACATTTGCATTTAAAAGTTACATATAGTATGCTAAGTGGTGCATTCTATATTCTGCCTAGTAAAATGTACTGGCTAATGGGAGTTCTAAAGGGGGTGTGGGGATGTGCGGGCTGACCTCTGCTGGAGAGACGTTGAAACGAATGGCAGTGTGTGCCACTATCTAACCGACCGATTAGCAGTTGTAAAACTACATCCTCTCACCATCTAATTTAAATTAACATTCTTTTTTTGCCTTTACTTTTCAGATCAACACAATTCATACATTGTTCATGTTACTCCACTACTCATTTCTCTCCTTTGGCTCTCTGCAGCTGCTTGCTTTCAGTACAAGGCAGTACTCTTACCTTCACTCTATATTATGAAAATACACCTCAACTCGTTAACTTCGCTCTACTGATGATTATTGCCTCTTGATTCCACCTCACCGAGGTGCTAATTCTCACTCTGTAGCGTTTGCCACTGCTAAATGGTGGAATGATCTTCCCAACTCTGTCCATAAGGCGGAGTCACTTGACATATTTAAGAAACAACTGAAAACACATTTCTTACACTAACACCTGAAGTAAAAATAAACAAATAAGTGAAAATAAAAATAAGAAAATGAGGCGGGGTGCAGGATAGGAAAATGATCAGGAATGAAAAGTCTACAGTGTAGCTGAGTTCTTCCTTAACTACTGACTTGTGGTGTTCTCATTTGTAAGTCGCTTTGGATAAAATCGTCTGCTAAATGACTAAATGTAAATGTAGTCATTCTTTCTGAAATTTCTCTAAAAAATAAGGAATGTCTATCTGTACCTAGGTAGAAATATTGAAAGTGTAAGTGTAAAAATAGTCACACGGTTATATTTGTATATCTGTGTGTTTGTTTTTGTAGTTTCACAATCTAAGATTGTTAAGTATACTTAACATGTCATTTTTCCTTTCCATGCTAAGATTTTTTAGGTACATAAATTATTTTGATAAACTGTTTTGTTTTCAGATATTTATTGAATTCAGCAGCTATTCATTCCAGTGGTAAATATTATATTGTGAAATAAACAAAAGCATGTTCATTACCAAAATGTGTTAGCTTTCAGCTTACCCTTTTGCAAGCTCAGTTTGATTAAATAGTCCTGTTGTACAATCTATGATCCATTTATCTCTTTGCCTTTTAGATTGTTATTCATTTTATTCCTCCATATTTTTCCCATCTCGACCCAGTTTTACGTACACTACTGTGAGAATAATGGCCATGATGAAGATCAACCCTCCGCTCACCAGGTAAGCAATAGGCAAGAAGAGATTGCGGCCACCAAACCAGGACACTGTAGTAATTACCCATTCTTTTCTCCCGTGAAAGTACTGAACAGGATAATCTGAAAAGCAAAAGTCAAGGAGTGCTACCACTTTAAAATGTGACACAAATTAGGTTTTGATAGCATCTCATTTCAATAACAGTGGCACCACTGTGTGTCCAGTTAAGAGTCTATATTTTTATTTTTTGCAGTACGAAGTTTAAATAAATGTTTTATAATATAGCTTTATATTATAACTAAACGATTGGTTTATTAGATAGGTGATGGACAAATGCTCAGTGTGTTTTTTTTTCACATATGTAGTAAGGATACTGTAGCCAACATGGAGACTGTAGTTGCCAGCCGGCAGACCATGTGAGAAGGGAGCGTGACCACGGTTCAGGATACCATAGAGTTTTTTGAAGTTGGAAAACGCTGCTTCTCTTATCCAGACAATTAAATCATCATTAATAAATCCATTGTTATTGGCATTTGTAGGATCGAGCTCATACACTGGCTTCTGCCAGTACAAAGGTATAGCAGTACCTGAAACCATACAAAAGTTGATGTAAAATGTGTGCATGTGAGTGAGAGAGAAAAAGAGAGAGAGAGAGAGAGAGAGAAAGAGTTCACATACCTTGAAAAGCTTGTTGAAGTGTTGAATTTGTCTTGGGGTTGTGAAACTTCACATTTTTGTCAGTGTACCATGTAATTCCGTTTCGAATAAGTGGAACAACCTCCTGTGCTCTATTCGATGGATGATACACCAGCCTAAACGAATCTTAAATTCAAAATACAAAATTGTACTTGTTATTTAAAGCCATTAGTATAGAAGTGTAACATTTCTCTATAAAGGTAAAACATTGTAATATAATCTAATGTAATTATTTGACATTTGAATTGTAATTAATGGACATTTTTTTATGAAAACAAACTGGTTTCAGTTTTAAAAAATGTTGAAGACTAAAATCTTTAAAATTAGAACTTGTTTGAAAAGTCTTTAAACAAATTTCATTAATAGAGTCCGGAAGCTTTATAATTTGAGTTTCCCCTTCAGCAATGGCATACCTGGAAATAATTTTTAAACTAAATGCATGCCAGCACTACAGGTCCTGTTTATTTATGTAAATATACCATCTGGCATCAAACAATCACACAGGGCATTTTGTAGCTACTTTTTCTGTAACACAGTTGTGATTGAAATGCACTATATATTAGCTGAAATGTCTGTGTTTCGGTAGAAGCGTCACTTCCTTGCCAAAACTGTTCCTTTATGTAGTAGCTCTCTAATTACCAGTCCCTATTTCACAATAAATACGGTTTTACGGTATAATAAATACGGTTTTACTGTATTATGTGCAAAATATTAGTGAAGTAACATCAAGCTCATTATTGTTATTGCTAAAAAAGAAACAGCACAGTTAATACGTTGTGTGTTACCAAATGCACGTAAATTTTTCTTTAATAGTTCTTCAAAAAGGTGAATTAAGGACCATGCACAAGGTGTCTCCTAAAGCTACAAAGTCAAAACGCATCATTACATAATAATGTATATTGTACCCAGATAAACTCTCAGAATGTAAAGGATTGTTATACTAAAATAAAAGTCTTACCGTTGAACATGCTATTAGCAACCGCACCACAGGGTGCAATAGGCACACCATTCTCATTGAATGCAAATGGCTCACAGTATGAACTTGGTGACTGCAGGAGATGACAGAAATAAATCAATCATATTACTTGTATCGATGAAGACAACTTGAACATGGGGTTATGAGACAGAGATGCAGGATGATGAAAGGTGTGAGTGGAAGACCATATGGACTCAGATACAGGCAGTTGCCTGGAAAAGTTAGAACTAATAAGCGAAAGTTTCCCAATCAAAGCACAACTCTTGACAGAAGGAAAAAAAACAGCAGGATAAGAAGAGAGAGTGGTAAACAGAGACAGCGGGACAGTGAGACAGAGAAGCACCTTCAGGCTTTTCTTCCTCCCAACCAGCTGGGCATCGTCACGGGAGTCCATGTACCTGCGCAGGTTCTGGTGAAAATTAATCAGGCCGTAGTAGAAGAAAATGTTCCCCTGTGAGAGACACAACACCACATCAGCCATGTATTTCCCTCTTTGACAGGTGTTCAAGTCAGCAACGGGAAAACAAGTGTACAGCCGCCAAAAAACCTGGAGCATTGTCTTTCAGCCAGCTAACTCCATCATGATAATTGATGAATCCTTAGAGACTCTTCAAATGTCACAATGAATACCTGAAGCATAATCATAAAATTGGAATGTTTGGAATTTGCATATGGTAATAGCTTTAGTCAGAACAGTCAGCATAATATACTCACTTGTTGCATGACATAATCTCAAAACATGTCTGTTGATTTAAACCAGCACTGGTTGGCAGGTGTTTTTAAATTTTTCCCACACCATATCCCATAACCGAAACATAAATATTTCGTTTAATTCATAGTTTTTAATAGAAGTGGTCTTATCGTTTAATTCAAAACTTATTCTGCTTTTAATAGATTAAAACCATATAAACAAACACTATATATATGTATGTATAAGTATAAGTATGTACTTATATTTTAGTTTGAACTAAAATATAAGTACATACTTATACATAATTACCTTAAGATTGATTAGGCATGTTTTCACTAACCTACAACGTTATTACCAATTCTAATCCAAGAAAAAAACAAAACACTAGCGAACCATAATAAACCACCTAAGCATTTAATGGCCATATAAAAGACATATTGTTCCCAGAGGGAAACTCAAAAATCTAATCACTTATGAAAAGATGGAATGGTTTGGAGCAGCAGCCTGCAAAATAGCTTTTAGGTCTAAATTTTTATTAGGAGGATTTACCTACATGCTAATTTTCTCAGTTAATATACTCAGGACCTTCCCTATTAATTATTCTATTTTATATAACCTACAGTAGATGTTTAGTAGTGTCAGTATAGATAGAAAGAACACATTTTTATAAGTAAAGTAGACTTTTGGTTTGTTTGGTCCCAGAAGGCTTTAGTCCCTCTGGTCTACTGCAACTCTGCAGTTAGCAATCCATAAAGACAGTGTTTTTTGTAAGGAAGATAAATATTCTTAAATAAATATAAATAAATAAATAAATAAATACAGTTGTGATCAAATTTATTCAACCCCCACTGAAATAAAGTGTTTTGGCCAGTTTGACATTGATTTGGATCATTTCAGTCATCTTATTTACAATTATATCAAAGAGGCACTTATAAATTAGACAAATATAACATAATATTTATGATGGAATAACCACAAATGTCTTTACTGTTCTCACATCATTATCAGTTTTATTCAACCCCCTAGTGACATTATTTTTCAGTACTTAGTACAACATCCTTTTCCAGTTATGACAGCTTTCAAGCGTGAAGCATAGCTTGACACAAGTGTCTTGCAGCGACCTATGGGTATCTTAGCCCATTCTTCATGGGCAAAAGCCTCCAGTTCAGTCACATTCTTAGGCTTGCGCACTGCAACTGCCTTCTTTAGGTCCCACCAGAGGTTCTCAATTGGATTTAAGTCTGGTGATTGCGATGGCCACTCTAGAATGTTCCAGCCTTTCATGTTCAACCATGCTCTAGTGGACTTGGATGTGTGCTTCGGATCATTGTCCTGTTGGAAGGTCCAACGTCTCCCAAGCCGCAGGTTTGTGACTGACTCCATCACATTTTCCTCCAAGATCTCCTGGTACTGAAGGGAATTCATGGTACCCTGCACACGTTGAAGCTTTCCTGTACCATTAGAAGCAAAACAGCCCCAAAGCATAATTGACCCCCCACCATGCTTCACAGTAGGCAAGGTGTTCTTTTGTTCATAAGCCTGGTTCTTCCTCCTCCAAACATAGCGCTGGTCCATTGTCCCAAACAGTTCTAATTTAGTTTCATCTGACCACAGTACACTGTCCCAAAACCTTTGTGGCTTGTCCACATGACTTTTGGCATACTGCAGTCGACTTTTCTTGTTCTTTGGAGTCAGCAAGGGGGTGCGCCTGGGAGTTCTGGCATGGAGGTCTTCGTTATGCAGTGCGCGCCTTATTGTCTGAGCTGAAACTTCAGTGCCCACATCTGACAGGTCTTTTTTCAGTTCCTTAGCAGTCACGCGGGGATTTTTCTCCACATTACGCTTCAGGTAGCGCACAGCAGTCGCGGTCAGGATCTTCTTTCTGCCACAACCAGGTAACGTTTCCACTGTGCCCTTTAACTTGAACTTGCAAATGATACTTCCGATAGTGTCTCTTGGAATATTTAACAACTTCGCAATCTTTTTATATCCATTGCCATTCTTGTGAAGAGCAATAACCTCTTCTCTTGTCTTCTGGGACCATTCTCTTGCCTTCACCATGCTTGTAAACACACACCAGTAGATGTCTAGAAGGAGCTGAGTATCACAGTCCTTTTAAATCTGCCTAATTGGTGCTTATCATGCTTGATTGCTGCTCGTTGACATCCACAGGTGTTTTCAATACCTGATTGAAAACACTGGAATGAACCTCTGTTCTTATGAGTGGTAGTTGTAAAGGGGTTGAATAATTGTGTCAATGAAGAAATCACAAAAAGGCCATTTAATACTTTATGACAAAAACAATTGATGCTATCTTAGTTGCATTTAGTTCTTTAACAAGTCCTTGTAAGATTTCATTATGAACACAATTACAAATGTGCACTGAATTCCATAAAACCCTTCGCAGCATTGGGGGTTGAATAAATTTGATCACAACTGTATTACCCATAAGGCAATAAAAATGTTGGCTCGCTCTAAATTAAAAATAATTTCCAAACTACCCCCTTATTTTGTAGTCACACACTGATGATGACATTATGAGTTTGTCACAAAAAACACACTGTATAATAATTTGATACTTAAGGATTTCACATCTAATCTTATTATCTTCAGCTTAATCCTATACCATTTCCTCATACCACGCAATTTCATGAAAGACATTTGCCTGTTATTATCAAACTTCAAAAAATTGTTGCTGTATATACATACCAAAAATGTTTTTGAGACGTGAAAGCTGACAGTGCATTTACAGGGTGTTTTAGCATTGGTGGGATCCTTGCGCATATCAAAGCACTGATTACATGAACCAGCTTCAGTGTAGTCAACCTGAAATACAAAACCTCTTTCTGAATTTCACTCACGTCCATTGAAAAGCCAGCCAAACTTAAAGACATTATTTTCCTATTAGAACAACAAGAGGGCAGGCAAGTTAAACAACTAGCACGTTGATATACTGGCAATGCTTTGCTATGTTTGCAACAGCTGGACATTGTAACATATACTGGGTATAATAAAATTACAATGCACTTGCAACTGCTTCTATACAAATGTTTATGACCACACAGTTTAATTACAAACAAACATTAATTCATTCATTATATTCGGCTTATTCTTCATCTAGGAATATGGCAGAAATTTTAAATAGGACTCCAGTTGGTACATCCTTTAAGCCATTTTTAATTGTGCTACATTAGAAGTAATAATAACAAAATTTCTGAGTAATATGAATATCATTGTTTTTCACTGTTGCATTCTGCAGACCGGTATATTTTTTGTGTTGTTTTTTCAAATTATGTGGCAACTGGACTTTTGTAGCTTTGTTGCTGGTGGGGCAGGTGAAAGTACTGCAAACTGTGTTAAGCAGCAGATGATTTATTTCGATGCCTGGCTAAATATGTTCACAAAGTTTTTAATAGCAACAAACCAGCCTCTGAGCATGGTTCAAGTTTTAGAATTGTATCTTTTTGTCAAAGCACTTTCTGATCTACTGCTTAGCTTCCGGTTGTAAACAAAACTATTGCCTTTCAGTTATCACACAGGTAAATCCTTTGTTGTATATCTTACATCGTTCATATAAGGAGTCTTACCTTGAGCTGATCTGTATCCTGAACAGTGATGAAAAGCCACACACCCAGCAGCAAACATATAAGGGAGAGGCCATAGAAGATTGGAAGAACGGTGTTCGGGTCAAGAGATGGTGACCAGGCTGGTAGCCTTTGCTGTTTAAATGCTGAATTATCAGGCCTTCTTGCAAAAGCTCCTGTGTTTGCTTGTGTTGTAGCCATTATGTTACTCACATATTAACAGCACAATGGTAGATTAAGCAAAAAAGCCAGAGCCTAAAGTTCCTTATTGTCCGTTTCCCAGCATACCTTGCTTGTGTGAACCTTAGATAAGATTTGTTACTAATTAACCATGCATACACACAGAACCTGCATATTACGGTCTTCAGACATCAATATTGATAACAGATTTGCTGTATTTACCCTGCATAGCCAAAAGTATTGCTCTAATCGCAAAGAAATATATTCAATCTAATAATTACTATTAGGACCAGTAAATGCATAGGATACACATTTTGGACTATTACAAATTTTCTTTTGCAAGATCATTTGCAATACTGGCACTTGTGCACAAAACAAGGTTCAGTTGACGTTTCATCAGCACAGATCCCTGACTAATACTCCACCTAATATCTTGGAATGAACTGGAACATTATCCATCCATCATCTTCTGCTTTATCCTCTATTAGGGTCACGGTGGGGTTCTCCATGCCCATCCAGGGGAGAACGTCTCGGGCGCCGGGCAGATACACCCAGGACAGGGCGCCAATCCATCGCTGGGCACACACTCACTCACTCACACACACACCGGGCAGACACACCCAGGACAGGGTGCCAATCCATCGCTGGGCACACACTCACTCACACACACACACACTCTATATGGGGCAATTTGGAGAACTCAATTGACTTGATCCATGTTTTTGGACTGTGGGAGGAAACCGGAAAACCCGGAGGAAACCCACGCAGACACGGGGAGAACATGAAAACTCCACCACGATTGGGATTCGTACCGGGAATCCCTAGCGCTGAGAGGCGAACGTGCTAACCACTAAGCCACCGTGCCGCCACCGGAACATTATTTGTAACCAAAATAGGTGCCATGACCTCAAGAGCATTGCCTGAGTGTCCTCTGATTTAGTGGTTCTGGTAGAATAAGTTATGGTGGAGTCTTGACTATATATGCACTTAATTCATAACAAGAGCTGTTCTGACTTTTAATAACATCCAGTGATTCTGCCTGTTTGACTGGATGTTATGAATTGCTGAAATTTACTATGCTCCTTAAAACTAGAATTTCTAAATTCTATTTTACTGACTAAAATAATGCCCAGCGATGGATTGGCACCCTGTCCTGGGTGTATCTGCCCCGCGCCCGAAACGTTCTCACCTGGATGGTCATGGGGAACCCCACCGCGACCCTACTAGAGGATAAAGCAGGAGATAATGAATGAATGAATGACTAAAATAAATGACTCTAGAATTTAAATCTTCAGACTCATTACAAATAACTTATTTGCACCTTGTTAACAATTTTACTTTTTTCGTTATTAATCCATGCTACACATAAGATGTTGTAGTACCACTACATTTATATCCTTCTAGTTCCTCTTTTACTTTAGTAAAGAAACTTGGAGATTGAGCAGTAGGATTACAGAGTCTATATGTTCAACGTTCTATAAATTTTAATCAGAATAGTGTCTTATTTTATAATCATGACCAATGACCTGGTATTAGTTCCTATTCAGTGACTGCCCCACATGTGGCCAAAATTCTTTAAAATTAAAGGTTCATTTTCTCTCTGCATTGAAGGTCAGGCAACATCTCTGCTTAATGAGACCATGAGAGAGCTTCCACTAGCATGGACATTTTTGATTATGGAGATTACCCATGTTTGAAATAAGATTATCACTTTACTTTACCTTCGATCAAACTTTGAATACTCATTTCTACTTTGCTAATTTAAAAACCCATACAGGTTACGCTCTCTGGTCAATGCTGTATGCCTCTAGACAATTTATCAAAAATTTGTAAATATTATAGACGTAATAACATAGCTAAGTAGCTAATGCCAAATTCTACTGCAAAAACAAACCTTTTAATGTGAATTAAGAAATGGTCAGTAGTTTATATTAATGGTCAGTTGTTATATATTATTTTTTTGCATGTTTAGCTTTTGTTAATATATCACAAATGCTGGTACAACATATTCCTGATTTAAAGGGTGACATTCCTCATTTTAATGTGTTTTTATTATGCATACATACATGTAATGAAAGACAATGGTAGAAAAATGCTTCTTACTGCTGATCTCAGGTTCTTTCACATTTAGGAAAACTGCACAGATTTAAGAAACTGACCTGCCTACTGTTTAAAAAGGCAGGTATATATTTTTACACACATCTTAAATGCACATTATCAAAATTCTACAACAAAGTTTCACGAAGTAAAAATAATCATGTGTGTATTTGGGAAAAGCAGGTTGAAACAATGATGCATATTCAGAATAATCCTATTTTTATATCGCCTTCTTGACATTTGTTAATGATTCCACTCTCCATCAGTTTCAGAAACTCTGCTTTCACCTGAAACACACAGACACAGATATAAGTTAAAGCTTTTTTTTCTTAACAGTAGTTACTATTTCAGGGTTTATTATATCAGCTCTCCTGCCATTTCCAGAAACTAGTAAAGACTATTTTTGTTTCAGACAGTCAGGACTATATTGTTTAAAAAATAATGGAGCCTTCTATACAGTAAAAAATCAGCTTGTTTATGTGACCTCACCACAGATGTCCTATAAAATTCAATCTGCCATTTTTATGCCATGCAAGAAAATGCTATGAAAAAAAAACCCTTAAAAAATATAATGGCTCACAGATTTATTTATTTTCTCATTCAGCTTGATTTTAGTTCCTTTTAGCTGTGTTTAACAATGCACGAAACTGGGTTGATTACCATCTGACTAACATTTAGTAATTAAATCTACTTTGCACTTGTGTGTTATTTATTTTTTCTTGTCATGGAGATTCATGCTATAAATAGGTAGAAAATATTTTGCTAATTATCAAATGCTTTATGCCTAATCCATTGACATAATGACAAATATGAAAAATTCTCTTAGAACTTTAAACCAATGTCATTTCTGAAGATAGAATCTTATGTGAGTAAAAAAATGTGCTAAAATGTAGTGGAAAGGGGATATTGTGATGAAGTTACTTCTCATGATAGGAAACTCATCTTAAATCTTAAACAATCAAAAGGTAAAAACTGCCAAAATAAAAACTGAAGCAACTAGCTATGCGAAAACCAAATTTTGTGTTAGTTTCAAAACTATTGGCCCCCAATGTATATACATTAGTTTAGTGAGTACTAATATGACATTGGACCACAGTATGTTGAAGTAGGTTAAATAATATGTAAGACCTTTAGCCTCCTGATATATTATTGCTGTAAGACATTTACAAAAATGTATTGTGCACAGATGTACAACTGTTTAAACATCTGGATATATGCTTTTCTATTAGCGTTCTTTCTATTGACAGGTCATGCTGTACAAACAGAACATTGTTCTTCTGCTGACATCTCAACATCTCATGTATAGCAAATCTGCCATTGCTATAATGCTGTGCCAGAAAACAACCAAACAAAGACCCTGGAATTGCCTCTATGAGCTTATGCAGTTACTATTATGTTGAAAGTATTCTTCAGTTTAAACGTGACATTGTTTTGCATATGTGATATAATGCTGTTATCTGGCTTTGTCAAGCCAAAAGCATAAGAAGATATAATGATAGAGTAAAAGTGGTACAAAATGGATCTGTATCAAACTCCATAAAAATGAGTAAAAGATTGTGCACAACACCTCTGGTATGTCCACCATTCTCCTTTTTTTCTGGTCTCTGTAGTTCCAGTCAAGTACAAGGTATCGCAGTCCCTGCAGACTCAGGCCATCTACAGCAGGAGAGCACAAGGTGAATCGAATACTTTAATTATCTGCTGAATCAATTCAATTACAAAATGACTCAACTGCATAACTACTCTTAGAAAAAATGTCATTTATTTTTAAAGCATGTATGTTCGCTGACCTTTGTGTATTAAGGTGTTCACTCTGGCTGGGGTGCCCACACCAATATGAACCACGCTTTTACTCAGCATCTTCAACTGGTCCTCGACTTTGATGTGTTTGGCAAAAAGCTTTACAACTTTAGCCTCTCCCTTAAATGAAGTCAGCTGCCTTAAGATGACAAGGAGAAATGCATTAAGCCAGTGGCCAAACACTTTTCCTTTGTAATATATAAAGGAGGAAAGGAGGCAGCTGCTGACTTTATGAGTTCGATGGTTCTCAGGGCTGAGCTACAGATGATGAGCAGCAAAACTGAATGTGCCTGTTTGTGCTGCTTTTGTGCTTTAGCCCATTTTGGACAAACTAAATGTGACAAGAGGTAAAAAACATTTTAATGGTTACTGGGAGAAAAAAAAATACAATTAATTAACTTTTAAGATTTTTTTGTGTGCCACATACCTTCTTTTAGATAGGATGACAAGCTGTGTGTCAGGTCATTACTTGAAAGGAAACACATCTCTGAAATACATACAGATTAAACAACTGAAAACTACAGATTAAGCAGTGGTAATCCAATCGGTAATTTTTAGAACGTGATTAAAAAATACTAAAGACCAGAACTACATCTAATAATAAGCCAATATGATGATTAAAAGAAAAGCAAATATGATGAAATTATATAAAGCTAATTTGTGTGTTTTGTTGGTTAACCTTTATTTAGCACTTCTACTACTTTTACTACACTTACTTTACTATTTTTTGACAAATTGGGAATGTGTTAAATTCTGGTTTACACAACCCAGTTCAGTAATATATGAAATATGATATATAGTGTGTGTGTTGGTTGTTGGTGTGTGTGTGTGCTAAGCATTGTTTATATCTTTATTTTTGTATAAATATGCTTATAAAAATCACATCTGAGTCTGACAACTGGTAAAGCGTGGGCTGGTTCACTAGATATTACCAAGGTTCCAATAAAGGTTGACAATAAATGCAAGTTATTTTAATTAAATCCCAGCTCATATGTTTGGGATTATAATGAATATAGCGATAACTTTAAGATGCGTTTTAAAAAAGTGTTTTTACAATGTGTTTTTAAATCATTTATTTTCTTTAACAATCCATAGCCAACTATACTTTTTCTGGCTAAAGCAGGATTTAAACATACAGTTCCTAGAGGTGACAAGTGCAGCACAAAAAAATAACAATATTTCTTGTACGTTTATTTAGCTTCTCTTTAAATCAGTATACTTTTAAAAATGTTCTTATTTGAATAAAGGAAAACAAGCAATAAATATTTAAGCCTTTTCTGTTAATGTTTACTGGGGTGTCAATACTGCTGAAAGGTCCTACAGGCTTTAAAAACAACAAATACCCAAGGGAGGAAAATAATATTTAATTTGAAGAAAATATTAGATCATTACGAAAACCATGCTCCCAAAAGCACCAACTACATTTAGAGGTACTGTAATGATATAAGAGATGAGCATAGCCTAATTCTTTTCAACACTGCTAGCTCTGGGGGAAAAGGGACATTTGAATACAGAGTTTTAATTGGTTTGAGGTACTAACCTGGCACACAAAGCTCCTCCTGCTCAATAAGAGATCGCGTGGCAGCAAAATGGCTCTGCAGAAGACCCCTTAGGTCGGCTGGTAAACCAGGCACAGGCTCTGAGTCAGCCAACACATCAGTAATGGTTTTCTTCTAAACAAATAGCCAAATTCATGGTTATACACCACCTCTCTTTATTTTTAATCTATTAGAATCATATATGAACAGAAATCTGAAATTGTGTAGACACATTTGTAAGAGAAATATGAAACCAGAAGCTGTGCAGGTGTAGGTACATGGAAAGCAGAGGGAGAAAACATTACCATCACATTGTGTTTAGCCACAAAGCCGCACAGATAAAAAAAAATAAAGCAGCAGAGATCTTTTTTATTTTTTATAAATAAAAAAGAAATATAGTGTTCTCTTGTAAATCTCGACATGCTACTGGGTGGTTCCATGAAATAATAATATCACATGGTAATAGTATCAGGTTAGTGGAGTATATGAACATACTGAATACCCAGGTAATCACTTTTGTTGAAAATATACTGATGGGATAGGCATATTCCACAACAACCATGGCAAGATTCACTATTGTAAAACAGAGAGCATAAGGACTAATTTTCATACATAGAGTAAAAAAACAGTCCTGACCTTTTAAAAAAGATATTTTTAATTACCTTTCGTCTTTTCTTGGCCTTTCTGTCCTCTGCTTCATCACCTGTTTTTTTCTCTTTTTCAATGAAACATTCTTTCTGTAAAAAGAAAAAAATAACATAACTACTGTTCTCACCAAATAATTGATACAAATCCCCCAAAAATAAATTAACTGTATTAATCCATAGAAGTGCTGCTTATATTAACAGATTAAATAAAGAAAGCACAGTTTTGAAAATAAGGAACACGCAGGCCTTTTCACCTAGGCTCACTTCTGTTTTATAGTTTGTGGGAGGCCTTTTCTAGTCACCATGACGACAACTGCTTTTCATACCTGCATGTAAATTTAGATATGAACATAGAAATGCCACATTAATCATTACTGCGTTATCTCAGTATCACATTTGCCGCAGTGATTTCTTAAGGGCTAATACCTAGCTGTATTTTATTCTTCTCCCACATTTTAATAAGTACCACCAGCAAGAAACTCTTACTCACAATCTGACAGGATAATCAAGAAATCACCGCAGCTGAATAAAACACAATATAAGCATTCACTATTGTCATTCTAACAAAAAATAAGCAAAAGTTTGGCATTTAAAATCACTGAAAAGTAGTAAACATATGATATGTAGCCAATCAAACATAATTAACAATTTCATTAGATAAGCACTGGCAAGATAATCAACAGCATTCATAAGTAAGATACTGCAAATGGCTGCATGCGCGTTATACTGCCAGTGGCCATCTGAACTGTGAAAAGACAGATGATGCAAAGTGCTGAAGTATCAACACTCTTAACTAGATTCACATCTGGCAATAACATCAGCCCAAAAACTGAGCATGGAGCTTCATGGCATGGGTTTCTGTGTCAAATCGTTTATTTCCATGTAAGCAGTAGTTATGATTATTATTGTGACTTTGTATTGTAATCTTTTATTAAGCTTACCTTTTTCACTTAAAATGAATTTTCACTTAAAAATAATGTTCCAGTTTAAACATTTAAAATTAAAGTCATATAAAAATAAGTATCTATAAGATTAACCTCTGAGGGATATAAATTAACTTATGATCCACATGTTAATATAGTTTCTGTCCATGCATTAGAGAAGTCTCTGACAGAATAATGATTCTGCATGCTTATAAAATACCTCCGAGTCAGATATTTTAAAGCTTAACCACTAGTGTAACTAAAAATAACCTTTTATAAATAATATCTTTGGAGTCAGATATTTAATTTAATCTAACACACATTAACCTTCAATAGTCTCCTATTTTCTCCCATTTTCCTATGTTATTTGGTAATTGGATGTGGAGGATTGTATTAATACTATATTAATATTCAAAAGTCCTACACTTTGGTGTTTCAACGTTATGGCTTTGTAACCCGACCGTGTGCAAATCGTCAATCATTTTTGTCTTAAAACATTTGATCTTAAAAAAAGGAAATAAGCCCCAGATGAAAAATATCAAAGTTTCCCTTTAATAACATTCTGCATTGTAAAAAAATGCAGACTAAAATGATTAGCTATGTTCTTATAGCATTTTTTGCCTTGAGGGCATGGATAAGTTTTGTTTTCAGAACTTTAGACATTTGCTTATAAGAGTCCATGGATGTGTTGAATGTTCACACAAGGTTAGAGGAGTCAGAGAGTTTCTACAACATGGAAATTGGTTTAAGCTTTTAGCTTTCTCATGGTGACATGCCTCAGGCCTGATTTTCTGATCGATGACTTACTCCAATAGAGAAAAAAAAACTGCTAAACCCATGCATCATGGTGTCCAAATATGTTACTTGGCCAAAGATGCCTTTACATACAACAGTACATGAGTTTATTGTCCAAAAAAAAAAAAAAAAAAAAAAAAACACAGAATACTATCCCTGTCTTTTTTTATTAAGCTGGTTATTCGGCATTGTGTAGCATGTGGTAAAAGGTTTGGGAGTTACCGGTTCTGCATTTCTGACAGTTGTTTTGTTATACAGATAATTTAGAAATTGTATTAGTCCGCTGTGCGTAAAAGAAAGAGACAAGAAGAAATACTGGAGGAAAGCTGTAACACAGTTAAATTTAATGTAAAAACCCATATGCATCCTTATCTCACCTTACTGTATTTGGAAGTATGATGAAATAATTGATTTTCTGAAAAGGATTTTTTCATGACTTATCATGCAGATTGTATAGATAAGCTGATGATTACAGGATGTACAGATCATTTCACTGATCAGCTCATACATCAGGTATTTCATAAGGTTTTTTTTAATTTATTTATATTAAAACAGACTAAAAGAATTAACCAGTTTACATAGATTATTGTTCTGACAAAATAAAAATAAGTATCATATTTATTTAAGTATAAGTATCTTTATCTGAAACACAACACCAAAATTGTTTCATGTCTTCCCACAGAAATATGATAAAATATAAACAAATTTTGCAATTTGGTACAGTCCACATTTTTAGTCAAGATTTTTTTGTTTGGAAATAGGGTTACAGATTATGTTAATAATGAATACCTTTAGTTTTATTATTAATTATTTTAGACTCTTTTTTCACCCTCTGGCATTTATATACCCTTATAAAACCCAGAAGCTCATAAAAAATCTTAAAGAAAGCCATTTAAATATAGTTATTACCCCTTACAGCCTCTCTAATAGAACTAAGCTAAAATATGTGTCCAACAGATCATGTTAGCTAAATGCAAATTTACAAATGCAAAAGTAGCTCCCACAAGATCAGTTAAAGAGTGGAGACATCTACAAAGCACTACAGGCACATGTGCCAGGTGGATAATAAAGCACACCTATTAACAGTTTGCTAAAAACAGTCTTGAATACATTAGTTCATACTGTGGTTACACTATCTGGGAAAATGAGCCATTTGGAAATTAACCAGCTTATTTTTAACAAAATACATCAGAATTGTGACCGCTGTAATATATATATATATATATATATATATATATATATATATATATATATATATATATATATATTCATTCATTATCTTCCGCTTTACCCTCTATTAGGGTCGCGGGGGGATTCCCCATGCCCATCCAGGGGAGAACGTCTCGGGCGCTGGGCAGATAGACCCAGGACAGGGCGCCAATCCATCGCTGGGCACACACTCACTCACACAGACACACTCTATATGGGGCAATTTTGAGAATTCAATTGACTTGATCCATGTTTTTGGACTGTGGGAGGAAACCGGAGAACCCGGAGGAAATCCATGCAGACACGGGGAGAACATGGAAACTCCACCCAGATGGGGATGCGAACCGGGAATCCCTAGCGCTGAGAAGCGAACGTGCTAACTACTAAGCCACTGTGCCGCATATATATATATAAATATATATATATATATATATATATATATATATATATATATATATATATATATATATATATATATATATATATATATATCAAATCAGAAACATTTATAACAAAATCAATACAATCTTTACATCTTTTTATGGTTATAACAGGACACAAATTTCACATTTCAGTTCACACCGTGGTATGGACCTCAGTTTTTTTTATTCTTGAAACCAGGGTCCACCACCACTGTATATGAATTAGAATCAAAATACTTCTTTAATTCCAGGGGGGAATTGCAGATTTTGCATGGGAAATTGCATGGAGGCATAGACAATGAAAAGTACAGATGTCTATCAGATATCACGTTTTTGGTTTTTTTTTGGAATTCGGTTTCAGTTTTCGCTGTGTTGTGTGATATATGCAACAATATTTGCAATATATATATTGCTATATTTCTGTACCTAGAGTTTAGAAAGCATATGAAGAGTATGTGTTTATGGCATATGTTTATACGAGTGTGGAAAGGATTTATTAAGCCCTTAAACATATCAAAAATTATTATAGCGGCACTATATCACAGGGTCTTTGGAATATAACCTGTCTGTTTTGCATCTCGGGAGCAGAGGATTAAGCGTGCAACACGTTCACTCCCAAAACAATTCTCAATGCTACTGGATTCAACATAAATTTAAAACATGATCAATGTGCCCCTGTGTCTAGATGTTGAATTTCTGTATCATTCTATGCTTCTTTGCTCTATGCAGCCAAAAAGTTGTATTTAAATTATCACTCAACAGAAAAACACAGGCTTGTTCATAAAATCCTTGAATGGAAAAGCAGAAAAAATATTTCAACTAATTTTCCTTAAACAGGGTGTTCTGACTTTCCTGACTAGAAAACCTTTAAGCTGTTCGGTCTGAAAGTTTTCTTAAGACCTCAGACTTCAATTTGACCTACATCATTTCTGTTAAGTTCCATGTCAGAAAACAGCTACCGAACAATAATGATGTCTTCCTTTAGCAATTTCCTGCATTTTGGACATTATTATATTGATTTTTAAAATGCTATTAAACTGGTTCAACTGAAAAAATTGCTTTTACTTTTAGCACTCTACAATTATACACAACAAAATAATACACAAATCCCACTCAAAATGTAAAAATCATTACTGATCCATGTGCGTTTTAACAAAATTTCATTACTAACATGGAACCTATTCCAAATCAGTACTTCTTCTTCGACAAGTGGTGTCTACTGGATGCCACTGTAAATTCAGATTACCTGAACGGTCTTCCTTTTCTTTGCTTGGTCTAGATCCTTTGTCTCCTTTCGTCTTTTCTTTGTTGACTTCTCTATAGACTTTTCTGAAGCTGGTTCTGTACACTTTGTATCCTTCTTTACATCCGACCCACCTGCCAAAGTCAAAGCATAACCATTACTTCCAAGATTAAGTTACATGAATATTTAGATTATTCATGTAGATTACATGAATCAACAGATTACTTTTTTAAAAATTGGATACCCATTTTTAGCATTTATATTTATGGAAAGCATTTACCTAACAACATTCCAGCATTGGTATTTTTTTTGGATCTGTAAAGATTTTGAATATTAAACTAAAAAAATAAAAAAATCTCCTGATTATAGTGGATCCTTGATGGCACGTAATGGATTCTTGACTCCCACACAGGTCATGGAAAAAATGCCAGATTACCCATCTGCATTACATCTACTAAAAGTAGAATCAATATAAAACTGACAGTGAAACTACTGTGTGCTTAATTTGAAAAATCATAGATGGGTGTGGGGCAGCCTGGTGGCTTAGTGGTTAGCACATTTGCCTCTCAGCGCTGGGGATTCCCGGTTCGAATCCCAATCTGGGTGTAGTTTCTATGTTCTCCCTGTGTCTGTGTGGGTTTCCTCCGGGTTCTCCAGTTTCCTCCCACATGCTCATGGTAAATTGAATGCTCCAAATTGCCCCATATAGAGTGTGTTTGTGTGTTTCTGTGTGAGTGAGTGTGTGCCCAGTGATAGATTGCCGTTTTGTCCTCAGTGTATCTGCCCAGCGCCCAAAACTTTCTGCTTTGGAAACACCCCCCCCCGACCCTTGTAGAGGATTAAGCTGAAGATAATGGATTGATGCTACTGGTCTGTGCGCAGTTATTTGAGGAGAGACATGTACCATGGAGAGAGAATGTGGCGTCAGTATTGAGAGAGAGGTGGAAGCGAAAAGAAATGTAATGTGACCATTCCTGTGCTGGTCTGTTTTTTCATTTTATATCATTTTATAAATTCAATCTTTTAACAGCCTGTTCCTTTGTCTGAAAAACCCTGTCTTTATTCCTTATTGTGTCGAGGCATTTGACAAAGGGACTTTAGAAAATGGTGACAAGATTGAGCTAAAGGGCTCAGTAATTCAGATAAACATTTATTAAAATTGTGCTGAGTAGAAAAACATCTAAAACTGTACAATACATCAAACCTTTAACAGCAGAGCGTCATGTCTCCATATCTGGCTCCACTTCCTTTTAGTTAAAAACAGAAAACTGAGGGCGCACTGGGCAAACTTAATCGGATGGGTTTAATGGATAAATATTTGTTTCTTCTGATGTACACAAATGACAACATTATAACTTGAATGTCTGACCTCGCATCATCGATGTCTGACTGCACAAAATGTTTTTTCTGGATGAAACGGTAAAATTTTCACAATCCAGTAAGATTGAAAGCTGTGAACACTCAGTATGCAAAATTCCAGTATGTGTGGGTATCCTAATACTTTTGTACATTTAGTGTATCTAACGAAAGCATCTGTTTGAAATATTGTTTCACAAAAATTGCATTTAAGCAGAAGTTGACCTAACACCAAAAGAAAGTACAAAATGAAAGTGGACCAAAAGAAAGTACAAAATGGAACTAATGGCTTGATTCAGATGAATGTCATCACGAGTGTGAGAACTCATTTAGAATCTCAACAGAACATTCACACTCTTGCCACACAGTGATGGAACACTGTTCTCAGCAGGCAACCTGACGAAGTAAGATTAGTGATCAGAAAAAGCAGCTTTTAGTTTGCGCTAGTACTTTTAAATAATGATTGGAGACTGTAAACATTAACATGGCTAAATTAAGAACAACCCATAGGGCTGCCATGGTATATTTTTTGTGAACAAACATTTTTTGTAACATTTTGTATACAAAAATATACGTAATTTTAACCTATGTTTAACCTATGTGTGACTTAAACTGTGGCCTAAAACAAACAGAAAATGTGGGGACATGTGTCATCATAAACATAACAATGATGATTTGGGAATTTTACTTTTTTTGTCCATGACCACATCACAGCTGTAACAAAATACCAACACATTTCAAAAGTATTACAACAGTTTCCACAGTTACATCTGTTATTACAGCCTTACAGGGGGTAAGGTTTTTATTTTACTATTAAGAATGCACTACTATCACCATCAACATACTGGTCCTGCAATGTCAAAATGTAAGATTATTGCATATTATTAGCATTACAGGTTATTGCTAAAGGTTATAGTAAAGATGGATAACAATTTGTTTAAAAAGCAAGCAAAAGCGACAATAGTCAAGGAGCAGTGAGGATGAGTGACTGATCTAGTATGCGTGAGAGAGGAAGACAGACAATGTTCAGTCCATCAATTCAATCACTCCTGAGACACCTTTGAAAACATCTCCAATCACAGATATAGTGCAGTACAGTTCACTACAAGTCCCACAACACTCCAGGATATATAGTGTAGACAACAACAGGATTGGGTATAAAGCACCCTGCAAACCATCAAATAAGAAAATCACTTTTTCTTTTGAAGAGGCACAAACAACACATTTATTGCAAATGTAATTTTTATTTTAATAACGTGTTTTGAGAAATTGCTTCTCTGACTTGTGATGGTAATTTTACCACCATCACAGGATCCATTCCACTTTTCGTGCCATTCAGACTAAATGTGATTGCCATCTCCACAGTCTTCCATTCTATCCTCACCCACCTGGACAATAAAAAAGGTGCAGCTTGGGTGATTTCAGCCAACAGTCATTCCCACCAGACTGGAGTCCAGAGTTCTGCATGTGTTAGTGGGGTTTATATACAATACGATCAAAAGTTTGGACAAATGCTTTTTGCTTCACTTATTGTCCATGTTATCACTTCCACCTACATTATTGATGGACTTAGTAGTTCTACACTTACAGACTGTAGTTCATCTGTTTGTGGACTACAGTACATATTGTGTCTCTAATGTTTGGGACCTCAATAGTAGCACCACAGAGCAGGTATTTGGTTAGTGCATTATTCTCATTCCAGCAGCGTCACCAGGGTGTTTAAATGAAACTACAGCAGCACTGCTGCACTACAACCCCCTCATCGCATCAGTGTCACTGCAGAACTGACAATAAACCACCCGAATTATACCCAATGTTCCTGACCAATAGAGAACAGAGAATTAACAGGGGGTAACAATAAAAGTTAACAGATAAAAATAAACATATTGACCAGCTGAAAGGCTGAGCTTAAAAACTCCATCACCCATAATGCTGTGCGGCAAACACACGTGTAGCACAGCGCCCGAACCGAGTTAACTATGTAAAGATGAAACAGTGTACGGTTTTAAATCCTCACAGTGAATAGTCCGAGATGCTTAAAACTTAAGCGCCTGTTAGCACCTGTGTTAATGCTTTATGTTAATTCTCACGACTTGTCCGAAAACGAATCCACTTTCTCCGTGATAAACCCGCGAGCTTCACTCAGCACACCACAGAGAACCGAGCTGTGGTTTTGTTTAATACATGTTATCGCCGACAAATGATTTCGCATATAAGCTGCGGACAGATTAGAAACTTAAATCTGTCCGCAGATTTTACTAAATTTTACTAAATACCTGTATTTTCGTCTTGAACCCACCAGTCGTCTCCTAATTCGTCTCCCATCTTTGCACACGTAATGCATTCGCTTTACTAATCGTAGATTCGTTGGCGAGCATTATAAAGTATGACGAAATAATTTTGGTGTACAAAAACATTAAATGTATTTAGAAACACCGTGGTACAATTACAGTTATAATGCTATGTACAATATAAGTTTGCCTGTAGTCCTTAATTAACTTTTAACGAATCAGTTGATTAAAATACCAGACAGTACTCACCAACGACTATCTGTGTTAATCTAAACTAGTGGCTTAATTTTGTGTGTGTGTGTGTACACACACACACACACACACACACACACTAGAGCTGTGCGATACCAAGAATTTTGGTATCGATCCGATACCAAGTAAATACAGGGCCAATATCGCGATATTCGATACCGATACTTTTGAATATTTAAGCTTCATTGATCCAAAAGACCTAGTATAGAATTTCCCCAAACATTGTAGGTGACAACAAAATAATGTATCCCAATCGACATCTTTGTTTAGAAACAATGGAACAGTAATAAAACAAAGTTTGCTTTAACGTGAGGAAAATATATATTTTTGAGGTACAAAAGGAGAAACGACAATATAAACATAAAGTAAAAATGCTCCCCTCACTAGACAGTTTTTTCTTTCTTTGTTTCTTTTTTTCAAATAGAATTTTTCTTAACAATAAAAAAACAATAAAAATTGAGTATCGATCTTTTTACGCAAGTATTGTTCAATACCAATACCAGCGTTGGTATCGATATTATCGATATTTGTATCGATCCGCACAGCTCTAACACACACACACACACACACACACACACACACACACACACACACACACACACACAATAGGGAAATGACTGTAAGCTTTTAACAGTTACTATTTGAAACTTGTAAACTTTGATGCTGTTCAGATGTTCAAAACTGCTAAATAAGCAAAGAAAACAATTGGTCAAAAGTTAATAAAGTAAAAATGTTTTATTAATCTACTATTTGTTGTTCTCAGTATTGATTTAAAATAGCTGTACTGTACACAATGCTTTCTTTTGTGCTTTTATTTTGCCCTGCTTACAATGTGGAAATTTAAAGAAGTCTGACGCAGCTGAGAACTGTGAAATGGAAAAGGTTAAGGTTTAAGTATTATTCATTCATTCATTATCTCCCGCTTTATCCTCTACTAGGGTCGCGGTGGGGTTCCCCATGCCCATCCAGGGGAGAACGTCTCGGGCGCTGGGCAGACAGACCCAGGACAGGGCGCCAATCCATCGCTGGGCACACACTCACTCACACAGACACACTCTATATGGGGCAATTTTGAGAATCCAATTGACTTGATCCATGTTTTTGGACTGTGGGAGGAAACCGGAGAACCCGGAGGAAACCCACGCAGACACGGGGAGAACATGGAAACTCCACCCAGATGGGGATTCGAACCGGGAATCCCTAGCGCTGAGAGGAGAACGTGCTGACCACTAAGCCACCGTCCCGCTGGTTTAAGTATTATATTTTAAGTATTAAAATTATTGTTTTAATATTTAAATCTTTGATATGTGTTACTGAATCATCTCTCTCTATATTAGTTACATCTTGGTTTCTACAATTACTGTCCATTTTACCAGTTTCACTACCATATACATGCATTTTATAGTTCTACAATTACAGTTTATGTACATATGTACATAACTTAGTCCTTAGTAACTTTTGAAGTTGGTTCTGTAATGGCCAGCGCCACCATGAAAAAGTCCCAGAACCACCAAAGAGAAGATATTATTTCGGTGCTGGATGATTATCAGCACTGATGTAAAATTGATATGGTGGTGATATGTTAGCAAGTTTTGTGCTGCTACAAATGGAACACAATGCTGCTGGAGTTTTTAACTGTAACTGCTGGACTGGAAATAGATTACTAAACAAAACTTTCCAGCCACCAGCATTCTAGACAGTGTACTTTCAGCACACACATTACATTTATAAGGTGGAGTAATAAGATGCGTGCACGTGAATCCAAACAGTGTTTATAACACTAGTATCACTATTGTTGTCTGATCCAATAATACCAGCAAAACATACATCACCACTGTAGTGACACTATCCACCACCCAAATACTATATAATCTAAATTGTCCTGTGATTGTCCGGACATTTAGATGACAGTACAGTAAAGAGTATAAATACCAAACAAGTCAATCAGTCAGTCTCTCCGTGTGTCTTATTAGTCAGTCAATCTCTCTGAGTTACCTTATACATATATACAAAATATTTACAGGTTTTGTTCCATACATTACAATATGTGACTGTTTTGGGTAGGCACAAGACTGTTAACAGACTCCTGGCTAGCTTCTAATAAACTTGAAAAAAGCTTTAAAAAACACCCAGAATGACCATAGTGACCCTGTTCAGCTTTCCACCACTGGGTGGCAATAACCTCTTTAGCTGCAGGGTTAAAAAAAAAACCCTCTATTCTTGCCTGTGAACGTGGTCATATTTAAAAAAGAAAAAAAGATTCATATTCATTTATCACACCAATATCATTACATAACGTTTTTAGAGAGCTGTTGAGAATAAATTGTTTGACAGTTCACACTGACTAAAGGCCCATGATGTAAATAGTAACTTACTATAGACAAGGCTTATCAGCGTAGGAATTAGAGAAGAAGTTAGGAAAATTGCATGTCACTATACATTCTCTGCCTTGTGTTGCAAATGTGTGAATGTTTTATATGGCTTCCTAATACTTATTTTAATTGAAAAGTGCCATGTTTGAAGCTTTTTGGTTCAGTTTTCATTTTATATGATGGAAATGATCAAAATGACCATGTAGTGCTGAAGATTCACTCAGATTCCTTTTTCATGAATATCTGGATTATTCTGTAGGAACATTTTAGCTCAGATCTAATGGGTTGTGCTTGCATGTGGTGGATAGAGACTTTTTATTTTCCCTGGTTTCATGTCTATCATCTCTCCAAAACTGAGAGATGTTTAATTCCCTTCTCCCATTCGTATTGGCCTCTTTTACTCTCCCTACCCAATTACTTATTAATCACTAGCATGAATTAAAAATCTCTCGATTTCCCTTCAACTAACACCATGATGGCTTATTCACAGCTCATGTTCCACATATTTCTCTAATATAAAGCTCACTTGTATGGCATCCTAATAAAACAGGACCTGCCAAAGAAACATACTTACCATGTCTAATTTCAACTTTTTTGTCATAGGAAATGGAGTGTGCATCCTTGCTCTTGGCATCCACAAATATTTTAATTCTCCTCTGAGTGGTAATAAGTTGGTTGCTTCAGAGTCAGTAATTGACAGGAATCATGAATCTACAGTTGGCATGCTCAAACTTTTTGAGGGGATCCTATGAACCCAGAAACCTTTATGTGCAAAATGTCTGTTTTGTTCAGTAATTAGTTAACCTTACATTTTTTTCCCACTCCTGCTCTGTGATACAGGAAATTGAAGTTTGGAAAGGTCTTGTTTTTTGATCAGACTTTTGTCATGTGCCCATCAAATCTACACATTTAACTCAAATTAATTTCATTCTCTTTACCCAGTATATTATTTCATTTTGTTTCATCTGTTTCACTTCCTTCTCTCTTTAATTAACTTTAAAGTATCATATGCTGAAATAAAAATACATTTGCTGACATTGTTTAATATAAGGGTATACACATGTAATTGTAAAGTATGTTTTGTGGCCAGGTTTTGCAGTATGACTTATGCGGTTCATATGTAATTTCACTGAAGTTTTTGCTTTTTTACTTTTAGCTCTGTAAAGCAAGTATAGCGCTTCCACTTTTTTGCGGAGTACGGCACATTGATGTGCAATAGGCATGAAATTATACCTCCAGCCTTTTGCTTCTAGTTTTATTGTTTTCAAATTTTCTCCTTTAGTGCTTTTGTTTTCTATGGTTTAGTTTAAGTATTTGCCTCATGGCAATGATAAAGGTAAACCTTAATTAGAATTTTGCAGATTTAGTAATTATAGACATTTTAGTTTTCTACATAATGTTTTTCAAAAAACAAAAATAATGCTTTATTTAATCAATATTTCACATATTAAAATGTACATTTACATTTTAGAGCTAAAATTTGTGGAATCTATTTTGAATTGCAGTGTAGGTCTGTTTAGATATACAGTAGATATCATGAAGCTTTAGCTGTTCTTATATGGATTCGCCATGTTTTTAAAAAGGATTTACTGTCAGTTAAAACTCTTTTTTACTAAACTAAAAATGTTATAGCCAGTTGTGTTTGCTGTAAATTGTAACAGATCTTTCCATGCACAAGAAAAAGCAATCAAAATAATAAAGTGAAATAGAAAAATAAAATTGCTCATTTAATGTTAGCTTATAATATATTATTTATATATCTCATATTCATTGTTAAAGTCCCAATCTACAAACAAACACTTTGTCCATCATTATAATTACATTGCTCAATGTTCACTGCTATTTTCACTGCTGTGTGTTAAGTGATTTTAAATAAAAGCAGCATTTTCAAAATGTTTATATACAGTTTACATAATGTAGAAGGAAAAGATGAAAACAGGCAGTCAAAATGCATATATATTTGTTTTACATAGTGATTACTCTCTGAAAGAGTGTAATCATGCATTTAGTGTTCATAAAACTATAGATAATTTATATTCACAAGTCAGATTCAAGTTCCTTGGTGTCCACATCTCCAGTGATCTCAACTGGTCCTTGAACTTCATCGTTTACTTTCTTTGGAGCCTTAAGAAAGTTCACCTTTCTCCCAGGATCCTGGTGAACTTTTATCGCTGTACCATTGAGAGCATACTCACCAAATGAATCTCGGTATGGTACGAACGTTGCTGCACTGCAGACCACAAAGCAGTCCAGCAGGTGGTAAAAATGGTGCACCACGTCATAGGCAACCAGTTACCCACCATTCAGGACATTTATCACAAGTGCTGCCTCGGCAGTGTAACGAACATTATCAAGAACGTTACCCATCCAAATCATGGACTTTTCACCCTCCTACCCTCCTGCTTTTTTCTTGAGGCAGTGATCCTGATGAACACTGCACAAACAGTCTGGAGCGCCCTGTTCACTGAGTGTCTAGCTCTTTTAGTTATGCTGTTTTAGTCTTTATTTGCACGAAGTGAGAACTAGTGGCTAGTGACCACTAGTGACCACTAGTGATCACTCAACATGCATTTCTAATCCCAGATGTAAATGCAAGTAAATATAACTGTCCACTTTTGATCTGATCAAAGAAGTAACATTTAAATTTTTTTATTTAATGACAAGATTTTGCTCATGATTGTTTGAACATTAACATAAACAAAATGTTATCCATATGCAGGACTCCTTCATGACATTATTTGGAACTGTCAAGATAATGAATATTAGGCTGCATTAATGGTCAAAAATGGTCAAGGCAATCTCAAAGAGCTAAAATAATATGAGCACATGTTGAGGTTAAGTAAAGGCCCAGTATTATTATTTTTTTTCATTATCTCCCGCTTTATCTTTCCTCTAGAATGGTCGCGGTGGGGTTCCCCATGCCCATCCAGGGGAGAAAGTTTCGGGCGCTGGGCAGATACACCCAGGACAGGGCGCCAATCCATCGGCACACACTCACTCACACAAACACACTCTTTATGGGGCAATTTGGAGAATTCAATTGATTTGATCCATGTTTTTGGACTGTGGGAGGAAAGCGGAGAACCCGGAGGAAACCCACGCGGACACGGGGAGAACATGGAAACTCGGCGAACGTGCTAACCACTAAGCCACCGTGCCGCCCCCAGTATTATTAGTTATAATAAAATGAAGTAAACCTAGAACAGGGTGGAGCAGCACACACATTTCCTATGCATAATTAATTGCTTTTTGTAAAGAAATTGTTAACAGATTTAATCTTTTTTAAATTATATTTTGTGTTGGTACCACACAATATTATTATTTTCTTTTTTTTTTATTCTTCGTAGTCTTTTTTCTAAATTATTATCTTATTTAGGGCGGCACAGTGGCATAGCACGTCCACCTCTCAGTGCTGAGGATCTAGTTTTGAAACCTGATCTTTGTAGAATTTTTATTTTTATTTACGATTTTCTCCCACAGTCCAACGTAATGGATTTAAGTTGAATTGTTTTTTTTTTTAAAAGCCACTATCCAGATTGCCCATATAGTGTGTGTGTGTGTGTGAGAGAGAGAGAGAGAGTCTATGCCCAGCGAAGGATTGTCACCCAGCAACTTAACCGTTCTCCATTGAATGGGCATGGGGTAACCCCCCCCCCCCCCCATGACCATAACAGAGGATTAAGCAAAATAATATTAGATGAGATCATTTAACAGAGATGCTTTTTATAGTAGTATGTAGTAGTATGTATAGTATGTATTTAGTTAAAAACATTGCTCCATTAACTGTACAATATTGTACAGTCATATGCAAAAGTTTGGGCACCCCTATTAATCTTAATAATTTTTAGTTCTAAATATTTGGGTGTTTGCAACAGCCATTTCAGTTTGATATATCTAATAACTGATGGACACAGTATTATTTCAGGATTGAAATGAGGTTTATTGTACTAACAGAAAATGTGCAATATGCATTAAACCAAAATTTGACAGGTGCAAAAGAATGGGCACCTTAACAGAAAAGTGACATTAATATTTAGTAGATCCTCCTTTTGCAAAGTCACTTCTTGTAGCTTTTAATCAGTTCCTGGATCCTGGATGAAGGTATTTTTGACCATTTACAAAACAATTCCAGTTCAGTTAAGTTTGATGGTTGCCGAGCATGGACAGCCCGCTTCAAATCATCAGAATCAGAATCAGAATCAGAATATCTTTATTGTCATTATACCAGGTATAACGAAATTAAGGTGCCATACTTTCGGTGTCACATACATAAATTTAAACAGATAAAGATTTAAAAGAGTTTTAAAAGAGTACACTATAATTTACAATTTACAAGAAAAAAAATTGAAAGAAAGAAAGAAACATCCCACAGATGTTCAATGATATTCAGGTCTGGGGACTGGGATGGCCATTCCAGAACATTGTAATTGTTCCTTTGCATGAATGCCTGAGTAGATTTGGAGCAGTGTTTTGGATCATTGTCTTGCTGAAATATCCATCCCCGGCGTAACTTCAACTTCGTCACTGATTCTTGAATATTATTCTCAAGAATCTGCTGATACTTAGTGGAATCCATGCGACCCTCAACTTTAACAAGATTCCCGGTGCCGGCATTGGCCACACAGCCCCAAGGCATGATGGAACCTCCACCAAATTTTACAGTGGGTAGCAAGTGTTTTTCTTGGAATGCTGTGTTTTTTTGACGCCATGCATAACGCCTTTTTATATGACCAAACAACTCAATCTTTGTTTCATCAGTCCACAGGACCTTCTTCCAAAATGAAGCTGGCTTGTCCAAATGTGCTTTTGCATACCCCAGGCGACTCTGTTTGTGGCATGCTTGCAGAAACGGCTTCTTTCACATCACTCTCCCATACAGCTTCTCCTTGTGCAAAGTGCGCTGTATTGTTGACCGATGCACAGTGACACCATCTACAGCAAGATGATGCTGCAGCTCTTTGGAGGTGGTCTGTGGATTGTCCTTGACTGTTCTCACCATTCTTCTCCTCTGCCCTTCTGATATTTTTCTTGGCCTGCCACTTCTGGGCTTAACAAGAACTGTCCCTGTGGTCTTCCATTTCCTTACTATGTTCCTCACAGTGAAAACTGACAGGTTAAATCTCTGAGATAACTTTTTGTATCCTTCACCTGAACAACTATGTTGAACAATCTTTGTTTTCAGATCATTTGAGAGTTGTTTTGAGGAGCCTATGATGCCACTCTTCAGAAGAGATTCAAATAGGAGAACAACTTGCAATTAGCCACCTTAAATACCTTTACTCATGAAAGCTCAATGAGGTTACCAAACCAATTTTGTGCTTCAGTAAGTCAGTAAAAATTAGTTAGGAGTATTCAAATCATTCATTCATTCCTTCATTCATTCATTATCTTCCACTTTATCCTCTATTAGGGTTCCCCATGCCCATCCAGGGGAGAACGTCTCGGGCGCTGGGCAGATACACCTAGGACAGGGCGCCAATCTATCGCTGGGCACACACTCACTCACCCACACACACACTATATAGGGGGCAATTTGGAGAACTCAATTGACTTGATCCATGTTTTTGGACTGTGGGAGGAAACCGGAGAACGCGGACACGGGGAGAACATGGAAACTCCACCCAGATGGGGATTCGAACTGGGAATCCCTAGTGCTGAGAGGCGAACGTGCTAACCACTAAGCCACCATGCCGCCGTATTCAAATCAATAAAATGATAAGGGTACCCATACTTTTGCACCTGTCAAATTTTAATTTAATGCATATTGCACATTTTCTGTTAGTACAATAAACCTCTTTTCAATCCTGAAATATTACTGTGTCCATCAGTTATTAGATATATCAAACTGAAATGGCTGTTGCAAACACCCAAATATTTAGAACTAAAAATGATTAACATTAATGGGGTGTCCAAACATTTGCATATGACTGTATTTCTAAAATGTATATGTGGTTTCTGTAGTAGCACGTAGTTTGCTTTAATTTAATTATTTTTTGCAACGTTTTATAATGCAGTGGATGTAAATATGTAAATATCTATTTTTTTCCAAACATGTGACAGAAAGTCTGAAATCTGTTTTTATTCTCTTCTTTGTCCTTGGGCAGAGAGACTGGATGACAAATGGGAAAGCACAATGAAAAATTTTTGAGGAAATGTAATTATGTGTTTAAATGTATACTACAGGTGTAGTGACTCTAGCCTGAAAATCGAAACTATGAGTATCAGGCAGTGTGACCACAAAGGGAACAATGGGGTGAATAAAAATAAAAAATGGGTAAATCGGATAGGTCAGGGCTATCAGTATCTTAAGAACTAATCTAATATTGGTTGATGTTCTATCAAAAGCTTGTTTGCTCATGCTTCATATTGGACATAGAGGTCAGATCAATGTCTGTCAATAGGATGAGGGGAAAAAAAATCCTATTCTGTTCCATTCTATCTGATCCTGATCCTATCTTTCAGTCCTCTATCATCCTACAGAAAATCGATATGGTCAAATCAGACTGCAGAGAAATGGAAGAAAAAGGAAAATAAAACTATGAAGATCTGATCAGCAAAAGGCTTTACAAATGCTGATTTAGGTACATACTTCAGCTAGTAATACTGCACCTAATCTGCAGTTTCAAGGTTAACTGAAGTCTTTTACTTTCAAAATGGTACAAACTGACACATTGTAAAAGAAGGACAATAACAAGTCATAGGATTAAAAAGGATAGAACATAAAAATGCAAAATGCACCCCACAACCAAAAGGAGATGTCTAATAAATGGCACAGTGTTTCCACATATTAAATTTGTGTGGAATTGCTCAACTTGTGCAACCTAGTTACACATCTGAATGGGGAAATAATGGTGGTTATTTGACAGTTTGCAATACCTATATAATAAATAAACAGTGTAGCATGATCATGATTCAAAACTGTACTAATAGTACACTGTTATAAAAACATCTTAGCTGTTGGTAGAGCCTTAAATAGCACACACAACCTGCATGAATATACAGTGGAACTGCTTAAGAATTTCAAACAGGATTTTATAAATGACATTTTTTGTCAATGGCTGTGAACTACAGTATTTTACTTGCTAGTTTTAATTACTGTTGTGTTCTCTACATTCTATTCCATATTTGCTACATTAAAAATAATTTTTTCAAACCAATGCTGATATTCCACACAATTTCATAAAACCTAGCAACGGACCCACAACCGGCAACATCTAAACTTCATCTATTTCAACAGTCTATTCACATTCATCCCTCAATTTAAATGAATCTAGCAGAAGTAAATTTTGTTGATTCATTTAAAGGTTGTCCTTTTTATTTCTTGTGGGAGATTTAATAAAATGATGTAGATGTTTACCTTCTGCTTGTTGCATTTCCTACTAAATATCAAGTTTACAAACTTACTTGTTTCTAGTAAAGATATACTCATCGCTTGTACAGAGCTTTACAATACACTGTTAGCCCTTTGCCCATGCTCTTCACTGCAATAATAAAAGTACTTTACTACTTTATTTTTCCATTCTTTTACATATTAGACGTTGTTACTGTTTGAAATAAAGATTGTACACAGTGAGATAACATAACATTTTTAAAGTCGACATATTGGTAAATAATAAATCCAGTGTCTTAAACTGTATTACAGTCAATTAATGTTCAAATTGCTTTTCTCCTTGGCATTTTGTGGTCTTGGAACTATTCATGATATTTCAAAGAGAATATTTTGCAAAATTTGATGTGTTGTATGTCCATAGTTGGTTACATTACAAAAGAGTACATAGTAGATAGTACATAGAGTACATTAGGCTACATGCACATTATGGCTCACATTAATTTACGCAAGTGACCTGTATCTGAATCTGAAAATGCATCTGTCCTTAGAAATGGCATTCATGCACACATTTTAACCTGAGGCAATCATGTCACTCACAATAAACCATGCCATACTTTTGGCCAAACCAATAGAATGTAGGACGTATTGACTGTTTTAAGCAACGTTTGTTCTGGAGAACAGCTGGAGGAAAAAGCCAAATGACAGCAATTTTTTTTTGCAGTTAGACATGTTTAAGAACAAGATGTTGATTATTGTGTTTTTTGTGATATTGTGATATTTCGGATGTTGCTAAGCATTTGCACATAGGCAAAAAGTAACATGAATTATCATCTGACATTCAAGTCACTTGGCCAAAATTTGTCCAATTTAGAACCACACATGAAAATGACTCAAACCTAATTAGAAAACATTGCCACTAAAAAGAAATAAGATCTGAGTCACTATTACTATGATAATATAAATGAAGCCATAATATCAGTGTCATTTACAAAAGCTCAAAAAGTTTTAATTAATGTTTAAATTGGACAAAAATAGGCTGAGAATTTTGAAACATACACAAGAAACTGAAAATATGTAATAAAAAGAAAAATTATGACAATGGAATAGAAAGAGTTGCATGCAAAGGTTTAGCAATTCACCAATAAGTATTTTATTTATTTTCAAAAGGTGAAGAATGACACACTCGCATTGCAGCAGTGAAGAGAAAAAAAAAACCAGAAGCCTACACAACTTATAAACGAATTTATCCTCCCTTCTACTTGCTTTCATTATTTAATTGTGTTTTCAGCAATAATAAGAGCATGAAAGATGCACCCAGAGATGTATACAAGATTTGCAGACCTAGAAATAGCTCTTTTATAGAGTTAACTATCTAAATACCTGGCACAATGATACTGTAATTATGGTTATCATGCTTTTCAAAACAAATTATTAGTTGTTTTAGATTAACACATTGTGTTGTTTCTTAATGTTTACTACATATACAATTATTTGCATGTTGATCTGTGCAAGGACAGAAATGTAACCTCGAAACATCTAATGTAAAGTGGGACATACATGGTGGGGTTTATTAAAACAGGATTATTTGTATGTAGCTACACTTACATTTGAAGTACACATCTTATATTATACCTTTGCCGTGTAACTTTTTCTTACTTTATCATCATTATCATTTTCACAAATCCATTTGTTGTGTGTTGTATATATGTTATATATACAGTAATATAACATGGTTATGTTGTATATATGTTATATATACAGTACAGTACAGTATATATATATATATATATAACATCAAAGCTGTTATTGTAATTAAGGTTACAAAAATAATAAGAAAATTTATTCAGAGCATTATAATTACATTTTTGTAACTATATAAAGATGGGGATAGATATAGGACCTTTGGTTGTGGAATGAGACTGCAGGTACACAAAATCATTTAAACATTTGTTTAAATGCATTCTTTAAATATTGAATCTAACGATCAGAATGAGCTATAGGTGTAACAGGGCTAGAACGAGACTGCAGGCACCCACCAGATTAAAATCAAAATAGATCTGGAATGAGGTTTATGATAGGCTGTCTAGGAACACATGGTGTTTGCCTTTTAAATTGTATTCCACATGCTTGGAAATGTAGCCAGGTGTGGTTCATGGTAGTACAATTAGAAAAATACTTGATAAGCATGACTTATCTGAAAAGGTTATCAGGAGAAAGCCTCATCCTTATAAAAAGGAATATGGTTGTATGGCTTATGTTTGCAAGGTTGTATCTGAAAAAATGGTAAAACATCAAAAATAATGTTCTTTGAACAGGATAGATCAAATGGAGATCGTTGTACATAGTAGACTGTGCCACATTTGGCAAAAACTAAAACACAGTGTATCAGCAAAACACATCATACAAACTGTCAAGCATGTAAATGGAGTGGTTATTTGGCTGATTTTGGTAATTTTGACTTAGTTTGCAGTGACAAGTCAATAAAGTGTATAGACAAATAAGGTAAATGTGTGGTCATCTCTCCAAGAACTTAAACTTGTCTGAAACTTGGTCATGCAACAGGACATTGATTCCAAGTACACTATTAAATCTACAAGTAAATCTAAATGTAGCTGGGTTCTTCCTTAACTACTGACTTGTGGTGTTCTCATTTCTCAGGCGCTTTGGATAAAAGCATCTGCTAAATGACTAAATGTAAATGTACAACAGAACTATTCCTGGGCACACAATCATTCTGACACAAATAGGCCAAATAGGGGCAATTTAGAGCAGCCAATTCACCTTGGTTTTGGACTGTGGGAAGAAACCGGAGAAAACCCATGTGGATATGGCCAGAACCAGAATCCCCAGTGCTGAGATGTGGACATGCTGATCACTATGCCACCGTTTGGACCAATGTCATATTATATTTATCTTAATAAACTTACCTACCTTCCTATTTATTACTCAACTGTCACCCTTCAGCTCTTTGCCATGGCTTTAAGGATTATGTAGCATGCCCTTTCACTGATCTCCATGTGATATCTACTCTTGAAAATCAAGTCATGCTGAATTGCTGCCTTGACCAATGCCCAAGCCTTTAGAGATGTCCCTTTGTATCTTTTATCATTTCCAGAAGCTTCAGAAACATTTTCCCTCGGGTTTACTGGGTGCTTTTTCAACCAGGTCATGTCTGATGGAACATATAATAATTCAGCAGTGCATTGTCAGCTAGTGTGTTGGCTTGTTTTTAGATATATTTGGGTATATAGCTTACCTACGATTTTGTTCAGTGAATTCCAAGTCTACTTTAAAATGTGGCACTTCAATTGTTATGTTTTCTTTTTATTTATTTATTTTTTTAAATGTATTATTATTATTTTTTTTTTACAGTTTTACTGTTAAATAATTTCGCAGATAAATATCAACATTTATTTATAAATCCAAAAACATATTATTAACTCTAGATAGTATTTTGTAAAATTGCAGCAAGGCTTCTTGTGCCTTAACATTCACACACACACACACAGACACACACACACACAGAGACACACACACACACACACACACACACACACACACACACACACACACACACACACACACACACACACACACACACACACACACACCTCTATCCATAATAAAGACTGTGTGGGAGCTCAAATGATTGCAATTTGCTCCATTTGTGTGGCTATATGGGATTGGTTGACATAGAAGTGCTGATGATGGGGTGTAAGTGTTAGGTTCCGATGGACCCATTCACCCTGACGCCCTGATTATGGGTAATTTAGCCCTGCTGTGCTGGCATGGGATTCTACCCACGCTGCCTGAGTTGTACGTGTGAGAGGATTATGTAGTTGCAGACTTTCCATTGCCATTACCATGGGAACAATTTTATAATAATTGTGGAACTTATAAATATACAAACTGACTCTGGTCTTAGGTGTCACCCCCTAAACATGCACACCTTCATGTTTCCATTTATATGTAATTCTAAACCCTTGTTTGAAGGATTTGGTGGATAGTTGCAGGAAGTAGAAAGAATATGTGCTTTATGATTATTGATGTTTAAATGTCAATACTCAAGAAGTAGTGGAATAGCGTGTGTTCATGCCTCTACATATCTGTGTTTTGCTGCACATGTGATCACATCTGAAGCTCTGATACATAGTGTGTGTATTGGAGTCACAGGCCCGAGAATCAAGCATTAAGAGTAGTGTGCTGACACTTCATGATAAATCATTTACACATCCCGCCTTCACACAGGAAGAGCCATGGCCAAGAGCCTTCAAGCACATACATCATTTACCAGGCCTCTCTATGTATCACGCTATCGATGAATCTGCATAGGCTGTACGTTAGGTCATATTGCTTCTGTTTAGATATTTTATGCCTACATACACAAACATATTTTACAGTATGCACACATTTTTTATTTAGATTTGTCTAGTGTGTTACTTGCATGGTAGCAGTCTGCCCACAGCTACATATGCTGGCTCAAAAGACCAGTCACTGGGAATATGAGGAGGCAGATTTTTTCCATATGGACCCAAAATGGGCTAGACAACATTATTGATGAAGTGTTAAGAATAGAAAAGTGGGACAAAATAGGTCCAAAGAATAAAGGCTATTCTTTGTTTGTCTCACTCTTTAATTTTTTTACTGTCTCTATTCTCTTCATACGGACACATTTTTTTCATCTCAACTCAGCCCACCGAGACTCTGAAAAGGCTCCCATCTCTCGTTCAATAAAATATGCCGAGTCCTACTTTCCCCCAGACACAGAGCACTCATCGGCGCTTTCCGCCACAATTCTTTCTGCTGCATTACAGGCCCCTGGGTGAACTCCTCTTTTATGAATACTGCATCATATGGTACAATAAATAAACAACCCTTTCACCCCATTGTGATGTTTTCTTTTGTCCAGCTGCCGATTATTAGCAGACAACAATATGCTCCATTATGCTAAAACACATACCCTCTTCATGCAAGTGCATTCATCTCCTTTCAAGGTTTCATGTATCCGGTGATCTGCCTGAATTATAGGTGGTATGGGTGTTTTGCGTATGGGGCCTGGTCTGGTTACACCTCCAGTCATTAGCATGCTAATTGCATGTGTACAATGCACGGTGGCATAAATACTGCAGATGCAGCTGTGAGCTCACAGGAGCTTGCTCAGCTCTAGGCATTAAATTTGGAGGGATGGAAAGTCCATCTGTGCTGGGAGCACAGTGTTATGTAATAAAAGCTGCTTTGACTGAGAGTTATAAGTGCTGCCAGCAGTCGTATGTATAGTGAAGTATCAGACATGAAAACATTACGCTAAGCATTTCTAAGTAAGATCCAAATTTAAGAACAGCCACAGCCAAATGATAGACTCAAAATATTGTTAACAAGTTTCTTAACAATAACATAGTAGCTACCTTAAAGCCATCTTTCAGAAAAAAAGCACACGCTTGATGATGAAATAATGACATCAAGCTGACAGACAATGATAGGCTTGTGAGTGCTTGTATTTTATTCATTTTAATTCTGATTTTGATTCTGTTTTGTGATTTCAGTTTAACAACCTTTCAATAACATAGCAGTTACATTCAAGTGAAGTTCACATAATTTTTCTTAAATGAAGTAGAGCTGCCATCTAAGCCATTTATCCATCCATCCATCTATCCATTATCCTCCGCTTTATCCTCTATTAGGGTCGCGGTGGGGGTTCCCCATGCCCATCCAGGGGAGAACGTCTCGGGCGCTGGGCAGATACACCCAGGACAGGGCGCCAATCTATCGCTGGACACACACTCACACATACACACTCTATACTGGGGAATTAAGATAATTCAATTGACTCAATTGACCCACGCGGACACGGGGAGAACATGGAAACTCCACCCAAATTGGGATTCGAACCAGGAATTCCTAGCGCTGAGATGCGAACGTGCTAACCACTAAGCCACTGTGCCCCTTCTGTTAATGCTGTATTAAAGCATTTTAAAACAAAACCACTCAATAACATACAACTCACACATTTTGCCAGATAGGTGCCTCTTTACAGAAGTATATTTACACTGTTTGCGGGCATGTATTCTTTGGCTTAAAATACAAAAGTGGGCCATCAACCATCAGCCATGTGCTATATTTTATTAGTGTATATTTTATTAGAATAAAATGATTTACAATCGTATTAAGGAATATAGTTCCTGGAGTGGGAGAAAGAAGGTTATATTTTCAATTTTAGAGAGAATTTTAGAATTTTAGAGATTTCATTCTATGTATTTATATAACAAATTGAAGTTACCTTGAAATTTTTAATTCTGATTTCAGCTGATTACTTGCTTGTTACTCACTACCTACTGATATTAGTGGCACAGCTCTTGTGCCTTAGGCAGGGCATTTTATAAAGGAAGGGGGTACAAGTCCAGCCCTTTAGAGCCATAGACAGAGTGGTCAACCAACAGATCAGCATTTAGCACTGAATCATTGGGCCCTCCAACAGTCAAATTATTAAAAATAAATTTCAATGTAATTACTTAATCTCTTTATTTATTAAAAAATGACTTCTATGAACTTTTAACTTTTATAAATTAAATTAATTTTTTTCATGTAGAAGCACAAAAATGAAATTTATAATATTTTACATTTTTTACGTTACTGTTGGTACGAGCCTTTTCTGTCAGTTAGTTCATATGTCTCAGATTAGAAGAAAGTTGTTAGTTAGCTGGCTACATACCCTCTAATACACTTCTATCTTAACAGTCTGTATCTAAACCAGCATTTTTCTCTATCAGACCTAAAAACCTGAAGACAGCTTGTCATTTATTTACACTGTGTATGCAAATGTTTGTTTTAACAGGAATCAAGTTGTCAACTCTGCAGCTGGGTTTGTATTTTTAGGAAATATCCATCCATTATCTTCCGTTTTATCCTCTACTAGTGTAGCAGGGGGTTTCCCATGCCCATCCAGTTTCGGGCGCTGGGCAGATACACCCAGAACAGGGCACCAATCTTTAGATGGGCACTTTATAGGAAATATAATATATAAAAATGATTTGGATAAGAAATTGCTAAAATTAATTTAAATAAAATTAAATGAGAATTAAAATTCTAAATTGAGTCAACCACCAGGAGAAAATTAAACAAATATGATGTGCAAAGGTTGCAAGGACAAGGCAAGGACCCAGATATTTAAAGAAGAAAAACAAAAACATTGTTGTCCCCGTTTGCAGTTTGCCTAGACCAGGACCATTACTTATTTTAAAAAAAGCATTTCCTGTCATTTACCCACAAACAAGTACCCAGTGTTATAAGGATTTTACTGGAGTTTTGTCATATGGCTAGATGAAACAAAGCTTAAGACCTTTGTTAACAAACACACTAAAGAGGGTCTCTACTGTTAAGAATAGTGGTTAATCTGTGATGTTTGGGGTTTTTGAGGATTAAAGGTAAATAAATACATGCTATTTTACTGGAAAAAGATAAGTTGTACAAAGTTCTAAGTGCAGAGGTCCCAGTTTATATGGCTCATAAAGTTTTCACAACATTAAACAAAAAGGAATAAAACCTATGAGACTTTAAAAGTGATCTTTCTCATTCTTTAAATGTGTGATTGGTCTAATTCACCCAAAGGTGAATTTCTTATAACTTATTTTGCTTATCTTTACCAAGGATAAGAGTAATTGTGGAGGGTACTGCATGTTCAAGTCATGAAAAGATTATTTATAAAAGCTTTTATCCATTTAGCTCATTTCTTTAAAATCTTATTGCATTAATCCGAGGTGATTGAAGTCCTTCTCACCTGAAAGCTTTATCAGTTCCTCATTAGCTGCAGAATGTCTTCAGGATTACTACAAAAGACCCGTCACATTTGGTTAGCACAAATGGTCACAAAGCAGTCGAAAAACATTCCACTCCTATCATTCAGATTATAAAGGGAAGTGAGTTCTTTTAGAGAAAGCTTTGATGTTGTTGCAATACTGCATTAATTCTCAGTGGAAATGTCTTGTTTATCTACATGAGAGAATGAAGTGTGATTTCTTTTTGAAGGGTTATGTCAAATATCGGTCATTCTGTTAATTTCCCTTTTTTCACTACAACATTCTGTACATTTGCATGTTTACATACATGGGTTTGTTGTTATGCATATACATGTGCTCGTTACTCCCCTGGTCTAAATCTTGAGGCTCAGGAGATGTATGTGACCCACTTTTCTGCTATGCAGCTCCTCTAAAGATACACACACAAACACACACCTCACACAAAACACCATCAGTAAAAGGGAAAAACAGGGTGGATGATTATACACAGCCAATACTGCATTACTCTCTCCTGATTCAGAAATCAATCGTCCATCTCTCATATTCCTTACTATCAGGCTGAATAGGTAATTGTCCATAGAGTAGTAATCAATTTTACTATTTCAATATTTACCCCTGTGTGCATCTGTTCAAGTGTACATTTCATTAAGCCTGTAATGAAATTATTACCGGCTCTGGCATTATGCCAGAATGTGTAACTCTTCCTCCATATATGTGCCATATGTTTCTATTAAAAAAAATCTTCATGTAAGTCATTTGTAATTATACAGTATTGTGTCTTTTTGCCATTTATATTATACTGCAAGTCAAGTATAATTTAGTTAAATAGTACTTGTGCTTTCTTGACAGAAAACCAAGCACAACAATAATAGATAGTAAAAGAGCCTCTAAGCTAAGGTACAAGGCTGCCCAGCACACCAGGCATGTGTCCTCACTTCAACATTGTGTTTATACAGTGTACAGATGAGTTAAATGTGGAGCACAAATTATGTGTGTAAAGCACAGTAGGTAAAATATCACTGGAGAAAACCATAAACCATAAAACATAACTAAATTAATAGGTAAAATAAATGACCAAATTGACGCGGCACGGTGGCTTAGTGGTTAGCACGTTCGCCTCTCAGCGCTAGGGATTCCCGGTTCGAATCCCCATCTGGGTGAAGTTTCCATGTTCTCCCCGTGTCTGTGTGGGTTTCCTCCGGGTTCTCCGGTTTCCTCCCACAGTCCAAAAACATGGATCAAGTCAATTGAATTCTCAAAATTGCCCCATATAGAGTGTGTTTGTGTGAGTGAGTGTGTGCCCAGAGATGGATTGGCGCCCTGTCCTGGGTGTATCTGCCCAGCGCCCGAGATGTTCTCCCCTCGATGGGCATGGGGAACCCCACCGCGACCCTAATAGAGGATAAAGCGGGAGATAATGAATGAATGAATGAATGACCAAATTATAAAACATCTTAAAAATAATGTATAATGAAAAATTTTATTGAAAACCATTATAATTAATGCATTATTAGTACATTAGTACATATGAAGCTTTAAAAATTATCCATACTGCTTTATAACAAGCATTTTTTAATGTATATAGATGTTTATAATCAGACTCATAATATGCCATAATACATATAATGTATTACATTTTAAACTCTTTTAAAATTCTTACTTAATACAATTTAATTTAACGTCAGTGTGTCCCAATATCTATGCAGCATACTTCTTATAGCTAATAAATGAGAACACTTTAAAGGCCTAACACCTTTAAAATAAAAAGTTTTCATTGACATTCATGAGCACTTATAAAGTACTTTTCATTACATCGCAAAGAAGGGATATTAAAGTGTTTTAATTTTATAGGAGGCATTCTTTTTACACAAACTAAGATTTATCAGAATCAGATTTATTTGTCACATACGTAGATATACTGTACATGGTACAGCCAGCAGTGAAATTATTTCCTGACTTCTCCACATAAATTTAAATTTGTTTAAAATTCATTCATTCATTCATTATCTTCCGCTTCATCCTATATTAGGGTCGCGGTGGGGTTCCCCATGCCCATCCAGGGGAGAACGTTTCGGGTGCTGGGCAGATACACCCAGGACAGTGCGCCAATCTATCGCTGGGCACACACTCGCACTCACACATACACATTCTATATGGGGCAATTTGGAGAACTTATTTGACTTGATCCATGTTTTTGGACTGTGGGAGGAAACCGGAGAACCCGGAGGAAACCCACGCAGACATGGGGAGAACATGGAAACTCCACCCAGATGGGGATTCGAACCGGGAATCCCTAGTGCTGAGAGGCGAACGTGCTAACCACTAAGCCACCATGCCGCCATTTGTTTAAAATGATAAGAAAAATAGAATAAAGATAAAATAAAAATAAAATAAAATTTAACTATGTATGTACACTGTGCAAATTGAAATGATAAAAATTAGAGAACTGTACAATTGTGGACAGATAACAGATATGAACTGAAATGGTCTTAAAGTTAAAAATTATAATCAAAGTGGGTTGTGCTTTTATGTGCAGGGTCCGAATCGCCGTTGGGAAGAAGCTCCTCCTCATCCTCTCTGAGTTTGCCTTCAGGACACAAAAACACCATCCTGATGGCAACAGAGTGAAGAGCTTGTTGTCGGGATGACTGAAGTCTTCAACAATCTTTTTGGCTATGGACCAGCACCGTTTCCTGTAGATGGTCTGGAGGTCAGGAAGTACTGTTCGGATGGTGCGTTCGGCCGAACGTACCACCCATTGTAGTGACCGTCTGTCCAGATGGGTGCTGTTCCCAAACCAGGTAATGATGTTCCCTGTGAGGATGCTTTCGATGGTGCAGGAGTAGAAATTCTGCAGGACCTTGGAGGGCAGCCTGAAGTCTCGTAGACGTCGAAGGTGGTAGAGACGCTGACGAGCCTTCTTTGCCAGCTTGTTAATGTGGCAGGACCAAGATAGGTCCTGTGCGATGTGAACTCCAAGGTACTTGAAGCTGTCTACCCTCTACTGCAGTGCCGTTGATCCTTACAGGGTGGAAGCTCCTCGTCTCTTTCTTGCTGTAGTCCACTATCTTCTCCTTAGTCTTGAGTCTTAGTCTTAGCCTGTTTCTTTATTAAACTTCTTTCCATAACTCGTATATATCGTGTTTACGGTTAATTTTTGTGGACTGTCACAGTGATTAAAATAAATTGGAGGAGATCTTTAAAGACGGTTTTAAAACCTTTATTAACATGATGAGCTTCAGCTACTTTAATTTTAAGGTCCTTAAAATATATTTTTTGTATGTGCCATGATTTCATTTTACAAACATGTTGAGAAGCTCAGACATGAGATATCTGTTCTTTAAATGTACTTACGCACATATGATTGATATATCATTAATTAACTAAACCTGACTTTTATTTCACCTTCAAATGGTCAGCTGAATCTATAAGGGCATAAATACAGTCAGGTAATATTGGCTCATTTTGTTCTGAATACATGAATAAATGTCCAAGTCTAATATTTTGTCTTCTTTTTTTATTTTCTTTAACTAGTTTTGAAGTTATTGTTTTTTTATTTTTTATTTTAACAAACTTTCAAGCTTCAGTGTATATTATTTTGATGTAAGATCCCTTATAATTTCCTTTTTGTTCAAAAATTTTATAATTTTTTTTTAAGTTATGGGATATACTGTATGGGAATAGGCATTTTCAGTTTTTTTTGTTATTTTTTAGTTATTTTCTTTTTCTGGTACTGATGTCAGGGGTACATACTTTCAAACCCCTCCCACATAAACCATACCTCAGGTGACACATCTCAGGTACTCATACTATTGTATATGTCCACAGATGTTTACCACACAAAATAAAAAACAAAACATAAAAAGTGTGCTTATTGACTGGGTTATCAAGCAGCTGCACTGACCACCCTAGCCACAAATGCAGCAGGTAGGGAGTGTCTCCTGACCTTTCTTTTTTTATATGCAGCAATGTGGCACATCTCATGCTCTGTACAGGCAAAAGCATGTGCTACACCAGCTTTTTAAGCTAAAAGGCCAGCATGGTCAAGAAAAAAATGAAAATGTTAAGGGAGCGCAGAGTGCGCAAAACAAAAAAAACCCCAACAAAAAACAGTCTTCGTGGCTAGAAATTAGCCTTAAATGACACATTACATTAGGTTGCCATTGTATATGTTAACATTTACCTCTGTGTTTGAAATCTGCTTTATATTCTACATTTAACATTCCTGTATCAGAAGTAGCAACAGAAATCCATATGCAACAAGTGTTATATATGAACTTAAGAATGAATATATTAAAGAAACCAATCATACCGTGTTTACTAACTATTTGGTTACACTAAAACATACGTGTTTGTTGGATCTAAAAGTGCAATTTTCAAGTAATATGCTGAAAAGCATAGCTGAACTGGTTAGTGTGCTGAAACAACAGTATTCATCAGGGACCTGCATAGCACCCAGGTGGCATTTTGCATCCTGTTAAAATTCAAAGTGCCTGTGCTTAGTGCTGATTTTTATAAGTGGATGACAGAAGTGGATTTTAAATAAGAAGATATTTTTTTGCTGAAAATAAATGGTTACTATTTATTATTTATTAGCCTTTATTAAAGCCTTCATTTACATTTTTTTTGTTTTATATCATGTTACAATTATGGTAAATCAACTATATATTATTAACTGTGGTCTGTAATTTTCTATTCACCCTAATTTTGCCAAGTTGACACATTATCAATGGTTTTGCTTTGGTTTTAAATGGAATGATTTTGATTTTGATTTTGTTTTGTTAGAATTTAGAATCAATCACAGATTTGCCACTGTCTATCCTCTTTGTGTTTTTCTTTTAGAAGTATTGTTCCTGGTTTATGTATTGTTTCTTGTGTACCCTTTAATCTCTCATCTTTACTTTCCTTTTCTCTTACTCATTGGCTTTAACTTTGTGATCATGTCTTCTACCTAAACTTTTACTTGTGTTGTTGGAGTTTCTTGTGTTATTTGATTTTTGCAAATAGTTGTGCAGCTTATGTCCACTCTAAACACATGCTTCGTCTGAATACTTAAGATGCTTGCTAAGCGCTCCCACGTTTTATCCAGCCTTGGTCTCTTGGGCTGATATTTTGTGCAGTATTATGTCACCAATGTGTAAAAGACTTCCCTATGCTTAACAATTATCAAACCATTGGTTTTCACTTAAAAGTAACTTGATAATTTTTATCCCCTTTTTAAAAAAAGAAAATACATAAAAATACATAGGTTTCACTATGAAGTCGGTCGACCCGGTGCAGTTAGAACAGCTTCTTCTGGGAAGGCTGTTCACAAGGTTTAGGAGTGTGGTTATTGGAAATGTTGACCATTCTTCCCAAAGCCATCCCAAAGATGTTCTATTGGGTTAAAGACAGGCCAGTCAAGTTCATCCATACCAGACCCTGTCATCCATGTCTTTATGAACCTTGCTTTGTGCACTGCTGCACTGTCATGTTGGAAGAGGAAGGGGCCAGCTTCAGACTGTTTCCATAAATTTGGGAGCATGGAATTGTCCCAAATGTCTTGGTAAGCTGAAGCATACCAGTGCTATGGTGGCTTGCTTCACACTCTTTACACCACTGCTTCCAATGCTTTGCACTTGATGTATGGCTTGAATGCAGCTGAACGACCATGGAAACCTATTCCATGAGGATCCCTTTATATATATATATATATATATAAACCTTAGGATTGTAGGATCGTAGGCTATTTTCTCAGCAGTGTAATTAACCAGTAACATACTGCCATCCTAGCCTTACAGCCTACAGTGAAACCTTTCTTTAATACCTGTAGATAGACAGGAAGCACCACAATGTCATTTAGCAGTGTGCTTTTTAAGATGCACACTAAAATACTCTTAAATGCTACTTCTGGGTCATACTGATTGCTATCAGATGCACATGCAAATGCACCAACGTCAAGTCTAATCTTCTGGTTCTGACTTAGACCCAACTCTAGTAATCTTGACTACATGATCATTGTGGTTTCAAAAATCAACTGCCATACAAAATTTTGTCATTTCCTTCAGCCTTTTTAAACTGTTTTTGTATTAATACCTTTGCATGTTGGTCTCTTGCCCATGGCTTTCCAAATATAAAAAAGTTGTCATCAAAATATTTAGGGCATTTAGGGCAAATATTCCTAAATGCACAATTTAACGCCACAAATGAGTTAAAATTGGCAGAGGACATAAACGTAGTAAATAAGATAATTTAGATATATTATCATCTTGAAATAACTGCTTTAGTATAGTATTTAACAAACATTCATGTACTTAATAAATAATTATAATTGTGTGTATAACTCTAATCTTTCAGGCCATGTTTTATCTAAAGCCAAAATTTTTCTAAAACAGCATTAGCAAATCCAGGTGCATTTTGCACCCAAATAAAGCTTCAAACACTGCAGATGCAAACAAATTCCACAGGCGACAACTCACCCTCTGCTTTTCTTTGATATCTCAAGCATTGCAAAAGCACTCCAAGGCATTTACGTACGTGTGGAAAAAAACATATTAAGTGAAACTGTTGTGCGGAGCTGAATTTTGATAGGTCTGAAAATCCAACAAACTATAAGAGGTCGTAGGCCTGGTTAGCTAAATAAATGCTGTAATAAGTATCCAGAAAAATAATGGTCTCTGCCCTTGGGAATATTGTAATAGGCTTTCTTTTGTAGGTTTACCAAGCCCTGTGGATAAAAGTGCTATTCAATACCAGCTGAAAGTCATCATGTGTCAGCATGATGTTCTGTCCTCATCCCTCATTTGCAGCGCCAAATTAGACCTATAGAACAAAAGCAATGATTTCATGTCCGCAAATAACAGTGCAGAGCCACAGAAGGAGCCCATCACAACTAAACTCACATACACACACACGCACACACTCAAATACACACATCAGAGTTACTCAGCAGGATATGTAGGTATGCTTTGTGACAATATGCTTCATCACTCCCTTCATCTCCTTATCTCTCTTTTTTCCTTTCTATTTTCTTCTATCTCTTTCTCTCGCTTTATGTACTCCCCTCCATACTGTGAAATTTTGGCTTTGATTAAACCTCGATTTTCATACTTTTGATTAGCATTTGCTACTGCACTCATCAAATTCATATCCAGCATGCCTGTTGTATCCACTCATGCCATTAACCTGCACTGGCAACACTGACCCCAAAAAGTAAATATCAATTATGCTACTGTTTGTCTTTCCATATCTCACAATAATCATGTACTTCTGGACTGCTGGTCATTTCTTTATTATGGGCATAGATTATGAGCAGACTGCAGAAAAACAGGCTATCAGAGGTTTATTTCAATTTCAGCCTTTTGCAGTCACACAATTGTACAGTCTGAAATCATAATTGCATTAAACCCCTGTATAGCAATAGTTTTAAATTTTAAAAGTTCCTTTTACTTGTGAAAAGGGAAATTATGATAATATTAAGTTATCATATAAGACTATATTTAACCTCTTGTTGTTCACTAGCCTAAATCCTTACAATCTGGCAACCCTGACAAAGAGCTCAAAAAATGGAGTCTGTGCTGCCTTATGTAAGCGCAGTTAGAGGATTGAGGTGAGCTTCTAACTTCTCCAGTTCTGCTCCAGGCAGCTCCAGCACCTGCTGCATTATTGATGAGGAGCGCAAGAGAGAAATAGGGCAGAAGAGAATGAACTAGATTCTCTGTGTTCATCCACAGTGTTACATAAATGATTGAGGTGGTGGTAGAGGGGGGGGGGGGGGTTCTGCATGCTCTCATTATTGCGTTCATCTTTTGAACAACATTCTGACACTGACATTGCTGAATCGATTCATAAGAACTGACATCTCCACATTCAGAAAGCAACCTAGAAAAAAGTCTTAATGAGTGACAATTATAACCCCTGCGTTTACTTTACTGTAATCATACACCATTTAAAATAGATTAAATGCATGGAGGAAATTATAGTGGAATGTTTAATTGATATCTTTGCAGTTTCAACTATTATCTGACAATAAAAATGTGACATTAATAAGCTTTTCCACATTTCTCAACACAACCAATGGCACTCTTGATAACCATGAACCAAATAGGCTGTAAAATTTCTATATGGCTTATACATTTGAATGAACTATGTATATTCGCATTGATAAAACCTATTACCTTTTGTCACTTTATTGACTGTATTAAAAAACCTACACAGAATATACAGAATATTTCTGGGCATCTTTTGACCAGTCATTCAGAAGATTTTACAAAAAAGTTACCCAAACATCTTCCCAGTCCTTCCTGAACTGTTTGCACAGAATTTAATGCACACATTTTTTTTTTAATGTTTAAAATACATGGCAACATACTTGATTGATAAGCAAAGGTAAAATTAAACCTGCCAAGCTTTAAAGTTAAAATAGGACAACTTTATCCTTTATGCATTTCTATATTTATGACAGCACACAAGTCACCTTTTTACTTATTTTATGGTCAAAGCTGTATTTATTTAGAGTGGCGTGGTGGCTTAGTGTTTAGCATGTTTGCCTCTTAGCATTGGAGATCCAGGTTCAAATCACAATCTGGTTTTCTCCAGATATTCCGGTTTTATCCCACAGTCCAAAAACATGGACTTAAATTGCCAATATATAGTGTGTTTCTGTGTGTGCAAGTGTGGGCCCAGCATTAAATTGGTGCTCTGTCCTGTGTGTATCACACTTCTTCCCTGAATGACCATAGTATACAATTAAGCTGAAGTTAATTGATGGATAGATGTTTTTATTTAAATTCTGTATAGGACATGATCCCGAGTAAGTTCCATTTCTGGCATAACTGTTATTTGAAGTTGCTAGTCTTTGCAGGAACTTTCATTTCAGTAACCTTTTTATGGTCAACTTATATTAATAATTAAAGAGGAAAATTATGCAAGTAAGTCACTTATTAATTATATACCAGTTAAACAAATTAAGGGTTCCCAAGGGTTCCAACAAATTAAATATATTTGTTTAAAAAGGTACATCAATAATTGAAATAAATTATTAAAAAAATAAGCAACAAAGCAACAAAATGAATGCCAATTTTTGTAGAGGGGGATCTTCAAATTTATTTCCAAGTCAAAGTATAACAATCCATATCAATTGTTGCGTAATGGCCTATAAGTCATAGCTTCCATGATAATGCTAGTGTTAGCACATTTCTCTGTTCTGCCAGAAGCTAGAAGATAGTATTTTCATCCAAAATTACCACTGTGTCATGACCTGAGGCTGAGTCAGTATCACTCTGACAGGTATAAATGAACAAATTGGAAAGCTGGTAGGTTGTCTGTGACCTTGGCATTGTAAGAATTACGAGTCTTTATCGAAGAACAGAATCACATATGTAGCCATATATAAGTAATTGCACTAATACATACCACAAATGTTCATTATTCAAACATTCTAGCTAAGTAGAATGTATTCTGGTTGTATCAGACAAAAATGTACAAACAAAAATCAATGTCCATGTGAAACTATTATTGCTTTGCAGTACAGCACACAATGAACCTTTATCATATTATATATTATATTATACATATGCACATTGTACAGTACATTTGAAATTTGTAAATTGTAAATGCAGTAAAGTGAAATTGTTCTGTAATCTTACTAGAGAGACAACATCATTCTGAAACCATATTCCTTGTGTGTATCATACTTGGCAAAAATGATTCTGATTCGGATCAGAAAGTAAATATGCTTTAAATTTATAACCAATTAAAATAGAAACATGTAGGTATGGTTCCACCATGTCTCAAGGTGGATAACATAAAGCAATCCTGACATAAATTCTACATTTTATATGGTTACTTGCTCTTATTACGTATTTGTTAAACCTTTACGTATTTTTTTTTATTTCAGACTTTAGTAGTTCACAATTAAGTGAAGCCTTTACATGAATAAATGCCTGCTGACACTCGTTTGTCCAGAAGACCAGATCTGACCTTTGATCTTTTTAGTGAGATCAGTCAGTAGGCTGGTGATTCAAAATAGCGAGGTATATATTTGCTCTGATGACGCACTTCTTTTCTAGAATTTACTTTTGTTTTCACTGCTGCTGTTTTATTGGTCTGCGGATGGACCTGCCACATCTAAAGTTGAAGCCCAAACAACATACTATCACCTGCTTTACTATGGGCGGTAATTAGAGTTATAGCATTTACCATGTAAGGACAGATCATCATAAATAGGTGTAGTTAGAATTATATGGATTTTCTTTCCACAGGACATCTGATTCAATTGAATAACAGCTGATATTTGTAACATGAAATTCATCACTAGTGCTCTAATGCTAATCACAACAATGGACTAACAAGATTAAAATATTTTGACATTTTGGAGTGGCCAGTGGATTCACCAGTTGATATTTGCTACATACATTCATTCATTCATTCATTATCTCCCGCTTTATCCTCTATTAGGGTCGCGGTGGGGTTCCCCATGCCCATCCAGGGGAGAACGTCTCGGGCGCTGGGCAGATAGACCCAGGATAGGGCGACAATCCATCGCTGGGCACACACTCACTCACTCAAACACACTCTATATGGGGCAATTTTTGAGAATTCAATTGACTTGATCCATGTTTTTGGACTGTGGGAGGAAACCGGAGAACCCGGAGGAAACCCACGCAGACACGGGGAGAACATGGAAACTCCACCCAGATGGGGATTCGAACCGGGAATCCCTAATGCTGAGAGGCGAACGTGCTAACCACTAAGCCACCGTGCCGCTTGCTACATACAATAAACGATTTTCTGTATTATTAAAATAATGAGCACTACATGACAATCCAAAAAATATTGAAAGAAACACAAAATAAAATTGACCCATACCCAAATTTTTATTTTGTCTACTTGCTGCATTAAATCAAAAGTTGTTCAAAGGAAGAAACCCATAAGCACAGGGACACAAAGTCACACAAATTCTGTGTTTGTTTTCACAGTTTCACAGACATTATCTTATAAAATCTGCAATTTATTATAAAGCTTTTCACCTCTGATGACGTTTCTGGGATGGTTTTCACATATTCACACCACATTGACATCAAAAATTCATTTTTAAATTAACTAATGTGAATGCACTTTCACAAGAAGCTAAAGTTTGTCTTTATAAATTGGATAAACTTATTTACAAATTGTAGAATCTGATTAGAGATTTTAAGAATTATTGACCATTTAAAAAAATGCAATTTATATAATATATGACAAAGAATAGGAAAAGCTAAATGCTCTTTTGTAATCAATAAGCCTTGGAGCATAAAGCGCAACTTCCAGTGCATCAGCAATCTTGTAATCTAGAGCTGATTATAAATGAATTTCAAAGTATGGCAAACCTGTGTGACATAAACCCTTTTTTGTTTCAAAGTGGATTACAGAGGGGTGCATCTTACCTTTTAAAACAATCTTGAGAGTCTTGGGATTAGTTGTCTTGTTTCTGTGATGCATTGGAAATATAGCTTAGCTGACATCAGTTTGACAGTTCCATCTATTTGCCGTATGAACAACAAATTCTGAAAGAAAAGTCAACACAATTCCATAAACATGCTGCTTTTGCAAATTTGCTTTATAACGTCTGTTTCTTATCAGTGTGATTTTACATAATAATTCATTATTAGGGGAAAAGTCATGTTAAAGATAGAACTTTAGTCATTAGCAGATAAAATTTTAAATTTTTAAATTTAATTGTAGTTATTTTTATTTTATAAAATAGTTTAGTTAATTACACTTTACAGTAATAAGGATTTTCACCAGCAAATACTGAATTTACATTTAATCCCAGGTCCACTAAAGTTACCAATGTGGATCATTGAGCAGGAACCTTATTTAACCCTAATTGCTTCAGGAGTAATAAACCTTGTGTTCTGACCATCAGGTTGGGATACATTTAAGTCATTTTGTATAAAGGCATCTGCTAAATAACTGTAATGTATTGTAATCTCTTCTTTTAAAAATGTTTTAGGGGATTTCAAGACATATCTAGTTTAGTCCTGTAAATATATCCATCCATCCATTATCTTCCGTTTTATCCTCTAAAAAAGGGTCGTGGTGGGGTTCCCCATGCCCATCCAGGGGAGAACGTTTCAGGCGCTGGGCAGATACACCCAGGACAAGGCACCAATCTATTGCTGGGCACACACTCACTCACTCACACAGACACACTCTACTATATGGGGCAATTTGGAGAACTCAATTGACTTGATCCATGTTTTTGGACTGTGGGAGGAAACCAGAGAACCTGGAGTAAACCCACGCGGACACGGGGAGAACATGGAAACTCCACCCAGATTGGGATTTGAACCGGGAATCCCTAGTGCTGAGAGGCGAACGTGCTAACCACTAAACCACCGTGCCGCCCCTGTAAATATATATACAATTGAAAATCCTATTGAAAGTTATCCACTGTCTAATATTTTTTTTAATAATTATTTTTCAATTTTATTTTTATGTGCCAAATATTTTCAATTATTCATGGAAAGGAGTGTCAGTTTCTCAAACCACAGCACTTACTCTCATAAGCATTTGTGCATCTGGGAATTTTACTGTTGAATCTCAATCCAAAATTGACCTTTTCTCTTCAGAAATAAACACTTTCATTTGGCAATTTAATTCACATTATTAAGGGCGGCACGGTGGCTTAGTGGTTAGCACGTTCGCCTCTCAGCACTAGGGATTCCCGGTTTGAATCCCAATCTGGGTAGAGTTTCCATGTTCTCTCTGTGTCCGCCTGGGTTTCCTCCGGGTTCTCCGGTTTCCTCCCACAGGCCAAAAACATGGACCATGTTAATTGAATTCTCCAAATTGCCTGTATAGAGTGTGTTTGTGTAAGTGAGTGTGCCCAGGTATAGATTGGCACCCAGTCCTGGGTGTATCTGCCGAGTGCCCAAAACGTTCTCCCTTGGATGGGCATGGGGAAACCTCGACGCAACCCTAATAGAGGATAAAGCGGAAGATAATGGATGGATGGAATTCACCTTAAAGTAAATTTTGTTTGTAAAAATGTATTCATGTGAACACAGTTTTGATTAATTAAGCTTATTACTTGCAAGAATGTCAGTACATTAGAACCCATTTAAAGTAATTTAATTAACTATAAGTCTTGTACGTCTGAGTTATAATAGTAACTGAGGACTAAAGGCAGGAAGTTGAAAGGCTGACTTTTTATTTTTAGATAATATCAGTTCATAATGATGGAATAAAAATAAAAGGAGACAAAAGTCATTCAAAGGCCCATCATTTTTTTGTTAGGAATAATAAAAGTGCTTGACATGGCAGTTCCATTAAGAAAAGGTCATTAAACAAAAGGAGAGACACAGTAGCATGCCTACTCTTTACCCTCATCAGGATTTCCAGATTGCATGAATATGCAAATTGCTACTGGCTCAAACTTCACACCCACCAACCTACATATGCTGGTAACCCTGGTTATATGGTCTGCCATTGCATACTGGATAACATTTATGTTTTATGATAATCAAATTTGACTGTTGCATGTTTACTACGCTAAATTTTATATTTAGCTCTATCTGTTAGGGAATGTGGTTGAGTAGGAACCAGAAGTCAAAACATACAGTATGTCAACACCAGAGATTTATTGAAGCGATCAGAGCAATATGGTGATATTTTATGGTGAAAATACTGTAGGAAACACAGGTGCTTGATGAAAACTCCATGGCAATGAAGGGACTGACGTGCTGGAAAAACCTCAACCACTGAGAGACACAAACAGGGAAAAAAAAGCACAAAGGTAAGTACACAAAGTAAGATACCTTGGACCTCGGAATGGCAGTCAGTAGGAATGTTTGAAAAAACAATTCTCTAGCACTGGAGCAGCGGAAACCTGGAGAATATAAGGCTGAGTAATTAGTCAGTTAAACAGCCATCAGGTGAGGTGGAAGAGGGCTCATGTGATCAGCTTGGCTGCAGCGGTGGATATTTAAAGGGACAGTGACTCTTAACACTATTATGTTCTTCCTAGTTATGGTGTTCCTAGTTATGACAAATGACAACTCAATCTATCTGCCATCTTGTTTAATATTAGTTTTCTCTCATATCTGGCCTGTTGGCTTTAGTATTAAATGGTTTTAATCTGGATAAAAGGTAAAAAAGGTCATGAGGTTCACCCATGGGTCATGTGCAGCCATCATTACAGACCCATGAGGTCAAGCCTCACAAATCTTCTATGCTTATGTCCATGAAAAAAATTCTGGGCCATCTTATGCATTTTGGCATTCCACAGAATCATCCAAAAGATTGTATGTACTGAAAGTATAGCAAGACTAAAGACTGTACTGACTGTAGGGTTGAAGCAGAGCCCCTGGGAAGTCATTTGGCTCATCGTGACAGCTAACGTTTAGCTTTTCCCCACATCTCTTATTACTACTAGGACTGCTTGTTCCTTGTGCCATAGGGTTTATCATTTATGTTCTGCCAGCTCCTCGTAATGTGATCCTACTACACAACTAGATGCTGAACTGGATTATGTCAGTAAAAGTAAAAGTTGCAGAGTTTGCTGTGCTAAAAAATTAAATTCCAGCAGTTGTACTAAACTTTTTTATCATTGCATCATAATATGTTTAGATGGCATTGTTATCACTTGGCTTTGTGGAGTTGTAGTGTATTGAATTTAAGCCATATTACAATTTTGAGTCTTATAAATAGGGTTTTAAAACATTTCCAAACACCTTGCTAATTATTGACACCTTGCTAATTTCAATAAAAAATCATTCAAATTTGTGGATTATTATTATTATTATTATTATTATTATTATTATTATTATTATTATTATTATTATTATTATTATTATCTGAATATTAAAAAAACAATTTTAAAGGGAAATAATTCACATTGTTTTACTACAGCGTCTTTAATTGGTATTTGTTTTAGGGATGGTTTTTCACCGTAGTCTAATTTTCTTTTTAGGATGTAGAATGAGTTGAATTGAGGTCTGGTTATCAATTTGCCAGGCTAACACTTTCTGCCTGTCTGATAATGATGTCCTTTGTTTATATGACAGTGTCATTTTGGATCATTGTCTTGCCGAATAGAATTATTTGCAATTTATTTAAATACATTTAAAAAAAGCCCAGGCGGCACAGTGGCTTAGTGGTTAGCACGTTCGTTGCACATTCCTGGTTCGAATCCCCATCTGGGTGGAATTTCCATGTTCTCCCCGTGTCCGTGTGGGTTTCCTCCGGGTTCTCCGGTTTCCTCCCACAGTCCAAAAACATGGATCAAGTCAATTGAGTTCTCCAAATTGCCCCATATAGTAGAGTGTGTCTGTGTGAGTGAGTGTGTACCCAGCAATAGATTGGTGCCTTGTCCTGGGTGTCACTTGTCCGCCCGAAATGTTCTCCCCTGGATGGGCATGGGGAACCCCACCGCGATAATGAATGAATGAATGAATAAAAAAGCCCTTCATTCTAAAAATCATTTGGCCATAATCCACTATGCCACATTTAGTTAAAACTAAAGACATGACTTTACAAATGCCGCTGAAAAATACCTGTTTCCATGCTTGACTAATTGTAATAAATGATGGTTTGTTTTGCAGCACCTGGGTTTCTTGCAGTCATTGGCTCGATCATAACATTTTCTGTATACCAAAGTATACAAAACTAGTCCAGTGTGAGACCACCTATCCTAGAGTTAAATATTGGCTGAGTCATGCCACAAAGCAATAATCCTCAAGCACAATATCAAATCTTCAAAAAATAACTGAAAATAAAGAATTAAGGTTTTGCAAACGCACAATCCATAGTTAGTCTATAGCTTAACTCAAGTGAAATTATGTGGGGTAGCTTTTTAAAAATGAAAGACCACAAACCACAATAAACTAAAACAATTTTGTAGAGGGTTGTGGGTCAGAATTTCTCCAGAATTAAGAAATGTTAGAGGCAGAGTCACAAAGGAAATTATTAATTCAACTTGTTGCCACTTGGTGGTTCTATAATTTACTGTTTCAAGAGATATAGTTTTTTCATATACAGCCATTTCTGAGACACTATGTAATTTGTCAGAAGTTGTTGTATTTATCTAATTTTACACCTCAAGGTTTAGATGTTTCATTTTTACTGCATACATAAAAGCATAGATTTAAGATCTTATTTATAGCTATATTTATATGCATGCAGTTAAGAAATTTTTACTTAAAAGTACTCAAAATAATTTGTGCTTTATTCAAGGAAATAAGGAAACTTTATTATCATTTGTATCACATGTAGTACATAAGACAAAAACAAATACTACTGCTAAAAGCAATGCAGTAACATTTACACACTTATTATTTCATTCATTTATATATTTTTAATTCACGATTATCAGAGTTGAAGTGTTGCACCCTGTCAGACAAGGACCTAATTGTTTAACAAGGACAAATGCTCAGATTTAATGACTTGGGTATCCCAGAAGGCATAACTTTAATGAGGTCTCCACCTCTTTCCGGGGTCATATTGTGTACCTTTATTAAGGGCAAGCAGGAATGGTTAGATAAGTATAACATAAGCATCTTTGCATATTCATTGTAGATTAGTGTCTAAGACATCAACCAGGGAATCACATAATGTTATCTTGATGGTCTTGAGTTGTAGAAGTATGCATTTAGCTAGGATTTAGATTAACCATGTTTTAGTTTCTTTAGGTTAGTATCAAAACTTTATTATCTTATATAAAGTTATAATTTGGTAATGTTATTAAAATAAATGAGGATATTTTTGCAATCAGCAAATAATGACATCAGTAAACACTTCCCTTCCCCTCACCACCTTCACACAAATTCCATTTCCAACTGACCAATCCTCTTCTTTTTTTCCTGTCTCTGAATTAGGGGTCTCCTAAATTTTCCTTAAGTAAACCAACCACCTGTCCCCTCTACCTTTGAGGAAGATATCAACTGGAGGAGATCACGTTAGTACTAACGTGCCTTATCAACATCTCATCACTCTGCTCAAAAATCTGGTGGAGAGCTACAGGCCTTTGTCACTGTTACACTTTCAGTTCACTTGAACCTGTGATATCTACCTAGGTGTCAATGCTTCTTGCACAGAAAAACTTATTTTGATCTCAAATATAGTTCACTGTAAAAGGTTGGGAGCAAATGCGGACCGGAGACAGAATTTCTTAATCACTGGAACAGACTTTGTACACACTGTATTTAAAAACATTAAAATGCAAATTTTGACCGCTGGAATTGACGTGGCCTCACGTTCCTGCGGCACTTGATCGACCTCTCTTGCCATGGCATGAGATGTTCTAGCTTATAAAGGGCACACCTGATTAAGAATCATCAAGCATTAAGCGTCACACACCACACCACACAGATCATTATTCTCCTAGCTGCTCTGTCTTGAGCATTGTTCCCAGTCACCCGCAACCACCTACATGTTCTCCTTCAATACATTATTAAACATTTCTCATTCATGTTTATGTACTCAATTTTATTACCTGCTAATCTTTAGTTCACTCTCTAATGCAAATCTCCATGCTCTCATCACCCTGCTCACTACCCTCACACCCTTATATAACACTCTGTATTTCCTTATACAATACCACAACTCATATCTTGGTACTTTAGCAAAGACTTTCTCTAAATCTCCATACACACTATGCATCTCCTTTTGTCCTTATACTTTGTGCCTTATACTTTTATATCAACATTTTTAACAGCAAATATAAGCATCAAATTTGATGCTCACAAATTCTTCCTTCGTCATCATTTTTTGTAAATAGGCTTTTACTACTCATTTCCAAAATATTCATATCGCTACATTTACATTTACATTTAGTTATTTAGCAGACACTTTTATCCAAAGCGACTTACAAATGAGAGAACCACACTAGTCAGTAGTTAAGGAGAAACCAGCTATACTGCCGTTTAAGCAAACCTGATCGTAATCCAATCTGGCTTCATTTATTGTTTTTTATTTCATAACAAGTGCTTGTGGAAGAGATATGTTTTGAGTTGTTTCTTGTAAATGCTAAGTGACTCATGCTTTTTCTTGAAAATCTGAACTATTGTGATTTTTCTGTACTCATCAGGCTTCTCATTTTTTGACTTTGTTATATAATTTAGTTAAAAACTCCACTGCCATCTCTCTTAAACATTTCCAAACTTTCTACAGTATCTCATTTGGGTCAATGGTCTTTCCACTTTTCATTCTCTTTATAGCTGCCCTTAATTCCATTTTGCTAATCTGAAGAACCACCTAGTTCAGTATTTCTGCATTATTAAACCCTGTGTCTCTCCTATTTTCTACATTCATCATATTTTCAAAGTGCCTTTTCCACCCTCTCATTACTTTTTCTACCTTCAATTTTATTGTTTAACGGCACATTCTCACCAGTATCCTATTATCAGGTTAGCCTGTTGTATATTTTGCGCAGCTTAATTTCTCTTTCTGATCATTCATTACAAGTCTTTTTCACCTTCCTTAGTGTTTTTCTTCTTCCCTCTATGCAAATGCCACACCAAAAAAAAAAAAAAAAAAAAAGATTTTTGCACCACTTTGTTTAGTTTTAAAGCTGTCCAATGATACTCTTACCACTAAGTTCCACCATCTGATTCTTGACTGTTTTACCATATGTGTTTTGTTTTATTTTTTACCAACAATGTTTCTATACTTCCATTACGCGTGGTTTCTTGTTTGAAAACATACCCCTTTTCCTTTCAATTGCATCAACTTACTCGCACTAGTTACCAGTCATCATGCCTACTCTCAACATTCCTACTCTTATATCTTTCTTCTTACCTTTCTGCTAATTCTCACACATATAAGAAACTATGGAAGAGCACTCACACATAAAACAAACAAAAAATATTAAATTGCATTTATATTATATCCCTCTATACTTCTATCCATATATTGATTAATTGACAGATACATTCTCATATTTCTTTGTTTTTAAATCATTGCCAGGAAGTCAATAAGGGCAGTGCTTTCAAATGTGATTTATTTTGGAAGTGTCCATTTCAAGGCGCTTTGAGTGACAACAGAGCATAGGAAAGAAAGAGGGCAGGCCTCCTACCACAGTTTCTGGGACACATTTCCTGATTGTGTCAAGTGGAGAGACAGTAATGAGTGAGTGAAGTAAGAAGGAAAACTAAAGAAAGCAGATTTGAAGGAGAGTGCAGGTTGAAGAATAATGGTTGGATGTGTGTGCCAGTTAATATCTCAGAGTTTCTCAGTGATTGAAAGTAGTTTGGTAATGTGATTATAAAAGGCATAGTTACTGTATTTAACAGTATGGTAATAATCCTATCTATTCATTCACTTACTGTATTAATTATATTGTTCTTAACAATAAAATTAATGCTGTTTTGCCATCACATGTTTATAGCACACCGTTTAATTTTTAACATTTAATTCACCATTTATCTTAATACATAAGCTACTTTATTGTTTTATGTTTTAATTTTGGCACAGTATACGATTAATACATCTTAATCTTAACCCTAGTGACAGCCCATTCTTCTGGAGTTTTTGGCTTCTATATCTATTATTTCTTTGGAGCCAAAGCTTGTTTGTGTGTAGGCACCAATTATGCTTCTACCCTTTTTTGTTCTTCCACATTTTTGTTTAGGATGTGGAATGCAGTGTCTAGAACATATGGTGACAACATATGTCTAAAAAATAGGCACACAAATTTGATAAAGCCTTTGATTGTCTACCAAGTATTTTATTTGCACCTCAAGTGATCTAATGCCAGCAATAAGCCAAATTTAGAGCTAATTTCCTGCATATAACCTTTAAAACATATGCCAACTTTTCAAAAAATCTCTCTCTAATACAAACTTTACCATATTAGACTTAATGAAAAACATCTTGTTTATTTGTCACAAACTTTCAGCAATGTTGCTTCAAAATAAACATCTTGTTATAAGTACTCAATACCCAATCAAATCAAATAATATCAAAAGGCAATCCATTGTTTTCATGTAGCGCATTGTTGTGCCAACAGTAGAGCAAAGCTAAATTTATGTTTTAAACCGCTGAAGCTTATGACAACTCCATGACAAAAAATGTCATGTTAAATTTCACATTTCCAAATGTTATCATGAAGATTTATTTTCTTTTTTAAACTTTCTGTTGTATTGGTGTAATTTCACAGTTCAAACTTCCTGAGCCACACCACAAAATATTAGGTTGCTTGGGTTTTAGGGCTGAATGGATTTTCATAGGCTGGAAAGAGTGGGCTTTTAAATTGGCAATCATAAAATCATCAGAATACATAAATTACTCAACAAATTCAACAATTGGCCAATTTGAAATTATTTTATCTAAATGTAGTTTCCCACCTCTCTTTTTATTTCATATTTTAGATTATGTGCAGAGTATCACATATTACTGTTACACAATATACATATATATACTATGGAATAATTCTTAATTATTTTGTTTTCAGTTAGACAGGGACTCATTTTTTATACATTTTATAAACATTGTATGGGGTTCATTACATTTTGTCTGAATTTGCATTTCTATATCACATGAATTGCCATCTTAACAAGCAATGATATACGTGTGGTCTGTGGTCTAATGCACATTGTACACAGAAAATGTGCTTAGTTCCGGTGCTTTTGTCTCATTGTGGATGTTCTTGCTACAGTAAAAGCTTTGTTTGGTATCTGTTGCTTACTATTAACAAAATATTTAAAAAGATGACAGGAAAAACGGGGGGAAAGCTGCAATTTTATGTATAGAATAAGGTAGTAAATATTAAAGAGTTTATACTATGTTGTAGGTAATCCTATAACTGAAAATGATTGGGAAAAATATTTTACTGAAACTGTTGTGCTGCTCATCTAGAAATCTGAGTAAATATTTTGGTTTGTTAGGCTAAACATCAGACATGATTACATGCACCTGGAACTTTTTTTGTATATTATGTGTCAGTCTACCATGTCATGTAACCAGGAATTGTTGGAAAATACACATGAAGATACACCGTCACGGAATTTTCGAAAATGTGAGGTCTTACAATATAAGTAAAGCCTAGCTCATTATGGAAATTTTTTTTTTTTAGTGGTGCTTTAGACTCATATTGTTGTCATTTTATGTATCGTATAGTAATTTGCTAATTGTCTTACATTTGTTTTATTTGTCATTTAACTGGCACAACAAACCGCTATGAAAATAGGATAATTTCAGTGACAATAATGTCTGCCAGTCTAATAAATGTAACTTTACATTTATTCTATTATATGAATATATCATGTTTGCAGTAATATTTAAAGGCAATGTGGAGGGAAAAACATTATTGAATTCCTATAATGATGCATGCTGATTCTGTTAGTAATATTTTAAAGCCCCTGTGGCCTTAACAGATACTTTAATGCTTATTTACATCATTAGCCAGCTGATGCAATACACTAATCCTCTTCAGCTGATAATGAAATATTAACACCACCTTCCACTTTGTACAGAATGTCAGTACTGACTGTTCCCAGATTATGACATTTAAATTCATTTTCGTATTCTTTTTCTAAAGATGCATTTTCCTCACCTCTTGACTCCAGAACCAGTGACCTCATTTCTGTCTCAGTTATGCAAGCCCACCACAGACATGACATCAAACTGTGCTTTCTCCTCCATTTCATGCAAAAATAAACTCCATTTACCAAGTTTTGTCTTAAAACTTCTAGAACAAAATGAACACAGAACTGCAATATTTATGGATGCCTCAGATGGTGCAAATTATTTTTCATGCTCAAACAGTTTAAATATAAAACTACTATAAAACTTAAATTACAAGCACTTTTGTAGCTAGTTTACCTTTCAACTTTTATATTAATTGAACATTGTAAGACTAGTTACTAGATACAGCATCAGTTATGCAGAATTTAATATTTACATTTAGTCATTTAGCAGATTCTTTTATCCAAAGTGACTTACAAAGGAGTTATATGTTCGCAGTGCATTGTCCAATGGTATATTTATCAGCACTTTTTCTAAAGATCAGTTGAGATAAAATTGGCCCTTGGCATAGTGTAAGTGAAAGCATTGGTATGTGTGCCCTGTGTTAGACTAGTCATCTGTTTAGAGAGTTTACCTTCCTTTTACCCTATAGGACCTGATAGAGACTCCAATTCTACACATGGCTCTAATTTTAATTTTAAGTGGATTTTAAATGACAAAGAAAAAATTTACATGGTGGGAAATATGTGTATACCAACTAAAAGGGTTAAACAACTGTAGAGGTTCAAGTCCTGATTTAAAGTAATAAATTTAAACTACATGGACAAAATTCAGGCATTTTAGTCAGTCCTTTTGCTACAGATGTATTCAATAAATCACCCAGCCTTGCATTTCGGCCAATTTTATGTTACAGACAGCTCTTTTCAGCTTGGCTGTGCCCTTGTGCACAGCATGGTTGGTTGTGTGTTGTGTGGAAACAACTTGACTTACCCATCCTAACTTCAACCACATAAAACTTTGGATTTTATTTCTGCTGTAGTTTTTGTAAAACCTCTGTACAAACTAGACTGTTTTGTTTTAAGTAATAAGATGTTCCAGCTTTTGAAGGCTGCACACATTCATCAGCGGAGGGACTGGAGTCCAGGGTTGGGATTCGAAATCCATATTGGGATTCGAAAATGGTTCCTCAGGCTGTCAGATGAATGTGCTAACCACTAAGCAACAGTGCTAATTATCTTCACAAAAATATATTTATTTTATTGTTGGTCAGTTGCTGATTTAGTGACTAATAGAGGGCACTAACATTTTATGACATATTATGCACCATATTCAGTGCTTCATTGTGATGATACTGGATAAAGGTGGACAGATAAGGTGGACAGAGGCAGTTAACAAACAGATAAGAGTAATAATTGAATATCATAAGTCACTGACCAAAATCTTGTGCTAAACACTTTTATACCCGAAGCAAAGTTAAACTAATGTTTGCATTAATGAGTAGACAGATTAAATTCTATCAAATGGCTGCAGATTAAATAGCTACATATTTTTCAGATTTAAACAGCCTTTAATATAATTGTTTCTTTTTATCTTATACTGGGGATGTTACAGTTCAGTGAACTGTAATTGGACCTGTTTTTAGCAGTCATCAGGCATCCATTATATACCCATCACAAACTCATTTATTGGGCAATTCTCGATAGTCCAACAATGAACAGAGGCTTGCTATACTTCACTGCTCTTAATATCATGGCTGCTATTCAAATGACAAACCCTTCATTTAGTTTAACAGACATGCTAAATGTGTCTTTTGAACTACAATACAGACAGCTATTAGAGGAGCATTATTTGAATTGTAAACGGACATTACTGTGCTTGCTGATTGTGTCCAACCAAGGTTCTGGAACAGTCAGTGTAAGCAGGGCTTTGAATGACAGTTGATTCGTCATGCCTTCTGCAGTGTTCCTCCTCACTAACTCGGAACAATTAGGCCCTTCCCTGTCAATTCATGTTTTGAGAAAGAGTGATAAACAACTTAACATGTATCTCTTTTTATTTTGTGTGTGCATGTGTGAGAGACAGAGAGAGCAATAAAGAGATAGAGAGTATGTATGTCTATGCTTTGCCAAAAAACCTGTAACAATTACTTTGATTGATTTAGGTTCAAGTAATTGTTCCACTTTAGAGCATTATATTATCCCTCTCTTTCTCTGTCTCTCTCTGTACAGTTCTTGTGATATATTGTTTTATATATAAAATTGTTTTACCTTTTTTAAATATTTGTTTTGGTAAATATTAACATTTACACTATGTTCATTTAACATTTCTGACCTTATTAGAACAAACCTATATCCCAATCTGCTTAAATCTAACAAATAATATAGATAACACATGCAGGTAAATGCTACACGACAGCTTGCCTTTTTCTTCAGCCAGCATGTAGCCTGCAATGGTATTTGGGTTGGACACAGCTTCATGTTAAAATAAAATAGTATCGAATTGGATTTATGCATTTCACACACTCAGGCAGAGGCACAGCTTGACTTTTCAGCATATTGGTGCATGCAAAGAAGAGAACACAAGCTAGAGAAATTGCATAAACTGAATAAAATTAAATAGATCAACACAGTAAAAAAATATGCAGAAAAAGTACAAATGTACACATTTAAACAGCTTTTTTGCTATTTACTTTGCAAAACAATAAGTTAAAATAATTAGCAAACATTGACTGATGTATTATATCTACACTCTAGTCATAGGAAAAATGAAGTACAATTTGCTTTAATATGTTAATAATTATTAATGCTGAAGTAACAAATGTTTGGTCTTTACAAATTTCCATTAGCAAGAAAATAGACAAATAATCACAGGTGAAAACTAATTGGCGCAAGATATTTTAATTCAAATGATCTAGCCATTTACTTTTAAGGTGAACCATCAATCAAAAAACAGGCATAATAAAATAAGCATTCATATTAATTGAGTAAATTATTCACCCACATTTAAAAATAATGCTCAGCTTTGCTATATTTAGAGTTAACTTGTTTGGGTGTTAGTTCTTTTAAAGATAGCCATTTAAAACAGTTCTTGAGTTTCATGGAATGCTTTACATGTTTAAAATTAAATCTTGCTAAATACATCTAGCATCTTATTTGTTTTCCTAATTAAGCAGACCATACATTATCAGCAATGAGCATGTGAGCATAACAAAAGCCAAGTACAGTAAGCTTCCTGGTGTCACAGGACACTTTATATGTGGTTTCAGATTATTTATTGTTTTCTCAGATTGAGTCTCTTATTTTCAGCATTTTGGGAATTGGTAGTGGCACTACCGTGTCTTAAATGTTTTTTTTTTTTTAATGCACATACATGTAGTTAATGGTATTTAATATGCTTATGTTAATTTCTATTGGTTTAGCATTTATTGTTTTGTTTTTGTTATATAAGCCATTCGTATTCCCCATGCAGAGAATAATTGTTTTGTTTGAGTTTGTCACATTTGCTTAGATAAGGGAGGTTTCCATACCAGCTCCTTTCTCTTTTTTCTCCTCTCCCATCTTAGCCTTATTGATAGGGCTTGTTTAATCTGTCAGTTGGTTATTTCTTAGCCTTAAGCTGCATCTGTGTTCTATTGATTTTATGCAGTATTTGTATTCCTGCTGCTTTATGTTTTAATGTGCGCTTCAGCCTTAATCTGTGTAATTATGTCCAAGAACCTCAATTAAACATTTCTGGAATGCACTCTTAAGAGAATGTTCCACTAAATAACTACATCTCTGAATAGTTTAGTTTTTTTATTTACATCATTAGCCAGCTGATGCAAAATACACTAATCCTTTTCAGCTGATAATGAAATATTAACACCACCTTCCACTTTGTACAGAATGTCTGTACTGACTGTTCCCAGACTATGACATTTAATTCATTTTCATATTCTTTTCCTAAAGATGTTTTCCTCACCTTTTGACTCCAGAACCAGTGTTGATTTGTTAGATCACATCCATTTTATTAAATTTGCATTGAGTCATTCATCTCTTTTTATCTGATTTGAAGTTCTTTATGAAACTCCTCCCTGCAAGACCACCACATCAACTCTATCCAACCTTACGTCCAAACAAACATATGTATAAATATCCTGATATGTAGAACCATTGAATTTACCATTGAAATTGAATATTAATGTAGTTTCTTCTCATATAGAAGTTTTTGTGATATCTCAAACTAAAAACTTGCTGCAGGTGCCAAATAAAGGCAAATTATCATTTAAATGACTACTTCTACAGAACGACCTTGATTTGGTCCTCTGTTGAACCCCACATGGTTCTGCACAGATTGACTCTGCCCTACAGAAGATCAAATTAACATAAAAGCAATTAATTTATTAATTAGTATAGTTTAATCACATCATTTGCAATATACTTTTAGATGTAATTATTTATTCTATAATTAATGAAGGTTAATTAATATCGAGATTTTGATATGCCATGTTTGAGTTCACGCTGGTTAAAGTCTTCTAATTAGAATGTTGGTTCAGTAAAGCTGAATATTCTCCTGTCCTTGAGTTTTCCCAGAGGCAAAAAAAGTGTAATTCTGTACTCATTTAGATCATTTTGTTTGTAAGTTAAATAACAAATTTTAAATAATTTCTTTTGCTACAAGAGTGTTTAATGTGAGAGTATTCCAAGTAAATCTATATGTCATGCATCATTCAGGGCCCAATCATAATCCTATGATGCCAATGAGAAAATGTCCATTGAAGGCCTAAACTCAAAAACTTTTCCCTGATTTTGGAATTTGAAATTTTTTTGTTTTTTACGCTATTTCCTGAAATTTAAAACAATTAATGTAATTTGGAAAAAATAATGAGGAAAAAATTCACAGTCAGTCTAATAATTGTTTTTCAGCAAAAAAATGCAAATTATTTTATGGAAATGGAAAGCACTCCAGAATGTGTGACCACCAAGCCCTCATGCAGTATTATTTGAACAATTCATGTTACAATGATGGGCATAACCACATCAGCTTGGGAGTACATTGAAAAATCTTTTAATACAGTCTGTTGCTGCATAAAGAAATACCATGTGAAATTATGCACAGATAAATCAATATATTCAGTTTGTGCAGAAATGCTGGGGCGTTCTCTGAGGCCATGAACATGAACAAAATAGCACAAATGTGTCATGTGGTGTTTTCCAATTTAGCTTGTTTTAAGAAAAAAAGACTTTGGCTTTCACCTATCAAAGACATAAAAAAGACCACAAAGCGATACCAATAAAAAAAGTGCAAAGACCATAATGTGTGATGGCATGAGCGAAGAACCAATGCCCACTATATTGATGATCTGTATTTTTGTAAAAGAAAGATTGAGGCAAAAGCTTCTAATGATGTTTTATAAAGACATATATTGCCATTAAAATTATATTTTTCTCCATGTCTAATTCAACAGGGCAATGGCAGGCCTCAATCTGCATGAGTTATAACAGTATGGCTTTATGGACTGTGTATGCTTGATTGGCCTGTCTGTAGGCTTGATCTGTCTCCTATTGAAAATAGATGGTGTGATTAAGGCGCCAAATTGGCAACAGAGCACTAGGTTAACTCCAGCACTAACAACACAAAATATTTTTTATGAATAATATATGAATATTTTATTCTAAGCAACAAACAAAAGAACTCATCTCTGAAACAAACAAAACAAAAAAAACTATAGTATAGTTATAGTATATTATAGTAAATTTAAATTCATTTAAATTGCAGTTTGAATTTATGTGGCATTTGAAATGCCATGTAACGACTGTATTAAAATATTCTTAATAATACCAAAAACTTGTTAAAATATTTAATTTATGAAATATTTTCCCCACTGTAAACAAACATGAAAGTATTGTGTAAGTATGCTTATAGGAATATGTTAATATAACTTGAATATACTTATTGTGGAGGGGCGGAGCACAGACAGACATAGTGTAATATAAAAGGGGAATAAAGTAGCATGACTATGCCACCTAGGGGAATTTCACCCCTAGGAAGTAATTTCTGACCAAATGGCACAGGAGAATGCAAAGGTCACTCTGGTTTATAGAGACCAGGGACACACATCCAACACTTGATTCTTTATTTACAAGAATTTCAAATTTCATATGACACTTTCATATACAATGATGAAATTGATTGTACCATGATCATCCAAATGGACTCTTATTAAGTCCAATTAAGAAAGCTTCATAGTAAATAGTTCACAGAAACCAAACAGAGCTGTGGCTTGCCATGGCAGAGGAACACAAATCCCCTACCATCAAACGAGTACACCACACAGACACCACCAGTGTCCTAAGCTGCCAGGCGAGTAACGACCTCGATGACTTCCGGCCTGGTCCTCAACTCCTGTAAAAAATAAAATCTGCAATCATTAACCCACAAGAAAATGCATGTAACAGAAACATATAAAAATATTCGAACAATATAAACAGAAATACAATCAGAATATTGTTAGACAAAAGCCTTTCAATCATTAAATAAAACAAAATACCACAAAACCATAACCACATAAAATAATGGTTCACATTAAAAATGGCAATACTAGTGATCAGGGGCATTTTTGGGGTTTAGAAACATCAGGGGCTTTAGCCCAGATCCCTCTGTCCTCTTTAAAAATTGCCCATTCATGAGTGTATTTATCCATTTTTCTAACTGTTGTTACATTCATGTTGTTTGATCATTTATTAGTTATGTTGGATAAAATTAAATAACATTATGAAATATGTCTGTCAGCAGTGGACATCACATTCATTTCTAATAAATGATGGTTTTGTCTGAAAGTTTTTGAATAAACGAACCTGAACTTTGGCAGAAAAGCATGAATCCATTTTACAAGTCGCAGATGAGACAGTTTTAACAAGGTTTTGTTTTGAAATACTGTAACTTCGTGACAGTTTGCACAATTACATTGGAATCGTTGGACAGATGGTCTTACAAAAGAAAATTCAGCCATGCTGAGAATCTTACACAAAGCAAGTTTGGCCACCCTGAACACCACCAATAGAGATCAGACGCCAAAAGAGAGGAACAGGAAGTGACGCGTTTGCCAACTGCTGCCATCTCATTTAGCTCAGAGAAAACCTGCCCCGTAATTTAAGTGTACAGCCCTATTGCTCGAAAGGGGAACAGGATGTAAATCCATCCTGCTACACCACCCCCCCCTACATTTGGTATTATCGGCCCAACAATGAACACCAAGGTCTAAACAGAACAGACTGTCCATTTGTTACCAACCCCGGTTATTCCTCTGCCACATGTACATGACCCATGGGATGTTGACCGGCCGTGGGCCGAGCAGTCCAACGCAAAGATGATGAACCAGAACAAGGGTGAACAGCTAAGGGCAATGATAAATTTAAAAGCAAAGGTCTTTTCTTCACAACCGGTGAATCAGAAATTAACCCTTTTTACAATGGTGCCACCACCAAGAGATCCATATGCCCTGTGAAACTCAGGACAGACTGTCGTCTGATACCATCAGCCCCATGTCATTGTCACTAGATGTATCCAGTGTAGCAATGGGAGCTGAAATGTGAGGGGACCCAAGAAGAGAAACAGGAGCCTCATTCTGAACCTGAACTTTCAACATATCATGATGGACATGATTAACCTTGTCTGAATCACTTACTGGAGCAATAGCATAAACTAATCCAAGAATCAAAGGGGCTCTCAGTACCTGGTAACTGTAGAACAAATATTTGGGCACAGGGGTACTGGAGGTAAACCAACTGACATACTTGTAAGGGCTCGTGCAATCTGAGCCAACTAAATGTCTATAAAAAGCTTGGGATACTGATCAAACATTAAAAAATAAGGAGACACCCAAGTGTTCAAGTTCAAGTAATATATTTATATAACGCTTTTAACAACAGTACATTGTCACAAAGCAGCTTTACAGAGTTAAAAGCCTTTAAACCCACAAAAAGCAAGCCGAAGCAACAGTGGCAAGAACAAAACTCCCTGTTATGTTATTTTAAGGAAGAAACCTTGAAGGACCAAGACTCAGTGGTGGGCTCATCCTCCTTGAGCGGCCGGGCAGCAGCAACAGTGTAGCAACAGCCATGTACAGATAGTGTCGAGATCGGGTGACCATAATTAACAAATGGAAAAACTAATAACTAGAAAACTATATGTATATATAAGTCCATTAAGCGGGTCCTGCAGGACCGCCAGTCCAATTAATATCCAGGTTCCATCCAGTAATCATCTTAGCCGCAGTGCTTCGGCAGAGCCATGGATGAAGGTCTAACTACACCTCCAGGAAACCGGCCACACCTCAAAAGAAACACACAAGAAAAGCAGTTAATAATAAATCACATCATTTAAGTAATAAGTAATTGATTAAGACATTGCAGCATGTGACTCCGGCATAACTGACTAGAGCAGCAGAACTAAAAGAGGCAGATACTGCAGACTACATAGTTGAGATGGCTCCCTGGAACAGAATCATTTCAAGGCCACACCCCCCATTAATGATGAGGTGGGTGAAGAGGTAAAACGACAGCACACACTGATCCCAGATTACCAACCCAACACAGCCAAGCCTGTGATCTACACCTTTATCTACAGGAAATAAATTAAATGCAAGATTAAATAAATGTGTTTTTAATCTACTTTTAAAGATTAATAATGTTTCAGAATCACGAACAGTAACTGGAAGGCTATTACAAAGTTGAGGAGACTTGTGGGAGAATGCTCTTCCACCAGCAGTAATTTCATTTATTCTAGGAGCTAAAAGTAAACCAGCACCTTGAGATCTGAGCTCACGTGTTGTCTTATACAATTGTGCCCTGATGTAGGGTGGTATTATAACAAAATACCAACTGTGGTATATTCAATCACAATTATATTTACTTTACTGTGTGTAAATTTGACAACAATGTTACACAGTCTCACTTCTGGGAGGAAGTACCTAACAGGTAATGAGAATTCGATTAAAGTGCTCACATTGTCCATTACCAGCAGGATAGTATAGGGTAGTCCAAGATCTTTCCTTTCTATATGAACTACAAATTTTCTGGACCAAAACACTCTCAAAATTTCTTCGCTGGTCAGAAAGAATATAGCCAACACCAAACTTTAAAAACTATTCTGTCACCACAAACTGTGCTACTGTTATGTTAATATGTTGCACACCTTTTTGCACATTAATGAAAAACTGCTGCATAAAACAAACATTTATAATTGTGGACATATTTTGCACCTGTGGCTCAAACCACTAGGGGGCCACCCTGCACATTTACCTCTCATTACTTCATGTTTACTGTTTATTATCCTGTATCTTGTCTGTTGCACTGTTTCCTCCCATTGCTTGAATGTTTATTGCGCTGTATAGTGTCTTGTATTTATTGTGATTCATGGTTTGAATGCTTAAAGGTGAAGTAACCTGAGTAACAGAACCAGGATGAAGTGGCGAGCTTATAGTTTGAATGCTTAAAGGTGAAGTAACCTGCGTAACAGAACCAGGATGAAGTGGCGAGCTTATACGAATGGATGTCTGGAGACCCCCAGGAGAGAACCACCATAATAATAATAAAATTGCAGGATTCCACTTCCATAGATGTCTCAGGAGCAGAATGTTCAGCGCGTAGTGGAACTGAAGGTGTAAGAAGCATGGATTGAGCCACTCAACGCAAAGCAATGAGCTGGACGAGTTATATATCAGTGGCTATCAACTTCAACAGCGACATGTCCGCATCACTGCTGGGAAGCTTAGTTTTAATATCTGCACACAAACTGGTGCGCAATAGGAAAATAAGTGCAGATTCATTCCATCCGCTGGGTGCAGCAAGGGTCTGGAATCACAAAGCGAGGCACTGAATGAGAGACTTGTCAGAGCTCTAGTAGATCACCCACAGATTGTCCCTGACATGGGTGAAATAAGGTGCTTTTAAAAATGTTCCAAGATTAGGCTAAAATTTTAAGTTTTAGTTTGTGCATTCAAGAGGGCACAGCCCCAGCTGCCAACACACCCATGCAGATGAGAGATTAAGAAGAAAAATCAATTTTCATCCATAGCAGATAAAAAGATAAGAATATAAAATATAAATGATTTGCATGCCTTAGGATCACCATCATAATGTTCCAGTTCAGCCTCCACTAAAAGTGACAAAGTCATGTCTGAAGATGAAGAACTGTGATTATCAGCCATGCTGGCGTCCTGCGAGCCCAGAGCCACTAGCTATGCTTTTTTTTTTACATAGTTCTGGTCCTAGAGCAGCATACCCATGGCAGAGGAGAGTTAAACCAGTTCTTAACTGTCACATCTGCAAAAAGCCATGAGAGAAAGTTAGGTTGTGTTAAGTAACAGAGTTTATTATAGTGAGTCCTTCAAATGATAAAGTGAACAGAAAATATCAAAACAGGAAAACAGCAAACCAAAACATGTCGCATAAAACCAGGATGGCACAAACAGTGAGATGCATCAAACTCAAACTGAGGATAAACTCCAACAGCCAGGTTTTAATAGAAGAAAGCAAAGTAATTAGTCTCGAAAGAAGAACAGGAATTCAGATGTCTCGTTGCCTGCACGCATAGAGGTGGAACCCAAACCCAAAGAAGGTAAAGAAAAAAGAGGATTGTGAGATCCTTAAGCAGTGCTGTAAGTTTTGGATCTGTTACACATGATTATGTCCTTGTAATCTTTAAATTACAGGAGTTTATATGATCGATAAAATATTTATTAGTCCAAATTTTTAAATGTATCATTATAGTGTTAATCTTACTGGATTAGTGGAATACAAAATGCACTGGTTCCTGTAATGCACTGGAGAATGCCTGCTTGAATCTTTATGAAAGTGGCTATTCTTTTATGTTGAAAGATAAGATAATCCTGTAACCAGTGCACTAGGTCTCTCAGTGGGTGTGTCAATCAAGAACAAAAACCCGTTTCATACATGAATTTGAAAATAAGTGGTGCACAATCCTCTGTATATACCTCCCACTTTTGCTGCTGTGAGGGTTATTTTACCAGAGATGGGGAACCTGAACCTATGGCATTTTGAATGAACTATTTTCTGGTACGTATTCTTATTCTATATTACATTCTAAATGTGCTTTTTAAACATGCACTAAATTGCATTTCTCACAAGTAAAACAATAAACCAGTGAAGATTGAGAAAGAGTAAATGAAAAATGCTGCACCTGGCACAAGAAATAAAAAAGCATGGGTTCTTATAACTAAATAAAGATTTGCAATTAATGTCAGGTTGGAAACAAAAATTAGATTTGTTTTGTCTTAGAGTTGGTGTTTTATAATCCCAGTGTATATATCAGGTTAAATAAATTAAAATGTAAATGGAGGAAATATTTTTCATCAAGAGTGCATAAGATAAGAGTATCCAGCGTTATACTTAAGACTTTACAGCTTTACAGGGCAAATAACAGAAAGCAAAAAATTTGAAATAGTTGTTAATCAGAATTTTAAATTCTGTAAAATAGTAGAGAAATAGAAGTATTAGTAGTAGAAGTATTATCAATCATTATTTGTAAATATCCTTGATATCCTTGTTTGGAACTCTCTATACAGACAAAACACCTTTAAATGTGTTTAACCTAGAGTGGGGCCAAAAATTATTTAGTCAGCCACTGATTGGTCTGTAATTTTCATCATAGGTTCACTTTAACTATAAGAGGAGACAAAAATCGAGACAAAAATCAGAAAATCAAATTGTAAGATTTTTAAAGAAATTATTTGTAAATTATGGTGAAAAATAAATATTTGGTCACCAACAAACAAGCGAGATTTCTGGCTCTTACAGACCTGTTACTTCTTTTTTAAGAAGCTCTTCTGTCCTCCACTCATTACCTGTATTAATTACACAAGTTTGATCCCGTTATCTGTATAAAAGACACCAGGAAGAAAATTATAGACCTGCACCAGGATGGCAAGAGTGAATATACAATAGGCAAGCAGGTTGGTGTGGGAGCCAACTGTGGGAGCTATTGTAAGAAAATGAAAGACATACAAAACAATTGATAATGTCCCTTGATCCGGGGTCCCATGCAAAAATCCCAGAACTACATGGAGGAACCTGCTGAATTGCCTGCAGAGAGCTGGAACAAAAGTAAGAAAAGGCTACCATCAATAACTGTAAGACCTGCGTCTTCCCATTCACCTACCAGTGCTCATTCACCACACCCTTCTCTGGTTGGGAGGCGTTTTTATAATCCAGAGTTCTAATTGACGCCCCTATTTAATGGATGCTTGGGTTGGGCTTGTCGTGTTGAATTGTTTTGCGTTTGTGGTTCTCTGTCACACAGCCTGTTTTTGTGCTAAAGTGTGTTATCTTCCAGCCCTAACTCCCACCTCATCGGACTCCGTGCAGCAAATACAAGAATGTTGCCACGCTCTGGCAAGTCATGTCATCTGGTGCTACTGGCCCCAGGAGAAGATATTCCAAGTATTGTGTAAGGAAACAGAATTTTATCATGTTTGTAGAATGCCCTATTTTGTAGACTTGTCCATTTATACTACTAACAATTGTTTGTTCTTTGATTAAATACACATGTGGACAAAATTGTTGGTACCCCTCGGTTAATGCCCACAATGGAAAAAACCCACAATGGTCACTGAAATAACTTAAATCTGACAAAAATAATAATAAATAAAAATTTTATGAAAATCCAGCATTTATTTTGAACAATGCTTCAACAGAATTATTTTAAAAATTAAACTCATTAAACAAGCAAAGACAAAAATGATGGTATCCCTGAAAACAATGTGACCAAAGGAACATATTAAATCAAGGTGTGTCCACTAATTAGTCCACCACACTCAACATAGAACAGAGAAAGCAAAAGACAGAGTTGTCTCAGGAGATTAGAAAGAAAATTATAGACAAGCATGTTAATGGTAAAGTTTATAAGACCATCTCCATGCAGCTTGATGTTCCTTTGACTACAGTTGCACACATTATTCAGAAATTAAGATCCATGGGACTTTAACCAACCTCCCTGGACATGGCCACAAAGGAATATTGATGACAAAAGAGCCCAGAAAACGTTTCAAAGAGATTAAAGGTGAACTTCAAGCTTAATGAACATCAGTTTCAGATCACATCATATGTTGTTGTTTGAGACCATGTGGACTTCATGGGAGACAACTAAAGAGACCACCAATGTTAAAAACAAATCTTAAAAAATCTAGAATGGAATTTGTCGAAGCCTCAAAGCTTCTGTGAGAATGTCCTATGGACAGCTGAGACAAAAATATAACTTTTTGTCAAGGTACACTTCAATATCAATATCTTGCTATATCTCTATATCAAGAAAAGAAGAAAAGAAAAGAAAAGAAAAGAAAGTGAAGAGCAAAAGAGCAGTAGAGGACTTGAAATATACATCAACATAGAATGGTGAAGAATACAGTGTTAGACTCAAGCTACTGCATATGGCTAGTGGAGTTTGTAGATGTACACAATAATATTTAATTCACAACCTTGCTTAATATTGCAATGCAAATTCCACCATCCCTTGTACTAAAGCATGATATGAACTGTAATGGTTTATGAAAAATGGAAGTTTTATCATTGTTATCAAATTTTCATTCACTGTAGTCCTTCCTAAACTTTATCGGTATGTAAATATAGCAATCTTGCCAGTGGCTTTTTGAGCTGTCATATATCAAAATGCATTTTCTTTACATTTTATATATATTAGTGTAGAATGTGTTTATCTGTATAAAACTGTGAAAATTTATCTGTGTCATATGTTTACTGCAGCTGATTTAGTACTTCCTTAAATCCCTTGTGTATTGTACTTTATTCTTGATTGTTGGACTTGTTAGTCTCATTATAACATGGCAATTTATTAAGGAAACCTGAAAAAGTGAAGCAAGAAATGCAAGTAACATGACATAAAATAAAGACAATTTATTCACAGACATTAGATACTTTATTCGTTATTTTACATACATCTAACACATCTTTATGTGTTAATAACAATCTAAGACTTTATTCGTTATTTTACATACATCTAACACATCTTTATGTGTTAATAACAATCTAAGCAAACGTTAAATAAATGATCATTTTAAAAAAGTGCATATTACAGATTTAAGGCAGAGGAAGTGGCCCTCTCTATTTTTCACACCCTGCTTCACTCAGTTTTTCTTTCTGTGTAAGCTATTCGTCAGTTATGATTCAGACTTCAGCCTCTCACGTTTGCCACCTACACAAGCCCTTGTGTACACCACAGATGAGAGCAGAGATACATGTGCAGTCAGTAGGCCTTACATCCCAGAATAGCCTGGTAACTAAGGCAACTGCATCTGTGCAAGCAAGTGTGTTGGAGAGAGTGTACAAGAGTTAATGTGCTACCTTAATGTGCCCCTTTTTTTCTCTATCGCTGTCTCTCTTTGTAATTACATGTAATTGGTGTTCCCCCTGAGACGACCCTTTGAACGTGAATTCCCCACTTGCTTTTCTTTTTGATTTTAAGTGGTGTTGCCCTTACCCATTTGCCAATAATGATCAAACATAATTTGATGATGAAAGGTAGTCGTGATGATAAGATGACCCTCTCATTGCAATATTATAATTACACCCACATCCAGCTACATCATATACTTACAAGCAAGTTTTTTCCCTCACTGCCACACACTTAATCAATCATGTTCACTTTTAGTTTATACTTGTATTTCTGACTTTCTGTGTTTTTCTGCTCTAAATTTAATTGATCGATTATCTGCAGTGTACAAGCAGCACCTTTAGTTGAAACTGAGTGATTTCCCCTCAGAGTGTGCCTTTCTGTTTTTTCACTCAGCTTTGAATAAAGCAGCTGTTGACTTTGCTCTTTTTGCTCTCACACACTCAATAAATGAACTAGCCCATATGGCCACAAAGTAATAAAGCTTGAAAAGCAGAAATGAGGGAAAAAAAATAATTATAAAAGGAAGAAATTAAATTGGGTTTTATCTGTATTTTGGTGGATGCATTCTCTAAAATGTAACTCGTAAGTGGCTAAGAATAGTTAATCCTGTTTGAGAGCTCTCACAATGAAGGTTGCAGTTTTCTGGTGGTGGCATGTGTATTTATGTTCAAAGGTGGCCAGTGTGCAGTGAAGATTGACTGTGTGCAGACAGGCCCATTTTTCACCCATTCCCCTCTCCCTGTCTGCAGGCTGTTCCTCAAGGTCTCTGTCAAGTCTCTGATCATTTACCCGGAGCCATGAAGACACAAAGGCATCCTTGCAATCACACACACACACACACACACACACACACACACAAACACACACACACACACACACACACACACACACATACACACACACAAACACACACACACACACACACACACACACACACACACACACATACACACACACACACAAAGATAAAAGAGAGAGAGAGAGAGAGAGAGAGAGAGAGAGAGAGAGAGAGAGAGAGAGAGAGAAAGAGTGACAGACCTAGAAAAAATATTCTATTCTATAAAGTATTTAATGATTGATAATACAGTAATGAGAGGATAGAGTACTGCTATTAAATACACTCTCTCTCTCTTGCACACAGTGCAAACATCTTGATCACTTAGGAACATTGTTAAAATAATTTAGCTTCTCAGAAACAACAAAATAGACATTGTTGAAATTGATAGGAGTAATAAATTATTTGAGAAACAAATTTTGCTCCTGGGTATCTGCATTAGATACATATAATTACGTGCACAATTGAATTAATAGTTTTTTTATTAATTCATCCATTTTCTAATTTCTTACCTTAATCAGGGTTGCAGGTGCACTGGAATTTCCCCAGCAATTATAGGTCACCAATCTAATGCAGAGCAGACACACAGACACATTCGCACACATTTGTTACACATTAGTAAAAAAAAAGATTGCTGTGTGCAGTTCATTTGCTTGTAAATTTTTAAACTTTAAAAATTACACAGAAAGGACCTATTCAGTCCTGCCCATGACTATCTTGATTTTAGGTGTGAGCAAAAGCCAGTGTGCCATTATACCACAGTAGTAGTATTTTCCTCTGGGTAATGATTACTAAATAAATGCTTACCACACAGATACACAGTTTATAAGTATGTGTTCAAAATTAGAGCAGTGTAGACAGACAGATGGAGGAAAGAAAAACATTCTTCTTCTGGCTATGAAAAGAAGAAGTGAAGGATTTTTGACACTACCTGTGACTACCTAATTTTTATAATGCCATAATTGTAATGTCTCTGAGGAAAACATGGTCAGAGACCTTATAGACTGACATTGGACACAAGTTATAACAAAAATCTGGGTTTGTAAATCTAAAATTTATAATTATGTAAGGTTATCAAAATGGTTCATTCCTCTTCTTGTGTTTTGAGTGGCACTTGATTGCTTTGGGTCAATACAGTCTGTTTTATAACTTGTCCATTTAAAGGCTGGTGTCATAATGGTAGATTTCACTACTTGCAACCGAAAGACCTTTATAAACCCCATAAAGAATATAACCCGAAGTACTATATTGAACACATTATGGAACATTTATGTAAACTGAATAAGGTGTAGATCATAAATCTAAAGGTAGTTATTCAATGCAAAATGTCTGAAGTATATAATAAACCTCTCAAACAAAACTGGGCACTTAGTGCAACCTACTTTTATTTGATTAACATGTTATAAGTTTCACTTGAGGGCTAGAAATAAAATCAAACAAAGTACATGTTTTTGTTTCCAGTATCAAAATTATGGACTTTCCTTGAGTTGGAAAAGATCACCATGTATGGCATTTCCTATGACAATAATAAGTCAGTGTTACATCATCCTTGTGTGGGAGGCTCGACTGTAGTCTGTAGTTGGAGCCACGAGAGAAAGGCCAAAGAAGAGCAACGTTTTAAAAATGTCAGTGCTAATTTTGGTTTTAGAATGAAAAGACAAAGCAAAACAAAACAACAACAAAAACATAACTTGATTCATTAACTTAATTTATTTGCACTAAGAAGCACTGCCAATTTCATTACATAAAATCCCATGGCTCTTCTCTAACTATCCAAGAATGAAGGGCATTTAGAAGGATTAAGGCGATTGGAGTGCTCTGGTAGTGTCCTTCAGAGAGGGTGATGTTGAGATCTCTTTTTAATGATGCACTCAGTGTTGGTACAGCTTCCAATTCACTGTAGTGGATGTAAAGCTAAATGCTCCATATGCTGTGAATTAGTGCTGGTACATTGAGAAAAGAATATGATCAAGTACCTTTACTAAACAAGTAAATCCTTTCCAATCCTTTTTTGCCAGAATTTCTTGATTTTCCAACAATCCCTTGTTTTTATGTGTATTTTTAAAGGCAGACAGAAAAGGCTGATGAACGGCATGCCTGAAAATGCCTAGGTTTCGATTTTTCTGTGCACTAGAACAGGTGCTGTTATGAGTGACTGGATAATCGATTCTCTCTTTCTAATGTTGATAACTGACAGAGGCAGGGTGTCTGACCAGTGGGTTAAACCCACAAAAGTTAGAGAGGCAGTAATGCAAATAACATGTTGCATTACTACCATTATATAACCATTTAAAAATAATTAACTAGTGCATTAGCTTAACATCTTTAAGCTGACTATGCTGTTAGCTAACTCAGTTCTCTGTTCAGAGCTGCCCTTTATCAGCACAACAAAGCCATGATCAGCAGTAAAAGGATTTATCAAAATGCGTTAAATATACAATACATTATATTTTTGTATTGTAATTGAGACTCAGTGCCACAGAATCAGGTAATGGTTTACACATTCATCTTGTATGTGTTTTAATTGCCTGTGTGTCTTGTGAAGCGCTTAAGTTGCACAACATATGAGAAATCACATGTGTGATCATCTTCATTAGCAGTTTCTCATTCCAGGCAGGATGATTATTTTTATTGGTCTGTCAGTCCTGTTCGCTTTTTCACGTGTCCAAGCATGTGACATTTCAGTGCTAAAAACTGGGACATGAATGTTGCGCAGCCTTATGAAGACACAAACATCATGTGAGACAAGTTCTTTAGCTGGGATGTAAGGCACCGGCCCATTCTCGCAATACTAAGTGGTTAGAGGAACAACTCTCTCTCTCTTATTCCGCCCCTCTTTCTAGCCTTGTTACATCATGTGTTCTGCTCCCTGTGAGGGTTTGTGAGTGGGTTTTCATCTGTTGCAGATGGGAGTGACCTGCATTGTACTCGCAACCTGGGTGGACATGGCAACGCTCCCTGTGTTTTGCTAGATCCAACATCTCACATTAGGGAGGCATGTTGGTTCTGGAAGTCGACAGGCCATTGACCACCCCCAAAGTAGCTGCAGCATACAAGGCAGTGGTAAGTGCTTTGATGGACATGGACTCAGAGGAGCATGTGGTGATTCAACAAATGATTGTAGCCAGGTAGCTTGGGGAAGAAAATAGCAATGGCACAGTGGGTTATGTGCTTTGTTGTATCAGTGAGCATTAAGCTCAAAATGAAATATCAACCTGAAACTGGCAGGGGAGACAGGGAATCAGGTGAGGGTATGACTTCCACCAGCAGCTTCTGTGTTTGTTAATGTTCCATTTGTCTTGTGTAGGAATTAAAGACTAGAAAGATTCAGAGGAGAGAGAATTCTTGGATGCAGAACTCAAGTCACACAACAGGAGAAAAGTCGTATGTGTGTGTGTGTGATCATCTATGTCTGCAGTTCCACAATGCTTCAAAAATGCTGATTTGTATTGATATTAAATTCTATATTTGGGTCTAGCAAATCCACTCCTCCCTGCATCCCAGCATGTGTTGAAGTCTTTCTGCCTTTTTGCACGAACACAACAGCTTTTGCGTTATCTTTGAATTAGTAGAATTTCACTGCAGCGGTCAGGCTCATAATGTCATCTGACACTGATGTTTAGCATATGATATTTATTACCAGAGTGTATGTTCTTTTTGTTTAATGTATTAGTAGCCCTCTTCATATTAAATAGCCTCATGTTTGGAATGCCTGTGGATCAGTGAGTATCTGGGTGTGTATGGTTATTGAGTAGGTAAGACCTTTTTTCAGAAAGCTTGCAGAATGGAGAAATCTCAGTCAATTGCTACTGTAGTCTGTGACATACTGCTACACACGAGGTACCTGCCATAGTAGGAAGCACACATACAAACACACATCACAAACAAATACACACACCTCGAGTATCTCTGCTGAGAACTTATCTGAAAGAGAAACAGACAGTCATGCTGTGAAACCAGCCATCCAGAACCACACCAGCTGAAATGTGTGTATATGGTGTAGGCAGTGTGTCTGTGTGTGTGTGTGTGTGTGTGTGTGTGTGTGTGTGTGTGTGTGTGTGTGTGTGTGTGTGTGTGTGTGTGTGTGTTTGTGTGTGTGATGAGGAAACTGCCTGCGCGTTTGTTCATCTTTTTTTTCTTAGAACAACTTTGTAGGCTGTCAGCAGGCCATAAGACAGCCATTTTTGTTCCTAAAATAATGCTTGAACTGAATTACTGATAAAATATCAGACATTATTGCATATTTTTGGGGCCAAATGAACAAATTCTTTAAAATACTGGCATGAAGCAGTTAATTCTTTGATTTTGCCGCATTCATTCAAGTTTATTTTTAAAGCACAAAGCATTCCTTTTAAGCGACAAAGTCTAAAACATGAACTCCTAAAGAACAAGCCAACAAAAGCTAGACCCCTTCTGGACAATAGTTACATTGTTATCAATTTATAACAGAAAAGATGAATTTCGCCGTATATCTTGAAATTCCGATAACACTGATTTGGACAACAGAACAAAAAGCAAAATAAATCAGAATATACTTTAATATACAATATGGCTCTTAGCATTTACTAACTATACAATAAATTGGATAAAAATTGCAGACTGCAGTACTAATTATTCCAGGCCACCGGGACTCAGCAACCTTAATCCTCACCCATCTGCACATTTGCCTATGGGGACTAATCAGAAGCCTATTTAAATAAATATGTTTTAGGATTGCTATTAGATATTTGGCTCTCACATCAGTTATGATTTTGTTAATTATATAAAATAATGCCAGTCCTGTAATGCCTACATTGGCACATTTAATTGGTATCTATTAGTGGTGTGTGCCATGATCATGGGAGCCAAGTGAGCTAATTTTTGTACCTCCACATGACATCTTGTCAATTGCTGTCACACTATTCTGGCCCCAATGCAACTACCTTGTTGCCTGCACAACTGCATTCAACATGTACAACTGCAGCTGTGCCCCTGGTCAGTACATCCCTTTGCAATTTACCTTTGCCTCCAAACTAAAATTAGCATTTTATGTTAATAGGTTTTGCTTCAATATCCACCTACTTCCTGCAACTTGCCAATCATCGTTATCTTCTGTACTCCTGGACCTGTAAAAGAGGTCCTCTGAGTTTTGTTTTTAATTTCACATTCTTCTGACCAAGAAGCTTAAGGTGATGCCGATCTTCACCCTTTTGCTGTCCATTTCATCTCACCCTCTGCAGCTGAGACTTTATACTTTCACCTCTCCCTAGCCTATTTTCTGCACTGACACATAGGCATTTAACACAAAAAAGTCACAGGTGAGTTTTATAACCTTACCTGCCTTTCTGGATCTGCCCGATCTTATACCTGTGTAAGCATTTGATTCAGTGAGAACAGTCAAAGGGAACATTCCCAATGATTATTTTTTTACAAATCATCAGTACTCCCTCCCCCCCCTTTTTTTTTGGCTTGGCACACGTTATGTCATCAACGTGCAAAAACATTGCATTACTGTGCCCCCGCAAGTCTAAGTGTGAAACCCAGAACCTGCACTTTCCTGTACCTGTTATCCTTAAGGCCATCAGCATCTCTGCTCACACAATGCTATTCAGTCCATGTCAGCAGGTATAATTTCAGTAGAAAGGTACCAGCCCTAATAATTTCAGCCAACGGCACTTTTCCACTGTTTAGACTGATGCTCCCAAATTTCCTCGAGGAGCCAGTAGGAGCTGGGCAGCCTGCTTTCAGGTGGCAACTTAAAGTAGTGTGTGTTCTTCTTCTGGCTATGAAGAAGCATCCAGGTGAGTGCGATTATGTTGACTCCACCTGACCATATCATACCAACTGGCAACTGGCTGTATCCAGAAAAGTGCATGACTTGATCAGCAAAAGCCATCAATTTTATAAGACCCTTTAATCTGATGTGTTATGCTTAAATGTAAAAAAAAAAAGTGCCATATCATATCATATATCGTATCATGTATTTTAGGAAATTTTGTGTGTGTATAATTTATATATAGTGTATCTCACTATTTACTTGCTAATACAGTGCCAGTATATCCCTTTGAAGATTAAGAAGCAAATCAGTCTGTTTATTTCTCCAGACAGCATCAAGTTATGTCGGGTGACTGAAGTTTTCTGACATACTCATGGGCAAATATAATTATCTCAACAGGATTATAGCTTCTCATGCAATGCTATCTAAGGGCTCTAAGGCCATACACATATAGTAGGGATCTTGCCCTACAATGATTATTATTTCTCCAGAATTCATGAAATGTAATATTAAATAGGCTTTATGCTTTTACATTCACCACTTTACAAACTTTATTGAATTTCTTATTAATGCTTGGCTTTGTTTATATACCATGTCACTAGAAACACATAAATGGACAGAAAAAACTGACTGATAAACCGACAATTAACACGTTTCAGGTGAGCTCTGTCACCTCACCTGCTTCCCTGGCACAGCTTTACAAATTCACAATTTGATTGTATTTTCACCATCTCTCTATTCTTCATATAACCGCAGATCAATATCCTAACCTAAAATAACCCCTATTCCCCAGAAAGGGTGGCAGAAATTCCCAACTGACATTAGGTCAGAGCCTACTGTAAAACAAGAGATCAACAGACCAAAGATAACAGGATCAGCTCACTGTACATCACTTACGAGGAGCTCTATGTTAAAGGTACCATCCACTGGATCGGCTTAAATGCTTTTTCTTTTGGTGAACATCCAGAGGTCTAGTGCCTGCTAGTTTGGTTTCACAAACCATCAACAGCATGCTGCCCCACCCTCTTTTTCGGACTTGATCAGGTCACAAAAAGGTACTGTCTTTAATTTGTGATGAACCTGGTCAAGCTGAACCGAAAACTGTACTACCCCAAGTTATCCAAAATATGAGAGGCTACAGTCAAGGGCTCTGTCAAATCACTGCTTACCCTGCTCCTCCCCCACTCCATGCACATGGCTCTGAACCTGTTTGCCAAAAAGCTCTTGATGTATGCTCTCCCAACATATAAGCTGTGCATGCTGTTTTGCTCACCCAAGTACATCTCCAGCCTTTTTTATCTAGATGCTTTTTCTCCATCCTACTTCCTTCCAGTCCCCTTCTGAAAGTCATGCAGGAGTGGCACATGATCTAGCACTTTAGTATGCTGTAATGGCCTCTTCTGACTGGGAGGCAATAGGAGGATTAATCCCTGCTCGGGAATGGCATTTAGAACTGCATAAAGTAAAATGAACAACTTTCAACAGTTGTCTAACCTCTCTTTATATGCATGTGAAAACACACATACTATTACGGAGACATGTTCCAGGTTCCTGTAATCACCTCAACTACCTCTCTGACCGTACTGTCATTCACAAATGCACTTTTATTGCATTTTTGCTGTCACAGTTACACTATTATTTTATGTTATTTTTTTCTTGTTACATTTGACATCTTGTCTAGGTTAATTTATTAACTTACCATTAGTTGTTCCTTGGGCGACAATTAATACTTACAATAAATTAACATCTTGCTCAACAGTGATAGAAAGCTGAAATCTTTTAGTCTGCTTGTTCCTAATAATAATGATTTATGTTTATATAATAATGGAAGAGTGGCAGAGGCAGGTGACTGCAATGAGACTGTAGATTCCCCTAAAAAGGATGCAATTCTTGTGTAGGTGGATTTTGGAAGCTATAATAATGCAAGTGCAAGTTGCCAGCATATGTCCATATCTCATTCTTCTTGTCTGTATTGTCTTACTGTTTACCCTAATTTCAGAGAAAATATCCTGCATTAAGAAAGCAAACAAGCAAGAAAATTACTTTTCATGTTTTGTCTTGTGTGCTTAATAGATTAAACAATATGTCACATTCAGTTCTATCAGTATGGAAACAATATTAAAATTATTTTAATTTGGCCAATCAATACCACTTGTGAAAGGAAAATATGGATCAAAAACTTATAAACAACATTTAGCTTTTTTGTAATTGTTTTGTTGCATTTTTAACTAAGATTCAGGAAATGATATAGTCAATGTGACCAACTGATAATCACAGTAGCAAATGTGTTAATGTAAACTCTTTATTTATAGTTAAAAGTTTGAAGACCTCCTTTTTCCTTGTCCATGTTATCAGTTCCAATGGTCAGGACCTCAATAATAGCAACATAGAGGAGGCATTATTTTTTGGTGCATCAGTGTCACTGCAGAACTGACAATAAAAATAAACTATTGGTCTTGACCAATAGAGAACAGAGGACCAATGGTGTAGGCATATTACGTTAGCTAAATGTGTTAAATGGATTTTGCGATACATAGATTTTGCCATTCCAGAGTTTACACTCTGGAAAATTGACAGATATATGCTTTCATTCTTTTGCAAAACTGCAGAAGTAAATGTCACACACAAAAGGTCGACAGCATTTTTGAGAAAATTATGTAAAGTTCATTTTGCCAGAATTGTTATCCCCCTGATTTTTCATCTTTGTTCACATTGCTTATAAATAAAAAGTTTTAATAAGGGCACTAGAAGGCACATGGGGGCCATATGTTTAATAATGATTGACCACAGAGTGAGGGGAATCAACAAATGATGTAGCAAAAACTTCTTGTACTCGGTGTATGTTTTCTTTCTGTTTTACCTGTGTTGCTTGCATGCTTGTTAGAGACTGAAATTGTGTTTTGTTTAGCTATGCATGCATTTCAATCCATCAGTTGAGCCATATCTTACTATTGCCTAATTAGCAGCGGAGCATCCACACCCTCAAGCTGTTAGCATTTGAATATGCTTCATTGTTCACCTGTTACAAATAGCACTTAAACCACTCATTATTTTTATGGTGCATAGAGAGTTCTAGATGTTGGAGGACGCTCAGCGCACTTTGGCAGGAATTTCAGGGCTATTTATAAATTCATATTAATCTAGTGGCCTTCACAAATGCCTTTGATTAACCCACATAACCAGAATAAGATAATTACCTTTGCTCTTTTTTTTGGGTAATTCTCCATGGATGTAATTCTCTCTCAGAATGAAGATTGAAAAAGTGAGGGAGAGAGTACTTCATTACGAATTACGTATCAATGTGTTGTTATTGTATAATGAAGTTACTTCATTTTGTAACATTGTCAGTGGCTGAATGTCAAGGTAATGGCAAGGAAGGTTCTGTTTTTTGGATTAATTCCACAGACAGCAGAGACAGAAGAAGTACATATTTAGTAGATTACAAATTCACTTAAATAATATATGTTATTTAAGTGTAATATGATATTGTGCATTTTAGAACAAAGATGACAGACAACTCACATAACAGAGTGAACTAAATGATTGACAATATAAACTCACACAGAGAAGCATCCAATACAGGTAGTAATATATATATATATATATATATATATATATATATATATATATATATATATATATATATATATATATATATATATATATATATATATAAGACTTTATGAATAGTTAATGAATCATCTGAAATACTAAATGATTGCAGAATCATACATTAGTGTCCACATCGTTAGATATCAAATTGTGTTATGGTGTTTGCAATCTCTACTTCATATCCATGACAACGTGATGAACTGAGTGCTTATTAAATTACAGTGATAATAAACTGCAGTCATTCTTTTAAATTATCACATATTATTGTCATGCCACATGGTATTGAGCACTTTAGTTCTTTCTATGCACATGTTACAACACACCCTAGCATGTGCAAGTACAAGAATTTAGCAGAATTATATGTCCATTGATTGATGAAGTATACATTTATGAATGTATTTTTCTTACTTTTATAATTTTCTTTACATTTCTTTGTCACAAGTGCATTACTATTTTGCAGTTATTATTAAAATGTGAGTACTGAATAATGTTCAGAAATGCTATATGATATGCTGATTAATATCTAGATTCTGGACAATTCAGTATAAATTTGCTTTACAGATTTTTATTTTAAATGTTATGTCCAAATTTTTTGTGGATGCTTGTCCATCCACTCATCTTTTGACAAGCATTAAAAACAAAGTAAAAAAAACCTTCAAGAAAGGTTGGGAATAATCCTGACCATTTAAAAACTGTAATCCTCCCTTGAGATAAAATTTTAAATAGCTCACACAGAAGCCCTACTGATGTCTCTCTGCCCTCCGGTTTAATTTCTGTCACTATCTTTTTATACTTCTTGCACTGCATATTAAAGCTATTTATTTCCGATGGAGAGAATGACCAAACATAAAGGTCTAACACTTTTCTCTATAGTGAAAAGATTAATGCTAATTATTCATTCATTCATTATCTTCCACTTAATCCTCTACTAGGGCGGCAGGGGGGTTCCTAATGCCCATCCAGAGGAAACCCAAGACACAGCACCAATCTATCGCTGGGCACACACTCACTCACACACACACAGACACATAGACTAGGGGCAATTTAAAGCAGCCAATTTACCTTGAATGCATTTTTTTCACTGTGGGAGGAAACCCGAGAACCCACGCAGACATGGGAGAACATGGAAACATCCAGATTGGGATTCAAACCTGGATGAGAAGCAAACTTGCTAACCACTAAGTCGTAATGTGCTGCCATATGCTTATTATCATTTTCCTAATTGAATTAGAACATTGTAAAATTGATCAGTCCAAAAATGGCACTAAAATAAAGGTTAATACCTAATTTTTAATAATAGTTTTAAATGGATGTAGGATAATCTGTGTCTGTGTGTTCAGCTGTCATCTGTGTGTGTGCTGGGTCTGGAGTGTAGTCACATTCCCATATTTTATTGAGGCTGCTGCAATAAAAATGAAACTTGTCATGCGATGGGTCTTTTCAGGCTCTTTGGGAAAATTGTCACTTTTCTGGCTAAAATGTTGACCTGAAGCAGGTTTTGCTTTGCAAGTAGCTCCATATGACATGTTCAAATAATGATTTTATGTGACAGATATGCCTTTCACTTAACATAGCAGGTAAGGTGTGTAAATAAATATATGGTACAAAATGTATGTTCACTGATATGCATTCTTCTTTCAGTATTCCATTGCCTATTCACTAATATAATAGCAATATTTTATTTAATGACATCAACACATGTAAAAGTATAATTAACCAGCCATTCAAAATACTGTCCAGAGGTATGATTTTCATTTATAGTCGAAATGTTCACCCAAATTATACTTATAATTCACTGTCTGTTCATTAATTACTTCACTGGTCACTGGTCACTCCATGCACAATCAAGTCTTTCTACTGCAGACCGGTGCAGAAAACATTCCGTTAAGGCGCCATGTACTGGTCGTTATTGGACCTGCCGTTGGAGAAGTTTATGGATTAGGCTAAAGAACAAGTAATGAACCCTGATAAAGTTATGTGTGTTGCTATTGCTGATCTGTGCATGACGACTGGACATGATGATATATCAATCCTCATCAGAGAGAGCTGAGTGGGTTGCTCATACTGAAAACTAGAAGAACTCTCAAATGGCTAACTGTAGGAGTACACTTCTCCCCTCAGGCAGGGTGAGAGATGAAGAATTAGAGAAGTGCGTGTGTGCAATTGTGTGTGCAGACATTTGTAAGAAAGAAACAGAGATAGAATGATAGAGGGGGAAAGTGAATATGTGAGTGTGTCCTTTGAGTGGGCTTTTCTTTTGCTGTGAACCCCCTCATCGTTATGCAACTCACAGAGTGAGAGACTCACCCTGAACAGGACTGCAAAGTGATTGGGAAAACACACACACAGATCCATAGACATAAAAAAGTGAATATAGACAGGCACCAAGCCTTTTTGAGCTCACTGACGCATACTTGTACTATTATGAGTGGTGACTGATAATAAAAAAAATATATTTTTTGGGATGGGGAGTTATTGCGGGTGGCAAACACTAAAGCAGCAGATTATAGCTCAGCAAAAAACAAGGTATGCTGTATTTATTCTTATATAGCTGTGTAATGTTGTGCAAAATGCAACAACTACATTTGTCATTGTTAACAACAGTTTGATTACTATAGTTTAAAGCAGTAAATATGCCAAATTCACACCAAACACCAAATTCAACTAGCCAACCCTGTTTGTCACACCAAGAGTGGGGGAAGCCCCAGGCAAAAGCTCATCCATGATCACTCGCTTGCTGCTGAATTTGTAAATCATGTCAGTCTGGTACAAGGTCCAATACATTTTTTGTAATATTAAAACCAAAGGTAATAGAAAAGTTTGTGTGGCTCTACTTGATGGTTGTAAATCTAAAGCACTGAGTGATGAGAATTGTCCCATCACAATTACAGAACTAAGTAATAAAATAAAAACTTATTGGACACATTAAATCATACATTAGTGAATTTGTATTCAAATAGTTTAATTCCTTTATAGTTTAATTTGACACTCTTTTAGTTTAGCTGTGTAAACAAGCATGCAAAAGTACAGTAGTATGCAAAATTTTAGGCACTGATAATCATCATGATTTTCCTTTATAAATCATTGGTTGTTCGGATCAGCAATTTCAGTTAAATATATCATAGAGCAAACAAACACAGTGATATTGGAGAAGTGAAATTAGGTTTATGGGATTTACAGAAAATGTGCAATAATTATTTAAACAAAATTAGACAGATGCGTAAATTTAGGCAATTTTGTAATTTTATAGTTTTGAATATCTTTAGCACTAATTATTGGAACACAAAATTAGTTTTTTAAGCTCATTGACCATTGGCCTACATACAAGAGTAAATCCAAGTATGAGAAAGGGCTAAGATGACCTATTGCAAGATTTTCTCCTCAAAACAGCTCTTAAATGACCTGAAAATAAAGATTGTTCAACATCATGGTTTAGGGGAAGAATACAAAAAGCTCTCTCTCAGATATTTCAGCTGTCAGATTTCACTGTGAGGAACATAGTAAGGAAATGGAAGACCACAGACATAGTTCAAGTTAAGACCCGAAGTGGCAGGCCAAGAAAAATCTCAGATAGGTGGAGGCGAAGGATGGTGAGAACAGTCATAGTCAACCCACTGACTAGCTCCAAAGACATACAACATCATCTTGCTGCAGATGGTGTCACTGTGCATCATTCAGCACACTTTGCATAAGGAGAGGCTTTTTGGGGGAGTAATGCAGAAAAAACCTTTTCTGCGCACATGCCTCAGAGTTGCTTGAGGTATGCTAAAGCACATTTGGACAAGCCAGCTTTATTTTGGAATAAAGTACTGTGGACTGATGAAACTAAAATTGAGTTATTTTGACATAACAAGGGGAGGTATGCATGGTGGAAAAAGAACACAGCATTCCAAGACAAACACTTGCTAACCACAGTAAAATTAGGTCGTGGTTTTAATATGCTTTGGGGCTGTGTGGCCAGTGCAGGTACTGGGAATATTGTTAAATTTGAAGGTCACATGGATTCCAGTCAATATCAATGTTCAAGAATCAGTGACAAAGTTAAAGCTGAGCAAGTGCTGGATACTTCAAGAAGACAACAACCTTAAACACTGCTCAAAATCTAAGGCATTCATGCAGAGGAACAAGTACAGCATACTTGAATGGCAATCTCAGTCCCCAGACCAGAATATTATTCATAAATATGTGGTGTGATTTAAAGCAGGCTGTACATGCTCTGAAACCACCAAATCTGACTGATCTAGAGATGTTTTGAAGGGAAGAATGATCCAAAATACCTTCAGCTGGAATCCAGCTCCAACTCTTAATGGAAGCTATAGGAAGAATTTAGAGAAAAGAGGATCTATTAAATATCTGCCATTTTTTCTGTTGTGGTACCCAAATTTATGCACCTGCCTCCCATTTTGTTTAAATAATTATTGTTTCATTATTCTCGAAATTCTCTAAACTTAATTTCACTTTCCAAATATCACTATGTTCGTTTGCTATATGATATATTTAACTGGAATTGCTGATCCGAACAACCAATTATTTATAAAGGAAAATCATGAAAATTATCAAGGGTGTCCAAACTTTTGCACACCACTGTAAAATGTAGTGTTTAATCCATAACATTTATGATTGCATTAAAGAGATTGAAGAGATTTGATTATTGTCAAATAATTTCCTCCATCCATTATCTTCCGCTTTATCTTGTACTAGGCTCATGGGCGGTTCCCCATGTCCATCCAGGGGAGACCGTTTTGGGCGCTGGGCAGATACACCCAGGACAGGGCACCAATCCATCACTGGACACACAGTCACTCAAACAGACACACACACACACACAAACACACTCTATTTGGGGCAATTTGGAGAATTAAATTGATCTTGATCCATGTTTTTGGACTGTGGGAGGATATTTATATATTTAACTATAACTTTAATTACAACAGAAATAAAGACTCATAAACTGTCTTAGATTTTTAGATTTTGATGACTCTCTGATCACATTCATTTCATCTGTAAATAATTTAGTTCTTAAAATTGATTCTGATCTCTTCTAAAAATTATGTTAGCAATATTGCTTTTTTCTGCCTTAGTAACATTTTCACGCTGAGAAATTCACTTTGTCTTTCAAGACATAGAGAAAGTAATTTGTGTTTGTAATTTATGATTGTAATGCACTTGCAACAGTGTGTTCTAATAAATGAATACATAAACTTTAACATGTTTTAAATGCTTCAGCTTGTGTGCTGACTGGAACTGGAAAGTTTGACGCTATTATGATTATTTTTGTTAAACTTTTACTGTTAATTTCACCTAGTTAATTTTCATAATCAAGCATCACAGTATCTGAGTAAATTATATAGTATAGTATAATCTAACAAATTAGCACATAGTGTAGTCACCCAGTACAGCACAATCAGAAACATCAGGTCCCACTGAAAGAAAGAGCGGGGAGTATGCAGTAAAATTCTCACCTTCTGCTGGCTGTAGGTGAAGCCAGAGGGCTGTCAGTGACACTTGCTCCTCGCTGGTTTAAGCAGTGTAGCGTTTCCCTCTTAGGTGATGCTCACATTAAGAAGTTGGGGATTACAAGGTCTCCTCCCAGCATCTCAGCACAGTTGGTGCAGCAGCATCAGGGCTGGATCTGTAAGCACACGTTTTGCCTTCTGTTTCTTTTATTTATTTTGTGAAGGGTGTGCACATTCTCTGAGATAAACATCTGCGTGCCAGCATGGTAATAAGAGTAACATGCCATATGAGGTTTGGGTTGGGTTGTATGGGTGACATGCAAATTCAAAATATTGTTTAATGCTATGTGTGATAAGTGTGATAAGAATGTGCCTTACAGTATTTTATCAGTATGTTCTTTTTTTCGAATAACAAACTATTATTGTCCTTTCTGGTTTCCTCTCTCATTTTGTTGGGTCCACCATGTCATGTTCTCTGACACGATCTTTAAAACTACATTATTTACTCTAGTGTTTAATTAATGCCTATAGATGAAGGTGTAGAGCTCAGGTTGAATTGCATTAAGCTGGTGATCTAGAATCTCTTCATGCAGCTTTCCATTAATAGGGAGTGTGGTGCTCAAATTCTGACAGTCCAGGGAGCCCTATTGAATGGGTACTCTCCAGTCTCTGCCCTTAGCTATGCAGTCTAGACAATGGTTTCATGCTGTACTGTGTTAAACTCTCTCAGCTATTTGATTACATGTCTTAACTCCTTTAACTATGTTTCTTTTTTGTTTTCTTTCAATGTGACACAATCTCCTCATCCTCAGCCCTACCAGAATGTTACAGTGATGACCCAAGATCACTTTTTTATACACATAGGATCAGGAACATTTTAAAGTTTTGATTTAAATATTTTTGAATAAGAACACCAATGGTTTTTATGTACAGAACTTTCTGTTCATTTACAAGTCTGCAGTCTTGCCTGCATTTTACTGTGTTACTTTTATGAGAATGAAAAATAACCTGAAAATGAACATGAATAAACAAGCAATAAAAAATAATCTTTATGAGTTAAAATAATATTACTTTTAAATAAAAATAACAAATGGAAAAAAACAACCATACAAAACCAAGCAGAAAAGAGACTAACAGCATTGACCAAAACAAGACTAGAGCACAATCAGATAAGGCAGAAAATAGCACTTTAAGAATAAACTCAAAAGCAACTTGATGAAAACTTAATGGGAACACAGCGACATAGCACAACTACATGAACTAAGAAGACTGGCACAGACACAAAAACGCAATACAAGCATGATAGGAGATAACGCAGAAGATAGACCAAAATTATCAAAAAAACAAGAATAAAGCACTCCAGGAGTTAACACCAAACATAAAATCTATAAGGATCATTAAAACATTTCTTGAGAAAAGAAATAAGACCTAGATGGCTTACACATAGACAAAAAAGCTAGCTGCTGACTTGTTGATTAAACAGGTGATTTGGAAGGCTAATCAGTGAAAGAAGGGAAAAGACAATGAGGAAGTCAGAAAACCAGCCTAAATATACAAATGTATAGCTCTAACTTCTACGTTTGATAATAAATGTATGTAAAGAATTTATTTCCAAATAATGGTGGAAAATAAGTGTTTGGTCACGTACAAACAAGCAAGATTTCTTCTTTAAGAAGCTGCTTTAATTTCTTCTTTAAGAGGCTCCTCTGTCCTTCACTCATTACCTGTATTAATGGCACCTGTTTGAACTTGTGCACAGTATAAAAGACACCTGCCCACAACCTCAAACATTCTCACTCCAAACCCACTATGGTGAAGACCAAAGAGCTGTCGAAGGACAAAGGATTTTTAACAAAGTATTGAAAAGTTTTGTTATTGACCAAATACTTATTTTCCACTATCATTTGCAAATATTATATAATATTTCCACTATCATATTGCAAATCATTCTTCAAAAATCAGACAATGTAATTTTCACATTTTTTATCTCATTTTGTCTCTCATATTTGGGGTCTACCTATGATGTCAATTACAGGCCTCTCTCATATTTTTAAGTCAGAGAACTTGCACAATTGGTGACTGACTAAATACTTTTTCCCCACTGTATGTAATATAAGTAATGTAACTGAAAATTTACATGTTTTACTAAGAACTAATTTGAACCAACAATTATTAGGACTCCTTTTCCATAAATAGGCATCATTTCATTTTAAAATAAGTAGGGTTGATAAGTTCATCTAACAGTGAGCATCAGTTTAGCCTGGAGATATGGACTCATATGCTGAATAGCAGAAGGGCGCATGGTTGGACATGCATTATTTGGCAGCAACACAGTGTGTGCTAGATAAATCTAAGCATTTGTCTTCCAAGACAAATATAAGCCAGAGGTTCCCAGAAGGTGATTTTTGTTGTACCGTTATACAATCGTCCCACCAACTCTGCAAACTATGCTGTCTTATCTGCAGACATTCTAAAACTGCATGCTTAATAATATCATTTAAAATTGTGACCCACATTCTTATGTAGTTCAAAGCATAGTTTCTTCTACCTAATATGCTTATTATATATACATATGTGGGTGGCACGGTGGCTTAGTGGTTAGCATGTTTTCCTCTCAGCACTGGGGATGGTGGTTCGAATCCCAATCTGGGTGGAGTTTCCATGTTCTCCCTGTGTCCGTTGGCATTGATACGACTGATATCTGATATCTATTGATAAGCATAAACACCAGTGACATGGTCACTGATGCTTTATTATGCTATTGCAGGTTGTGCCATTTTTTTACTTTTAGTTGGTAATAGCCAGGATGTAGGTTACTAATGATGATTACTTTTGCTGTTCTTAAAAGTAAGCTGAAACATTTTAATGGTTTCTTTTAGATAACCTTAGGCCCAAAAAAATCTGATATGAAATTCTTTTTGCATAAAACGGTATAAAAGTACCCAAAACCCCAAGTGCTGGCCAGTATTAATTGATGGTGGATACTGACATTTTTGTAACAATGATTAGTTATTGCTGATTTTAAACAATTTTACAGATATTTACTAATTTTCATCATTTAGAAAATTTTGGCATTTGCGACACTTTTAACATTAATTTCTATGGAAAATAAAAATAGCCTTCTAACAGTGAAAGCCCACTTGAGAAGAGACTGCAACATCAAGCCTACAATAAGTTTATCCTTACAATTGTATGTATTTTATTTGTGCAACTTCAAACTAAACACTAACCCAAATGTTTCCAGATATATCTTTTTTAATTTATATATATATATATATATATATATATATATATATATATATATATATATATATATATATATATTATATATAAATTTATATATTATATATATTCTTTTTTTATATCCAAATATATTTGAAAACGCAATCCAATTCTTTGCACTTTATTGTAGTTTTTCCCAGTAAATTCTCAAACAAATTGACCAATATTTTCACACTTTAAAAAATATATTTAAAGCAGTTTCAACCAAATCGTTTTCAGGGAATTCCTTCATAAAAAAATGCATGATGGTGAGCTAAACGCTGCTAGCCCAGACACTGCATATAGCAATTGTTTTATGGGGAGCAAATTGAACTGAGATCCAGTATCTCTACAAATTGGAATGTGCAGATAATAACAGGGAAACCCGAATCCATCATGTCAAAGCAATAATTGGTAAATAATATGCTCATCGCTTTGTATTTTAGGAAACCTCTCACCGTGCAGCAGTCCAGAGGCATGTATCATGTTTTCTAATGTGGACAGTTTTGGGGTATAGATGGAGAAAGCGTGTGCCTTTGGGTTCGGGTGCTAATTTGGAGCAGCAATGTGGTAAGCGCATAGCTCACCGTAGCGCCAATGAGAAAGAGAGAGAGAGAGAGAGAGAGAGAGAGAGAGAGAGAAACCGAGAAAGAGAGCGAGAGAGATAGAAAGCGAGACTGAGAAAGAGAGAGAGCGCTTTATCAGAGCTCTGGCACTGAGCGCACACGCAGCGCATCTCACCAGAGAAGCGACCCGGGCAGCAGTTCTAGCCTCCGGATACCTGCGCCACATTCCTCTCATTTCATTTTTCTTTATATTATTTTGTTCGTCCATAACAACCAATCCTTCGACCGTATGCTATAAACGAGCGCACAGCTATTTGTTCGTTGTTGAAAGATCCGAGATTTCGTTAGTCTCTGGTGTGCCGTTCCGGTCTGTCATAAAGTCTCAGCCTTAATTGAAAGACGAGCCAAGAAGAAACCGGCTTTGCCATTTATATTTACAACGGATGATTTTTTTCCCACAATGAAGGCGGGTGCGCGTTTGGATGGGTGATTTAATGTTCAGATCCGTGATTCTTCGTTAACAGCCAGACGTGATGTACCTCATTTCAGTCATCGAGACCGACATCAACTGATCCTGTTTGGGGCAGAGAGCTGACGGTAAGCTGCAACCTGTCGTGTTGCGGGCGTGTGTGTGTGAGTGTGTGTGTGTGTGTGTGTGTGTGTGTTTGTGTGTGTGTGTGGAGACAAAGTTTGGGTAAACAAGATCCGAGTCGTGAGTAAAAGTTGCAAGTGTAAAGGCGTTTCTTTTACACGATGTCCAGTTGGAAGCGTGGTGATGGAGTGCGGATGCTGTGTGAGGAAGATGTACTGGTTTCCGATGGTAACTGCATCGTATCGTGGGCGGAATGACGTTGACATGCAGAATCAGAGAGCGCCGCAGAAGTGATGCCATTTACTGCATTCCTCTAAACAAGAGGATCAGAACCTTTCCAGATAAATCCAGACCAATAAATGATGGTAGCGGCTCTACATCTAAACTGTTTGTTTGTTCGGGGGAGCAAAAAAGGTGCGCATGGATATGATGCGGGTTTGGTGAATGGCCTCATGGCGCCGAGGAACAGCGTTTAAGACTATACACATATACACATATTGGTACATAGAGTATTTATTTTTCTTATATTGGCTTATTTGTAATATTGTCATTGTATCCATTTTTTTTTACATGAAAACGGTCTTTATCTCTTTCTCACCCCCCCCCCCCCCCCACACACAAACACACACAAACACACACGTTTTTCCTCATGGCTCAAATCTTGAAAATTCATAACTTTATAATTATTAGCTTGTTGCTTTTATAAATGTCTCTTTTTAAAGCTGAGTTTATTAATACCACAGTATTGAGTAAATAGTGGCTATCCTGTCAGGGATATAGGCAGTACTTGCTTCTGATTAATGATAAGATGAGTTTCATGTACTATTAATGCAAAGCATGCACACACACACACACACACACACACACACACTCACACACGCACACTAATAAACTCACCACCCACCCCAACTATCAGCACGGCCCTGCCAATCAAGATGACTCTCACATCTCGGAATTAACTAAGGCATCTCATTTTTCAAGCTGGGATATGTTCCCATAGTTCATAAAACCCACAGCCAAGAGGATTAGATGGAAACTTTAGAGAATTGGCTTGGACAGTGTAATTGACTCCTCTTACCGGAAGTGTCACTTCAAAAATGGCAACCCCCACCATCTACCCCTCTCTTCAGGTCCCCACCCCCAAGCCTCTAGAGAGACTAGAGTGATCGCTTGCAGTACAGAAGGCATGCAGCCCTGCAGCTCAGTTTGTGGTGTGTTTAGCTATGGGATGATTTGGAAAGGGGCCACTTTAACAAGGTCAGCCCTTGAGATACGATGCACACTCCAAAATGCATTTTGTGCAAAGACAAGTCGTCACCAAAGGCAGTGAAATGTCCTATTAACAAACTGGGCCATGCGACCTTCTTTGCTAGTTAGGTTGTTACTAAGATGTAACAAGAGATTATCTTTAGCTATGCAATTACGATTTTATATTGAACCCATGGCAACTAACTGATTACATTTTGAGTTTAATATAACACAAGCAATCAAAAATTTTAGTAGTCATTTGTGTAAAGCAGTACTATATTAAGTTTTATTTATGCTTTAGTTGGCATGTTTTTAATTTAAAACTTGTCAACAATAAATTAGTCCATATATGACGTATTTGTGCACTTTATACATTACACATACTCTGCAATGTAAACAACAAAAATTAATTCATAAAAATTGGTTCACCATCACAACTGCAGTAGATGTGAAATATTAGTCTTAGATCATTATTACTGATCCATAATTTTACAATTTAATTATAGTATTAAATTTGTTTATTTAACTAATGAACTTTAAAACATGCTCTTGATAGAGTACATACTTAAAATAATTTGAGGAAAAAAAAGTTGATCTATTTCTTTTTTAATTAGCTTATTCTGATCAGGGTTGCAGGGTGCTGGAGCTCATCCCAGCATTTATCTGGCAAAAACTATGGGCAGGTCATCAGTCTAATGCAGGGCAAAACACAAACACATTCCCACCTAGTGATCTAATTACATATTGCTGATTTATCTACTGACATGTTTTTTAAACTATTAGAAATATTTTAAAATTCTACATAAAAAATATCTTGTTTGCCTAACCAAGAAATACAACTTGGGACCACCTTGCTGTTCATGTTCATGTGGACAAAGTTCCAAAAAATTATTTTCCTATCCTTGAGAAAATAAATATTATAATTGAAAAGCGCTACAGTGTGATAAAGCAAACTGACTGTAACGTTTAAATAATTTTGAAGGATAATGTACAAGTTTATATTGTGTCAGAATGCTTTTGAATACCTTTTAAAAGTAATTTATGCATTTTAAAAAGCTTTTTAGTAACCAGTAATGACCTTCATTAAGAACATTGTGTCTGTAATCACTGCATGTTAGTGACTCTGCTGGGTAAAAACCTTTCTACATCACAGTTCAGCTTAAGTGTTTAAAGCAGAAGATTAAAAGAAGCATACTGTACAGTAACAAGTTGCAGCACAGTATACCACATCATGAAAGACTGAAAATCCTTTTTATGTATTTGATTTTATTAAAATAGTAGAAACTCATTAGTTCAATAGTTTATGCAAAATATACAAAGACGCTATAAAGACAGTTTTTTTTTTTGTTTTTTTTGTGAAATGCATTTAAAAACATCTTAATGTTTCGATTCATATTTGAGATGTTGAGTACACTTGTCTTATTTGGTACATCATGCAGGGATTTCAGCCTACAGAGACTGGGTTAGGATATGAGCTGTGTTACCACTGCAGCTGTGGCTTAGCTTATAGATTTTCTGCTTGTTAAAATTCATATGCAGACATACATTTCATACTTACATTAAAGAATTAGAGCATTCCAGGCAGCTCAAAGTGTTCTCATTAGGAACTGCCATCAGGAAGGCACAGAGCCAATGACAGAGAATGATCATGTAAGCAAACTTTAACTTTCAAGACATTTATCTTATATTATCAAGGACAGTGCCAGATGCTGCAAAATTCTTGAAATGTGTAATACACTCCTAAATCTTCCTGAATCTCTGGGTGGCAGAAAACTGCCGGTCAGCTTTCTGTCAGCGTGTGTCACTTAGATAATAAAACCATAGCCCTTTCAGGTCGAGGCTAAGTCAAAGGCCATTGCATTGCCGTTACATCTTCAACCTTAGTTGAAGTCAGAAAGCATCTAACCTAGCGGAGGTCCAAAGACTCTGTAAGAATATTTATCCAAAGCTACTTCCAAATTCCTCACCATTTTAATTTAAAACACTGTTTAGTTTTACAACCAGCATCTTCATTAAAATCAAAAAACAATCACAAAAGCAAAGTTTACTGGCTAAACACACTATTCCTAAAAAAAGGTTAAAAAAGGATAAGTTGATTTTACTATTCAATTTTATTGTCCATCCATCCATCCATTATCTTCCGCTTTATCCTATATTAGGGTCGCGGGGGGGTTCCCCATGCCCATCCAGGGGAGAACGTTTCGGGCGCTGGGTAGATACACCCAGGACAGGGCGCCAATCCATCGCTGGACACACACTCACTCACACAGACGCACACATACACACTCTATATGGGGCAATTTGGACAGCTCAATTGACTTGATCCATGTTTTTGGACTGTGGGAGGAAACTGGAGAACCCGGAGGAAACCCACGCGGACACGGGGAGAACATGGAAACTCCACCCAGATGGGGATTCGAACCGGGAATCCCTAGCGCTGAGAGGTGAACGTGCTAACCACTAAGCCACCGTGCCGCCCAATTTTATTGTAGTTTGTAAATATAATTTTTTCCATTACATGCTTAACATCCACTATTAAGGTAGATGCAGGGATGAAATTGAAAACTGTGTAAGGTTACACATGTTGAATTTACACATTCCTAAATAAAAAGTATGGGTATCATATTTGAAACACAAATCAAAGGCTTAGGCCTACAAAGATGGCTAATGGTTCACAAGTTTTGCTTACCATCTACTATGTTCAATATTAAAAGATTCAGGAAATCTGAAGAAACATGTTTGGATATGCGCAAGGCAGAAACCCAATATTAAATTTGTGCGACCTTTTGGGCTTGAAACGGCATTGTATGAAATACAAACATGCTACTGTAAGAAATATTGCAACATGAACTTTAAAATTGAAAGTCAATTCACTACTGCATGAAAAAAAAACACTAAAACTATGGACTCGAACTTTAAAAATCACACTGAAAATGAATGTTTCATCTTGTTTTAGAAGTTCTTCAGTCCAAACATGACATCAACCATCCAGACTGATGTCTGTTATAGGTGAAAACACCAACATCTTTTATGGTATTGAGTCCACAGGATGAGTGACTTTTCATATCAGTGAACGTACCATTGACACAAGGGCTAATATCAGTAACATATGCATTGCAATCACAGAGACATATTTTTCTGGAAACGTTTATAATTTTCCAGGACTAATGAATTATTTTAAATGAAATTAGTAAATGCTGCAGCAATTGTTGTAGTTTGTGTGAATGAACCAAAAAACAGTAACTGTATGTTAACTGCATAAGCTATGAATTGTCATAAAACAGTCAGTAAATTAATTCTTGTGAACTGCTGCATTTTTAAGGAAAGGCTTAGAAGCATTTCTAGTCATGTTTTGTTAGCTGCTAATAACAGGTATTCAACAAGGTAAAAGTTGTATTACTTCCTGTTAAGTCTGTTAAACACTCAGTTTGTAGATGGAGGTGTGCATGTTGCACAAATTACATTTAGATCTGGGTAGCCTAGAATGTGTATAAAACCAAATCCAATGCATAATAGCATTAAACACGACCTAGTACAAACCCAGGTGTTATATAAAATTCAATTGAATAAAAGAAAAATGTTATGGTTATTTAAACCCATAGCTTATTAATAATGCTTTTTTAGCAATTAATTACATCTGCTTCAAATAGTTTGCAGACAGAGCAATAAAAAACTACATTTCAACAAAAGAGCAAAACCTTTAAATCATACAACCTTTGCTTTTTTTTTATAATATATGTAACAGATGCACTATGTACTATGTACTATGTAATATATATATATATATATATATATATATATATATATATATATATATATATATATATATATATATATATATATATATATATATATATATATATATATATATATATATATATGTCTATATCTGTACTGCACTTCTATTTAGGTAACATATAAGTGTTGTATAATTTTAGATTGTGTTGATTGGTAGTTGTTAATCACATTTTAAAGCACTTAAAGCATTCTAAAGGCTATAGAAATGGTTGTACAAACACTGCCTGGAAGCTGTCATTAGTATACATTCACCATGCAATAAAAGTAGAGCAATCCTGTAAAGCTACTTTATTCCTAATTTAGAAGCCACCTCTAGCCCCCAAATTACTTTTATGGCACATCATGGTTCACAGTAACTGGATGATGCTTCTGGACAAGAGCATAAATGATTTTCCTTGGTGAAGCCAAATAGCCCAGTTACTATGCATCCATCATCAGTCAGTGTTGCCTTCACTCCTGTACCAAATTGCAGACTAGCTTCCAGTGCATCACAGCAGAACAGCCTTGCTTTTAGGGCTGTTATTTAGTGATTGCTGCAGTATGTTCCGCTGCACTTCCCAACCAAACACAATTTATAGGGCGATCGCTGTTACATTTTGGAGATTACAGACAAAAATAAACATAATAATGTTTTAATCCAACATCTCAAAGTAATTTTAAATGGTGGTCAAGTAGTGGTGAACTGTCCTTTGTAACTATCTTACTATTTCCATGCATGCAAACTCCACATCACATTTACTGGCATTATCAGATCTATATTGCACATGCATAAACATTTCACTGCAGTGGCTGATGAAGTTCCTTATTCATGTGTTTTGGTTTTTCACTAATAAATTTGCATTTTGTCTTTTCATCAAGGTTTTGAAAAAGACTCATATAAAATAAAGAACTAAAAATAAAACATATCTCAATTAATGCAATTATACAAAATGTAATTTATTATTTAAATCTAGCTTGTGTTTACTGAATTCTGAATACATTTTTATGTAATGTTACAGGGGCTACAGTTTCATCATTTTTGTAACATTTTTGTGGGTATGTGTGTGTGTGTGTGTATGTGTGTGTGTGCATGTGTGTGTGTGCATGCATGCATTTTGCACTCCATGTATGATGGTTCTGTAGTGCTTTCAGGACTAATGAAACACTCCTCAGGTCAGGGGTTTCTGAGGGACCACTTTACTGTGCACAGTATTAATAATATCTGAGTATGTGTGTATGTGAGTATTTGTCTCGGCTTCTGTGTATATAATGAGAAGAATATGCGGTGGGAGAACCCTCATTATACGACAGCTTGTGCTCCCACACCATTAAAGTTGAGGGGCATTGAGGAAGATAGAAAAATGGGGAGATACAGTTTGATAGCTGAATGATTGAAACAATAAAGTGATTTCTCACAATCTTGTCAATAATGAAGGTTGTTATGAGTCTAGGGAATCAGCTCTTGACTGTGTAATGAGGGGTTTCTGCAGTCACTGCAATGAAAGAGAAATGGCCCCTGCCCAGGCACCAATTGATTGCCCTTAGAAGGAAAAATAGTTATTGACTAGCAATAGGATGAAAGAAGACACTGATTGGACATCTGATGCAAGAAATGTGAATTTCAATGTCTTGTGTGAGAAGAGAGGTCCCCTTAAAGTTGACAAGGCCACCTCTGGCAAGTGTATGCTTGTTGTTAAGTCATATTAACAGAGACCAGATGTCAAGCTTTAGGATTCCATGCCTGTCAATCACTGAGGACTCATTGGAGAAGCTTTAGCTCTATGCAGTATTTTGTGTTCTGAAGTTGTTCTTTTAATGTACAGTTGTGTTTTATATACACAATACATGCTAACCCATAGTTAGATGAAGGCAGAGACATGCATTGACTCCCACTTTGCAGTTCTTGCTTACCAATGATGTCTGATGAGTAATATGTTTGGGAATGTTTTGGCTTAGGCCTGCCTCACACTGTCATTTTCATTTTTACTAAGAGATGATGGACTGTCAGAACCCTCAGAACCCTCAATAATTTCTCCTGAATACTATTGAAGACTGCTGTGTGTGTGAATGTCTGTGTGTATTCTAGGCCTCTCTGTATTTTCCCTTTTCTATTAAAACTTATTTGTGTTTTTGTCCCTCTTATTATTAAATATAACTATGCTAATGTCAAATGAATTTAATGCTAGTATCATGCTAATATAACTATTAACAATGAATATGGATCAGAAACATTTAGCTACTAGATGGCGAGGAAATAAAGAACAATAAAGCACAATAAAGCACAAGTTGTAATGTGGCTAAGAGGTACAGCCATTAGATAATGACTTATTTACAGTGCTCAGATTGCTTCCAGCTCGAATGACACTTTCTTCTTCTCTCTTAGGTCATCATAAACCAACTCTAAAATGTAACTTTAACAAATTACAGTCACTAGCCCAAAGCATTTTTTAAAGCTCAGAAGGATTCATGTAATGTAGCAGAGCAGAGAAAACAATGATCATTATGCTGTGTTATTAGTCTGATTGATTTGTCTTGCAAACGGTTGTTCTATTTAAGTATAATGTTTAACTTTAACTTAAATCAGAATAGCATTAATAAAAATGAAATAAAAATTAAAAAAAATAATAATTAGGGTGGCTCGGTGGCTTAGTGGTTAGCACGTTCGCCTCTCAGCGTTAGGGATTCCCGGTTTCAAACCCCAATCTGGGTGGAGTTTCCATGTTCTCCCCGTGTCCGCGTGAGTTTCCTCCGGGTTCTTCGGTTTCCTCCCACAGTCCAAAAACATGGATCAAGTCAATTGAATTCTCCAAATTGCACCATATAGAATGTGTCTGTGTGTGTCTGTGTAAGTGAGTGTGTGCCCAGCGATAGATTGGCACCCTGTCCTGAGTGTATGTGCCCAGTGCCTTAGACGTTCTCCCCTGGATGGGCATGGGGAACTAATATAGACCCTAATATAGGATAAAGCAGAAGATAATGGATGGATGGAAAAAAATAATTAAGGCTACATTGGTACTTGAACAGTGGCTCGCCTTTTATATTCAAGTTCTGTATTTTGTAGCATGATATAGGGCATGTCAGTGTGTTTTTGCTATCGTAACGATGGGTAAAGCAAGGCTTGGGTAATCGCAAAAGGCATGTACTCATTTTCTTTATCATTATTCATTTATTATTATTTTACTTTTTGGCTTTTAATACATCACAAATTTACTATGGTTTTATTATTTTTTTATTGTTTTATTTGAGTTAATGTTTTTTGCTTATATTGTTTTCCATTTTTTTTATTTATTTATATTTTAGGGTCAACACTATACAGCACTTTTTGCAGACATTGTTGTTCTTAAAGTGCTTTATAAATGAAATGAGAGAGAGATTTTCTGGGTGTGTTTTGTGCATACTGTGCAATAAGCCAATCACCATGTCACTTTCCTTTAAGAGTCAGGTAAAGTTTGACTTTGGTGGGCTGCTATTTCAACACTGCTATCTGGACTTAATGTGCTGGCTCATGAGGTATTCCATTTTACTGTTAATATAGAATACACAGTATAGTGTGGAATATGTATATACATTTTCTGCACAAATGCATTGATATTTCATAACTGTTCAGTGGCATTGGGCACATGCACCTGTGTTGACAATTCACTGCCAATATAGCACTGAGGGTCTGACATCAGACCTTGCACAGGGTGTAAGGTAGGGCTAAAATTTACTTTTAACCTTAAGAACCAGAAAAACATTTTTATTTGCAAATGTCTTTAAAAAATAGCAATAGGTCTGACCTTATAAAAATATTCTTTACTCTTGTGTTTTCTTTACTCTTTCTGTTTTTACTTTTCTGTTATATTCACTTTAATATGTCTTATTATTTATTGTTTGTTTTGAACCAGGACAGGGCGCCAATCTATCGCTGGGCACACACTCACTTACACAGACACACTCTATATGGGGCAATTTGGAGAACTCAATTCACTTGAACCATTTTGGTACTGTGGGAGGAAACCGGAGAACCCGGAGAAAACCCATGCGGACACGGGGAGAACATGGAAACTCCATCCACATGGGGATTCGAACCGGGAATCCCTAGCGCTGAGAGGCGAACGTACTAACCACTAAGCCACCGTGCCGCCCTGACATTTTTTATATTATATAAAATGTCATATTATTTAACCTGCCTTAATTTTGTAGGATCTGATTCACTTTTATTATAGCCAAACTGTGATGCCATTTCCAAACAAGCAGTTTTTGCTATTACTTATCAGAATTGCTCCATGGAAGTGCAACCAGTGCTGGCTTATTAATGCACTTTGGGAGAGTGAATTAAGAAATATAAGTTTGTTATTATAGAAACATATTGTTATGCCAAACACAGTGCTTGTTTATGATCTTGTTTATGAGCTATGTGGTCACAGCTCAATAAGAATTATCATGCTGACTGCTTTTCACTGGTAACACTAGCTACAATGGCTACATGACAAATGTATATAATATAGTTTTGTTAGTTTCTGGGCAATTTTCTACCATCGAACATACCACAGTGCAAAAATTATTAATAGGGTTTGATTCATGGAGGTGCCACTTTACAACTTTAAAAGAAATATAAACATATGTTGTCACTGTTTTGGTGCCAGATACCACAAACTACCATTAGTGGTCCTGTGGAGTCTTAAAGGTAGCAGTGTGGTTGATTTGAATCTAGAAAAACTAAAAAAAAAAAGTGTGAAAAGTTTCTTTATAGGCTCTTATTTAAAACATTGATCTCAGCATTGCCAACTCTGTTCTAGTTTTCCTCAGACATTCCAGTCTATTTTATCTTATCCTATTGAGAAATGTGTATAGTGTATATCCATATGATTTCTGTTTTAAAAAATCATTACCCATCCATTAAAAAGGCCATACAAAACTCATTTTCTTTTTCAATTTCATTGGTATTTATGGGTTTCTTTTCTGTAGTGTTCAGATATATTATCACTTTATGTTTAAAACTAAAACTTTATAATGCAAGTGGTGTGATTTGCCTTTTAAGTAAAAAAATAGCTTACATTTGGACTAGAGTCAGCAAAATAAGGCAAACAAAAAATCATCTTCATGCTGTAAATGTAGTGTGGCTTACAATGCAATATTTAAACATTTGATGTATTGGCAAAAACCACAAGAAAAATAAAGAATGCAAATTGTATTACAAATAAAAGCTTGCATGTGAACACTGAATTAAATATATTTTGGTTGGTTTTAATACATTTTTGAACTGATTTGGGGGGATTATTATACTTAAAACCAGGTATCTAGGAAATTACTAAAATATATTGTTGTATATTGTAGTTTTTAGGCTTTATCAAAGTATACAATATAGCTATATATTTTATTTTATTTATACCATTTAGCTCAGTGGTTAGGGTATTATCAATCAGAAGTTTGTGGGTTCAAATCCGTGGTCCACTGAGGTTACCACTGTGGGTCCTTGAGCAAGGCCCTTAACCCTCATTGCTCCAGGGCTGTTGTATCAACCCTGTGCTCTGATCTCAATCAAGTTAGGATATTTGTAAGTCGCATTGGATAAAAGTGTCTGCTAAATGACCATTTTTTAAAATGCATACAGTCTTACACAAAACGCTTTTTTTAAAGCATTTTTTATTTTTATCACAATATTTTAAATTCACCAAATAACTATCACCAGTGCATTAAAAATAATTTCAAGTCATTTGTTCCATGTAGAGGAAGCGTTACCAGAAAATTTGTAAATTGCCAGCCGTACACAATTTTACTTACGGTTTGTCTGGATAAGTTTTAAATATGTATATAAAATGGTGAAATTTTGACAGGGGCGGCAGAGTGGCTTAGTGGTTAGCACGTTTGCCTCTCAGCACTAGGGATTCCCAGTTCGAATCCCCATCTGGGTAGAGTTTCCATGTTCTCCCCGTGTCCGCGTGGATTTCCTCCAGGTTCCCCGGTTTCCTCCCACAGTACAAAAAACATGGATCAAGTTAATTGAGTACTCCAAATTGCCCCATATAGAGTGTGTTTGTGTGCGTGTCTGTGTGAGTGAGTGTGTGCCCAGCGATGTATTGGCGCCCTGTCCTGGGTGTATCTGCCCAGCACCCGAAACGTTCTCCCCTGGATGGGCATGGGGAACCCACCGCAACCCTAATATAGGATAAAGCGGAACATAATGGATGGATGGATGGATGGATGGATGGAATTGTGACATGATGTTATACACAACGCATTTTATATTGATAATGTAAAATGTCTCACATAGAATAAGCCTCAATGCATAAAGCATACTCCTCCAGCCCTACTTAAAGCCTGGTAAATGCTGCTCTTGTCAGCCCACTGCTGTGGAATACATTTTGTAGAAATGGTTTCTTACTTGCTTGAGTTGTGTCAGTTGAATGATTCTCATGCTCATGTTGGCTGAACATTCATAGCAACAATGATAGTAATGACTAGATACCTTTTTGTCTTTTTTGAACAAGTAAAAATAGTATTATTTAAACTCAAATGAAGGTGGCATAGTGGCAAGCACATCCTCCTCCCAGTGCTGAGGATTCTTCGGTTTCACCCACAATGAATTGACAGTCTATCCTGGAGGTATCTGCCCAGCACCTAAAGCATTCTCCCCTGGATGGGCATGGGGAACCCCTGACCCCATGACTCTGGTAGAAGATTAAGTGGAAGATAATTAGATGAGATGAGAAACTTAAATGAGTCTTTGATGATTTCCAAGTCTAAAGAGCTCTAATAGTACTTCTGACATTAGTCATGAGGATTTTTTTTTTACTTTCTCTGTGCAACGCAAGGTGTTTAAACTGGAGAGCTGCAAGATCTGTCATGGGCTAAATTAGAAACAGATTTTGAAATAATTATAAATGTTATTTTTTATTTATTTTATTTTATTTATAACAGATTTTATAATACATCATAGTTTCAAAGTAGCTTTACAAATTTCTAATTCTGAAATAAAATCAAAATATTAAATCTATCCAACTGCACACAAATGTGTTTTGTTTAGATTTTGAGACCACTTAGCTTTAGTTAAGTTAAAGGTAAATAATTAAAAGTCATTTGAAGAAACCTGAATTCTTTAATGAAAACATATATCTTCAAAAGGACATCAGAACAATGTCTCTTATAAAATAAGCATGAATAAATTAATTAATTAATTAAATTAGACTCATATTTCTTTACATTTCCTTAAAATTCTGTGTTCTAGATCTGTGCATGCTTTAGCCAATCTTTAATCAGCACATGATCAAAAGAATGTGTGTCTGTGTAAGTGTGTGCCAGCAATGGATTGGCGCCCTGTCGTCCTGAGGATCCCTGTGCGACCCTAGTCCCCAGTATAGGATTAAGTGGAAGATAATTAGATGAGATTAGATAATACTATCAAGTAATGTATTAAGGACCTGACTCCATTTTTAACAACATGACTTGAAAAGTTGTTTTTAAGCTATTATTGAAAGTTGCTAAAGCGAAGGACAGGACCTAGGCACAAAACAATCACAAAACCAACAAAAACACAAAATTCTAAAAGAGCCTGAGGCATATTTGCTGTGAACCAATCTTTTTTACTCACTTCATTTGATTTTAGCCGTATGTTTTTCAGTGTTTTTTTCAGCCTCTGCACGCTTTTTATTCTGGCCACCTGTGCATGTCTGCAAATTTATGTGTGTGTTTAAGCACAGGGCTGAATAGCAGGGGACGTGCATCACTAAATAATTAATCAGTATCAGTACAGCACTGCACTGAAGGACAGACCCAGGGGTCCCTTGTTAACCAGATCAGTGAAGTGTAGAGAGTGTGAAAGTGGTGTACGCACACACACACACACACACACACACACACACACACACACACACACACACACACACACACACACTATCACACACACACTATGCTCAGTCCAGTAAATCTTAGGAACGTATAATAAAGTCAGACCTCTAAATGTAGAATAAAACTACTTCATGATTTTAGTTGTTTACATCCAGTGTAAAGATAAATAGTTTTTTTATTACCATATTTGGAACATTTTTGAATTCTTGATAAAACATTAAGATAACACAGATGCTTACAAATTGAAAAGAGATACAGAAGTTTTATTTTAAGAATTATTTATGATATAGCATTTACCCGCATATATAATACGCTAACCGTTATTGTAAAAACACGGTAATTATTGCAGATATTGCTGATATTTAGACAAAATATTACACAAGTGTTTATCTGTGACCATTGCAGTTTAAAAAAATTTGTTCCACAATACAAATTGTGTGTAAGTGTGTGTGTGTGTGTGTGTGTGTGTGTGTGTGTGTGTGGGTGTGTGTGTGTGTGTGTGTGTGTGGATTTTATATGTAGTTCAGGGCATAGTTGTTTTGACTTAATGTAATAAGAAAAATGCAGCTGTGAGCTTTTCAATCCCTTTACATTATAAATTACATATAAATACATTTTAAAATTCCCTTTACATTAATTTTCTTAATTGTTGGATTGCTGTAAGAACATATTTAGTATAAGCAGGAATTAAAGGTTGGTTTGGTAAGATAATGTTGCTGGGTTTTTTTTAAGGTTATGTACAAATATTTTGGGTGTTTAATTAAGTTTTATTCTTGTTATTCTTGTTAAGTTTTATTCTTGTTTTTTTTTTGGTTACACGTCTTTGCACACTGTAAGGTTACTTTTGATCATGGATCAGGATCATTGTTTTGCTAAAGGATCCAAAGATTAACCATTTTTATTTTCTGGCTATTTCATGAACCATATTACAATGTATTCTAACAAGGTTAGTTTTAGTGACCCCAGGATACATTTATAGAAAAGCTTGTTTAACAGTTTGACACTGTTGTGGATAATGTTTTATAAAATTTTCAAAAAGAAACAACAAGAATGCCACAAATCTGCCTTTTGCACTAACCAATCATCCTAAGCACTGTTCATTAATATGCCATGCTAGTAAATACAGTTCCGTAGATGTTTGTGATGCAGCCAAGCCTAACTTTATATACAGCAATTTAAATAATTTATGAAATCAGTTAAATAATTTAAAATGTGACAGTTTAAGCATCAAGTACTCACTGGTGTTCCTCAGGGCTCTGTACTTGGTCCTCTCCTCTTTTCACTATACATGACATCATTGAGCACAGTTATTCAGGTGCATGGTTTCTTACCACTGCTATGCTGATGACACTCATTTATTTGTCTTTTGCTCCTGACGACACCACAATCTCAAATCAGATATCTGGCTGCCTCACTGACATATCTGTTTGGATAAAGGCCCGTCATCTCAAAGTAAATTTAGCAAAAACAGAGGTCCTCATAATCCATAAACCCTCAATTCAGCATGACCTGATCTTCCAAATTGACGGCTACACAATCTCTTGCTTTCACAATTGACTCCCACCTTAAACTCTCTGATCATGTTATCAAAACTGCCCATTCCTGCAGATTCCTTATTTACAATATCAGGAAGATCAGACCTTTCTTAACTAAAAATGCTACCCAGCTGTTAGTTCAAGCCCTCATCCTATCCCGGCTTGGTTATTGTAATGCGCTACTTGCCGCAGTACTTTGCAACCTGACTTGGATTCAACCAGCCCAGGCAATCTCATGTCACTCCACTACTTATTTCTTTCCATTGGCTCCCTGTAGCTGCTCGCATTCAGTACAAGTCACTGACTCTGGCCTACAGGACCATTTCTGCATCTTCCCCTCTTACATTAACTCTATCTTTTCAAAATACACTCTTGCTCATTCACTTCGCTCCAGTGATGATTGCTGCCTGGTTATTCCACCTCACCAAGGAGCTAAGTCTCACTCCGTTGGGTTCACCACTGCAAAATGGTGGAACGATCTTCCCAACTCTGTCCGTAAGGCAGAGTCACTAGACATTTTTGAGAAACTACTGAAGACACATTTTTTTTAACAAATAGCTGTTAAAAAATAAGGGGGGGTGCAGGATAAGATAACGATCAGGTTTGATAATTCTACAGTGTAGCTGGTTTTCTTCTTAATTACTGACGTGTGGTGTTCTCACTTGTAAGTCGCATTAGATAAAAGCGTCTGCTAAATGACTAAATGTATGTAATGTAAATGTATTTGGTGCGGAAATTACCACTGTGACCTGTTACAAATATGAGCCAATAGTACGTTAATATTGGAGGTCAGTTAATGCTGTGATAAAGAATATACATCTAGGTCAGAACCTGGATCCGCAGTGCTGAGAGGCAAATGTACCACTAATCCACCATGCCAACAGTGTTTTTGTATTTTTTTAATGACAAAGGTAAATATTTGGTCCAGTCTATACATTAAAGAAAGTGTATGTAACAAAACAGAAAAAAATATTATATGTAAAGCTTTGTAAAATTTGTTTTATATGTTGTGGCTTTAATTTGCACTAATATTTCAAACTATTTTTAAAAGTTGCATAATTATCATTAATAACTTTTTTGAGCTTTACTTTTACTTAAAGAACTTTAAAAGGTTAGAATGTTCCTGGGTGGATGGTCCAGCACCCTAGCATAATCCACTCAGGACTTGTATAATAGCATGCCAAGAAGGATTAAAGCTATCCTTGAGGCAGTGGGTGGCCTAAATCTTTATTAGCTCTCTGATGTTAATGTTTTCATTTTTCATTATTTTTGTTCTCTTTTTGTGTGATCTATATTTATAATCATTGGCAATAACAAATGTATGTATATGTAATATAAATTCAATGAGAATTTAATTGTATTAATTACATTTTCAGGTGCAACTACTACTGAAATAGTTTCTGCTTTATAACACTCAGCTACAATTATGATAGGTTTATCCCATCCATATATTATCTTCCGCTTTATCCTATATTAGGGTCACGGGGGTGTTCCCCATGCCCATCCAGTGGAGAACGTTTCGGGCGCTGGGCAGATACACCCAGGACAGGGCGCCAATCTATCACTGGGCACACACTCACTCACTCACACACACACACAAACACACACACACACACACACACCCACACACACACACACACACACACACATACACATACACACTCTATATGGGGCAATTTGGAGAACTTAATTGACTTGATCCATGTTTTTGGACTGTGGGAGGAAACCGGAGAACCCGGAGGAAACCCACGCGGACAAGGGGAGAACATGGAAACTCCACCCAGATGGGGATTTGAACCGGGAATCCCTAGCGCTGAGAGGCAAACGTGCGAACCACTAAGGATAGGTTTATAAATTAGCCAATTATATAAAGGATTATTAAAGCATGAGTGTACTAAACAGATTTTTCTATGTCACGTAGTGCACATTATATAATTCACCAACATGTACACACACCTACATGTGCATTGTTACCTTAGTTGATATATTGACAGATTTGGCTGTAATAATTACCAAAGATATTATCTATTATTATAAATATTATTAATGCTATATGAAACCTAATAATATGACACACTGCGTGTGTGTGTGTGTGTGTGTGTGTGTGTGTGTGTGTGTGTGTGTGTGTGTGTGTGTGTGTGTGTGCGTGTGTGTCAGAGAGAGAGAGAGTATAAGAGTGGCATAGCCAGAATAAAAAAAAACTGAATAAGGTGTGTCACATAGTATAGCTCAATGGTGTTTACAGTATATTAGATGTGTACAAATGGAGTGTCATGTTCACGCTAAATCACTAAAGTTACTATCACTAATTACTAAAAGAAACTATATTCACAATCTTATCTAGCATGAATAGCAAATGTAGTGACCAGCTTTACACACAAAAAAACTGCTTAGTGTATTATTAAAACCATGATAGTTAACTAGTTGGCAAGGCACAGACATGTGCAAGTCCAGAGACTGTAAAGTTGGATAATTAAACTTTAACACAGTCGAGTAAATGAGTAGATCCCTCTCTCAGCAACTGCAGATATCGCTGAACTCTGATAGTCTTAAAGTTATTCCAAACACTCTTATAATCTTATAATAGTCTTAAAGTTATTCCAAACACTCTTATAATATATATTAATAATAATATATATCTTATTATCTATATAATTATAGATGTTACAGACACAACTTTGATATCATTCACAACTATTTTTTTATTTTATGGAAATACACAATAAGTGACAGTTTATTCAGATTAAAAACTGCAAATGTATAAAAAAATATATTCATTCATTCATTATCTTCCGCTTTATCCTCTATTAGGGTCGCGGTGAGGTTCCCCATGCCCATCCAGGGGAGAACGTCTCGGGCGCTGGGCAGATACACCCAGGACAGGGCGCCAATCCATCGCTGGGCACACACTCACTCACACAGACACACTCTATATGGGGCAATTTGGAGAACTCAATTGACTTGATCCATGTTTTTGGACTGTGGGAGGAAACGCAGACACGGGGAGAACATGGAAACTCCACCCAGATGGGGATTCGAACCGGGAATCCCTAGCGCTGAGAGGCGAACGTGCTAACCACTAAGCCACCGTGCCATCCTAAAAAAATATATATGAAAAAAAATCAACTTTTGCCCAACAGCTTGCTGTAGTTCTTCAAGTTGCACCAAAACCTGCGGAACCACACAAGTGACCATAACACACATCATTTCATATATCATTAATTTCAGTAAGATTCGCAAGCATTAACAATTAAATGTGGACATCAATTATTTAAATTTTTGTTGCTATTAGCTATTTAGTGGAGCCCATGGTTGGAATTCATTGGGGCAAGTTTTGGGAATTAAAAGTTTATAAAGCTTCAAAATTTGAAAAATATTAAATTGTATACATTCATTTAAAAAAGTAAGTTTCATTCTTTATTTTATGTATTTAGTTTCTGCTAATTGCGTAGCCAGACTTTTACTTGCCACTGTAGACAAAATCACAAGGTAAGAAACCCTATGCAGTCCTATGCATAATCACCTGTGTTTGCATGTGTGTATGCCTCAGCCCTCCTCTAGAGAAACCGTTCTGGCTCTGGCATGGTAAATGTGTTCACTGTCAGGCTTGGGGCTGTGGAGTGTTTAAACTGGATTAAATCATAAAATCACCACATCAATCAACCACAGCTGTGCCTGCCAACATGATCGTGTGTGTGCGTGTGTGTTTGTGTGTGTGTGTGTGTGTGTGTGTGTGTGTGTGTGTGTGTGTGATTAAGCGTATGCATTGCAGGTTTTTATTTTTATTTTTTTTTTAGCATTTTGGCAGCTATATATTTACTTTACTTTGAGGAACCAAAGCCTGTCTTGATTTATTAAAAACACCATCTTAACCTAAATGATTGTGTTTTTAGTTCTTTACATCTTTTAGATTTTTCTAAAATAAATGGAACTAGTGACATTTAAATAAACTTTTTTTTATTGTTAGTTTGTGTGATTTATACACGAGGCAAGCAAAGGAATTTTTCATAAGCAACAGAATAATGGCTACAATGCCAGCAGCTGAATAGAGCAACAGACCAATTAATAGATACAGAAAACACCAGGAAGCTAAAAAAAATAGGTACACATTTTTGTGCCTATTATTCTTCAGCTGCTTATTAAATAAAATAAAAAAATAAAGTATTATAATTTGTAAATGTATGCTTTTTTGTTTTGTTAATACATTTATCAGTGGTCATTTCTTTCAATCACTTATATTTTATCAGTAGTAGTGTTTCTCTTATTTTAACACCTGAAAACTAAATATTCAACCTCAGTTATAATTAAATGAAAATGTATAAAATGTGGGCGACATTGTTGCCTTAGAGGTTAGCACGTTCGTCCCCCAGCGCTGGGGAGTCCATATTCGAATCCCAATCTGGGTAGAGTTTACATGTTCTTCCTGTTTCCTCTGGGTTCTCCGTTTTTCTACCACAGTCCAAAAACATGGATTCAAGGTAAATTTAATGCTTTAAATTGCCCCATATAAAGTGTGTTTATGTGTGTGTCTGTGTGAGTGAGTGTGTGCCCAGTGATAGATTGGCGCCCCTGTCCTGGGTTTATCTGCCCAGCACCTGAAACGTTCTTCCCTGGATGGGCATGGTGACTCTAGTATAATAGAGGATTAAGTGGAAGGTAATGGATGGATGAATGTATAAAATGTTAAATATAGAAAGAAGGAAATATTAAATCATCTATCCATCCATCCATCCATTATATTCTGCTTTATCCTCTAATAGCGTTGTAGCGTTCTCCCCCATGCCCATCCAGGGGAGAATGTTTCGGGCGCTGGGCAAATACACCCAGGACAGGGCATCAATCTATCGCTGGACACACACTCACTCACACAGACAGACACACAAACACACTCTATATGGGGCAATTTGGAGAATTGAAATGACCTTGATCCATGTTTTTGGACTGTGGAAGAAAACCGGATAACCGGTTTAATCTCATAAATTCCACTGGTCATTGGCTTGTCAATTTTGTTACAGTTAATTTTGTATAAAGTTTGCTTTTTATGTTTAGCATATTGCTGTTAAGCGTGCCAGACCAATCCTCACATGTCTGGGCAGACACACCCAGGACAGGGCGCCAACTTATCGCTGGGCACACACTCACACACACACACACACTCTACATGGGGCAATTTGGAGAACTCAATTGACTTGATCCATGTTTTTGGACTGTGGGAAGAAACCGGAGAACCCGGAGGAAACCGACACAGACACGGGGAGAACATGGAAACTCCACCCAGATGGGGATTCGAACCGGGAATCCCTAGCGCTGAGAGGCGAACGTGCGAACCACTAAGCCACCGTGCCGCTGTCTTTATTTTCAGTTCAGTTAATTAACCAATGAGCCCTTGTTTGGTTTCCCCCTTGTGTTCATTAACTGCATTTGTAATTGCATTTATCACAGTCTGGTCATGTGTTTGGTCCTTTTAGTTTATATACTCCCTCTTTCCTGTGTTACCAGCATTTATGTATGTTACAAGTTGTCAGCTCTGTGTGTTCGCTAGCTCTTTAAATAAAGCCACTTTAAGCTTACCCGGTTGCCTGTCTCCACTCAGGGCATTTAGGCGCCTCAACATTTATATGCACAACCCTTTCACTCGGGCTGGTGGGGCCTTTTTAACCATTGTACTATTACATTTAATTTTTATGAAATATTATATATATATTTCTATATTATATTATATTATATTATATTATATTATATTATATTTCTGTATTATCACAATACATTTTTTACTATAAAAGATATTTATTTTAATACATGATTATCCTAATAATAATTTTTTGGCTTTTGCTTCTGCATAGTGAACGGGAAAATGGGTCAAACATACATAGAAATGACAATATTTACATCATGTTATTAATATATTTGCATTTATATTCGAGCTTGCTTTGTTTGATGTCAGATTATTAATATATATATATATATATATATATATATATATATATATATATATATATATATATATATATATATATATATATATATATATATTTAACAAACTTAAAATGTGAAAATGAATTATTGACATTTTCTACAGCATCATTGAGCAGATTAACATAGTTAAAAGAAAATAGTAAACAGTAACTGCACTTGCACACTGCAAGTCTGATGGATGGGGAGATAGAAATGGTCAGTTATCTACATCTGTGTTTTTATCTTCTATTAGAGATTAAACTTGAATACTGTCAGTGATCATGTGAGCACTTACTGTTGTGCCACTTGCAAACTCTTCAACCATATATATATATATATATATATATATACATATATACACACACAGTATATTTTTTTATAGATGACAATATTGACCCAGATGTGTAATGAGAATAAAGTTTCTTTCAAGCTTTTTACTCTCAGTCTGATTAATTATCAATTTTTAAATTCACAATGGGGGGGCGGCACGGTGGCTTAGTGGTTAGCACGTTCGCCTCTCAGCGCTAGGGATTCCCGGTTCGAATCCCCATCTGGGTGGAGTTTCCATGTTCTCACCATGTCCGCGTGGGTTTCCTCCGGGTTCTCCGGTTTCCTCCCACAGTCCAAAAACATGGATCAAGTTAATTGAGTTCTCTAAATTGCCCCATATAGAGTGTGTATGTGTGCGTGAGTGTGTACCCAGCGATGGATTGACGCCCTGTCCTGGGTCTATCTGCCCAGCGCCCGAGACGTTCTCCCCTGAATGGGCATGGGGAACCCCACCGTGACCCTAATAGAGGATAAAGCGGGAGATAATGAATGAATGAATGAATGAAATTCACAATGGATTGCCTCAAGAACCACAAGCTGAATGGTTTAAGAGCTTTCGCACAGATTTTGAAAAAAGACTTTAGAGCTGCAAACATAAACTTTAAGAAATTATGCAGGATATACAGTTGCAATGCAAATGTGAGTGGGTGCTGTAAATATGTTATTTTTCATTGATAAGCAATGATAAGAAAGTAAAGCAGGTGTGCAGTAAAACAGATAAGTGACAGTTAAAATTAATATTCTGGTGACAGACAATGAGAAAATGTGCAGAGGAGAAAGTGAAAAGTAAGGTGAATCTGTGACATAAATAAACTCATCAAGCACTTTTTTATATATATATTTATTTATTGCGTCGACACAGAGGGAAAATACACATGAGCACGGGCAACGCGTGACACCAAAACAATGCCAGTCTGAGGACGGAACAGAAATGGAAAGAATATGAACCAACCATAAACCAATGAAAATAACAAACTAATTAACTACATAAGGAACACACAACAGAAATAGAAAGAGTCCTGGGCAGATACACCCAGGACTCTATATTGGGCAATTTGGAGAACTCAATTGACTTGATCCATGTTTTTGGACTGTGGGAGGAAACCGGAAAACCCGGAGGAAACCCACGCAGACACGGGGAGAACATGGAAACTTCACCCAGATGGGGATACGAACGTACTCACCACTAAGCCACCGTGCCGCTATCTGCCCAGCCGCCCCCACCGCGACCCTAATAGAGGATAAAGCGGGAGATAATGAATGGATGAATGAATGAATGAATGAATGAATATATATATATATATATATATATATATATATATATATATATATATATATATACTTGTTTCAGCTCCTGTGTATTTCCTAGCTAAAGGTGCACTTTTTCTTTTACCAAGAACCTTTAGGGAGGCAAATTTTTCTGAGTGGAGCTCAGTGTGTTGGTGGAAATGTGCTATCTGATTGATATATAACCCAATCTCTTTTTCCCTCCCCCTCTGTGCAGGTTTGAGAAGAGGAAGATGACAGCTCTAATCCCTGCACTGCTTCTTTTTGCTGGTGTCTCAGTGGCGTTGGCTCTGAAGGTGGTGTCAAAGAGAGGCTCAGGTAGGACTGATTCTGCGCTCCTTCCTGCCAGTGTTAATCACATCTGCAATCCTTGTAATAATGGAGTACCATTCTTTTTATGATGATCAAAGCCATGGCATTAGAGAGGTTTTACTAGCCATAATTAATGCATAAAATGTAAATTTAACGATGTACTCTGGTTTGTGTGTGAGAGAAAGTGATGGAGAGAGAAAGAGAGAGATTATGGACACATTGGTCCAAATAGTGACCTCCACTGAATTACACAAATAATTTATGGGACAGTTACAACTCAAAACTCTAACAGAAGGATACTTTCTTTGTAAATTTCTAAGTTCAATAGTTAAAGTTAACATAGCATATTCTGGTTCTTATTGCATTTTCAACAATATGTATTTTTGTGTTATAACATACATAACTTATAATTTGATTGTGGGCATATTTCTAATGTATTTGTTTTCATATTTCCAAATTTCACTTGATTATGGCTGATTATTGATTTTGCTGAGATAAACCAATTTCATATTTAAAGCAAGAGCAAATTTTTTGAACAGAGAAGGGGTATTAATAATCTGTCATGGGTGGCACATTATGCATGCAGTTGTTGTGTAGGCAGGTGTTAATTTCATGCCTTTGCAATAACAGGTGGGTTAAATCTAATCTTTACTTCCATGTGTATCTGTGTCATATATCATAAATTGGCCACGGACTCTTAGGCAGGTGTAGCCTATGATTCACTGATTTTTAAAATAAGTAGTTTTTTTGCATTTAATCAAAGATAAATGTGTCTATTGTCAGCTGTAATCTGAAGGATATAAACTTACAAAAAATGTAAGATATTTATTATAGTATTTATTTTAACTTGAGAAGATTTTAACTGTGTGACACATTCACCTACCATTACAGCTGTTGTAACAATTTAGTACTACTGTATTAAAAAGCATTTTTACTGGTAAATCCTCATTTTAACTTGGACATGTTTACTGTGTAGTTTGTGTGGTTTGAGACAGTTTGTCCTGACATGAAATGAGCATTATATTAGTTACTGCCATTCAACTGTATTGATCTACACATAATCAATGTGGTCAAAAGGACTTTCAGCCATGGTAACCCACTCTGCTAAATGAATGAATTTGCATTTAGACTGCCCCTTACTTTGCACCCTTAGATAGAACCATGCATGCATGTCTCATTACAGCATTGCCACAAAATATGCAGTCAATATATATTTGGCAATTTCCTAAATACCTTGAAACTAAGTTAGCATGTACAGTAATTTCCATGCGTTTATACAACCACAACAGTGAATATCTGTTATTTTAACATCATTCATAACCTAAATGGTGTTTATCATAAAAATTGATAACAAAAAAAGCAGAATACATGATGCTGTTCAAAGGTGAAATGGCATTGACTATTGTTCATTTAATTGAAGATCAAGGTAGAAAGAAAGGTCATTACCCAAATAAACACGACAGACTGCAAAGAAATAAACAAGTCTAAAAATCTTAGCTAAAAACTTTAGACTGCAAGAGACTAAACAAAGTTTGCGGACATGCTGTGGAGAAGACAGACATCCTGATGAGATCCTAATAGGAAACAGGTCAGAATGATGATGTGCCGGTCACAAGGGTGGTGTCGCCAAATGCCAGGGACTGGTAGGGAGCACAATTGAAGGTGTGATGCAGTGGCTGTCAGGTGTTACCAGTAGCAAAATGCACTCTTCACCTTTGTTAAGGCCTCAGGAGGTTAAATGAAGTGACAACAAAAAAAATGCAGCTGGCTGTTAGTTAAGAACATTGTGTTTTGTTTTTAAACTGTGTCCTGTGGTCCCAAGGTTCCATTTGCACAATTTGCATATTTCAGACATCCTCCTAATGCTGCATATTTATTAAGGCATCAGAGGTAACAATTTCTGTCCTCTGTAGCATCTGTGATTGTGATTAAGCATCTGTGATTTAGATTTGGTTATGAATATAAAGTGAATCCTTAGCACAACTCAAGTGTCCTCTGTGTGCGGAGGACATTCATGGATCAAACCGCAACTTTTGATGTAAAATGTATTTCAGTCACGTGAAAGACTAAAGTGTGTGATCTCCCTGTGTGTGTATTTGGTGGCCTTGGCACTCATTTTCTGCTCTTTTTCTCTTACACACACAAACACGAACACATTCCCATATGCACATTCAAACATGCACACAGGCAACAGAGTAACACCTCTAGCAGATGGCTGGCTCTGCTCTCTTTCAGACCTCTGCTCTACTGCATCGTTGTGTGGGTGCTATTGTTCAATTGCATTAGAGTGTGTGAGTGTCTGTGTGTGTGCATGCACTTTTATATATTGAGGCACAATTTCAGAGTGCACATACAAACTCTCAGCGCAACAATGATTCTTCCAGCGGGTCTTCAAAGGCATTATTGTGCTTATTGGGCAGGGTCATGCTCTAATTGTCTCTTTTTATGAAAGAGTAGATGAACTCACACTCTGCTTGCCGCTTTTTTAGTTGGGAGGTAGTGAGTTTGGAATGCATGACCACCTCTATTCAGAGATTTCCTAAAGAAGCAAGGCTGATTACAGGATTCCCTTCAAATTCACAGCACACTTTTTTGATATTGCACTAATTTTCCTACGATTTTCCCCATATTGGCTGCTGCTATGTTGGTTGAAAATGTAATCTATTAATTAGCATTAATTAATAAAGCAGTTTTTTAACATGGCACACCTTTGATGTGTGTAGCTGATGTTTTTAGTGGAAGGAAAGGTATGTTTTAGCGTAGTTTGTACTCTACTAACAGTCTCGCTCTCTCTCTCTCTCTCTCTCTCTCTTTCACACACACGCACACACACACATTTATATTAATTGGTTCAAATTCACTAAATAATGCAATTATAAAAAAAATCAGCTTTTTGTTTACCACATATTCTCGTGAATATGGAATGAACTAAATGTACATTTCATTCAGGCAAAAAACAAATGCTGGACAGTGAGCAACTAGAAAAGTCTATAACTAGAAACTAGAAAAGACAATAACATGGGACTATAAGATTTTGCTGTTAAAAAAAAAAAAAAAAAAAAAAAAAAAAAGTTGAGTGCTTTGGATTTGTTGACAAGTTATTAGAACAAAAGAGCAAAGAAAGAGTGATAAAGATAACTGCACCAAAAGATGAGGTGATTGATATGAAACAGCCATTGATCGAATGCAGAAGCAGCGTTTCTATCAGGCTGCAACTTTGGATATCAGGGCATGCCGTGTAGTCCTTTTGTTGGAGGCCTGTGACAGGCAAGAGGTAAGTAAGCGGCTGAAGAATCCAGGTTTCTGCAGAGGTGTAGCACCAATCCCCACATATGGACTGGAGAGAAAAGAAAGAAAGATTGTCATAGGCTCATATGTGAAACAGGAGCAAAGGCACAATGACAGTGCAAAGGAGAATAGAAGAAAAGTTAAGCAACTGAACAAAAACAGACACAAAAAAGAACCTGAAGTTCCTATATAAAAATTTGCTGAAATCTAAATGAATTAGGGGGGGGGTGGCTAAGGATAAGTTAAATGGAAGACAGCTGTGGGCTACTAATTGGTGGCATTAAAGTGCTGAAAGTGAGGAGTTTAGTATCTAGGATCAGATGGCACATTCTCACTAAATTGTATTTTCTTTATTTTTATAAAGTAATGAAAGTCAATCATGTCAACTGGTAAATTAAAATATTGAAGCTGTGTAAAACAATTCCATCCTCTTCACAAATGAATGTTTGTTTTTCGTGTGGTTAGTGTAGATTCACTGTAAAGGTTCTACTGTTATTGATAATTTGTAAGACTTAACAATGTTATCCAATAAAACAGGACATATATCTATTACTGAAATTCAAAGTTTATAAATGAAATCATAAAATTAAAGTAATATATAAGTAGTAGCTAGATATAATATTGCATTTATCCAGCTGTTTAGAGTTGGGTCCATAAATCAACAGAACTAACCTTTATGTTTGCAACACACACAGTCAGACATATGTCTAAAGTTTTTTTTTAATCTCTTTCTATCTGTTACTTGGTTTATCCAAATGCAAATGATGGATTAACCAGTGCTCTGAACTTGGGTTTTTCTTGCTTTTATTCTGTCTTCTTCAGTACTTCCTTTTAGGTTTCTTTTTTGCTGCATGTCCCTCTGACCCTGGGACCCTCTTTTATTGTACTCAAATTTAAAGCCCTCCAAACTTGGCCTAAAAGAAGACAATTCTCCTTTCTAATAGTATTTTTCTTTTATTTTGCACTTTAGATGTGTTAATTAAAAGAAATCCTGCTTGTTATTGGTCATTGAAACCACCTGCTTTACTACCGTGTTTCTCTTGTTTCTGTTGCCATGGTGGAGGCAGGCGGAGGTGAGTGGCTAAGAAGTATGGGAAAAGATTAGAAACAAACACTGGTGCTATTTTCAAAAGTAAACTTGTTTCTCTGAGGTCAGTGTAGCCTCTGATAGGTCAGGTCGAGGATACAGAAAGGTTGTAAGGAGAAAGTTGATCCCAGCAGTACCAATGTGAAGGGAGTAACCATGGCAATGTCTTTAGCCTGCTTTATATATTCATATTAAGACAATGTGGAGGTGTGTTGATGCATTCAAATGAAGATTTATTTTCAGATTAATTCTGGAAGCTAAACAATCGAAAAGCACCTTATACAATTTTCATAGATCTGCATGAGAATCCATACTTGTTCTGCTTGGTGGCAAGTTTTGCCACACATCGTGGTCTTCCATGTACCCACAAATCTAAGCAACCACAATTGATGCATGCAGGCCAAAATGGAGAACTATCTATTCCCAGCCCCCATCTTCTCTCTTTCTATGTGTTTGCTTCTACAGAGAGCAGTAAAAAATGAAAATGCACTGCAGTCTTTATGGGTCTGGGTGATTGGATTTGCATGGCGCTGAGCCAGACTGAAAATACACAAACACACACACACACACACACACACATACACACACACACACACACACACACAAACCCCCTACACATAACGAAAGAGATTCGGTAACTCAAAGTCAACATGGCAGTTTTATTGGGGTGCAGTTTGAATATCTAAACCAGACAACCATTTTTAGCAGTCTCTCTCTCACTCCAATCTCAATCTTAGAAATAAGGACAAGTTAAGCAGAACTAGAGAAAGAAAAAAGAATATAGTTGCTCTAATGTTGCTGCTTCATAAAATATCTTTAAAAGAAATCAAAGACTCAATCATGTTCATTGAATCGGAGGGTAAATGTTGGCTGGAGAGGATTTTCTGATTTCAAAAACAAGCATCCACTGCTATTCCATCACTAAATGGGTCAGCATATATATATTGGGATATAATTTTCTATTATGTAGGTTCTGATGAATTATAGCATTTATGCTTTAATCCAGAAGTTGCTTAAATTAGTTTATTAGGACATCATAGATTGTCTTTACTTACAGCTGCTTCCTTCTTTCATCAAAAGCTCTACCGTTTTCACTTTCTTTATTTTTTGAAGGCTGTGACATTTAATTATGTGCAGTTCTGAGTGAGTGAGTGACTTTTCCATATCAATAAAATGGGCTGTATTTCTTGACATTTCATATCGGCCGACACACACACACACACACACACACCTACACACACCTACACACACACACACACATACGCACACACACACACACTTGACTGCCTCACCCTCTCCATAAATATAATGTACATGCAGTGATTCCTAAAAGCCCTGACCTCTGAAATATAGAAATAGACAAGGTTCTTACACCTGTGTTACTGCTAAATTTATGTTGTCCTTTTTTAAAACATAGCTATTTAATTGTGCTTCATTTAACTATGATCAATTATATTTTTCAAATTAAGGGCAATTTCTGCATTTTCTTTGTAATTGTTCTAACAAGTAAAATGATGTAACTTAGCTGGTCTATGAAAAGAAGACAAGTATGAAGCTAACTTGTGTTTACATTTTTCATTTAATCTGATGACATTGCCAGAACTACATTAGTATAAATGTACATTTATTCACACAGCAGATGCTTTTGTATCCCCAGCCTCTACTCCTGCTAATTTTAGGTAATTAGTCTAAACTGATAAGCTATTCCAGACTGTACAATGCTAATTTGACATGATAACAGCAAAATACATTTTAGACATAAAACACAAATTAAATATTTAATACAATCCAATTGAGTTATTCACCTATAACCAGTACTCAATGCGCGTTTATTAACCAAAGAGAAAGTGAGGCAGAGAACGACAGTGATACGTAGACATAGCAAGCTTGATGGAGGAACCCCAGGGAGGAAATGACCTACAATTACTGACAGTAATGTGATAGCTCATGGCCAACAGCAGTAGATTAGCATATTTCATAATTGATTATAAAAGTGCCTTGGAGGACCAAGGCCAATTTGATGAAGAATTAACAAGAAAATGACTCAAAAGCATATCGGTTCTTTCTCTCTTTTCAGCTTACCTTTTTACTCGTGAATTATGTAGCTATGCAAATGCTTACTCCAGGTGTTGTCAAGAACAACAGACCTCTCTTATTGTAAATAACCTTTGTGACAGCATACTCAAGTGTATTTTAGCAGATGTACGTGTCAGCTGTTTTTTTTTTCATTTGTTTAAAGAAATTTATTCAACACTATTGTCTTTTAAATGTCCTGACATCCAATTGTATTTTTTCTTATATGAATTTATACATTTTTAAAATTGTGAACAAGTTATGATGTGACCCATGCATTTATAGTCATCTGATAAATCAAAAATATACTCATTAGGGCATGTACATTACAAGTCTTTCATGTATAATTAAAATCTAATGTTTATTTCCTTCACAGAAGAAAATTGATCATGCAATCTGGCAGCCATTTTTTCACACCAGCCTAAAACTTTTGCACAGTATTGTGTGTGTATATATATATATATATATATATATATATATATATATATAGGCGGCACGGTGGCTTAGTGGTTAGCACGTTCGCCTCTCAGCGCTAGGGATTCCCGGTTCGAATCCCCATCTGGGTGGAGTTTCCATGTTCTTCCCGTGTCTGCGTGGGTTTCCTCTGGGTTCTCCGGTTTCCTCCCACAGTCCAAAAACATGGATCAAGGTGAATTGAATTCTCAAAATTGCCCCAAATAGAGAGTGTCTGTGTGAGTGAGTGTGTGCCCAGCGATGGATTTGCGCCCTGTCCTGGGTCTATCTGCCCAGCGCCCGAGACGTTCTCCTCTGGATGGGCATGGGGAACCCCACCGCGACCCTAATAGAGGATAAAGCGGGAGATAATGAATGAATGAATATATATATATATATATATATATATATATATATATATATATATATATATATATACACACATCCATCCATCCATTATCTTCCACTTTATCCTCTATTAGGGTCGCGGGGGTGGGGGGGATGCCCATGCCCATGCCCATGCCCATGCCCATCCAAGGGAGAACATTTTGAGTTTACACCCAGGACAGGACGCCAATCCTGGGCATATATATATATACAAATATATATAATCAAATACATTCTTGATCATTATAGTGAGGTGTATGATCAACCAATTATAACAAATAGTTGCTAGTAGGTTGAAATACAGTCATTATGTGAAACAGATACAGCTGTGTAAGAGGCTTAAAACTTGCTCAGGAACAGCCAAACTCTGCTACCAGGCTGAGGTTGTGGAAGACAGTTTCATGTCACAGGTCATACACCATGGCAACAAGACAGAAGGTAGTTATACTGCATCAGCAATGTTTCTCCCAAACAAAGATTTTCAAGCAGACTGGGGTTTCAAGATGTGTTGTTGAAGCCATTTTGAAGAAGCACAAACAAACGGGCAACGTTAAGGATCGTACACTAAGTGGTCGGCCAAGGAACCTTAGTGCAGCAGATGAAAGACACATCAAGCTTATTTCCCTTTGAAATCGGAGGATGTCCAGCTGCGCAATCACCTCAGAACTGTCAGAAACCAGTGAAACCCTGCTACACCCATCTACTGTCCAGAGAAGTCTGGCCAGAAGTGGTCTTCATGGAAGAATTGTAGCCAAAAAGCCATTTCTCCGAGATGGAAACAAGGCCAAGCAGCAGAAAAATAAAAATAACAGCAGGTGAAATATTTGGCTGTAGCAGAAGGCAGTTTGTTCACCGAAGGGCTGGAGAACGGTACAATAATGAGAGTCAACAAGCAATAGCGAAACATGTTGGAGGTTCCTTGCAAGTTTGGGGCTACATTTCTGCATATGGAGATGAGAAATACAGGAAGATACGTATCCATCATGCATTACCATCATATGCATATGATTGGCCCACAATTTATTCTGAAGGACAATGAACCTAAGCATACAGCCAATGTCATTAAGAAGTATCTTCAGCATAATGAAGAAGTCCTGGAAGTGATGGTATGGCATCATCATAGAGTCTGTCTGGGATTACAGGAAGCGACAGAAGGATTTATGAAAGCCTACGTCTACAGAAGATCTGTGGTATGTTCTCCAAGATGTTTGGAACAATTTACTAGCTGATTTCCTTCAAAAACTTTGTGCAAGTGCACCTAGAAGAATTTATGTTGTTTTGAAGGCAAAGGGTGGTCACACCAAATATTGATTTGTGAATTGATTTACATTTCTCTTCTGTTCATTAACACTTCCATTTTTGAAAGCATTCTTAGTTTATACCATTTGCTGATACACACACACACACACACACACACACACACACACTATATATATATATATACTGTATATATATATATATATATATATATATATATATATATATATATATATATATATATATGCTCTTGAATATGGAAAAAAAACATTGAAGTGACAATAAGTGAAGATCACTGTTTTTCTTTGGACAGCAACAATATGTAAAATATTAAGCAACAATACTAAAATATGTAACAATATTTTTAAGACATCTGTTTTTTTTTTAAATTACATACTGATTTACAAACGACACACCAGGTCCAACATCAATCTTTAAAACGAGTTATGTAACTGTTAAGTTAACGTGATATCTTTCAAATGTACAAACATGGTGTTTATATATTATATCAGCATTTGTGCTTTTTAACCTTACATAATCCTACATACAGACAGAGCATGACAGAGAGAGGGCAAGAGAGACCAAGTTATTGCCTCTTAATGCTGCAATGAAACTGAACATTAACTTCTATGAGGTCTTCTATAAGATTTGCACAACCATAACCATACCCATTGTGTAAGAAATTGTTATTTTAAGTATTGACACATCTTAGAATTCTTTGGTGCCAAATGTTTATATATTTGTCTGAATTTTCCAACCATGCTCAAATCTGATTTGATCTTTTTCACTCTTTTGGGACCTTAAATTAAATTAATTAATCGGTGTAATAAAGATAGAAATGGTTTAATTACAGAAGTCTGTAACAGTCCAAATAAGGAATACCAGATCAATATATGCAAGCTGTTTATCATTCCGTTAGCACAGGATTTAGTACTGTAGGAATATTAAAGTGTGGATCATTAATCCACACTTCTCAAGCATGAGTCAATAGCGTTAAAGAATGTAAAGGGTATTTAAGGAAAAATTCCTATCCTCACCTAGAATCACTGTGCGAACCATAATAAATCATTTATTTATTTTTTTATTTTTTTATTTTGAAGCCTGGCTACACACAGGATCAAAGCACCAAAATCAAGATTTATGCAACAGCTCCATAGCATCAGTTTTTCTAATAACAATAATGAGTCATATAACATTTCTCTTATCACCACAGAAGCATTTGACATGCATCTTTTATGCCCTACAAATTAAAAGGCTTTAAACTAAGGTAAAATGGCCGAAGAGATGAGAAATTATATTTAAAATATTAAAATGTTTAATTAGTACTAACTCAGTCCAAAAACATGGATCAAGTTAATTGAATTCTCAAAATTGCCCCATATAGAGTGTGTTTGTGTGAGTGAGTGTGTGCCCAGCGATGGATTGGCGCCCTGTCCTGGGTCTGCCATCTGCCCAGCGTCCGAGACGTTCTCCCCTGGATGGGCATGGGGAACCCCACCGCGTCCCTAATAGAGGATAAAGCAGGAGATAATGAATGAATGAATGTTTAATTAGTGAAAAACATAATGAGGAATACATTTAAGAGTATACAAAATTCTTATAGAAGCCCAGAGGAAAGAAATATTAAAAGGCAGATCTCATAGTTTTTCCACCTAGACAGCAATAAGATCAAATTGAAAAAATAAAAATTAAATGCAAATAATTTAATATAATTTATACAATGTTGTTTTCTGGATTTTCTTTTTGATATTTTATCTCTCACTGTTAAAGTAAACCTACCTTTAAAATATAGACTGTTCATATCTTTGTCAAATTTAAAAAAATCAGCAAGGAATCAAATAATTATTTCCTCCACTATATATTTTCCAAAGACACATCTGATTCCCGGTGGCACGGTGGTTTAGTGGTTAGCACGTTTGCCTCTCAGCACTAGGGATTCCCGCGTCAAATACCCATCTGGGTGGAGTTTCCATGTTCTCCCCGTGTCCATGTGGGTTTCCTTCGGGTTCTCTGGTTTCCTCCCACAGTCCAAAAACATGGATCAAGTCAATTGAGTTCTCCAAATTGCCCCATATAGAGTGTGTCTGTGTGAGTGAGTGGGCCCAGTGAAAGATTAGTGCCCTATCCTGGGTGTATCTGCCCAGCGCTCGAAACGTTCTCCCACCTTGATGGGCATGGGGTTCCCCCTGAGACCCTAATAGACAAAATTAAATTCACATGATAAAATTGAAAGTTTTATTTTATGTACTCTTAAAAATAGAATAGGCCACATATATTTATATAGTCTCAGTCATGCAAAGAAGAAATATTTTTGGTAATACCGCCTAGCACTAATATACAAACAAACATACAAACAAACAGTAATGCTGTTTGTGCATTTTTATTTTTAAGTTGTTTGGTCTATAACAGGATTATTCCTTTACTTCTGTATTTTTGTACTAACTCTAATGTTCTCACTAAGGACCATCTTTCGTGGTTACCCAAATAATTAAAATTCTTATATGTGTGTGTGTGTGTGTGTGTGTGTGTGTGTGTGTGTGTGTGTGTGTGTGTGTTAAGTGACATTAATTAGCTTTCTACAAAGTAATCAATGCTGTTTCTAGTAAGACCTGACTTGGCAAGCTAATCATACCCACAATTCCAGAACTTGCCCTAAAAGTGTCATACTTCAATCTCTCTCTCTCGCTCTTTCTTTCTGCCTCTCTCTCTGGTGCTCCCTCCACACATGCATACACACACACACACACACACACACACACACACACACACACACACACACTCACACACTTAAGCATTTTAATTATTTGGGTAACCACTAAAGATGGTCCTTAGTGAGAAAATTAGAGTTAGTACAAAAATGCAGAAGTGGAGGAATAATCCTGTTACAGACCAAACAACTTTAGCATTTTTTTTTATAAAAATGCACAAACAGCATTATTTCTATGTTCTCTATGTTATGTTTCTATGTTCTATGTATTATTTCTACAGCTACCCTAGTCCATGCATTGGTAACATCCAGACTAGATTACTGTAATTCTATTATTTTCGCCTTATCACAGAAACTTTTGCACAAACTCCAGTTGGTTCAAAATTCTGCCGCAAGAATCATTTCCAGGTCTTCATCAATAGAACACATCACTCCAGTTCTCAAAGAGCTCCACTGTCTCCCTGTCAACTACCGAATCCAGTTTAAAATATTACTAGTGACTTTCAGAGCCTTACATGGTCTCGCCCCATCATATATTTCTGATTTGAATACACCATACAGTCCTGCTCGTACGCTCCGATCCTCTTCAGCCGGTCAGCTCACTGTCCCTCCAGTCCGCCTGTCCACTATGGGGGCAAGAGCATTTAGCCATTCTGCTCCATCTCTCTGGAACAACCTTTCATTCATCAACCTTTAAATCTCGGCTCAAAACCCACCTCTATACAATTGCATATTCCTAATTTTCACCGCACATTTTTCTGTTTATTATTTTATGCGATAGTGATTGATTGTATTTAAATCTGTTTGTCTGATTTTATTTTATTTTATCCCCTTTTATATTGTGTCCCTTTTAACTTTTGTAAGGTGTCCTTGAGTGCCCTGAAAGGCGCCATTTATAAATAAAATGCATTATTATTATTATTATTATTATAAGTTTGAACTGTAGGTTATACCTCCAGCACTCTTGGTTTATTTATATATTACTTCTTTCTTAAATTTCTATTATTATTTATTTTTATTGACATTTTTGGTAAATATGTTCCGAACCCAATATTTTTCTGTGTACAGATTTCTTTGTACATCACTGGATTCTCTAAAATAGGAGGTAATTCAAAATTTGAAATGCTAATATTGCTAAATTTAAGTTATATAGTTATAATTAATATTTTAACATACTTAAAGTTTTGTCTGTCACTCTACTCTTTCAGAACAGAGACTTGCGCAAATGCTGTGTCATCATTTTAGTGTAGTGTATTTCCACATACAATGGTACACTTAATTTAATTTTCTAATGATGCGTCACATCATGATTATCACCTTTAATGTATACTTCTTGGAAGTGACCAGTCAATTGCAATGTAGATATTTGCTTCCAGCTTAACGACTGCCTACATTCATCATATATGTGATATGAATTTCTAAAAAAAGCTAAGAACAACATCACTTTATAAGATATATGAATTATTGTAATTTACCATTAGATGTTCCATCACACTTTTACGCAATTTCATGTTTCCAAGTACACCTACAATCAGGTAATCAGTCTAAGCAAACCATTTAGTGTCAAAGAGAACATTCAAAATACTGTCTACTTATCTTTTCAATTAAATCAATAACCTTCTTGCTGTGAGGCAACAGCTTCACTCACAATGACATGGTATGTACTGTAATTAAAGAATAAGAAATAAAGGTTATAAATAAGACTATCAATGATATTTTCTCAAAATATTTAAACACAGCATAGGTAGTTGTGTGATTTCAATTATATTAAAACTATGTTCATGTGTGTGTGTGGATTCTTACAAATTAAATTATTGAGTATCAGCAATAGAAATTAATCCAGTTTCAATTCAGAATGCCTGCTTGTGTGCTGTTGTGGAATGAACATTGTATCAAATTGTATTAATTGTAATTCTACTTACAACAATAAAACAATATACGTAGCATCAATGCACACTTGGATACACTCACATACATACACTATGAATGTGTGCGTTACATCACACCAAAAACATCTGCACACACCAATCAACATACAGTTTATATAAGAGCTTATTGGCTACAGTCATTCTTTATTCTGATGAATGCACAAAATACACATGCATGCATGCACACATACACGCACACACACATACTCCCACCCCTCTATGCACATTCACAGTGAGGAACAAATCAGCTAATCCTTCATTATGCATTTTTTTGTTCAAAACAAACAAAAGGATAAAAATGTGTAAATACTTCATTACTAACAAGTTTTTGTTTTCCAACAAGCCTCGGTATAGCTTTGAATGAGCCACACTAGCTTTCAAGTTCAGAAAACATCTTGCAAGTGGACAATCACATAATTTAGATTTCCATCATATTTTAAATTACATTTTACATTTTGTAATTTCACAGACATTATTATTCAAAATTTAGTTATTATAAGCCAAATGGAATGACATATGTGAAGTCAACAAGTTAAGGGAGCAGGAAGTTCACCTGAAATTAGTGCTGGGTAGCTGTCAACTGTCAACATTATCAGTAACTTTTGTGGGGGGTTTGCTGCTGATATATACATGTTATATTCATTCATTCATTATCTCCCGCTTTATCCTCTATTAGGGTCGCGGTGGGGTTCCCCATGCCCATCCAGGGGAGAACGTCTCGGGCGCTGGGCAGATAGACCCAGGACAGGTCGCCAATCCATCGCTGGGTACACACTCACACACTCAATCACACTCTATATGGGGCAATTTAGAGAACTCAATTAACTTGATCCATGTTTTTGGACTGTGGGAGGAAACCGGAGAACCCCGAGGAAACCCACGCGGACACAGGGAGAACATGGAAACTCCACCCAGATGGGGATTCGAACCGGGAATCCCTAGCGCTGAGAGGCGAACGTGCTAACCACTAAGCCACCGTGCCGCCCCATATGTTATATATTCTTTAGTAGGGCTGTATTTAACTAAGGTTTTTCATAGTCGAATCTGATTCGTCAGATTTTCCCTATAGTCGACTGATAGTCGAATCAGTTAAAATTTCACCACAAGATGGCGCTATAAGCGTGTTTTTTTTTTAAGATTTTTTTTTTATATTTTACGTTTTTCTAGAGCACCGTAAATGGGTTAAAGCGCACACATAATTAAAAAAAATTTTTTAACAGAAATTAGGATGTGTAACAATCACCTGCGGCAGCTGTCCCTCGTTTGCTTTCTGATTATCTTACTTGGGTGATTGGTTGGGTTAGTGCACGTCTTTAATTTGTGGTTACCTTACCCGATGTTGCTTTGTTCGTTTACCCCCTTTCTGTTGGTGCTTCGGCACCACTTTTTTAATAAATTCTAGTTTTGGATTTTATCCCGGTGTTCCAGTTTTTCTCCATCAGCATTTCTGCCACGGTGTGTTATTGCGCATTCGTTCCGCGCAGGTCGCACTCGTGGTAGCGTCTCCCTCTGTTTAGACCGGCCGACGCTGTGGCTGACGCGTAGCCGGATCCCGGGAGACGCGAGTGGCGTTCGCGATTTCCCCGCGGAGCCGCTCATCTCCGGGGAAAGACGGACATTTGTGACAGGATGATTTTATTTGACAAAAAGCTATATATATAATGAAAACAAAGACATTTCATGTAAAAACTAATGCTTAGCAGCAGCCATGGGCACCCCCATGTGATCAAAATGGTACATTCGACTATGAGGTTCATAGTCGACTACGGTTCTCCGAATCGAATCGTCGAATCAGCGAATATTGCAGCTCACCCCTATTCTTTAGTAATTAAAATTCTGCATGTCAAATGTCTCTTTATGAATGAGTATAGCCTCGGTTGTTGTTTCTTTTATTATTGTTTTTATGAGTGTGAAAACACAATATACTGTGACGAGTAAAGAATACAAAGCAATAACTGCAGCAAAAGTGTTATGAACATTGCCAAATACAGGCTTAAATCATTGTACAAAATACGGTTAACACTATGACTTATAAAGTGCTTCACAATCAGCACACATTTTACAAACTGCTATTTTTGCTCTATTTTAGTATTTTAAGCTATAGCCTAGTGTAGCTACTTTAATATGTTTCACCATCATTGAATTATAAAAGTAAGCCAATAGTTTAAATAGTCAATTTTTACTTTAACCCTAAAGCATTTTCTGTCATATATCAACTGCAGCCACTCAACCCAAACCATTTCTTTAACCTGACCCACAAGACAACTTGCAACCACCCTGGGTGTAAGTCAACCTGCACATCACTACTATCTACTCATATGTTTTTTTGCTTCACCGCACACAGCTTGTGCTGCTGTGCTGCTGCTAAGCCTCCATGGCTGTGTGATTGCTTTGTGTGAGAGGTAGAGCTGTAAGCTGTAAGCAGCAAATCTGAAGTTTATCCCACTGATAAGAACTGTTAGTGAAGGTCGGGGAGAGGAGACAAGTGCAGCAAAGCACAACAAAGATAGAGAGAGAACTAAAAGCCTCTATGTGTGTGTGTGTGTGTGTGTGTGTGTGTGTGTGTGTGTGTGTGTGTGTGTGTGTGTGTGTGTGTGTGTGTGGGTGTGTGTGTGTGCACAATCTGAAGTCATTATTGGTATGATAATATGCTCGTTCTGCTCTTGCTGCACAGTATTTTATGCTACTTGCATGCAGGTTGTGCAAGATGGAGAACTGTTTCATACGCTTATATACAACACCTTAACTCAGGGAAGGCTGTCTTTGAAGAGGTGTTTTTTTTTTTTTTTATGCGGAGTGGGGGGAGGTTGTGGATGTTGGGTTTATCTAGGGAATGAAAGTGGGGGATGGGGTAAAAAGTCAGTCGAGATGAAACAAAATAGAATTAAACCTCATTTACATTATATTATATGCAATATCAAATATAAGAGAAGTAACAAATAAGATAGAAGTATAAAATGAGCAAAGGGAGAAAGAGATTGCCATGTGAGAAGAGAAAGCAAGCACTTCAGCACAGCTTGATTCTATTTTGTTTCTCTTACTTATTAGGCAGAAGATGCCCCAGGGAGGCTTTGTTCACGAGTCTTACTCAGGCATAGAATTAACAGCTTTTGCTGGCAGATGCACCCCACAAACGTAATACTCATGAAATATGCACCTAAAACCTAACAGGGGAATTAACACTCCTCGTACCTCAATAAATGCAGCCTTGCTCTTCCTTTCATAATACTGTGTTGCTCTTTCAGCTGGACAAGCGCAGATTAGACATGGACATTTGAACATAAAAAATGTTATTATTATTTTTTAGAACTTATCTGTTTAATTTAGTGGTTTTATTCATAAATGAGTCCTATATTTCGGTAGCTTTTCACATCTTGAAAAAATAAAGTATGCTTAGGTTTGTTATTTCTTATGAACATATATTAGCAGCTTGTGCTGTAATGTTTAATGTTAGTATACAGTTTAATAACCGTAATATATTTGTTTTTATTGTAAATATCTATATATGTCAAATACTAAAATATCAAATTTCCTGACTTTGTTTAAAGGAATGTAATTTTTGATGTTTTTGACTAAAGAACACTATGAAAAATTATATACTCAAAAATTAAACATGCATTAAATGTAATTAATATAATTAATACAATCCTATTTGTTGTTCTATGAAACATGATTACAAAGACTTAAAATTCATATAGCAAAATATTTCAATAAATTTCTAAAGTAAGAACAAAGTAGAAAAAGTAAGCAGCATATTAAAATGAAGGCAACTTGTTAATATCCCCCCACCCCCACCCCCCACCCCCCGTCTTGTTTAAAGGTCACAGCACTGTTCCCAGTAGCAGTGGGTTGCCATGTAAATTACACATGACAGAGGAACACAGTTGTTCTAATCTCCCAACCTAGGGGAACATAGCAGGTGTGCATTTACGTATACATCTTCATAAATATGTAGTGAGTTTGAAAGAGTTTATAGTGTCAATTCAGGGTGTTTTCTTCACCTTACAAATGCATGTTGAAAAATTGCAGTTATGATTTAGTTTTTCTGAGTACTCAGCACCATGGACAGCGAATCAATCTGTCATCTGCACCTCAGAGAGTTCTGTCACATACTTGTTCTGGTGTCACATTTTAGACAAAAGTGTGGTTTGTGTACAGTGATGCAACTCAGATGCAAGATAAAATATGGGGGGAAAAGTGTCTGAATAATGCAGTACAGGTTTGTGTGTATGTGTGTGTGTGTGTGTGTGTGTGTGTGTGTCTGTGTGTTCAAAAGAGAAAGAGAGCAAGAGAATGAAAAAGGACAAAGACAAAAAAATATATAAAAAATACCATTACAGGCATTATTGTTTTGGTATGATTCATCTGTACATTACAGTAAGAAGTGGGCTTTAGGCAAATTCCTTGTGTTTGCATGTGCATTTTTATTTTAGCTATTTGCAAAAAAAACTAAATTAAAAAAACAGCAAATGCAATTCCATTTCATTTGGTTTTCTCAGTTTAACCATGTATTATAGTCATTGTCAATAATGGTGACTTTTCCTGTGATGTTAACTGAAACCGTGGTATGATGAGAAGTGTGGTGAAAAATCCAATGCTGCAAAAAAAGACCAGAGAAGAGAGAAGGGCTGAATGACATTTTGTCTTCTACAGCAGAGGAAGCTGTGCTATAATGGGTTTCGCTTAATTTGAGCTCAATTGGAAAGTTATTAGGGAGCCCGATTTAGCCATTTGTGAATTTGGTCAAGGGCACTGCAGCGGATCGCAAGCTCAATGCAGTTTGGAAACAGTACTGTGAGACTAGTCAAGCAGAACAGCGGTAAGGATGAGCCTCAGATGCACACTTATGCTATGTATTCTTACTTACAAAGTATTCTACAACCACTGTAATTGAGAACAAACCTGTGTGTGTGTGTGTGTGTGTGTGTGTGTGTGTGTGTGTGTGTGTGTGTGTGTGTGTGTGTGTGTGTGTGTGTGTGTGTGTTTGTGTGAATTATATTTATTTGCTTTATGTTGTCCAATATCCTCTGGCAGTAGTTATTTTTTTTATCAGTTGTGCTTTCAGGTGGAATTTGTGTGTTTTATCAGAAGGTGATTTTTGGCAGACGGATGATATTTATTTTGGAGGTCAAAAAACATTTTATAGAACAAAAAAATACAAAGAAATTAACTGCCAATGTGCATCAATGACATTTTAAATTCAAAAGCAAAGTAATTTATAGATTTAAACGAATGTTTATGTTTTTTGTGATCCAAAATCTAAAGGAATTAGGAAACTGCTAAAAACACAATATAAATAAAATATTTTGCAGTTTGCAAATACACATTATACACATTATTTCCATTCATTGAGATTTGTCACTGTATCATTTTAAATAAGCACATATAATGATAATAACAAAAACATTGAAAACTGTCTTGTATAAAAATATAAAAAGAATTTGAATATATACAACTGTATCACATATTTTTGAAGGTAGTATGAATTCATATAAAATATACTTGTGTCAAGATTTCATAAAAAGCATTTTAATTAATTAATTTTCATGAATAGTATGTGTAATCTGTATTTTGACTTATTATTCTATTCTTTTTTTCATTGTTATATCATCTTTTTTTAAGAAAATATGAATGGTCAATATCTGTAATAGTATTATACAAAGTACTATACACTATTTAAATGTCATAATTGGTTGATCTTTTACAGTTTCTGAAGTTATTTTATGTTTACACATGAGCACTCACACATTATTGTATTCATACAATGGTAAGTAAATTTATCATGACGACTAAATCCTATCTTTAATCTAAATCATATCTTTAATATTACTAATATAGTTAATTGAAATGTGTATATATTATACACATTTCTGTATTTATATGTAAAAGCCTTTCATTGACTTTGTACTTGTTAACTGTGCACAATGGTAATGAAGTTGAGTCTAATCTAATCTAAAAAAGCAACGGTAAAAAATTAACTATTCTGTTATTAAAATGTATTCGGGTCTGAGTGTACCATCTAATATGAACATTTGTGTATTTGTAAATTCCTCTGTTAATATACATAATACACCAATTGTAAATTACAAGCAGCCTGATTCATCTATTCTTTACAAAATTCATTCATTCATTCATTCATTCATTATCTCCCGCTTTATCCTCTAGTAGGGTCGCGGTGGGGTTCCCCATGCCCATCCGTTTCGGGCGCTGGGCAGATAGACCCAGGACAGGGCGCCAATTCATCGCTGGGCATCTTTACAAAATTGTCAAACAAAATTATAATCAACATTGCCAATAATCAAGTTTTTTTTTTTTTATCTGCATGTCTATTATTGTTTTCAGACTCTGAGGAAAATGCTTTACATATGTATTTAAAATTACACATGCCCTGAAACTGATTTACATTAGGAATTCTCATATTCTCAATGTTTTCAATAATGTTTTCAATTTCAACAATATTCTCAATGTTTTCACATTAAATTATAGGTTCTAGTTATTTTTGTTGGTAAAATAAAAAAAAGACAGTCTGCATCATAAAATACAACTGGAAACTTTATGAAGCAATATATTTAGAAAAGCAGTGGAAATATCTTCTGGGATCAGTCTACCTTTTAGTTTAGGTGTGTAAAAGTGGATCTTGAATTCGACTTGAATTCACATCAGTGCTCCAATTCACTTTAGTTTGTATTTTAGAGAGACATTTGTTGCTAAGAACTAGGACAAGGACATCAGGACAGGACTCATCCTGAATGTTTGATTGACCTGTCTTCAGGACAGGCATATGTCCTGTTAAAAAAATTTAGTGCTCACCATGAGAAAAATTTGTAGTAGTAGTAGCCAATGAAAGTTAAGCAAGTTTTGTATACAGCAAAAATTCCACCTGAAAAACTGCAACAAATAACATAGTAAATTTCGATCTACTTCATTAATAAAACCATAAGAGAGACAGCTTGTAGCATTTACATTTATAAGATATGTTCTCAGATACGCTAAGAACAGCCTCTATGTCTCTGAATACAAAAACTAATTATAACAGTTGCACATTTTAAAATAAACACTAACTCCTAATCTTTAATTAAACTTCAAAACAGTTTAGAATTTGTGTGTACTGACTCTATGCTGCAGTTCAAGAATATTCAAATTCATATATTGGTATATTCCAGTACCTTTAGTAGCACTGGAAGACTGATACTGAGAAACACCTGATGTCTTCTCCAAATTAAATTGCCTCCATTCTATTTTTTTCCACTTTAAAAAACATGAAGCAACCACAAAATTGATCTCATTTACATATCTACATTTACATTTGGTCATTTAACAAGTCGCTTTTATTCAAGACAACTTACAAATAAGAGAATGCTAAATGACTAATTGTAAATGTAAATGACGGGCCTTTATTCAAACAGATATGTCGGTGAGACAGGCAGATATATTATTTGAGATAGTGTCATCTTCAGAGGCAAAAGACAAATGAAGCTGAGTGTCATAAGCATAGCAGTGATAAAAGAAACCATGTGCCCGAATGACAGCACCCAGCGATGTGATGTACAATGAAAAGAGGAGTGAGTACATGGTGAAAGTTAAAAATTAAGAGGATTGAGAGTTAGCTTTGCCAGTTTTAAGTGAGTCAATAAGTGAGTCTCAGTGGAATGACTACCCCTAAAACCCGACTGATTGGTTGTTCTGAGTAAGAAACCTGGATACAGTGTAGATACTACCCATTTAAGTACTTTAGATAGGCAAGGTAAACAAGGTTTAACTATGGCCTGTTTGAAAGAATCAGGAAATGTAGCAGAGGTGAGGGAGGAGTGGATGATATGTGTAAGTGCTGGTGTGATGAGAAAACAGTGGACTGAAGGAGGATGGAATCAAGGGCACAAGTGGTTGGTTTGCTCGCAAGAAGAATCTTGCAGATGTCCAATTTTGCAGATGTCCAATCAACATTTGATATTATTTTCCAAATAGTTGCATCTTATTTTATCTTAAGATATATTACATATTACATTATGTTTCTGTATTTTATTCATATTATTTAATTACAGATTTAAAAAAGCACAACTACTGCCCTAACTACTGATTTTTCATTAGCAACCAAGTTAGTGCCATTCTCACAAGATCAATGTTAATATCCAGCTTAAAAGGTCATTTGAGACCTTTTAACCTCATAAACAAGTCTGCTCAGCACCAAAAACCATTATATTTTTTCTATTCTGGTGGTTGATTTAAACTGTCAACATAGGATGATGTACTGAACTGTCTCAACAATGAAAAAACTGCAGAAAATAACATATACACAAACATAGCAATTGAATATTGGTTTCTGTATAATGTAGAGTACATTTAAATGTTTCTGTTTTTCAGTGTTTGTTTCTATAAAAAAATGTATGTAAACATAAAAGCTAATGTGTGTCTAGCAAGAAAAATGAGAAATGTGTAATATTTTTACAACATTTCTTTGTGTTTGTGCGTGCAGTGGACGGCTGTACAGACTGGTCGGTGGACTACCTGAAGTACCGGGTCCTACATGGCGAGCCAGTGCGAATCAAATGTGCTTTATTTTACGGCTACATCCGGGCAAACTACTCACAGGCACAGAGTTCAGGTCTAAGTCTGATGTGGTACCGCAGCTCAGGCCTTGGCCATGGTGATTTTGAGGAACCCATCTCTTTCAACGGCTTGCGCATGAGTAAAGAAGAGGATGCCATCTGGTTCAGACCTGCTGAACTGCAGGATGCCGGTCTCTACTCCTGTGTGCTGAGGTTAGACTGGGATACACACACACACGCACACACACACACACACACACACACACACACACACACACACACACACACACACATGCTACTGTGGTGAGTCTCTTTATCAATGGTAACAGGGCTTACAGAAAACAGGTGAAGCAGCCTACAGTCTGGTGTAATAATATCAACAATATTTCTCCTTATATTAGCAATTTTCCATCCTAAATGACCCAACTCTTATGCACATTTCTGGTTTGACTGTGAAGAAAGACTGTGATCCAGGTTCCTTGGTGTACACATAAAATGACCTCACCTAGACCTTCACCACCACCTGCTTAGCCAAGGAATCCCATAAGCATCTTCATGCCCTTTAGAGGAAGAGAAGGGTAAAACTTCCTCCATCTGGACCCAAACACCACAGTAGTAAAAACAGAAAATAGTCCAAACCGATTTACTCTGTGTAACATGAACTCTGCACCAGACTACTCATTTACTACAAAACAAAGCTCCTTCATATTTCTGTAGATACCAAAGACACTATAATTAGTGTTGTGTCTACAAGGCTATGGGTACTGCAACTAACCCTTCCCCCCTACAAACTCTTCACCCTCCAACCACCTGGCAGAAGGCTTATTTTATGTGACATACTGCTAAGAAACTTACTGACTCTTTTACCCATTTTAACAAGCCAGTTTTCATTTACTTCCTTCTAAATAGCCATAAGATGATTATCCAATCTCATTTGATACTATTTAATGTTTTTTGTCCAACTTATTTACTGTTCTGTCTACCTGTGTACTTAAGTAAAACATTATATTCACTTGTCTTTGTACCTTACATAGTTTTGTGGCATCTACTTTGCTACACAATATAATTGTGCTGCATATATCAAAAATATATTAAACATGTTCACCTTTAAACAATGTAATATGCCTGAGATGATGTGATAAACTGTTAGACAAAAACTTTTTTAGCACATAAAATATTGCTTAGAATATATTTTAAAAAGTCAGTATCCATACAGTTGCAGTTTTGCCAGTCTAAGTATATGCATACTTATTTTGTTTCAGTAATACTTTGCCTATTTTGAGACCACAAATCATAGGGAATGGAGGAGTTAAATTAATAGAGTTTACCTGACACTGAATAACTGGACTTTATTTGGAGCCTCAAAGGCCCAGTACATGCGAATTTTCATGTGTATTATATTGTGTGTGGGTAGGTGTTATTCAGTTCCAAATCAGTGCAAGTGTGACTAAGTGTACTGGTAATGCAGAGGACAGAGGGAAGCTCAATCACCCATCAATCAAATGCAGACACTGTGATTACACTCATGAGCTCTCAGACCTCTCATTGGCTCAGCTGTCAGTCTGCTTAAGGTTAAATCTGTTAATCTGATCATCATGACAACATTAGCATCATTCAATGTCACTTTTGATCTAGCGCCATTTGTGCACATGCAGGTATTTGTAAAAACATATAGTTTAATATAAGGTACATATTTTTATTTAAATTTAAATCTAAAGGGCAAAATGTAAAATAAAAAAGCAGCTGAACAAACTGGAAATTATAAATTTTCACATGATTGTATTGTTTGTAAGCATTTTGTTTATGAATAGCCACTAATGCTGTTTAAACTCAATTCACCTAAAGAAACCTAAATATAAATAATATATAATTTACAATCCTTAGCAAACACTTTATCAAACTAAATTTTATTTTTCTAAAAAATAAAGTTCACTGGCCAAAGATTTTAAGACTGACAGACATTTTGGTTGTTGGCTGTTTTCTAATAGTAATTTGTGTTAACTCCAGATAGATTTAATGAGTGATCAGACAAATTGCAATTAACTGAAAAGTAATTTCTTGCCAAGAAAACCAATTCCCATTTTCACTTAATTTGACATGTTGGTATCATTTTAGTTATCTTGTTAGCTTAGGAGAAGGCGTTACCCAGGACAAGGAAACTAATAACTATTAGTTATTAGTTATATAATAACTATGTTATTGTGATTAAATTAGACAATCAGATGTGTTGCTTAAAAATGTGTGTTGGTGTTTAAAATCCATCTTATACAGTGGAGGAAATAATTATTTTATCCCTTGCTGATTTTGTAAGTTTGCCCACTGACAAAGATATGAACAGTCTATAATTTTAAGAGTAGGTTTATTTTAACACTGAGCGATATGAATGACATTTACATTTAGGCAGCCAAGTGACTGCCAAGTGACTCCTTACGGACAGAGTTGGGAAGATTGTTCCACCATTTTGCAGTGGTGAATGCCACGGAGTGAGAATTAGCTCCTCAGTGAGGTGGAACCACCAGGCGACAATCATCAGTAGAGCAAAGTGAACGAGCCAGAGTGTAATTTGAAAAGATAGAATGAAGGTAAGAGGGAGCAGATCCAGAAATGGTCCTGTAAGCTAGAGTCAGTGACTTGTACTGAATGCGAGCAGCTACAGGGAGCCAATGGAGAGAAATGAGTAGTGGAGTGACATGAGTTCGCTTGGACTGGTTGAATACAAGTTAGGCTGCAGAGTTCTGAATTAGTTGTAGAGGCCTGATTGTGGAAGCTGGGAGACCAGCGAGCAACGCATTACAATAATCAAACCGGGATAGGATGAGGGTTTGAACTAACAGCTGAGTAGCATGTTCAGTAAAAAAGGTCTGATCTACCTGATGTTGTAAAGAAGGAATCTGCAGGAACAGGCAGTTTTGGTAACATGATCAGAAAGTTTTAAGATGGGAGTCAATTGTGAAACCAAGGTAACGGACCAAATCAGTTGGAGAGATTGTGGAGCCGTCAATTTGGAAGGTTAGGTCATGATAGATTGAGGTTTTAGCTGTTATTATGCGAAGCTATGTTTTTGCTAAATTTAATTTCAGATGATGGGCCTTCATCCAAACAGATATATCAGTGAGGCAGGCAGATTTCTGATTTGAGATCGTGGTGTCGTCAGGGGCAAAAAGGCAAATGAAGCTGAGTGTCATCAGCATAGCAGTGGTAAGAGAAAACATGTGACCAAATGACTGTGCCCAGTGATGTCATGTATTCACCACCTTAATGAAAAGAGGAGAGGACCAAGTACAGCCCCAAGCCCTGAGGAACACCAGTGAGTACTTGGTGAGAGTTAGATATCTCTCCATTCCATGACACTTTGAAGGTCCTTCCTGTGGACCTGGAATGTGATACAAAACCAGAATTAAGATGCTGGGTAAGAAAGAGACAACTTTTGGTGCAATAGTAAGAAAGTGGAAGCTATACAAAAACTGTCAATCGACCTCAATCTGGAGCATACACAATCTCAACTAATGGGGTATCCTTGATTTTACGGAAGGTGAGAGATCAGCCTAAAACTACACAGGGGGAACTTGTTAAAGATCTTAAAGCAGCTTGGACCACAGTCACAAAGAAAACCTTTGGTAACACATTATCCCATAATGGATTATTAAAATCTTGCAGTGCCAACAAGGTCCCCCTGCTCAAGAAAGCATACTTGCAGGCCCATCTAAAGTTTGCGAATGAACACCTGGATTATTATTAGAGTGATTGAAGAAGGTGCTGTGGTCAGATGAGACAAACATTGAGTTCTTTGACATTAACACAACTTGTGTTTGGAGGAAGAGAAATGCTGAGTATGATCCAAAGAACACTAACCCACTGTCAAGCATGGAGGTGGAAAAATATTTTGGGGGTATTTCTCTGCTAATGGCACAAGCCTACTTCACCACATCAATGGAAGAATAGATGGAGCCATGTACCCTAAAATCTAACTTGTGGCAACTTCCTTCCCTCCACCAGGACATTAAAAATGGGCCGTGGCTGTCGTCTTCCAGCCTGACATTGACCCAAAACATACAGCCAAGGCAAAAAAAGAGTGTCTCAAAAAGAAGCACATTAAGGTCATGGAGTGGACCTTAATCCCATAGAAAACTTATGGAGGAAGCTAAAGCTCAGAGCTGTCAAACAACAGCCTTGAAATTTTAATGATTTAGAGATGATCTGCAAAAAAATTCCTCCTGACGTGCGCAAACCTCATCATCAACTACAAAAACATCTGACTGCTGTGCTTGCCAACAAGGGTTTTGTCACCAAGTATTAATGGTTGGTTACTTCCAATAGAACATGTGCAGTCATCAAAGATTTTCACAAGCCACCAACATTGCTGCTTGTACGATTGCACCTAAATAAACTATTTTCTCAATCATTATGAACATCGGGCGGCACGGTGGCTTAGTGGTTAGCACGTTCGCCTCTCAGCGCTAGGGATTCCCGGTTCGAATCCCCATCTGGGTGGAGTTTCCATGTTCTCCCCGTGTCCGCGTGGGTTTCCTCCGGGTTCTCCGGTTTCCTCCCACAGTCCAAAAACATGGATCAAGTTATTTGAGTTCTCTAAATTGCCCCATATAGAGTGTGTTTGAGTGTGTGAGTGTGTACCCAGCGATGGATTGGCGCCCTGTCCTGGGTGTATCTGCCCAGCGCCCGAGATGTTCTCCCCTGGATGGGCATGGGGAACCCCACCGCGACCCTAATAGAGGATGAAGCAGGAGATAATGAATGAATGAATGAATTATGAACATCAAAAAGAGAGTTTCAGTTTCTGGGATAAGACTTCATGGCAATTAAAATTCCCGTGCCAAGAAAATCTTCTTTAAAGATTTAAATACAGGATTGACTTTGGCGGCAGACAGGTGTTAGTGAGTTTGCATGCACTTTGTCCTGGGTCATGCTGTGTCAACAGTAAAGCACCCTTAATCCATTCATTTCTAGGATGCATCTCATCCAAGGGAGCTGTCTCAGTCATTCATAAAAATACTGCCATTAATAAAAATTGTATCAAACATTTTTTTTCTCAATAATATGGAAAAGTTTGGTAATGAGCAATGCTTTTTTCCACATATGGAGATCTACGGCACAAAGCAAAAATAAAATTTTTCACTTGATTGGTAGCAAGTATATTTTGTATTTCCAATTAAGAAATGCAACATTCTAATAAACTGTAGTCTTTAAATAAATTAAACTAAGAGTGAGGGAGAGAACATCTTCACAAATGACAGCAGGGTCCAATAGGGAGCACTGATGTACCGTCGGTAGTGCTGGCAATAACACCAGCGACCAGTAGAGATGACAGTACCCCCCTCCAAAAAACAGGGGCACTGCGCAGAAGTGCACCAACGCCACCACAGCCCACAGTCGAGAGAGGGAAACAGAGAATGTCCATCAAAGGCGGAAATGTGAGAGTCTCTCAAGCTGTGGAGGGAAAATAAAATGTGTGCCCGAAAGCCTGTAGCTGGAGGGAGATAGGGATGCCATCTGAGCCAAAGGGTTAGCAGAGGGGTAGCCGTAACTCCGCGTAGTGATGGGGGACATGAAGCCTGATGAGCAGCGAGGAGGCAAGTAAAGAAGGATTTATGTAAAATCTTTAAATGCAGTCTGATCCAAAAAATAAATAAATAAAATAAAAAAACAAGTGGGAGAATACAGTAGACATAGGAGGGAGGGAGAGTTAAAAAAAATACCACAGTGCACCGGATGCTTCTGCATATCTTGTGGTTGGAACATTCTGTTACGATCAGACGATGCCACGGCTTTACATGGACAGAGTCCAAAACTGTAGATCATTTAAGAGTAGTCTTTAATGCAGAAGACACTGGGTGAAAAACAACCATAGCATGCGACAATACCATGACGATAACACAAAACTATGTTCCAACACAAAACACAGGGAAGGGAGGGTTTTTAAACATGTAAGGGTAGGTCACATGACAAAACACGTCCAGTAGTGCCGGCAATACCACCAGCGACAAGTAGGTTGACAAGCTGTCTGTAATCTATGAAATATATTATACCAGGTTATTGCCTTGGTTTAGAACAGCAGTGTTATGAAAATTTTTATTTGTGTATGTATACACAAAAATTGACATAGAAACATGTAACCACTTGCTATTTTCAAATGCCATTTTTTGTCAATTACAAAAAACATGTTCTTTATATGAAAGCTGTATGTAGATTTTTTTCACAGTGTTTTTTTTTTTTCATTTTTGCTTAAGAGATATATAAGATGGGTATAATGACTACTGTGTTTTAACTTGAACTATCTCTATATACACAATGTTTTGTAAAACATTTTGATGCCTTTTACAGATGTTCTCTGAAAACCAGAACACTGACCATTAATTACCAGTGACTGAGCTAGCATTGAACTTAAAATTAAGTCATTGGGAAGTTCATTATCATGACTATGAATTGTCACCATGCGTTTAAATTTGTTTATTTAAGCAGTGACAATTATCATTTCACACTGCCCCAATGAAGTGTGGTTTAATAATCTGAAATTTTGTAGGAAAAATCCTGCTAACTGTTAACTGATTCATTTCATGTATTCATTCAGTGGGAAACAAGAGTCACATTCAGCCCAGTTACAGCTACATTCAGCCCAGTGTATGCTTCACCAGCACAGTGTGTAAAATGTGTTTTTCTCTGGATGTAACAGGAACTCAACGTTCTGCATGAAGGTGTCCATGACTCTGCTGGTGGCTGATAATGATACAGCAGTCTGTTATAACTCCAAATTGCGCTACACAGAAAAGGCTGAACTGGGCAAAAGCAAAGACATATCCTGCCCTGATATCCAGGATTACATGCAATTTGGACAACTTCCACAAATCTCATGGTACAAGGTGAGATAAAGTGTTTTTTATCTTGTGGTTATTCTTGTTTTAAGAAGTTAACAAGATTAATTTTATTCTTTTTCCCCTCCTTTTTGTGCCTCCTGCACAATTTGCTTTCAAATGATAGGAATGTAGTGAATGGCAGTGGAGGCCAAGTATTTTACAAACTGGAGATACACTTTCTATTAAGGAGGTGACAGAAGAAGACATTGGAAACTATACCTGTGAGCTTCCTTTCGCTGGTTTCCTGGTACGCCGCACTACTCATCTAAGTGTAACAGGTAATTAATTCTTGTTGGCTTCAATTCACATTCCATTGTTGTTATAATGGATTTTCTTTCATTATCAAACAAAGCCTTTTTGTGATTAATGGGTCAGGCATGTCAAATGGGTGCTACAGCTGTTGCTGGATAACCATCTCTAAGATATTTTGAGAGGTAGGCATTTTATGTAAAAGGTGTCCTTTTTGGGTTTCATAACAGCCAAAGGAAGCCTTTGCATGGCCCTGTTTCAGATAAAGCAATTGTTTTTTGGAAGTATGCAAGTTTGTGCCATTGCCCAAACTCGAACAATGGAGAGTGCAATGTTTTGATTGAATCCATGCAATGCTCAAAGACTTGGTGCCAGATCAAGGGCCCCAAACATAGCAGTCAGTATTTGAGCATAGTGTGCCATATTATAGACATTGTGGTCAGCCTTTTTCTCAGACCTTTACTCTGGGTCGAATGGACAGATCAAGAGGGTTAATAAAGACCTTGCCCAGACATTGCATTGCCTAACAGCAGCCAAACTGGTTATCTGAGCAAATCATTTGCCATAGGCAGAATATAACCATAACACTCTATGCCATTTAACATTTGTTATGTTCTTCATCGGGCAATTGAAATTGGGAAACTGGTTGCAGAAAGCAATTCAACATTCCTAGATACATGGCGGGTCAGTGGCAGTGTATACACACAGGAACTAAGTCTTAGAACTAAGACCTTTCAAGATCTAAAGATGCATTCATCCGATCTTCTGCTTCAAATCTTATTTGGAAGTTCCAGAAGAACTTAGCTACTCGTTTGGCATCTTGAGCTAGCCCGCATTTGGGTCCTTATTACCAATTTGGCCAAAGTCAAAGCCACCTTGAGTGCGTTTGTGATAAAGCATTTTAATGTATATGTTTCGTCATGTTCATTTTTTTCCATTTTTGTTGTTATAAAAGTATTTCTAAAGGGACATGAGTGTTTTGTTGTTTTATTTGTTGTGAGTGTAACCTGAATGCTATTTCGTGCTCACAACATACTATGTGGTGTGCACCAGATACTATTTGACTTGTTGCCTTTTACTAGACCTAATATAGTTGCAGGTGTTAAACCTGAATTAGAACACTCTGCAACCTTTCAGGAACATTCATTTGTAACAGACTGCCATCTGTTACAGACAATTGACAATCACAGTTACAATTAAAGGTTATCTATCTCAGATTGCAACATTAGCTAAGGAATCGATATCCCGGGGGAGCATAAATTAAAAGTTGCAGAGTATAATTCCATTTACATTTCTCATAGATTTTAACAGGAACACATTACCTTATCAGGTAAACATGCTGTTTTTGGCAATAAACTTCTTTCTTGTTGTAGTTTAAGTGTGCCCAGCATAGTAGCTGTTGCGCATGTCACCAGTAGTCTTGAGAACAGTTTAATTTGGAATAGGATGCTATATTTTGCATTACAGTTGTTAAGTTTAAATAGATTAAAAAGTATACATTATTATTAGACTCTTGCAGAAAGTTCATTCTGAAATGGCAGCAAGGATTGTCTGTGTTGCAGGAATCAATTTATAAATTGCTTTATTTGCAAATTGATGTTGGTCACTGAATACTTTACAAGACACCTTATTCTAAATTATTATCCAATCACAGATTTATGTCATTTTGAAATAAAAAATAGGGATTATAATTCACAACGTAAATAATATTAGAATATATGTGTTGTAGGGCGGCACGGTGGCTTAGTGGTTAGCACATTCGCCTCTCAGCACTAGGGATCCCCATCTGGGTGGAGTTCCATGTTCTCTCAGTGTCCGCGTGGGTTTCCTCCAGGTTCTCTGGTTTCCTCCCACAGTCCAAAAACATGGATCAAGTCAATTGAGTTCTCCAAATTGCCCCATATAGTGTGTGTCTGTGTATGTAAGTGTGTGCCCAGCGATAGATTGGCGCCCTGTCCTGGGTCTAGGATAAAGAGGAAGATAATGAATGAATGAATATATGAGTGTTGTATATTAGAAGCTTGGCTTGTATAGTATATATAGTGTAAAATATTTATCTTAAAATGAGTTATTACCCAAATCAGTCAAACAAATATTAATTATAATGGATTAAATATATAAAGTAGAATAAACTAGAAAAATTACATTTACAAAAAATGTAAAAAATGTAATTTGTAAAAAATTACAAATTACTAGAGAATTACATGTACCTCAATGTCAATCCAAAATCCCAGTGGAGGGGAGAACTTTAGTACTTTAGACCTTATTTCTTTAACAACAACAACCTCAAATAAGCATTCACACATTTCTTAGTTCCATTGTTTTAAAGAAATTATGGCCCGCTCTTCTTTAAAACATTACCTTGCTAAAAACAGGTAATTACACTGCTTTCTTTATCACATGAGTGTATCTGGATGGATTTGGTAATTGTCCACCCACATGTGGTCTGACACTTTAAACATTCTTTACATACCTTACAAATATAGCCTAGCCAGAACAAGATAGTAATAAGTCTTCATGTTGGTAAAGACAAGGATGGGCAAAAACAGAATAGAACAGATTAATGTATGTATTTAATACGCTGTGCCTCTTTCCTCTTGAGGCTGTTTAATAAAGCGATTTCAGGGTGCTGTGTCTTCATAACGTTAACTGCAGTGATAAAGCACTTCATTATAGAACAGTGACAGCCCAGCAGACCCACTTTACTGCACTCACATGCACGCACACTTAACTTCTATTATTTCTATGACCTTCCAGCTGCTCACATGTGCACACACACACACACACACACGAATGTGCACACAGACATATGTTATGTGCTCACACACGTGCGCATATGCCTAAGACACACAGGGCAGCATAATCTTTGTAATCCATTAAATCTAAATACATGTCAGTAAGACCTATACAATTAATTGCATATTAACTGGTCAGGCACAATTAGCTAATCACGAATAGCCCTTCTTTGTGAATTCCATTTGTAGCATGTTCACTGCATCAGAATTAATTATGCCAGCATTACTCAGCAAATGAGCTGGAGAACAAACCACAGAGACTACTGATGAGTGGACTGGGGTCTGGTGACCAAAGGCAGCTGTTTCTGTTGAGTGTTCTGATAAATCACAGGCTTTTACATCATCTACATTAGTTTTATTCTGTACACTGAATTGTAATTCTGTTCTTTGTAATTACATCAGTCAAAAAATCTGTCATTAATTTGCTAAGCAGAACTAAGCAGTTAAATGTGTATGTAATAATCTTCTTGCTATTGTAATATAATATACATAGTGTATACGTCACTGGAACCTTTTACAGTTCTTTTGTGACTTTTCAGTTTGATCACTTTTATCGACACACTGCACACTGTAAGATCATGTCTTTCTCTCTCTTCTCTCAGCTTCCAATGTACGTTTTACTTCTCTCACTGCATATAGAAGGGAGAAATAATTAATCACATTAGGAGGTGACAGGTGCTTCTATTTACCTAATGTGCTGTTCTGCTACTACCACCCATGCCCACTATACCCCATGTCCTCAGTGCACAGCATTCTTATATGAAATTTCAATAAATTTGCAGAATGCAGCATAAAATCAAATAAGCAACTCAAAACTTAAGTTTTTTTTCCACTGCAACAGGAGAGTGGTGTAAGAGAAAAGGAAGAATCATTCTGACAAACAGGCAGGGCATAGACAAACATAATAATTTTTATTTAGCATTAAAGGGTTATAACAGCAGGTGGCCAGTTTGAGTGCCATGGTTGTCTAGGAAAAATATCAAGACTCCATAAAAGAGTGATGGTCATGAGTAAGCAGTGAAAAAATATATATATCAAGTACCATCCCACATTGTGCATCTCTTCATAGCACTTGATTGCCCAATAAAAAACAACTTTCAGAAGGAAAAACAGGAAAAAAAAAAACTTATATAAAAATAACTTTTAATGGAAACTATCACAATAAGAGTTGTTACCTTTTGGTGGCTAGATGGTGTGCATCTGTGTGTACATACAAATAAAAGATTTAGCATTCAAAAAAGTAAATATATTTTAATTGATTAATCTTTTTTTATTTGCATGCAGATAAATTGCTTGTTGTGTAATACATCTGAAGATTTAATACTTCAACTAATTATTTCAAACCATAT